>CP126892.1:88865000-90065625 GCA_030440675.1 Furcifer pardalis
AAGCCTAAGCCAATTCCCCAAAGCACTGATTAGCCAATGTACTAACTTAGGCTTCTGGGAATTGAAGTCCCCCTGTGGAGAGGATGCCCCACTTTGGGAACCACTGGGCTAGACTAGATGGATGAATGTGTCAGTTTGCTTTCTTATATAAGCATTTTTAATCGCAGGCATGAAAGACCTGGAACCAGCAGGGAGGGAGCTTTAGCCCTCTACACTGGCTGTAGTTTGGAATAACCCAGTGTCATGTTTATCTACATCATCAAGGAAGAGTCTTCTAAGATCTCTTACATCTCATCATCATCAAATATTTCTTACACTGCAACGCATTATAATAAATATTCCACAATGGGGATGAGAGTTTATCAGAAATGTCTGCTATTCTATTGCCAAGTTAACGTAAAAGTTGGAATTAGCTCAGAAATCACTGGGCTAATAAATCATGCTTTCTCTCTGCTTTTGAAGCAACTAGCTGCCCATCTTTTGTCTCCATATTGTCAACTGACAGTGAGTTGCACCACACCTAATGTATACCCAACAACCACCGGTGCACAACAAGGCTTGGGAAACCAGCATTAATACCACCAAGTCACAAAGTAAGCTTAAATGGAGAGAAGGAAGGATGCAGAAAGTTGCTACACATTTGCTCTGCGCCTGCTATAACATCCTATTCTATCTTTGGTCGTCTTTATGTAGAATTGGCAGTTTGAATGAGATCAAATCTATATAACAGATGGAGGGGTGGTTGTAAACTTTCCCTATGCTTTCTATCAAGTTCTCAAGAAGCTAAAGAAGAAAAGCAGAATGAATTCTTAAGTGCTGTACAGAAAGCAATTTTCTCCACAATTAGCGTCAAATACACCAACAAAGAAAAGGTTCTCTCTCTTTTTTTTATCAGAACCAGCATGGAAATTTCATTCTTGACTGTGCTGCTTTATTAATAGAGGAAAAGCTTTCACAACTCTCATTTTCTCTCTCTCCCTCCCTCACCTTTCTGCAAATGTAACATATTTACATGTGCTATGCAGCTAGAAATATGCACAATGGATTCTCAGCACCTCCACTGCAGTTAAGGGTTTTCCAGCAAAGAAAAGCAGAGACAGGAAAGAGTTTTCTTTTTGAAATGCTATCGTACTGCTGTTAAAAGCACAGGGGAGTTACCCCCACCCCCCCCCCAAGTTCTAAGCTTAAAACAGATTATCTTTTTTGCATAGGAAAAAAATTAGATCCAAAAAGGAAAGAACCAATGTGCGGTGGAAGCGGTGGCATGGTGGTGTGGCGCCAAACTGCTCCGGCAGCAAACTGTGCCGGCTGCAACGGCACAGTGTCCTGGCAGGGTGGCGGGGCCAGGTGCGGAAAGGCTGCTGCCAACATCGCTTCTTCAGGTGCTCCCTGCGCCCTTCCTTTCCCAGCAGCCTTTTTGGCTGCCGGGAACTGCACATGCGTCAAACTTTCATTTGACACATGCGCAGCAAAAAAATAGAACTGTGCATGCGTCAAATGAAGGTTTGATGCATGCACAGTTCCCGGGAGCAATTTTGGCTCCAAATTTAAAAACAAATTCCCGGTGAGGTGTCTGAACCGGACACCTCAAAAAAAAAAATATTCCCAGATGGTTGCTACCGATTTGGCAAACCACCCAGGAATCTTGCTACCGGTTCGGGCAAACCGGAGCGAACCGGGAACATCCCATCACTGTATATAAGATAATTCAAGGCAGATGTCTATAGTCTTGTTCATTACAATGACCTGGAAAGTCCTTTAATGCTGCATAAAAATTATCATTTTTTCCAACTTGCATTTCCAAATTTACTGAACACAATATAGAAGAAGGCAGGGATTTGTGTCTGTAGCCCCATCTATGATATACAAATGCTCAAAATAAGATTTGGAAAATGGTTAAATGTGCAGACTCAGGTGCTATCAATATCAGCAGCAGCACCCTTGTTGTCACCAAATAAATACCCCTATTATTATTATTATTATTATTATTATTATTATTATTATTATTATTATTATTATTATTATTATTATTATTATTATCATCATCATCATCATCATCATCATCATCATCATCATCATCATCATCATCATCATTGTTATTCCACCCATCTGGGGTTACCCTCACTCTGGGCGGCTAACAACACAGTAAAAACAATTACAATATACAGTACTGTACTGCATTGCACTTTCACAACTTTTGTAACAAGAATTGTCAGTTTCTTTTCCTCTATTTATGATACTGCACTTGGCTAACAAGACACTTTACACTCCACCTTAGGTTTGCTTGTTACTGACATATGTGCGAAAGAAACCACATTTTATACCGTGTGATGTGAGATGCATCAAAATAGACGATGGTGAGCTCTCCATGATTTACAGGAAATATAATGACACTAAGGAAGTATTGATCAGGTAAACCAGTGCTTCTCTTTCTTCTAATCTCTGTTCTTTTACTAGGCTGTGCACAGGTCCCTGGATTTAGTTTGTAGGCAAACTTGGAGCTTTGGAATGTACTCCCATTTCATCCAGAATATCAGATCTGATTTCTGCTTTAGATTCAAATCAATTTGTAGATTTGCTTTGCTTTACCCAACAGAAGAACAAATGTACAAATTAATTTGGATCTGGATGCTAATCCGTCAATTCGGATTCAGTCTGGACCTGACCCAAATCAGTTGGAGTCAAGTCAATATAGTGCCCAGTTTGTGATTTATATGAATCTTGTGCACAACTCTAGTCTTTTTCTTAGAGAAAAAGGTTTAGCTAAATTGTACTTATACTTGCCTATGGCTTGGGCATTTTCTTCTACCATCTTTGTGCTGCAGTTGGCACCTCCGAAAGGATAGCGGCATGCACAAACAAAGCCTTGCCTTTCATTGACACAAGTCCCCCCATTTTGGCATGGGGAGCTACGACAGCTGAGATAATCACCTGGATTAAAAGAAAAAGAATGACATGAATTGGCCAGATAATCATACATAAAAGAAAGAGGTCTTTCAATAACACTTTGCAATAGACTAGCTTCCAAAGTCCAAATGTTCTTTATTCTCCTGCAGCTTTATGCCCAGAGCCACATTTTAGTCTAAAGGAAAAGCAAAGCAATTACCCTTATATACTACAGTGGCTCAAGTGGCTAAGATGCTGACTGGAAGACGGCAGGTCAGCAGTTCAATACCCAAATACTGCAGGATGGAATGAGCTCCTGTCTTTGTCCCAGCTCCTGCCAACCCAGCAGTTTGAAAGCAAGAAATTGCAAGTAGATAAATAGGGACCACTTCGGTGGGAAGGTAAACAGCATTTTGCTAATTACCTTGTCAACTGCCCACAAAGTGCACTAAGCACTATGGGGCGGTATATACATGTAATTGCTATTGCTATTTTAAAAATATATGTACAGTACTGTATTTTACTTAGTTTTCTCTAATCAAAAGTGGTGTATTGGTCAGTTTGGATAGGGAAGCACTCATTATGTAAAGGTAAAGATCGCCCTTGCTCGAAAGCCAGTCATATCTGACTCTAGGGTTGTGGTGGTGGTGGTGGTGGTGTTTACACTTGTATGCCACCCATACTCAGGGCAGCTAACAAAGTATCACATAAACATCAAATACAATAAAGTCTTAAAAGTGCTACAGTGTTTTTTTTTGTGTTTTTATTTTATTTTGTTTATTTTATTTTGTTTTCTAATAAAGTCCACAGTGCTCATCTCTGTTTGTAATCAGAGGTTCAGTATTCATCTCTGTTTATAGCCAAAGAGCCAGCACTGTCTCCATCTGTAGCCATTTCTGTGGACATGTGGCAAGCATGTCTCAACACTTGAGTGCACGGAATGCTGTTTACCTTCCTCCCAAGGTGGTACCTATTTATCTATTTGCATATTCTTGCTTTCAAACAGCTAGGTTGGCAGGGACTGGGACAAAGACAGGAGCTCATATTTTGGATTACAAGCCCCATAAATTATCTCCTGCTGTGAAGCGGCTGTAGTTCCTAACACCTACATAAGCCAACACTGCCACACCTCTTGCTGACACTGATACAGAACACGTTCACTTCTTTGCTGAAGGTTTTATTGTGTAGAAGAAACACAATGCATTGGGGCTTGGGGGTGGAAGGAGAAAATAATAATTATTTAAATCAGGAACTTCTCAATGTACTGTATTCCATGAAGCCCAAGCAATTTTGCGTAGCCTCGGGTAAGGAAAGGGGGACCCACTGCACAAATCACACACAGCTCTACATTCAGCCTGGCAAACTTGGATTCATCTCTCTCTAAGTGGTGTGACTGAACACAATGGTCTCTGAAATAACTGGGCTGCAAATTAAATATAGCTCAAAGCATCATGAAGTGCCTATGAAAAGAGGCAATTCCACACATCTCAGCAATCAGCTCTCCTTCTAAAATACTCTTTTCACCATCCCCTACTACTTGCCTTCCTCTCAAGTGTTCCTGGACTGATCTTTCAAGACTCAGAGGCTGGCCCACTTGGCAATCGAGCTGCAAGAACATACACTCTTATTGTCACTGCTTAGAAGTCTGGAGAGCTGAACATGTTGAATAGTCTCCAGTAATTTAATTTGTCTAATCCCTAGATGATAGAGCATAGAGATTTGTAGAGGACAGTTCAAGGAGTAGTGGGGGTGGAACACGACTCCTTCTGTCTCTTAGACTCACTTTTTTATTTTTTGCAAAAGAAATCAGTGATAACGTGGTGTTTCTTCAGTCTGCAGGTAGGTGGTAAGAGTTGTTACACATCTGTCTCTTTTGTTTCTATGTAAAGTGTGTTTTTCTCCTTCTTTATAGAAAACATAGATTTTTAAAAAAGAAAAATGAGACCAACATTGCTCTTAAATGTAGGTTGAAAGCCATGTCTAATGGTGTACCCATGTATCCAAAACCAGTAGATCATGGATTTTCTTCCCCACATTCTTGCTTCAGCCTCTGTGGTGTTAAAAAAAAAAATCTATCCCCAGCCCTCCAGAACAATTAAAGTGGGCTGCAGGGCACATATTTTAATCTCAGCCTATAACTAATGCCCAACCAAGCTAAAATCTGAATTTTTCTACTTCTCTCCGCCATCCCAAGCTCATGAAAAGCTAAAACAATTCCTTCCTCCACTTTAATAACCTGGTTAGCAAATAAAAGGAGGTACACAGAAAGAGCCTCCCCAAAGATTGGAGTATTTTTGAACCACTATCAGACATACCCTGATAATGACAACCTTGCATTGCCGGCTAATGTTTCTCACACTAGGGCGGGTGACAGGAACTGCAGAATGAACTCATCAAATGGTGCCTCCATTTTGGCAGTCTCACATCTGGCTCAGAAACGGAAGAAGCAGAAGTAGCAGCAGCAAATAAAAGAATTACACAGCTCTCCTCTGTGGCCAGCAGTGGTTTAGTGGAGCCACCACACCCAGGGATGTGCCTTTCTGAGATGTATATTGCAGGTTATCTTTGCTGCAATACAATGTATGGTTCAAGATGGTTTAGTCTTGAATGCTAATTGCATGCTACTGCATTCTTTCCTTTTCCTCCTTACAAAAGACTTGATCCTCCTTTGCTGATATGAATGAATCCCATTACCTCAATTCTTTTACTCTCCACATGGGGATACTATTTATGGGCTTGCTGCTGTGGCTTAGTGGTTAAGATGCTGAACTTGACAACTGGAAGCAGAAGAGGAAAAAGAAGGGATGCAGTGGAATGCAAATGGAGACAGAAGCAGCATCCTGCTCTGTAAAGAGGAGGAGGAGGTGGTGGTGGTGGTGGTGGTGGTAGTCATGTACTGCTCCTTTTTGGGCCTCATAATGTAAATTAAAGGCAAGGGCACCAGAACCTGACTGTTTGCCGTAGCCATGATAGCCCTGAGCCTTCTAAATGTGGCAAATTAGACACTCCTATTTGCTGTGAACTCCTCTTAGATCATGTGTAGGCAATCTTGGCACATGGGCCAAAGTTTTGTCTCAAACTTCATCACAGGCTGGAATCAATCCTGGATGCAATTTTTTAAAAAAAAAGAAAAGAAAAGAAAAGTAAGCAGAGAGTAGTTGGACTGATACTTCCTTTTTAAAAATTTCATTGGTGAGAGTACTTAGGGAATCCAAAAGCCCCAGATGAAAAACCTGTGGCTCTGGAATGGCTCTCAAATCACAGAAATACTGATTATTATTATTATTTAATTAGAAATACTCCCATTAAAGCACTGATCTGATCTGATGTTAGTCTTGGCCAGGTGGTGGCTATCCTGCTTGCTTGTCCTTGGCATGACTGGTACACTACATTTCAGCTTAGTGTTTTGTAAATAAAATATCTATATTGCCACTGTTTGGGGAATTTTGATTTTGAAACCAAAGTACCAATGATAGCCTGGTCTGTCAGTGCTTCCAGGAGTTTCTACCTATCACCTAGGAACCATTGGATTGAATGAGCCAAGAAGGACATTAATTGTTGTTTTTTAAGCAGTAAGAAGAGGCGAGTTTCGGGAGGCCCACTGATACTGTAGCAATAAAGCAGCAACCCCAGTTGTAGCCAGTCCATTTTCCATTCACCAGAAAGTGTCAATCTCCTATGCTTCCTGATGCGCTAAATTATAAACAACAACAAAAAACCACTTTCATCTGTCTCCTGCCCTACTGCACTGAATATGCAAAACTGAAGCAGGAAGAGTCAAACTGAATTAGGGTAACGATCAATCTTCTGCAATTAAAACGCAACTGCAAAACACGTTCACAGAGGCATTTTTGGCACTGAACAACAAAGCAACAAAGAAAGGCTTGGTGTCCAGGAAACCATGTGTAGGGATTTATATTTGAAGCTAAACATGATTTTGTGGTCCTCCTTTCCCTTAGAAGAATTGTTCAATCTCTCAAGGCTCAGGTTGTGACTAGGAAATTATCTTCTCTCCCATATGATTTCAAATAGATTTATTATGGCCCATATTAATGCCCACTTCCCACTCTCCCATCGTCTCTCTTTCTCTCTGAGAAAAATTGGTACTAAGACTCAAATGACATCTGGGAAAATAGTGTTTCTCAACCTTTGGTTTTTGGACTTCAATTCCAGAAGCCTAAGTCAATTCCCCAAAGCACTGTTCAGCCAATGTACTGACTTAGGCTTCTGGGAACTGAAGTCTCCTGTGGGGCGTGTGCCCCATGCTGGGTATCACTGGTTTGGGTTGTGTGAGATAGCTTGTTAGGAGAAGAAAGAGAAGAATGGATGCTAGATGCATTTAAACTAACCAAGATGTGAGGGACAGGAAGTTAGCCCTCAGATGATGCAGGTGAGCAACTCTCAGGTACCTGTTAACTCTGCTCCCACAAGATATTTTCCTCAGATGGAAGTTCTGCTATGTGAAAGATAAATATAATGGATTATCCAGTGATGGTGCTTCACAAGAATGCATAAGTAGGTGTGTTCCTCCTTGCCTTCTTTCACTCTCTTGAAGAATTCTGACTAAAGCCCAATCAGTTCTGAAGGGTTATTCTACGTTGAAGACTCCATATCAATTCAGCCATTCAGAGTCTTTAGCACAGGAGGGTCAAGTTCAGAAGATTTGGAGACCATTTAAAAAGATTTCCATCATTCTTGGACCTACACCAGTATCTCTGTTTGCTTCTGCTTTTCAAAGAACAGATATTTATGTTGCGGCAAAAGGTGTGAGGACTGTATCTCTTTTTAGAGGAGAACTGCATTTCTTGAAGGCTTCAAGAGGTATGATTCTCCAGTCAGCCTGTGTGTTGATTTCAGCTAAAGCTGGAATCCCAAACCTATTAGTCTGATCTGGACTGATTTGTATGAGGTCCAGACTGAAATGGAATAGGAAGACTTGATCCTGGAACAAAGTGAAGTCTGTTTGCACTCAAGTCTAAGATTTGGACATCTAAAATAACGGGGAACTAGCCAGACTGCAAGGAGGGATTTTGTGAACAAATGATCAGGAGGAAAACAGGAGAGCTTGGCTTTGTTCAATGGCAGCCATAAAGTGCAACTTGAGGCCAGATATTTACTTCAATCACAGAGCTGGCAGGGAGCAGAAATTAAAGATGACCAATAAATAAGCCCTTATCTGAAATTCAGCAGATTTGCTCCTCTCTTCTGTCTCCATCACATCTCCATATGTCATTAACATCAATGGAAAAAAATACCCATTTTGTTTTTCCAGTGCTAGTTTAATGAGAGGGCAGATGATTTGAATTTTCAGATTGATTCAGACCTAGTGCACAAATTGGATTGAGCAGGATTTACATTGCCACAGATCAAATTGGGATACATCTCTAAGTACTGAACTGTCTTCCAAAGGAAACTGGGCAATTTACAGAATCTACAGAATGGTGGTAGTGGTGGTGGTGATGACAAGGACTAGTATCACCACTAACACCAACAGAACCATCACCACCATGGTGGCAGCAGTAATAACAATAACACAAGCAAAACATGTGTTGCTAGAGAACTCTTGGGAGCCTAGAAACAGCCTTGGGGCCACATACAGCTCTCTGGTGGGTTAGGTGGACAGTTTCTTGTATCAACTCTGTATGTGCTTTTTACAGACCTGACAGGCAATTTCCTATGTCCACTCCATCCTCTCAGACAAATTTCTGCCTATATTCCGATAGCAAAACTGCCCATTGTAGAGGAGCATCTTGAAGAGAAATGCAGTCATTTTCTCACAGAAGGATGGGTTTTAGTCAGCAAAAAAAGCCAAGGCATTTTAGCCATAGAGATGCTGACTACTGCTGTTTCACTGCCACACACAAGATGCTTCCAGCGATTTTAAGGGAGAATGAGTAAGTAGACAGATATGAAACAAAGCGGAAATATTATTGAAGCCTGAATCCTCTTTAAACTTTGTGTGTGCTTCATTATCGGACGAACTGTAAGCACTTGACTTTAGGCATGCCTTGAGCGTGTGCACCGAGGTGGAAGGAATGGAAGTAAAGAAACAGACGATGAGGACACAAAAGAATGAAAATGCCCTTGCTGCTTGCCCATTTATCTTATTGTGCAACCAAACAATGTCAAAACGGCTTTCTTAAAATGATAATTTAAAAGAGGATCTTGGATTCCTGGCTCAATATAACAGCTAGCATCAATTTGGTCTGGATAGATTAGGATTCTGGGTCTCATGCAAAGAAAATTCAATTTTTCTCCACTAAATTAGGGTCCCGAATGCCAATTCATCCTTAATCACCTTGAACATTTGGCTGGATTCTTCATAGTCCAATGGAGAAGTGGGGTAATCAAGGAACTATGAATTAAGAGTGTAGTCTGAAGCACCATCAGCGGAAGATTCTCCATTCCTTTGTTCTCTTGGACTTAGGGAAATAATGCTACAAGCTTGTATTAAGGCTCTGCTAGAAATTTATATAGAACTCTGACAGTGTCAGCCAAGTTACCAATGTCTCTATGGCTCCTGAATTCAGTAGGTAGAACAGACAATGCACAAAAAGTGCCTGTTATCCCAGTCCTCTTAACTTGATTTACTGGGGGTTTGCATGCAAAGTAAATGCACTATTATTGACACTAGTCAGTGATGGCAAACCTTTTAGAGTCTGAGTGCCCAAACTGCAACCCCAAACCCACTTATTTATCACAAAGTGCCAACACAGCAACAGGGGAGGACAGAAACGCTTCCATTGGGCTGCTGGGCAGAGTGAACTTTGTGCTGGAGGAGGGAGGAAGTGTTCCCATTGGGCTGCTGGGCAGAGGGGCAGGGGAAACTCTGTGCTGGGGTGACTGCACAGGTGGCCACAGAGAGGGCTCCGAGTGCCACCTCTGGCACGCATGCCATAGGTTCGCCATCACTGCACTAGTGTCTCTCTAGCCAGCCATGGCCCATCCCAGAAAATCCTCAATTAACTTCTAGTATTGATTGTAGTATATAAAGGTGGTTTATAAAATGTTAGCCTATTTTGTTTTTATGTTTTTGTCAAAGGGTGTGTTTTCTTGAACACTAATCTCAGTTTAAATAGATTTCTACAAAAATACAGTCTGAAAGCTTGCCTCGTCAAGCTCTCAAAGGTTTACCAACCCAAAGAGCAAATGAGTGAATGAATTAATGAATGTCAACTTTTAATCAGAGGTCATACTACCTGTGCCTTAGTGCAGGGGTGCCCAAACTTTTCAGACTGTGGGGCAGTCACATGGTTCAGTGGGCTCGTCACATGGATCCTCCCACCAGAATTGGAAATAAAACGCGCTCACACATGCACAAAATGCTGCATTTATGACAGCTGCGGTTTCTTTTAAGGCAGTGTTTTGCACATGCATGGGCATGTTTTACTTCTGTTTCCAGGAGCAGCAAGGGCGGCATGGGCTGGATGATTTGGCAGCGCAGGCTGGATCCAGCCCATGGGTCATAGTTTGGGCACACCTGCCATAGTGAATATATGCACAACCTCTTACGTTTAGAGTCAGACAAAAGAGACACAAAACACATCCTTCCAGATATCTCAGTGTTTAGTTTGCATTAAAGGTAAAGGTTTCCCTCACTCAAAAGCTATTCGTATCCGACTCTAGGGTTCAGTGCTCATCTCTGTTTCAAAGCTGAAGAGCCAGCACTGTCTGCTTCTGCAGACATTTCCATGGACATGTGGCAGTCATGACTAGACACCGGAGTCCATGGAACGCTGTTACCTTCCCACCAAAGTGGTCTCTATTTATCTACTTGCAATTTCTTGCTTTCAAACTGCTAGGTTGGCAGCAGCTGGGACAAAGACAGGAGCTAATTCTGTCCTACTGTATTCAGGAATCGAACTGCTGACCTTCCTCCTCCCAGTCAGTGTCATAGCCACTTGAGTCACTGCAGTTTGCATTACAGCACCAGTTTCAAGGACTTCAACTGCAGCATGAAATTTTGGGGTAGGATGCCCCTACCTCACAAGTAACCAGTAGTTCTACCCCAAGTGTTTTTTTTGGGGGGGAGGGGCTTGAAGGCCTGTACTGCTCATTTCACAATCTCCCCTATCCCACCCCATCTGTAGCACAATTGTGGTAGTAATGTAAAAATATATTACCTGCTTCTTGGGTGATATCAGTATTTCTCTGACTTCGTCCAGCCTGGTTTGTGTTGGAATTCACGGGCAACTTTTTTCCTGGTGGTGGTTTTTTAACAATTGTAGGAGTCATCTTCAGATATTTGGTGATATTGACTACAGCATCAGCTAACGATTTATCAACATACCACGTTAGATTGGACAAGATCCTTCCTGCCTTGACCTCCAACATGGATTCGGTGAGCTCTTTCATGCCCCTCTGAAATAGCACAGTGTCTGGATAAGCCAGCTTTACTAGCTTGGGAAGGCTGGCATTCATGGCTTGTATGCTACCAGAGATGGCCTGGCACAAGCTATGTGCTTCATAGGCAGTCTTGTTTAAGACAGGGAAACTCACAGAGAAGCGTATGGATTTGGCTTCAAGGGCTCTGATCCTAGAACTCATTGCCTGAAGCTGGTTTGTGACTATTTTTTCCTTTTCTGTTGCAGCAGCTTTGACATTTTTTACGGAGACACAGTTGTTTGCCAAAAACTTGGTAATTTTTGTCTCCACAGCTTTTAAGCGAACTTCATAATCTCCCTGCTCTGCGATGGGTTGCAACAGGTTCTCATGGAGCTGACCTTTGTCCAGTTGATGTTCTTGCAAAGTCAATGATGTTGTGTTTGAATCATGGTGAACTTTGCTGAAATGAGGGATGATGTTTTCATTAGGTGAAGAATCTGAAGGAAACTTAAATCTCTCTGAAATAAAGTTGCGCTTTTGATTTTCACTGACTAGTATCTGAAGGGATTCATTCATCTGTTGGAACCAAGGTATTAATGTCAATATGCTTTCCACCTTCTCAACACCACTGCAGCAGGATGCTGTCTCATTTTTGAAGGCATTCAATGTTCCCTTCAGGACATAGTTATCCTGGATGGAATCAATGGCACTGTTCATAACTGCCATTGTCTTGTTTATGCCATCTTCCATTAAAACGAAACATTCATCAATCTGTCTTTCAGTGACTTCCTTCTGAGCCTGAGCTTCACTTTTAAGCTCCTTTTGACTTTTGGTGAGTTCTTCAATGGTGGAACTGAGCCCTGTCACAACATGGGTTAAATTCTCCAGCTTTTTGGATATAGCTTCTGTTTCAATCTGCTGCTCATACTCTGATGTAAGGCTGAAAGGAACTCCTTGTTCAATCAAGGGCTGAAGAATCTCCATATCATAACAGAGGTCATTGATTTGCTCATTCATTTTGTCCATCTTATCGTCCAAGGGAAGCACCAGGTTCTCCATGGTTTTATTTAAAGAATACATGTTGTCTTCCATGCCCTTCAGTTGCATTTGAAAGTCCTTTCTGCACCTGAGCAGCATGCTGTCACATGTTCCTTGCAGGCTGTCTTTCTGGATCTCTAATGTTACAGTAAGGTTACTTATCTTACTGTCTTGAACTCTGAGGTCATCATAGAGCTGCAAAACCATCAGACTCTGTGTTTTCACTTTTTCATGGAGACTAATCATGTAATCTGTAAGGTTATCATTCACTGATTTACTTACAGTGGAGGCTTTTTGATCTGAGCTCTGTTCAGCTGACAAGAGCTGTTCATGCACCTCTTTCATTTGAGTTAGAGTCCTGTTCAAAGATTCATAGTAAACATTGCTCTTTGAACTTTGATGCTCCACAGCAATTTCAATGGACCTTTGCTTCTCCTGCAGCTCTTTGATTGGTATATCACATGTAAAGATTATGTCCTTCCCAATATGTATGATCTGGCTCTTTATTTCTTGGATTTCTATCTTTGTCGGTCTATTTGCTATTTCTGTGGCAAGTTTTTGCTGGGAAGCGTTTAGGTTTTTTAGCAATTCTTTTGTGCTCTCAAGATCTTCTGACAAACCAGACACAATCTTAAAAACCTGGGCAACAGTTTCCTGCATGTCACTTTGGAAGACTTTCAACTGATCTCTTACAATTTCTTTGACTAGTTCGGTAATGGTTTTGGACTTGAGATCTAGAGAAGAAAAAGACACAATGCTTCCATAAATAAACCACATTTTTAAAAAAGGAACCAAAATACAGTGTTTAAGCAAATCTTATTTTTTGTCCTTCTATCTCTCATTTTTCTGGCTTTGCTTTGAGAAAGAAAAGAAAATGTACTTTTTGCAATCACATTCTCTGCATCTCCTGGACTACAGATGATTACCTCTCCTGATGTCAAGGGAATTTGGTATTTGAATAGAATTTTTGCTAGTTGCTCTCAACCTTTTAATCAGTTTTGCTGTCCTGAGGGAGGAGTCATAATGTGGTGCTTCTTGCAATTATAGACAACGATGACAAGGTGAAATGTAACCACTTTTTCTAGCAAAGTAGACCAAAGGTTTAAAGGACCTGTCACTCAACTAGATGTATAATTAGCTTACTGAGAAAATTATGCACTGTCAGAAAATAACAAAAAGTACTTCTTCCATGTCTAGGCCAGATGTGAAACTGCCAAAATGAAGTCACCTTTTGGTGAGTTCATTCTGTAGTTCTTTTTGTCTGACCTAGTATAAGAAAGATTAGCCAATACGAGGTAGCCGTTGCCTAGGGTATGCCCAATTGTGGTTCCAAAATACCACAAGCTTCAATGAGAATCTTTTTGTGTACCCCAACAAAAGTACTGAAAACAGTTTAATTCTCAGCCATGTAATTAGCATAAGATTCACATTCACCAAGTTGTTTAAAAGTAAAAAAGGAGAAATAATCTATACTGCTTTTTCAAAGTACTGTACTACAAGTGAACTTTTCATAAAATTGTGGCAGCAATAATAATTTTTGTGACTCATTTTTTCCTAAGCTGAAGCCTACTTATTAGATAAATCTAGGAATATACAATATGACAAATTTGTTTCCTTCACTTTTCAATGTGAATTCACCATATTTGCATTTCCCTAGCTTGAAGCTGAACTATTCCGCCGCCACCCTGCCCCATTTTTCAAATGCACTGGACAAGAAAGTTTCTCATAAATATTAATAGGCAAATATTGTCTATTTCCAAAAAAAGAATCTGTTAATTATGGTGGAAAATCATGTAACTGAAATATGTACAAAGGATAACTAACGCAGCAAAAGATCTAGAGAGGAAATTTGTCATGCAAAGTATATATTTTGACAAGTGCATCTAAAAATATGTACAGTTTTTTGTGTGTGGATTATAAGAAAAATTAATGCCATGTAGAGCAGGGACAGAAGAACCTTGGTGGAAAAAAGTGAATCTGAATGAAATTGGAACTAAGGGACTTGTCTGTTGCTAGATGGCTCAAATGAAGTAGTTTCTACACAAGAAAACGTTGTGGCAGAGTACATTTCTTAAGCTGCCACATGACACTTTTTTGTCTATATTTTAAGGGGCTACCACCCCTTACAGGCTTTTCTAAATATAGGGCAATGGTGGTGAACCTATGGCACGCATGTCAGAGGAGGCACTCAGATCCCTCTCTGTGGGCAAACATGCCACTGCTCCAACACAGAGTTCGCCCCACCCCTCTGCCAATGGGAGCACTTCTTCCCTCCCCCCAGCACAGAGATTGCCCCACCCCTCTGTGGCACAGACAGCAGCCTGTTGAGTTTGAGCAATTGGTCTCTAAAATGTTTGCCATCACTGATATAGGATAAAAGTAAAGGCAATGGTGGGATGTCAAAAATTTTACTACCCCACCGTGATGTTATCACAGTGTGGGTGGAGCTAACATCATGACATCATAGGCGGAGCCAACGTCATGACATCATGATGTTGTGGGTGGGGGGGGGCAAATAAAAAATAAAATAATAATACAATAAAAAAATAAGCACACATACACACACCTCAACCCACCCACCCACCCACAACACAAACCCGTAAATAAATAAATTAAATAAATAAATTAAATAAAAAATACATTAAAATACACCTAAACACCCACCCACCCCAAACACAAATCAACCAGAGCTTTTAAACCAGAGCTTAAAGCTTATTCTGGCTAATCTTTCTCACACTAGGTCAGATGGAAGGAACTACACAATGAACTCACCACAAGATGGCTTCATTTTGGCACTTTTCAACTTTTCAACAGTTAAAGAAGTTAGGTACTAAGTCTTTGCCTAACCAGTTCTCTAAGATAATATGCCTTAATGTAAATGTAAAACAGCTGTACCTCCTTAAGGGTTCTCCAAATGAAATAGCAATTGGAACAGCACAGGTGTAGTTAATTTTTGAGGTAACTCCAAGACTTTGCTTAAAAACCCAGAGCTAGGCCACCAGGCCTTTTTAGGAACTGTAGTAGTATGTGAATATAGGTAAAGGTATTAAATACACATTAAAATACACACAGACACACCACATCCAAAGGTGAGTCACTTACCCTGGGGAGCAGGTTATAGGGAGCTTCAGGCTAGCAGCTTCTCTTCCTCCTCCCCGCTTGGGAGGACAGCAAGGAGGCTGTGCATACGCGCCAAGCACTGTAGGTGTGCATGCACACCAAGTGCTTGGTGCGCATGCACAGTGGGGGAACCAGTGAAAAAGTAAGCCCCGAAGGTGGTTCCCCCCAAAAGCTGCTACCGGTTCTCTGGGACACTGGGAAAAGTTACTACCAGTTCTAGCGAACTGGTGAGAACCTGTTACATCCCATCACTGGGTGAAGGTCACCCTTGCTCGAAAGCCAGTGATATCTGACTCTAGGGTTCAGTGCTCATCTCTGTTTATAGCCAAAGAGCCAGTACTGTCTACATCTGCAGAGTTTCCCATGGGCACGTGGCAGGCATGACTAGACACCAGAGTGCATGGAACACTGTCTACCTTCCCAGCAAAGTGGTACCTATTTATCTACTTGCAATTTCTTGCTTTTGAACTGCTAGGTTGGCAGGAGCTAGAACAGAGATGAGCTCACTCTGTCCTGCAGTATTCGGGTCTCGAACTGCTGACTCGCTGACCTTCCAGTCATCGAGTCCAGCATCTTAACCACTAAGCCACCGAAGTTCCTTTTTCTAAATATAGAGCATACTAAAGGATGTAGTTCTGTTGGCAAAACAGAGATGAATAGAAAGGGGATTAATAGGAAAATATAATATAGAATGGTGATGATAACAGGAATAGGGAAGTGTTTTTGCAGGTGTTTTTGGAGCACAGCCGTTTCACTCCTAACCAGCACAAACAATGCTATGGGATAATGGGTGTTGGGTTAACCGAGAGAGCTGCACCCTGATGGAGAAGATGCCATGATCTGGCAGGCAGCTGAGAACATCACCCCCTCCTCTGGGCCCACCCCAGTGGCCTGAGGAAAAAGACGCAATAGCCTGGCGGATGTCTGAGGACCTCGCCCTCACCTCCAGGCCCCCATCAATGGCCAGAGGGGAGTTAGTCGGTGTTTTGCTTTGGTTGTTTTGTCAGGATGTATTTTATGATTGTTACTGTACTGTTGCTGTTTTGACTGTAAGCCGCCCTGAGTCGCCTCAGCAAGTGGGCGGCAATATAAATCTGAACAAATAAATAAATACATTCCCCATTCCCAGAAATCTTCCCGCCCTCAACTCCCCTGCAATGGCAGAGAGAATATTAATCCAGTCTTCATATCACTCCATGTCACACATTCCAAAGAATGAATAAGCTTTGATTAGAAAGTATTGAGAGTTAGTTGACTCTTGCTCAAATCTCCCCAGAAATCTTTTAGTAGATTTTTGTTGTGTGATCTGAAATAGGTGGCATGGCTGTAGCCATCTCAGGCATTTTGTGTATGGATGGTAGCTATACTGCTTCTCTGCACAAAAAATGCAAAATGGTAGAGAAATAGTGATAATTTCTTAACTTTTTTTTCTTAGTAAAGGTAAAGGTTTTCCTTGCTCGAAAGCCAGTTGTATCCGACTCTAGGGGTCAGTGCTCATCTCTGTTTCAAGGCCGAAGAGCCACCGCTGTCTGCTTCTGCAGACGTTCCCATGGTCATGTGGCAGGCCTGACTAGACACCGGAGCGCATGGAATGCTGTTACCTTCCCAACAAAGTGGTCCCTATTTACCTACTTGCAATTTCTTGCTTTTAAACTGCTAGGTTGGCAGGAGCTGGGACAAAGACGGGAATTCATTCCATCCTGCAGTACACTAGTAACCCGGATAACGTTATGACTTGGTTCCACAAGTCATGTCGTTATCCAGTTGTTAGCGTTGTCTGGGGTATACACCGAACAATGCTAAAAAACATCGGGCGCACTGGTACGCACACGTCAAACACGGTTTGGGGAGGATACGGAGATTTTCTCCGTATTCTCCCCAAGCAGCATTTGACAAGTGCCCGCCTGCACGGTGTTTGGAAAGAGTATGGGGGCCCGTACCCTTTCCAAACATCGGGCGGGCGGGCTCGTGCCTGTCAAATGCGGTTTGGGGAGGATACGGAGATTTTCTCCGTATCCTCCCCAAGCTGCATTTGACAGGCGCGTGCCTGGACGGTGTTTGGAAAGGGTATGGGGCCCCGTACCCTTTCCAAACATCGGGCGGGCTGGCGCGTGCGTGTCAAACACGGTTTGGGGAGGATACAGAGATTTTCTCCGTACCCTCCCCAAGCCGCGTTTGACAGGCGCGCGCCTGCACGGTATTTGGAAAGGGTATGGGGGCCCATACCCTTTCCAAACATCGGACGGGCTGGCGCGCACTTGTCAAACAGGGTTTGGGGAGGGTACGGAGATTTTCTCCGTACCCTCCCCAAACCCCGTTTGACACGCGTGCGCCTGCACGGTGTTTGGAAAGGGTACGGGGACCCGTACCCTTTCCAAACATTGTGCGGGCAGGCCCTGGGGGGGCTTGGATTGGGTAGATGTTCTACCCAATCCAACCCTCCCCCCCATGATTGTACCAGATAATGCTAAAAATCGCGTTACCCGGTACAAGATTTTTCCAAAAATCTTGCATCGTTATGCAGTTTTAGCGCTATTCGGTACAATCGTTAACCGGGGTATTACTGTACTTGGGAATCGAACTGCTGACCTTCCGCCTCCTAGTCAGCGTCTTAGCGACTTGAGCCATTGCAGTAAGCTTTTTCCTACCCTGTGTGAAAAACCTCTTCCTGTAAGACATCTTGATCAAGAAATGGAATTTGCAGCAATCAAATACATTTCAGATGAACTTGCTTTAATTAATGAAGGCAACTAAGTTCAACCTATTCAGCTGCATTTTTAATATTGATTATTATGGATTAAAATGTCAATATACAGGAAAGATAGTCTTATAATGCCCTATTGTGTGGTGGCAAAAAAAGATCCAGATATGTAAACCTGAAAATATGTGCATACTTCAGGAGGCTACCTAAAGCAAGATTTTTAGACTGGCATTATGAGTATCTATATGACATAAAAATCACAAACAGTTGCCTAGTCTTAGAGACAAAAGGGGGGGGGGAGAGAAAGCTTAACTGATTGGAACACATGTGAGGATTTGCGACAGAAATTGCTCGTGACCACATGATGTCAGAACAAAGGCTTGTCTTATGGGGGTCAATTAAAGCATTCCCTCATCTCATGCCAAATCCTAAAGTAGTGCTAATTGGCCAAAGAAACTTAAACGATCTCTAATTGTATAATAGTAATGGCCACCCTGAACAAAAAAGGAAATAATCCCTTCAATAGATTATGCATCAGAGGAGGATCCTTGAACAAAAAGTCTATAAAAATTAAGATGACCAAAAAAGGGCATTAAAACCTACAACATGTACTTGCTTACTTATCCAGCTATCCTTAACAAAGTAGACTGTGTTTAAACAGCCAAGATAACACCTTTGAACTAAATCCTCTTATTTCAAGGTATTAACCTCCATACAAGTACAGCAAATATTTTTAGCTGGCAAATATAACAAAGCACACAAAAGAAAAGCAAGATGCATTTGACAATATAAATGAAACAAGGTTTGCAGTTTTCAAAGTGCTTCAAATACCTATTCTTACAGCCAGTGACGGGATGCAACAGGTCCGCACCAGTTCGCCAGAACCGGTAGTAACTTTTCCCAGTGTCCCGAAGAACTGGTAGCAGCTTTTGGGGGGAAACCACCTTCGGGGCTTACCTTTTCATTGGTCCCCCCACTGCGCATGCGCACCAAGCACAGTGCTTGGTGCGTATGCACAGCCTCCTTGCTGTCCTCTCAAGCAGGGAGGAGGAAGAGAAGCTGCTAGCCTGAAGCTCCCTATGGCCTGCTCCCCAGGGTAAGTGACTCACCTTTGGATGTGGTGTGTCTGTGTGTATTTTAATGTGGATTTAATACCTTTACCTATATTGACGTACTACCACAGTTCCTAAAAAGGCCCTGTGGCCTGGCTTGGGGTGTTTAAGCAAAGTCTTGGAGTTACCTCAAAAATTAACTACACCTGTCCTGTTCCAATTGCTATTTCAATTGGAGAACCCTTAAGGAGGTACAGCTGTTTTACATTTAAATTAAGGCATGTTATTCTAGAGAACTGGTATGATGACCATATCCATCTTGCAACATGGTGCTGCCCAGGCACTTATACTAACAGCTAAGTGACGGGTTTGTGTTTGGGGTGGGTGGTTGGGTGGGTTGATTTGTGTTTGGGGTGGATGGGTGGGTGCATTTTAATGTAATTTTTATTTTATTTATTTATTTAATTTATTTACAGGTTTGTGTTGTGGGTGGGTGGGTGGGTTGAGGGTGTCTGTGTGTCTGTGCGTGTGCGCGCGCTTGTTTTTATTTTATTATTTTATTTTATTTTATTTGGCCCCACCCACAACATCATGGCATCATGACATCAGCTCCGCCCACACTGTGATGACGTCACGGTGGGGTAGTAAAATTTTTGATATCCCACCGCTGCTTACAGCCATTAGTAAAACAGACCAGTATTATTGTTGCCTTGTTATGCATAAGGAGTTGAGAAAAATTGGTTTGCCTAAAGCTGTATAAATACAGGATAAAATCCTGTTGCGTTGTTATGTATGTGGAAAGCAAACTGTTTACTCTCTGATATGTATAAAATAACATTCAGTCACTTCTAGCTGGCAATTAACAAGTTACTACTCAGATTCTTGGAGGGACACACACATCTGCTGCTGCTTCCTATGCAGACTTGCTAATTGTCAGCTAGAAGGCACTGAAGGTTATGCTGTATGCCTTTTCACATGCATAATAAAGCAACAGGATTTCAGCCACAAAGTTGCAGGTGAGATGAAATTTCCCAGTCTGGACCAGTTCAAGGCATTTTCTTTGCTAGTACAGTAATACCTCGGATAACGCTAAGACTTGGTTCCACAAGTCTTGGTGTTATCCGATTTTTAGTGTTATCCGATCCATGTTAAAATCCTATGGGATGGATTGGATAATGTTAAAGCTCCATAGAGATACATTATAACCACACAGGCTTTAGCGGTTGTTATCCGGTCCATCCCATAGGACCTTTACATTATTCGATCTAATTCTCCTCCCCAGATTACTTAACGTTATGCGATTTTAGCGTTATCCGAGGTAAACGTTATCCGAGGTATTGCTGTACAAAAAAAGATTGTGCCGCACTCACATTTCATATCTGGATGATAACTAGATGGGAAGCTGAATGTTAAATCAATATTAGTGGTGGAACAGTATTCTCCACCACACCTGAGGCAACAGGTGTCGGATTAGGAGATTTTGGATAGGTTGTATATTGTATTGACTTCTGCACTCTGACAGAGAGAAATATCTTGTAAGCCGCCCAGAGTAGTGAACAAACCAACAAACAAAAACAAAGAGGTCAAGAAGAATGCCCAAAGGACTTCCTTCATTTCCTTTGCCTACAGCAGATGTGGAGAGAATGACCATTTCTCATTCCATCAGCCTTATTCTGCTGAATGGTAGGGATGACCTGATTCCTAGTTCCAATTTTATTCAACTATTACTTCCAGTTCACATCCAATAGGCTTGGAAATAAGTTAAATCACTTCTCTGATTTCAAGAAATAGTTTGGTTTATACTGATTCTGTATAGGTTTGGAATAAGTCTTCATATACCCATGGGCATTGCTCTTGTAAGTCAACACTCACCTAAGAGGTCTGGAACAATGACAGCAAGGAGGAAAAAATGGGGGGGGGGGAGAGAGAGAGAAAGCCCTAAAAAGTGCAATTTCCTCAAGGATTGCTATCATTATTTATGGGGCTGCATTGGGAGAAGGGGATAAGAAAGGATTTTTGTCTTGCTTAAATGGAGGACAGTGGTCCATGGGGTCGCAAAGGGTCGGAAACGACTGTGCGACTGAACAACAAAAGATGGAGAAGAGGTGAGTATATAAGAGACAAGTATTATGCAGCCCAAGACTTTTATTTTTAGAACACTAATATTCAATATATTAATATATAATAGAGTGTCAGATAAGGACTCAGGAGGCCTGGGTTCGAATCCCTTTTGAGTTGGGGGTAATAAACTGGGGGTGTAGAACTGGTAAAACTTAAATATTTCACTTATCCTGAAAGCCCTATTGGGGCTCTGTAAGTCAGTTCTGACTTGATGGCACTATCATCATCATCATCACCACCACCACACCACCACCACATTTGTATTCCATAAACAACAAAGCATATACACATTACAAAAGAATAAAATACAGTGGCGTAACAACAGATAAATCACAATACGTATCATATCATAAAACATCATAACACATTACAAAAAGAAAAAGAATCATTCATTTAAAAGTCTTATAGCAACTAAATAACAGTCCCAGTAGTCCCAGCACAAATCACATCCTGTCGGCACAACCAACCTTTGGTAGGGCCCGGAGGCTGGCAGTGGCTCCCTATTCCCCCTGGTGGGGGCTGGGGTCAGTGTCATCATCTTCAGTCGCTGGCTCAGCCACAGCGGCTTTTACAAGGCAACAATAAGAAAACTATATTATGCTACAACATGTAGGTCTCTCAGTCCAACTAGATGCTAAAGCTGCTAAAGATGATAAAGGAGTGCTACATCACTGGGGAAAGATGCATTATGCATTAACCTTTCTTGGGTTTTTGACTGGTCACTGGAAGATAGACATGGGGTTAATTTGTATGCATCTCTGATGAAAAGCAACTCTTGGAGGGAAACCAAAGTTGTGGAACATGTGTTTGCTTTAACCTCTAGTTTGACCGAGTCTTAATTTTTCATATTACAGGCTCAGCATTCTAAATGATTGTAGAACAATTCTTTGTCTTGAACAAAGGTTTTATCCCTTATTAATTAATCTAGGATCTGATGGTGGGTAGCTAGAATTTTGCTTTATGTACTTCTGATGACCTAGACAGAAATTCTCTTTCTTTTGGCTCATCAGCGTGCACCATCAGAAATGTATTATTGCCTAATTGTGTGGAGGTTCAGAAATCTCACGATGCACACTAAGATCTTCCATTCTGTAGGAATGTAATAAGACTGTTTGCAGGACTCAGGATTCATGTCCTCCACCTGAACTTCTTGGTTCAAACAAGTGCTCAAAATTCTTTGTGTCGTGGGGGAATAATAAAGGTAAAGGTTTCCCTTGCTCGAAAGCCAGTCGTATCTGACTCTAGGGGTCAGTGCCCATCTCTGTTTCAAAACCGAAGAGCCAGCGCTGTCTGCTTCTGCAGACATTTCCGTGGTCATGTGGCAGGCATGACTAGACACCAGAGCACATGGAATGCTGTTACCTTACCACCTAAGTGGTCCCTAATTATCTGCTACCAGATTGAATTTTGAACACTTATGCTTGCCTTTCAGCTTGAAAAAGCAGCCAGCAAAATAATATTGTTTTAAAAAGGAAATTTACTAAAAGAGAGGCTAGTGGAATTAGCTCAGTAAATTATGCTGTAGTTTTGATGCAGAGAGTGTCAGGAGTTCAGCCAGAGGTTGTATAAGAAGAAGGAGATGCAGCAGGATGAAGATGGTGGAAACAAGTCATTTCATTATGAATATCTCTGCTCTTTTACAATAATGTATTACGGATCACAGATGTTTCCATTTTTATTTCTTCTTCTTGTGCCATATCCAATTCTGAATACTGGCAATCCTCGTGATGATCAGCCATGAAGACTGTCCTGAGAATATAATGCAGTGGCCTTTCACTGTGTTCTGCGTTGCTGCATGACCCCCATACCACTGATCCAATTCTGTGAGCCACTTTCTGTTCCTCAGCCCTTTTGGCACACAAAATCCTCCTTGGCCCTAGGCCAGTATTGATGAAGCTGCTGCCCTCCATCAAGATGGATTCAAGTGTGATTTAATCACCCTTCTCTGTGGACTTTGGCACCCAAGCCATTAGTCCTCAGGATTGTCAGGTTAGTTACTGCTGCCTGACACACTGTGTTGAGTCACTGGCAGTATGGTTTGCTCTATTACCATAGGAGGATAACCTGGCCAGACATTTTTATTTAGTATGAAAACAGAAGGACAGAAACCAAAGCACGTTCATTTCATAAAGCAGGAAATAAAATACTGGCTGAAATCCAGTAGTAACTCACCAGCCCATTGGATCAGTGGCTATTTAGAGAGTCCTTCTCCTAAGTTCCATTGATACAATGGGCCTGCTCTTATTGTGATTTACTAATGGATTCCAGTTATTGAATACATTAATAGGCTGCAACCCTAGACACGCTTACCTGGGACTTACTTCTGAGTGTGTGCGCATGTAGTTTGCACTGTAAAATTGCTAGCATCTTCTGTTCTTTTCAGAAGAAATTGAGTTTAAGATTGTCTTTCTCATTCACTGGCAATTCCACGGCCCTTCTCACCCAGCAATGTATCTTCATTGAGTTTAATAGAGGCATGTCATGGCTAGCAATTTATCCCCAACCCCCCTCCCCATTAATGTTTGCCAAAGGTATTTCCCCCTCACTTCTAGTGATTCTATCATTGACTTTTGATAGGGAATAGGGAGAAAAGAGAGATGAGGACAGTTCAGAGGTCCTATTAAGCTATGCAAAGGTCATCTTTGAAAGCAACGTGGAAGGCTGCACAATACAAATGTGGCAGGCGTGACGAATCCACTGGGAGGATGGACAGCATAAATCTCATGTAGACAGAAAACAGGAAGGCAGAGACCAGAAGGGCATGTTTGCCATCATAAGCCAAGTAAGCCATCAATGGTGTGTTGTATTTGGCTTAGCCTGACATCCAAAGATTTGGAACCATGACATTCAAATAAGTGGATCTTGGAGGTCATCTGTTTAAGAGGAAAAGATTTAGAATACAAAAATGGGCAGAAAAAGAAGCGAAAGAGCAAACTGAAGAGTAAATTGATAAATCCCAAAGAGTCCAGTTTCCAGCTATTGTTGAGGACACATTAGTCTTAATTTTAAGTGTTTTAAAAGTTTGTTAGCCACCCTGGGTCTTTGTGAGGAGGGTGGCATAAAAGTTTGACTAAATAAATAAATAAATAAATAAATATTTTAAGAGGGAAGAGTGGGTGGCTCATTTAAACTTCTTGTGTTGAAATCAGTTCAGTTCCAAAGGGGCTAATGCCACCAACTGGTGTGATAAAGCCTTAAGTAACTCAAAGAGTTACAAAACATTTTTTGTAACATATTGGGCCAGATAGACCTTATTTTTGTTTTTGGACTACAATACCCAGACTCCACCATTCAGCACACTCACCACAATTCATTTCTTTTAACCAGTAATTTTCTAAAACTCCCCCAGGAGTAGCAGTATTTGTTGGTTTAATTTCTGTACCGCCCTATCAGGTAGTTAATATACATGGTTAAAATAATATGAGAAAACACAATCATGAAACAATAACTAATAGAATATACTAATAAAACCCACAATGGTTGAAGATTTTAAAAAAGTCACCACATGAGTCATATTAGGAGAGATGCAGAATGTTATGGAATGCCCCCTCTGTACAATTCAGTCTTTACTAATTTCTGGGATATTTTAAGGGAAGGAGTTATGCTCATTGCAGCTGATATGAGTTGCAATCCAAAACATTTAGAAGCCACCAAGTCTGACTTTGCCACTGGTTGGCAGGCATTTCTTAGTAATGACTAAGAACATCTTTCCCACTCTTGCCCCTATCTGACCTCACACAGCAACCAGGAGTATTTTCAAAGATGTGCTTATTGCTCAAAGATCTAGCTACTTCTTTTGCCTTGACCTTCCTTAAAGACTGTACGTTGTAGGACTGTTACAGTAACTGAGAGGAAATGATGGACATTGTCGGCTGCTATTTGTATCCGAATACAGATTTATTTATTTATTTATTCAGATTTATATTGCCACCCATTACAGGAGAAATGCCACTGGCATGAATTTTTTAAAGGTGGATCCCAGCTTGCCATGAAGTTACCCACACACTGTGATCACGGAGCCATCTCCTGTAGCACATATGAAATGAGATGTGCAGGATTTAACACCAGGACTGCAATGGACTGCCACAGCCTTGAGGATATTAACAAGGTGCACCTTCACAGCCAGTCCATCTGGCATGACCTCTTCTGCCTCCATGACTGGTGGGAATCAGAATAGTGAAGTGGTTCCTCCTCTGCTCATTTAGCCATTGGGTCCAATATGATATTTCCCAGTGTGATTTCC
The DNA here is from genome assembly GCA_030440675.1 of Furcifer pardalis. Lineage (NCBI taxonomy): Eukaryota > Metazoa > Chordata > Lepidosauria > Squamata > Chamaeleonidae > Furcifer > Furcifer pardalis. The sequence continues at coordinate 88,890,487 of CP126892.1, forward strand.
CCCCCTAAGGGGACCATCATTCCACCTAAAGGGGCTCATCCACCCATAGCAGTTGGCCCCTTTAGGGAGTAAGTTTATTTACCTCCACCACTGGTTGTACAGTCTACTCCATTACCGTAGCGGGATGTCCAGCCAGGCAAGCTAATGGTGGACAACAAATAGGTACCTGTATATGAAAAATCTGCTTCAATTTCATTTAATTTTTCAAATCTCACCTATATTTATTTTCCATTCTTGTTTCAGACCAGGCTGTGAGGCACACATTTTCCCTCAGGCTGAAATTAACAGCATGTCACCCAACATGTGCATTTATTTATGCACTTTACCTAATGTCCAAAATTTCTCCTCAACAACTGTAGCACATTATTAAAATTATGCACATTTTATCCTTTCATATTTTAAAACGTACATATTTGGGTTTTGTGCCAATTTCATTTCTCCAAAATGCCAAACAAGCCTCACATATGTGAGAAGCCTCAAGGCAAGGTGCATGTAATTCATCTGATGTGGTGTGAAAATGCTGCTTCCATCAAGACTGTCAAAACTAATCAAATAATTTTCTGTCCCTAAGACAGGACAATTCAGAAAAGTGCCCATAATCTTTTGTTGGAGAATAAGTGAATTGGGTAGAAGGGTTATTGAGGATGAGAATTAGCCTTGTTTTGATGGAAGAGCTCTTTGCCACTCTGTCAGAGGAAATGATATCCACACACCCTAGAGAACAAATACTTATAAGTCCTATCACACAGCTAAAATAGAAGGCAGTGGGAGCAGGTGACTATAAAGACCCAGTGACTTTTCAGTGGTCCATCTCAGCTCATATACACACAGATTTTGTACCGCTAGAAGGGTCAAGCCCCCTCTAGTCCCCGAGCTTATAATGAAAAGCTAATAAAAGATGACTGGTAGCACTTTCATAAGACAACATGGTCAGAAAGATAACCTAATTTGTAAAAAAGGAACATGGATCAAAGAGAAAGCTGGCAGATGGAGAACAGATTCGAGGTTAGCCTCAGACAAAACTGATGTAATGTGGTAAACACAGTCAATTAAAAAAAACTAAAATGGGATGCAGTCTTTAGGGGGGAAATTTTAAAATCCAGCCTTTCTTCATTCTCACACATGTATACATACAAGTATGTGTGCTTAGTTTCAAGTAAGATTTTTTCCTAGTCTTTCCTGGACGTTTCTTGTAATATCTGGCTGTCTTTCAATCAAGTATTCCTCTTTGCTTACAAAATGAGACAAGATCAGGTTTCTTCAGGATAAAAATAAAAACATGTTAACAAATTTGGTTAGCAATGCTCTGAGAGGCAGTGTCAAAGATATTTTCAATTGGCACAAGATTTGTTCACTCCAGCACGACAGCAGAAAGTCTAGTGCTGTTTATCTCCCCATCAGGGTTAGCTCCAAAACCTGTAGCGTTATGCAAATAAGTGGTTACATTTTATGCAAAATTCATGTTTTCTCTACAAAGCATATTTTAAAGCAGTGGCGGCGAACCTATGGCATGCATGCTAGAGGTGGCCTTTACAGCCCTCTCTGTGGGCATCTGTGCCATTGTCCCAGCACAGAGTTCGCCCTGCCCCTCAGGAAGCAGCCCAATGGGAGCACTTCCTCCCTCCCCCAGCACAGAGTTAGCCCTGCCCATCTGCTTGGGCACTTCATCTCTAAAAGGTTTACCATCACTGTTGTAGAGCAAAAAATTGGGATTTCCCCCTCCCAGGGAAAAGTCTAAAATCTGAAAAAATGCACACACAAAAACCTTCTCATAATCTCACACAGCAAGGGGAAAACTTTTCAAAATTTTTGTTCTCACCTGTTAGAACAAAATAATCTGAGATGTATATCCTGGATTGTAACATCATGGAGTGTCCTTTGCTGAGATATTTGTAAAAAATATTGGGCCAGATAGACCTTAACCTAATGTATGTCTGTAACTCATTCACATATTTTGGGATGGGCATGGAAGAAGAAAAGAAAAAGTATATAATTAATGAATAAGCAGCTGACTACACCATGAAATACACCAGGATTTACTTCACAGCTAAAATGTGTTTGGCTTATTTTTCTCCCAAAATGGCTTTTTCCCCCTATGCCACTCGAGGACTACTACTGTTTTTTAAATATTGGAGCAATTTTAAATTCCCCCTCCCCCACTACCATGCAGATGCATGTAAAGATAGAGGACATGCCCTCAGATGTCTTTATGTAGTGTTTTGGTGATGCAAGAAGTTGGGTGTAATGTTCAGGACAGTGGTAACATACTACCACATTGTTTCCTCTGTCCCAATCATCCTCCTTTTAAAAGATTATTAAACACATGAGAATAGATCACCATATCACTTCATTGCTAGGTCATCGTTCTTATGAAATGATATGTAGGAGCTCAAAAGGACATCTTTTATATTCCAAAGCAGAAAGCAATCAAGAAAGAGAAGACAAAAGAAAAGCCTTAACACATGCAAATAGGATCAGGTGATTTCTGAGGCCAGAAAGAACCTTTCTAATCGTAATTAGGCAAACAATGCAAACAATGCAAAATAGCTTCCTTTAGGTCAGGCTAGTCTTTCCTGTCCCTCTGGTTAACACATGCTAGGATTGCACTAGAATCCTCAACAATTATTTCAGTTGTAGTGGAGGCTGTGAATCAAAATGCAGCAGAGCTAACTTGCTCTGATTTGGCTTTTCATTGTAATGATACCCTAAGTCAGCCTTCTCCTCCACAAAGTTCTGTGAGAATTTATAAGCATGGCATATTTCCCTACCTATTGTGGAATGCCCAATCTGTCTCCCTTAGTGTACATAAGCCTCTGGTGATCCTCACCTGAGGAAGAGTGAGCTGAACAAATTGTAAGAAACATCTGAAAAATCAGACTCTTTTTGGAACAAAACAGACTGGGTCTGTGTCAGTGGTGGGCAGCAACAGGTTCGCACTCCCTGAGAGGATGGGTAGCAAAATTGGGTGGCCTCTGGGCAGGGTGGTGGTGAAATTGGGTGGCCTTCAGGCAGGGGGGAGTGAAATTGGGTGGCCATGCCCACCTCCCTGCCCCACCACATCAGGTTTTGTCCCTACAAGTGGTTCAAGGTCTCCCTTGCTCAAAAGCCAGTCATATCTGACTCTAGGGTGCAATGCTCATCTCCATTTAGAGCCAAAGAGCCAGTGCTGCCTGTATTTGCAGATGTATACATGGCATGACTAGATTGCCCATGGCGTAGGCTCTGCCCACAGCATAGGCTCCACCTATGACATCGGCTCTGCCCATTACATAGGCTCTGCCCACAGTGTGGTAGCACATTTTTTTGCTGCCCACCACTGGTCTGTGTCATACACATCTATACTTTCTAGCTCATTTACTATATATAACAGGTTTTAGTAATTCCTGTGCACTGTGGGAGTAGATGTAAACTAGTGGCTTGTATGTGAATCAGTGTAATATTATGGATTTTGAATTGCTCTTTCTGCAGGATAAAAAAAAACTTGGATTTTACTCAGCTGTGATCCTAGCAATTTTCTTTTCTGTGTGTATGTTTCACATCATTTCAAAATGAGGAAAAGAGGTGGAAGATGCTCCAGTATTAGTTCTAATGGGCTACATCATAGATGATTGAGCAAAGGACATATTAAACTGCAGGGAATACAGAAATGGATGGGAAGGAAGCATATAGGAAACGGAAAGCAGCCCAAAAACACATCAAATGTACACCCAAGGGCCCATAGACAGCAACACAGCAGTAAAATGCATTGGTGAGTGGGAGGAGGAGCAGGATGGATGGGAGAGATGGTATAAATATGGCTGTGGCAACAGCAGTGCTCTCTGAAAGCAGCATCTGGAGTTTGAAAATTACAAGACCAAAGCAGGAACGGAATTGTAATATACTGTATGATGTCTTTCAAAAGGCTTTTACAACCATAAAAATATGGTATTTACAGCAGCTCTGCTACTTCCCAAATGGCAGTGGAATTGGACATTAGAACATAACATGAAGTTAAATGCTCAGAAACTAATCCTGTGTATGCCAAATCTCCCTCCTCAAAAATTTAGCTTTCTCTGCTATAAAACACCCTGGTAATATAGCATTTGGATTACTACAACATTTCCTTCCTTTCCTTCTTCCTTCCTTCCTTCCTTTATACCCCAAGTGATTTGGGGTGGCTTACAAAAAGATACTGAGAGGTTTATTTACACTGAGAACATATATTTGCACTGGATTTTAGTCCAGGAAAGCTCACATTGAATCTGTTAAATCTTTTATGCAGTAGAGATCTAACTCTTGCTACAACAATCTTAATAGTGAGATGTTACGTATTCCCAGTGTTGCTATATGGAATTGAAGCTTGGACATTGATTAAAGCAAGAGTTCTCAACCTTTTAAAGCCTGGGGCTGGGTCACGTTCCCTCAAACAGCTTTGGAGACTGGTGGAGGTGGGCCGTGATGATAGCCAATATCCGGAACGGATATAAGAAGGTTTTAAATTGCCACAATATTTTGCTTCCCACTGTTTCTATTTCCTTTTCCTCTTTAATTTTGCTGACATGGAAAACTTCAGTTATTTTAGAATAAGGGAGCAGAAGAGATAACTGGGTTGACTGATCAGTACTCTTTTATCTCCATTAGTTTTCAGTCTGTTCCTGGCTTGAATAAATCTGCTGGTACCAATCAAGTTACTTTTTACAAGTTATACTATCCAGGCTAAATTCTGTGACTCTTGTCTAAGTGTCCTCTCAATAAGATTCAGTTGCTGGCTAGTAGGGAGAGGCAGAATATGAACAGAAGTCTCAGGCTACATCTCCCAGAAACCTCAAGTCACTGGCCATGCAAAAAAAAAAAAGTTCTTCAAACTATAGTGCAAAATAGTTACTTTATAAAATGGCCTCCTCAGTGGTTGCACACCAGCTGTGAGATCCTCTTGCAAATACACTTATGTGTCTCTCTGTAGAGCAGGTGAAAGTATTTTTATTTTTTTGTGCATTTACATTAAACTATGTTACCTGTTGTGCTTTCCCTGCTAATAGTTCTTTTCATTTTATCTTATATTGTAGTCTTTTAGTAGCATTTTACTCATTTCTCAGTTTTACACACCCACAAATACATATACAGTACAGTATCTATATCTGTACCTATATCTATAGTACTGTGCTTTTGTGGAGTAAGTACAAAGATTTTTGTCTTAGGCCAACACAAGCTGTTAGGCCAGGGGGAAATTTAATGAGTGATTTGGTGGGACAAAACTCAGACCCTGTGTTGCCTAGATTAAAACTGGAGAAAGTGTTCTTCTGACGGTCCGCACAACCCTCTCCAAGAGGGTTAGAGTGTCCAAGTAAAGGTTCCCCAAATCTCTCACTGAATTTTCCCAAACCAGCTGGGGGTGGCCTAACACTTTTGCACAGTACTGTACATCTATATGTTCTAAGCCAGTGATGGCTAACCTTGGCACTCCAGCTGTTCAGAACTTCAATTCCCAGAAGTCCTGATCAGCAGGAGTGCTGACTTAGGCTTTTGGTAACTAAAGCCCAAGAACAGCTGGAGTGCCAAGGTTAGCCACCAGGATTTAAGCCAGGGGTTCCAAACTTTTTCAAGCCAGGGGCTGGGTCATGCTCTCTCAATCAGCTTTGAGGGCTGGGCAGCCATTTTGCCCTGCCTGCCCCATTTTGTCCCAACAGCTTCAAAGGGATAGCCATTTTGTTTCTCAAATACCCTTGGAGGGGAGGGGGCCACATGAAATGGTGCCATGGGCCAGATTCGGCCCATGCGTCTTAGGTTGGGAACCTCGGGTTTAAGCAATCCCAAAGACAGGTGATGAATAAATAATGAGAGCAGGCACAACAAAAATGACAATAAAGAGTTTTGTAGCACCTTTCAGACTAAAACATTTGTTATGACGTTGAGCATCCATGGATTATAATTCCCTTTTTCAGGTGACCAGAGTAAAGTTTTAGAGCCTCAAGGCAGGGACATTACGCAAGCTCCCACAGCACTGTTTCTTGTTTTGCTGCAATAAAAGAATGTGACCACCCTCTCAAACTGTTGTTGCTGAAATGAATGCAAAGAACTTTTAGCATACCACTTAGGGCTTTGTTCCATGTACATACACCACACATGCAACCATATCCTTACAGTCTCTGTGCCATTACTGCCTTGTCTCTCTCTTGCAAACTGTACAGCAAACGTACTACTCAAGCAATATCTGTTGCCAGGAAAGGATGCTGCTGGCATGGAAAATATTAACTTAATCCAGAACACCATGAGACGATCGGTTTATCAGGGATGAATATACACAACCTGAGCATGTGGCTTTATTATATCACCTTCATTACCTTAGGGAACCATAAATAATATTCTACTGTCTGTCTTCATCTGTGTTTTTAATAACAAAACAGAGCCAAATGCACTTCCCATTACAGAATGTGAAAATAATAGAACAGGGCAGTCTAAGGCTATTTTGGATCGTTTCTCTGGTATTCCTTCTCTTGCTCTTTTCCTGGCACTTTTAACTGGGTGAGTGATTGCATTAATTTCTTTCTTTTACCTTTTAGAAAAGCCTGGAAGTCTCTGCCCTTATCTTCATTGATTTTGCCTTCCAGAGAGGAAAGTGTCTTGCTCACATCACTCATGACCATGGAAATGTTGTCAACCTTCTTCTGTAGCAAAGTCAGCTTCATCTCCTGGCTGCTAATCTGTTCATTCATTTTTTGTGCAACTGCTACTCAAAAAAGAACAAAAGAAGAAAGAGACAAAATTAAATCACAAAAGGAATTAAATAGCAAAGAGAAAAGCAGGAAGAACCACATCAAATTCCAAGAACAATTGCCAAAATCTGAGTGAAAACTTTCTGCATTAATGACTGCAGAATTTTGATTTTTGTCATGTATCCTGAGTTATGAGTGACATTCATACAAGCAGAGAAGCAAATAATTGCTGAATAATCCATATTCATTACAGAGTAGTTGTAATTCCAGGAGAGTATATTGAATAGTTAACAGAAATTTAATGAGCAGAAATGGAAGCTTCTATCCAACTGCTTTCCTATGGAGCATTCAGTATCACTGTTTGAATAAATGCATCATATGTCTACATACTGATTGTAAGAATTGGTTTAGCTGCCATTGTGCAAACAAGAGTTGGCACCGTGAAAATTAAGCCATATCTCAACAATAGTAATTAGATGCAAAGATATATTGCTTTTCCCTAGAGATACACAGTCTACCTACACCACTATCCCAGTAGGGGCATTTTCCAAGCCTTATCAAGATGTGCCATGATTGCTCAAATTTCCTCTATCTCTTTAAAGCAAGAACATCAAAAATAGTTCCCAAATTTCCAGAAAAGAAATTGGTACCTCAGTCCTTTTTGTGTGTTTATTTGTTTGTATCAGATCATTGCACAATATAAAATTAAAGGAATGCTTTATTTCAGCTGATGAGCTTTAGCATAAACATCCTGCCTCCTCTTCCCAAAGAAATGAGTAGTGGCTACCCAGTGCAATATATTCTTTACATTTTCCCATTTGCTTTTTCCCTCTTCTGTATTTATCCATAGGGATTTACTTAGACAACTTGACTGTGTCCATGTTTTGGGGAGGAGGTAGATAAGACAGGAAGGCAGGGATGTTTTTGAGAACTATTGCCTCTAGCATCCATTACAGTACTTCCCTTTGCCTAGCAAGAGGGCTGGCCCCAATGCCTTTCTGTTAATGCCAGAAAACCTGTGGAAAAACAGGTTAAAAGTGTTTACAATTAAGCAAATACGGTACCAAGGAAGGCAAACAACAGCACAAAGAAAGCAAGTTCTACTCAGAACCTACCATTAGAACTATCACATCATGACCTGGTAAGGTGGTATCAACCTTAAACATTAACAAGAAAAAGTGTATCATCAATAGAAGTAACCAAAAAAGGTGTGATAGAGATAAATGATTATATTATTTACTCCTGGATCAAGTGGTATAGATCTAAAGCAAACCAATAAATAATATAATCATTTGTCATTATTGCTCAGTCACACAGTCGAGTCTGACCCTTTACAACCCTCATAGACCACTGCACACTAGGCTCTTCAGTCATCTGCCATCTTTTGGTGACCACCCAGATTCACACCCACTGCATCAACGATGCTATCTATCTCATCCTCTGCCTCCCCATTCTCCTTTTGTCTTCAATCTTTCCTAGCATCACGGCTTTTTTCCGGTGAGTCTTCTCATTTGGTGGCAAAAGCATTTGAACTTCAGTATTTCCCCTTCTTGTTCTTGTTATGGTCCAGCTCTCATAGACACACATTACTACTGGGAAGACCACTGCTTTAACAAAGCAGACTTTGGTCAGAAACATGATGTCTCTACTTTTTATTATGATTCCTAGGTTTGCCATAGCTTGTCTCCCATGGAGTGAGCATCTTTTTTATTATAAAACAATATAATGACCGTTTGCACTTGTGGTGACTCTTTTAAGGATTTTCTGGGTAGAGAACACTCAAAAGTGGTTTACCATCCTGGGCCTGTCCAGTTTGCTCAAGTCCACCTTTGCTGGCTCTTCTGGGATGCAGATTGGGGAACTGAACTCCCAACCTCTGGTTCTGCAGTCAGGTACCTAATTTACTGAGCTATCCAACCACCTAAATAATAGATGTGCATAAAATATGCACACGTTAATTTTCATTAGAGAATGGGAAATCTACTTTTTATCCCCTGTTATGCAGCAGAAAGCTTCTGCTGTTATCATCTATAGAAATAACTTTTCCAAACTTTGATGGATATGTATAGATGCAAATTTAATTATGATTATGTAAATAAAACTGCAGCATAGGGTGGGAAAAACCACATATTATTGTATTATAATTTAATGACTCTACTGCCTGCTCAGTCTGCTGTCCAGGTAGGAACTGTGGATGATCAACTTCAAAGCTTTTAGTCACTCTTCTTCAGGTTCTTACACTGACTTGGAATGGAGAAGTCATCAAACATTGGACTCATTCAAACACAGCTACCTTACAACCAGATCAGCATCCTCATTCTTTTAAATCTCTCAGTGTAGTAAGAAATAAGTAGTTATTCACCCCTTTTTACATGTCCTATTCCTGTTACCTCCTGTGTTGAACATAATTTAGCTGTATGGCATAGCAGGTGAGGAGATAGATGGATGATAAAACAGAAACAGGTAGGGGAAAAATATTTTGGATCCTTTAGCTTTTGTCCATCTGCCATCCTTGAAGCAGCACACATGCCCACTCCACTGATGTCTTGCAAACCCAATCAATGTTGACGTTTGTTTTGCACCTGATCTTATACGCAGTTTTTCATTTGATATTAGGTCAACCCATCATATGCATAGCATCCTTTGCTTGATTGCTCTTTGTGTTACCACTTGACATAAAGTGACCACTAGGAAGGCCAGCAACCAGATGGGAAGACCAGTTCAGGGCAAAGTCCCTGAGGCCTTGGATGAGACTGGCATGGGATCAGAAACAGTGGAAGAAGATGCTTGGATCCGCCACGTCAACCTGACATGGGAAACCAGGGGTGTTCTGGGCACCATGGGAGGGCACTGGACATCAGCAAGGGGGGGGCGACCAAGGGATGGGGGAGAAGGCTGCTCCTGGGAACCACATGGTCACTGTCCTTCATTTGCTCCGCCTGGCACATGGCACTTTAGAATAAACCATTGCTCCAAGCTGAAGGAGGGTGCTTGGAACAATGGCTTCATCTAAGGTGCAGTGTGCCAGGCAGATACAACAATAATAATTATAAATAAATAAATAAATAAATAAATAAATAAATAAATAAATAAATAAATAAATAAATAATAATAATAATAATAATAATAATAATAATAATAATAATAATAATAATAATAATAATAATAATAATAATAATAATAATAATAATAATAATAATAATATTGTTTGCACCCCTGGGTGTCAGAGGGTAGGGCACACTGGGATGAATCCCCCTGTCCCGGTGGCTCAGCCCATGCCTGTGTGAAACACAGATCAACCAAGTAATCAAGTAAAATTTTTGCTATGCAGAGTCAGGGTGGTGTAGCAGATAAACATACACATTGGCACTTGGTAGACCTGGGTTCAAATCCACATTTAACCATGGAAACATATTGGGGAGTTGCAGTGGTAAACCCTATTAGCTTCACCATAGGTCAGAAGCACCTTGAAAGCCTTGATATGACATGTTCCTGCTACAACAGGCAATTGAAAGTAAAGGTGTCTTTGGGGGAAGTAAGAGATGGAGTTGCCTCTCTTTGAAGCCTAAATTTGTTATTTCTTTCTGTGCATAGAGGTAAATGCTTCAGCTGAAATCCTGTTTCACAAATGGCAAAATTTTAAGGGAAATTGCAGTAAGTTCAGAAATCTCCCCTATCTATTGCATGCCGAATTGTATAACTCCATTATGCAACAAATAACATTGACAGGGATTTTAAAAATTGGTAGCAATATACTTCCAGAACTTACATCATTTCTGTAACTGCACAACAGGATTTCAGCCTTTGTGTTGCATAGCATGAGTGTGAATTATCTAACGCACCACTATTCAGCTTTGCCATCCCTTGGAAAAATTCAATGAAACACCCTTCAGCAAGGTACGCAGTTCAACGGCAACATTCCTCAGTACAGCAGAGGAATGTTTGCCTGTCTGTCATTATTTCTAACCACTGAGAGGCAACAACAATTAATATTTCCCAGGCATGAATAATTAACACATAGCCCTGAAGTCCCCCCCCCTCCTTCAGCTTGTATTGCTTCTTATTAGGTCATTGCATCCTTTATGGCTATATTCCCCTTCACCCCAATGATTTTTCCATCTTACGCCATGGTGCTCATGTAAGCCCATTCTCAGTAAATATCCTGCTTTGCCCCCTAACCTTTCTGAAACAAACCCACAAAGGAAACAAGATTGCAAGAGACTCCCGCGCTTCATTGCATCGCTTTTGGTGGCCAGAGGGATTTATTTTGTTCTGTTTTTAATAAACAGTGTTGACAACTATTGTGTTAGGGACTGTAGTAATTACAACCACTGACCTGGGTCACTAGGGCTCTGCTGTTGCTGCTGCTGCAGTTGGTTTCCCAGTGTATCCCCACTGACATCTGCGTTGCTCTCCGCCTGGTTGCTATGTATAAGCAATTGATCCTGTTGAGCTAAATGGGGGAAAAGAAATAAGGATGACTGAAACATTCAGCATGACTTTTTCCCTACTACATGGCAATATCATTGCCAGTGCCCTTCACAGCCTCCCACTTGCCTTACTCAGCCAAATCCTAATCATTTGTGCTGATTCCCCAGTTCATTGCTTTGGCCATCTGGTCCACATGCTATGCCACCATATTGGTAGAGGGCAGTGAACAGCTTTAATTCCTACCAGGGAGGATTATAAGTGTCTCCTTCAAGTTGCAATTGATTGTGATTTGCAGAAGCTTGTGCTAATGCAAGGTTCACCCTCCCTTATCATTAGGAACACTTGGAGAGCTGCAAGATTAATGTTGAAGTGGAGGCTTAAAGAAGGGCACTGAGCAAGCCCAGCGTAATAATTAAGTCATGCCCAGCGATCATAGGGAACAGTAATCCAGGTAATGGATTTGTATTAGGGATGCTGTGGAAGCGTGCAGGATGCAGAACTGAAATTCATCTTTGACCTTCCTTAAATCTCAAAAGAGTTTTGAGTGACTGGTTAAAAACCAAAAGCAAATTTGGAGAACTTTGTTGAGGGTTTTGTGTGTATGTGTGTGTGTGAGAGAGAACCAAAGCCATTCCTGTATAGTGCTGTCTCAAAACTCAATGACATGATTCAGGCTCCATATAGGTTTTGCTAAATTAACATCTATTTGAAGGGACAGTACATTATTCCATAATTTGTGGCATTCTCACAAAAGACCTGCGGCTTGCTTTTTCCTATACTGTAATTCAAGTAGAAGAGAAAGGGTCTGGAGGCCAGGCAAAATTTAAGGGGAACATATACTGGTTGTTGAAAAATGTTAGGATCCTTTTAGAGATGTGAAAATGTCATGAGATTTGGTGCCTTCTTTAGAGGACACTATTTAAAGTCAGAAGATCAACATTGCCAGTCTGTGTCCCACCAATGGAATCAACAACAATGATCTTCAGTTTTTTAATCATGTCCCACCCTTTTCCATGGCTTCTGAAAACCTCCTCAGTGTGGAATGGATCCCTAAGATCATTAGACGTTAGGGAAGGAGAACCAAGAAATTTAAAATTGACCTGAAACAACTGCTGATATCATCCTAGTGTTGCACAGTGTAAGTCGTGCAACAAGGTTTTACTCACAGAGAAACAGAATGTTGGATAAAGTTTGCCTTTCATTTCATCCAGTAGTGCTTTTCTTAGGTTTTGAAACGTACACCATAAAATGTGGTACTAATATGGTTCATGGCTCATGAATATTGTGGCAAGGATTTACTGTGATAAGTTCAACAAGCTTGCTATTACTACTGACAGCAACAATAATAATATGCAAAACCGTATAATAATTTATCATCATCCTTCCCTTGATCTCTCAACTTTTCCCTTCTCCAGGGCCCCACTTTGCTAAGCTCCAAGCTAAGCTCACAAAAGATTAGAGAAATGAAATGGAATGTAGAAAAACTTTTTTGAACTATAGCTTCCATTCACTCCTATGGCTTCACTACATTCTATGTACTGCTTGCAAATGGCTTCACAAACAGATTTCAGCTATTGGCAAACTAGCTATGTCCAGGTTTTCTTGAAAAATGTGCCCATGAACTAGGGGAGAAAGAGCCTTTCATTATAAAGTTACATCATTCTGTCAAATTGCTAATGATTTCATTCATTAAGTAATCATAATGAAATTCTCATTTCTCTCAAAACAGTAAGTTAAAGTAGTGACTACAAGTTTTGCTTTATACAGTACCTGTGTTTTGTAAAGGCTAGAGACTTACATGGGGGTATGTGAAGAATTGTAGGTTTTGACTCTTGGGGGAGCATATGATCTGAAAAGGCACCAGGTGGCATGCCCAAGGTATTGGTAAGTTCAGCCAAGAAATACAATCAAGTCTACAATGGGAGACCAATTCAAAATAAAATCGAACTATAGTGATTTACTTTCTATAATTTATCCAGCAATCTTGAGATTATATAATTTTATTCAAGCCCATTCTGAATTGGGCCATAGGGAGTTTGCCCATCACTTATAATATCACACTATACTCTAGATAAGAATGAGGAATAATTAAATCTATCTTGAGAGGTTACCCAAGGGACATGCAAGAGAACCGTATCATTTTTAATAACGGAGGAACAATATTGCAAGCCAGATACTTAAGAATACTCTGTGTTGATTTCTTAAGAAAGACACTTCCCAGACATTGTGAGCAGCAGGAAGACTATAGCACGTTGTCACAAGTCAGAGTGGGTTTTCTGCATTATAGAAATGAGTTTACCTTCATGTGGTACAAATTATATATTCTTGCATATCACTACAGAAAATGTGAAACCAAGCTGTAATAGTTAATGTTTCCATGATGTTTGTTGCATGTTTTAAGATAATGACTGAAATCTTATCTTTAGCGCAGTAAATCACAACTGAAGTTAGTTTACTGAATCAATGAAACTTACAGGGGAGTTGACTCACCAAACCCCAAAGATTCAGTGGGCCTACTCTAGTTGCAACTTTCTATTAAAAAACAACAACCAGGATTTCAGTCACTATATCAGTAGTTCTTGAGAGAACCTTGCAGACTATGTCAGTGGTACTTAATGCACGCTCAGGTTGGATGAGGGATAACCAGGACTCACTTCAGGCCAAAGCAATCCCTGTCATAGTGCCCATTGTTAGGTCACCTCTCCAAAGGGGGTGACCCCCATAAGCCCTAACAGTGGGCATCCATAATAAGCAATGAATGGATAATTTTAAGATGCCATTGAAAGTTAAAGGCAGGGGTTCCCAACCTTTTCAAGCTGGGGGCCAGGTCACACTCTCTCAGTCAGCTTCGAGGGTCAGACAGCCATTTGGTCCTGTCTGCATGTTGGACAGCTTCTAAGGGGCAGTCATTTTGTTTCTCAAATGCCCTTGGAGGGGTCGGGGTCACATGAAATGGCACCATGGGACAGATGTGGCGCAAGGGCCTTATGTTGGGAACCCCTGGTTAAAGGCATGGAATATTCTCAACTGAGCTGGTCCTTACAAGCAAAAAGTGAGAGTATCCAGCTTTGTGGATCATGATCGGTGGGTGGGTGGGTGGGGGTGACCCAGAGGCTTCCAAATGCTAGATTTCAATTAAAACTGTAGGCTGGAACTCCTTGTGGCATTCTATTGTCCTCCTCCAATGGTAAATCTCACAATGTAAAAACACTACACTTGGGAGAAACACAAATGGATCTACATTCCCCTTTCTGGATTATGATTCCATCAGGATCTTTACATGATCATCAGTATTCTCTATTTCATTAAAGTCTGTTCTGTTATTTTAAGGTCTTCTCAACTATGTAGTAGGTTGTGCCTGAAAAATCAACAACATTATTTTATGAATCACAGTTCTATGATTATACATGTTTACACTTGACTCCTCACAGTCTTAGCACATAATTGTAATGTGACAAGTACTTGCTACATTTCATCTTCTCATTACTTTCCAAATCTGACCGTGCTGAGACTTTCCCCACAATTGTGAAACTTCCTAGCTTCCCAAAAACCAATTAAAGAACCAATGGAAATAATCATAGTTATTACCTTTCCTCACTCTCTCATAGAAACACCAGCCTGCAAAACAGTGACCTGCTTTGACCAACCCAGCACACAATATCTGTACTGTAACTTGCCAAAAGCTTGAAAATCCCTCCTCTAGCTTTGTTTTGTTTTTGCATTCTCAAGTGACAACAAAATCAGAATATTCCTTCAGCCTCTAGGGAGCTCCCGTTTATGGTGGGTGGGCAGACTTCAGCTTAGTGGGTCATATGGGTCATGCCTGGTTTATATAGCAACACAACATACCTGCATTAAAATATTACTAAGTACGAGTCTAGTGGAGCCATTGGCTCCACTAGCAAAGAGAGAAAAAGAAAAACCAGCATGGATCTCAGCTATGACCTTAAACTGAATTTAAATGAAAAACCTTTCGTTAAGTACAAAAGGATTAAGGAAAATAGTTTGACTCTCTATTTCCCACCTTCTTATCTTCGTTTCAACAGATCCACTGGGGTTGCTGCTATTTGCAGATAAATGCCTTGGGGGTCACTGGGTTGCCAAGAAGAAAGAGAAGCAGGAGCTGATTTGTTGCTCGGTTGACATGATTTCTAACTCCTAAAGCTATTCTGCACAGAAAATACCATCTAATAATGGGACCCAGTTCTAGAATCAAGTCTCTGTATAACCTGAAGGATCAAGCAGTACTGAATATGTTATATAAACCTATGATTCAATCAGCATTTTTGCTTTGGCAAATTCACAACAAAGGTGAACCTAGTGTTAGGTTGCTTTCAATGGAGCTTGGATTTGCATGCTCTCTGTCTCCATCTCTACCCCAATGGTATTACATTGAAAATATGGAGTTGTCGTTTATCATTACTGGCCCATCATCCTTCCATGCCCTAGAAAATAAGATGGTTTTAAATGTCAATATGCTACAAATGGAATATGGGACTCTTTGTAAAGTACAGTGGAACCTCGTATAACGAATGCGTCATACAACAAAAAAATTGTACAACGAAGAGAATTTTAAAAAAAGTTGCAGCATACAACAGAAATCTCTATGGGGAAAATCGTACAACAAATATTTTTCTTTGTACAATTTTTCCTGTAGAGATTTTTCCCATAGAGATTTTCATTGTACTGTACGATGCATCCCATAGGGATTTTTGTTGTACAAAGCATGCATTGTACAACGAAAAAAATGTATAACAAAGTGCCTTGTGGAACCAATTAATTTTGTTATATGAGGTTCCACTTGTATGTATTATACTGGATGAATGGTGACCCAACAGAAACACTACCTCTCCCTTACCTTCTGACTTATTTTTGTCAACAATATGGCCCTGTGCCCTGACTATGCCTAGCCATCATTCTTCTATATTTAAAGGAGAGGGATAAATGACCTTTAAATCCTAGCAAAACATGCTCACAGTCCCATTTCTGGGTCAACATTATGCATTTGGACAAAGTGTCTTATCAACCTCCATATTCTATCCCCTTATCATTACCTTCATCTCTTGGTGAGAGCTAAATGGCTGAGTTGGCTCCAGTATTTAAAGCCAATCTGCAACAGAGTTATTGAAGGAGATACCTCGTGGATGGATTGCCTGTCAGCGGATTGTCAGACCATTTTTAGGCTCACCATCTACAATATACAGTACATCCCTTCTGTGTTCATTCTGACAGACAGAATGGCATTGTCCAAACCATATCAAGAACTGCAATGAACAAGAGATTGTGCTGAAAGCTGACACAAATCAATTCTACATGCTGTAATTATAGAAAGCAACAATTAGGTGTTCCACTTGGGTGTATGAGATCTTCCTGTCCTTAAAGCTTATCATCTTGGCAGTGAAAACTACAATATAAGCTGAAAGGTCGGTCCAGCTGCTGTTATCTTCCTATGGCTGCAGCTGTCAACAGGAGTTAAATACTTGCATTCATCCCTATTAATTACATAGGATTTATCAGGTGGCAGCATGAGGATATTAATCTACAATGGAGGAGTCAGTTACTTTCCTGTGATAAACGGCCACCTGATGGAAGTCCTTTTATTCTTTCACTTACTATTATTTTGTTTCCAAATATATTTGCTGCCATTGTGAAAGCACTTTCTCTTCTAAACAGTCAATCAAATGTAATACCCTTCTAATTAAATCAATAAACTGCTTTGCTTCCAGATATGCTGTAGATTTTATAACCTCAAACCTTTCTTTTAGCTTTCACTTTCTCTTTACAAGAATTCTGTTTATTGTTTAAATGTTGTCTATATCACACAATAGCCAGAGACCAGCATTGTTTTGCCAGTGGGAGTATGCTTAAGAGAAAGCTACGGCCTATCTTAAAACCCACAACATATGAATTTTCTATAAGCTTGTGTTTGTTGATCTTATGTTTCTGATTTTCCTTGCACATACTGTAAACATGCATCAGAACCCAATAACAGAAGAACTTTGCCAAGTCATTACCAAGTGTGAAATGCCACATTGACTCACACAGTTAACAACTTGTGTCTACTATAACCAAACATACATTTATTTATTTATTTATTTAATTTTTTTTTTATCGCCCTCCTCCCCGAAGGGACCCAGGGCGATTCCCAACACAATCAGCAAGACAACAATTTAAAACCAATTTAGAAATTAAAAGTGTTAAAAGAAGCTTAAAAACTTAGCATTAAAAACCAGGTGTTATAGCTAGGCATTATAGCTGCTAGGAGGCACTGGGTGTCAAACCATCCAGCCAGCTGGGGAAATTGATCGATCCATTCCCCAGACCTGACCTCCCAGCCAGGTTTTGTCACATTCTTCTTCTTGTCACATTCTTCTCCTGCGTCATGACTTCCTTGCAGTCTCACTCTTATGTCTGAGGAAGTGGACTTGACCCATAAAAGCTAACCTTAAAATATAGCAATTAGTATTTCAGGTGTCACCACGTTTTTGTCATTTGTTTTTGTTTTTTGTTTTATCTCTTGTCAAAAGACCCTTAGTCAAAGATGGGTAATGTTCAGAGTTTGATATATGTAAAAGAATAATGTGTGTTCTTTGTAAGTGTCTCTTTGTGAGAAAGTTCATATATATGGGTTAAAGCAAAATATAGAATCACTATAGAACAAAATCCCATCATTAATATAATCCCATCCTGATCTGGGGAACAAAAAGCATTTCTCTTTCGATACTTCAGTCTTCTTTGACCTTGTGAAACTTTAGTTCAAGGGGATGTCCTCAGGATTGATTTTAGGCCTGGTCTTGCCTGCCCAGCTTCTGACCTAAGGTCAAAAGCCATCTTCAAGATCAGGGCTTCCCAACCTAAGGCCTGTGGGCTGGATCTTACCTGCAGCACCATTTCATGTGCCCCCCACCCCTCCAAAGGCATTCAAGAAATAAAATGGCCACCCCTTTGAAGCTATTGGGACAAAATGGCCACCACCACCCCATAGTGCAGGCAGGGCAAAATGGCTGTCTGGCCTTCAAAGCTGACTGAGAGTGTGTGGGAACCCCTGTTCAAGATGATCAGGGCTGGTTCAAGACATTTTGTAGATGAAAATAAAAGATAAGTTGCTCCTTTCTCCTTTTTTCTATGCATAGAATCTGATCCCATTGGCAATGGGATAGATTTTTCCATCACACCTGGGGGTAGTAGGTTAAATTAGGGATGCAGCTCTATCTACCAAGAAAGATGAATGGCTGAGAGATGTGATTCAGTCTGAACACCTGTTCAGTCCAGCCGCAGTAGTCTCCCTCCTCTGTCTCCTAAGATGGTTGTTTCACATTACCTAATGATTGGACCTGCCCGGGTCAAGATCCACGCTTGTGTATGTATAGATTCTATTGATTGACATCGTCCACTGAAATCAGTGGGCTTTAAATGTGTTCCATTTAAAATTTGGCTGGATCATGCACCAAAAATAGTTGTCAGAAAACCAATGATTTCACATTTTCTTTGTTTTTATGTAACAGGAATTAATAATGGGAAGGGTACATAAAGCCTGCAACAAAGCTCCATTGGAATTAGTATACTGTATGTACAGTATTCCTTTTTCCTTTTTCTGCAACTCTATACCACAGTTGGTCTTTCTTTATTGCAAACATTACACAGCCATCTACAGGGGAAAGACTATAACTGTAGAGCCTTTTCTCTGCTTGGAATTAGCAAAAGTTAAGCCTGAGAGACATATGTTAGAACAAAAACAAGCCAATTTGTAAGAAAACCTGGGTGGTTTTTAGAATTAATTGTATTAACTATAGAAAAATGTATATACTGTACATCATTTCAGATTTATGTTATATAGGTGAAGGTGAAGGTCGCCCTTGTTCAAAAGCTAGTCATATCCAACTCTAGGGTTCTGTGCTCATATCCATTTATAGCCAAAGAGCCAACGCTGTCTGTGTCTGCAGATGTTTCCAGGGGCATGTGGCAGGCATGACTAGACACCAGAGTTCACGGAATGCTGTTACCTTCCCACCAAAGTGATACCTATTTATCTACTTGCAATTTCTTGTTTTCAAATTGCTAGGTTGGCAGGAGCTGGGACAGATCAGTATATGGCAGCTGATCTATCCGTATAGTCTCTCCATTTTGCATAAATAATTCTTGTGCAAAAAACACTTTGAGGTAGAAAAAACACTAACGCTACTAATGAAAAAAGTCCTGGTTTGTACAGGAGCAAATAATAATCTTGCAGCAGCTGATATGTTTTCCCCCCCGACAGGTGTTTTAATGGTGCAATACACCCATTTTCATTAGTGACAAAAACCTTTGTGAGTATACATTACATTCTTAGAAGCTGATCTGGAAATAACAAAGTTCATAGGTTTCCTTGTCAGATGCAACCACACGCAGCCAGTCACAAAGATTGTTCTTCTTAAGGTACTTTTTAGTGAGATACTTCATATACCTTTTTGAAAACTGTTTTTCAGAAGTCACTGTGATCTTGTTCTTAAGGTGTTCAATGTGAACTACAGTTCCCAAGTTTCCAGTTTTTCCCTTGACTTTAACTTTTTCTTTCATGAACTTTTCAAAGTTTGTGAGTATACATTACATTCTTAGAAGCTCAGCTTGCATGTAGAAAATGCAAGAGACCTGACAGGCTGATTGTTCAAAAAGACACAAACAACCCATCTAGTGTTGCCTCTGTCAACAATCCATGTAACGAGGCAACAGTTACTGCAGCTTTAAGGTTTCTGCGTTTATAGAAAATGTGCCAAAAAAGTGTCAAAAAATCATAAAAAAACTTCTCTCTACAGAGGTAGGCAACTGTCAGAGAAGTGAGTGAGGGTTGAGAGCAAGATTCTCCTCCCTGCCTCAGGAAGCAGGACAACTTGAGCCACCACAAGGTTGAAGAGATCTGTAATTGTAGTAGTAAAGTACTCACAAAACTCTGGATCCAACCCTGTGTACTCTTTTACCTGCTTTCTTCACAAAAGTCAACTGCCTATTTATCTGTTCTAATATTTTATAGAAAAGAAGCAAGGATAAGAACCCTTTAAAATGTTTTCACAGGCATATTGGCTGGCATTTTAGTGGTAAAAATCTCAATGAATGAACTGATTTTGTTCCTGTTTATCCCAAAACATCCTTCTCTCCTCTTTCATGTGTAAAGGAGACTCCTGTTTCCACAGGGATTCTGCTGCTTCCAATATAAAGACTTTCCGCTCTTGAACGCGAACAGCAGTGACTTCTCTACATTTTTGTACATAAATTTTTAATCACAGCCTCTTCTCTACTGCCAATGATTAAGTTCCCTACCACAGCTAATGGCATTTCTTGTAATATTCATCCATTTAAAATATGTATGTGGGTGCCATATCTTATTTTTCAAGGGGAGTTTCTATGGGGCTAAGAGAAAAAGAGCAATCACAAGCCTGTTAAACTGTAGCTCATTTGCCATATGTTTGATCACTGGGGCAATTGTAAAAATGCATGATTCTTTCTCTCAAATAAAAGATGTTTTACATGAGGCCAGTACAATCAGCCATGTGGCATTTTGCCATCTGCCTCAATCTTAATCCAAATGATATTCAGGATATAAATTTTCTTTGACTTCAATGGGAATAGGATGGAGTACCTAAAATGTATGCCCTCTGGCTGGAATATGTTCAAGAGACAGCGTACCTTAAAAAGTCAGGCAGGTCAAACTGCTATAGGTGAATTAATTTTTAAACAAGAGGCATTCAGAGGCCGTGATTTAATATCTCTGAGTAATTACTTTATGAAATGGATGCCTTGAACTGGGCAGTTTTCTCTGCTAGAGTTGAATTAACCAGGATCCTAGCTATGTTGAAGAGTAGGTCATTGCCAAATTCATTCTCTTGTTCTGGCTGATTTGTCAGAGCATATTTCTCAGAAGCAGCCAGGTTTCAATCTAGCAGCTTCATGTTATGCACTACTGCTTGGAACAATTAAGTTCTGGGCTAGAAATCCCAAAAACTCCAGCCATCTTTTGTGGGACCAAAAAAAGCAAATACAGAGAGATGTATTTTACAACAATGTGCAGCACACATTGCTGGTGTTCATGGTAAGCCTCTTAAGGCTGTAGACAAGAAGACAACAAGGATATAATTCAAGCATAGTTTTATGCTCTCTACTCCACTTTCCCAGCAGTGGGAATATGTTTCTCACAGAAGCTCAATCCACTTTCATTCCAAAACAAGGTAAATATAAGCGGCACACAAAAATCCATGTGGATCTTCCAACCTGTTCATCCTAGTTGCTTGGTACATGCATGGATGGTACACTAGTTTTAACTTTGCAATTGCACTCCAAGCTACTGCCAAATCCTTGGCATCCAAGCTCAGAGATGAATCAAGGAGCACACTCAAGCTTAGGGTTACCATAATTCTCTCCCACAAAACCGGGACAGTGATTCTATGATGATTCTCAGTTACCTTTGAGCACCAGCTCCTTGGTAGTCACAGGGGAAGGGGCTACCTTTGGACGCAAGAGTCCAAGTCACTCGCTCTAAGTCTTCCCATGGGGCCTTCCAGCCCAATCCCCTCCCAGTTCTCCAAGGAGATGAAAGCTTCTCAGGCAGTCTCTGGCACCCATTAATTGGGTACTCCAAGGCTCCCCTGCCTGCCAAATCCAGGCCGAAGCCAGGAGGCCCTACAGGAGTCCTCCAAGCAGGCACCACACTGCGGCTTATTCACCAGTTGGGGCTTCTCCAGCCCTGATGCATTGCTCACTGCCACTCAGCTCTCTGGAAGCTGCCGCTGCAGGTCTCAAAGGGCTGATTTGCCCAAGACCTCCATGGCTAGGAGAGGAGGGGAACAGCCCAGGGTGACATTGCACCTGGAGAGCGAGGATTTCCATAGAGCTACAAAAGTCAGAGAAATACAGAGAAAAGCTCTCTCTTTGCCTCTGCAAAGGGCTTCTGGGACTTTAACATTATTTTTAGTTAACCGGCCAGGACAATGTTTCCAACCGTAAATCCAAGACAATCCCAGTTTTCCAGGATATATAGCAACTCTACTCAAGCTACACACCTGTGTTTTTCAGAGGAAGTATAACTTCTGCATTTGACTATACTATTGGCTTGTCTGGTTACACCTTTGACAACATCCTCACACTACTTGGGTCTCTTGCCTTGGATGTTCACATATCCCTGTTTTCATGTATGAAATATTTGTATGAAAGGATTTAGAACCATAAAACCACTGAGGTAGAAGGGATCTTTTTGGCCATCAAATCCAACCCCCTGCTCAATGCAGGAATCGAAATCAAAGCAAATCTGACAGATGGTTGTCCAATTGTTTTTTGAAGGCTTCTAGTGTTAGAGTACTTACCAGCTCTTGAAGTGTTTGGTTTCACTGTTATACTGCTCTAACTGTTATGGTTTTCTTTGGTTGTACATAGGACAAACCCTGGGCTGAGTGTGTTCCCTGAAGCACCATGTTCTTCTGTCCTCTATCTGCTAAATCACTATGTTCCCTTGCCTACAGTTGATGGACCTCAGGGGTTCCAGTAGGAAATAGAGGAAATACTGTAAGCCTTAAATTTGTCCTGCTAAGAAGACCTTTGTTTCCATGTATTACACATGGCTTCCACGCTTTGCAGCCATTTTGTAGCTGAATCAGAATATTCACTTGAAAAAGTTAATATTTCTACTGTTCCCCATACCTTTGGGCTGACAGGTTGTTCCTGTATAACCAGGGCAGCACTTCCATTCCAGTGATGTCACGATGATATGTTTGATCCTGTAAGCTTGGTGAGTCCTTGACTGAGAGCTGCAAGGTGATTTGGAAAGCAAATGTTAGTAGGGGTCTTTCTCAGATGAATGGACATGATACAGGATGATACATCAGTAATAGGCCACAGGGGGATTATTTCTGAAGTCTATTGATTGCATCCTGGGTAAGACCACAAGTGAATGCTTTTTACAGAATAGCCTCATGTCAAAGCTAGTGAAAATAAAGACTTCAGGACTACAGCTGAAATTAACAGGAGAAGATATTTCATGTATTTTTCTGTGCATTTGTTTTAAGTACTTTTTACTTGGTCTCACAGTGGCTTATAAACATGAATGATTGGACCACAAATTGCTGACAAATATGATGCAATAAAGAGCAGTAAAATATCACATTTCCCTGGTGCCACCTTTGAACAAAAGTAAAACTCTTATTTGCTTATTTGATGTGAGTTTGGTGGTTTTATATATTATTTATACAAGCTGTAACATGTGTCTGGCCAGACATCCCACTATGGTAATAGAGTAGACCGTACAGCCAGCGACTCAACGCTGAGTGTTGAGCAGTGGTAAATAACCTGACTCCCTAAAGGGGTCAATGGCTACGGGTGGATGAGCCCCTTTAGGTGGGGTGATGGTCCCCTCAGTGGAGGAAATGCCACTAGAAACCATCATATTGGGCCAAATGGCAAAATGAGCAGAGGAGGAACTTTGATTCCCAATGGTCATGGAGGCAGAAGAGGCCATGCCAGATGGACTGGCTGTGAAGGCGCATCTTGATAATATCTGCAAGGCTACAGCAGTCCATTGCAATCACAGTGTTAAATCCTGCATGTCTCATTTCATATGTGCTGCAGGAGATGGCTCCATGATTATAGCGTGTGGGTCACTTCATGGTAAACTGGGATCCACCTTAAACAAATTTACACCAAATGCATTTTTCCTGCTTCAGGGGAAAATGCATTCTTCAATATGAGTTGCAGCCTACAATGATACAAGATCACAAAACTTGCACCCAACTACTAAAAAAACCTGGAAATATAAAAAGAATTTTCCTCAGGTGCTCAAAAGACAATCAAAGTGACATTAGGTAAATTATATCTAAGGGGAGAATTCCCACACTGGGCTGCTAGAACTTCCACTTCACTCTCTTCAGAGAGGAGACAGACTCCGTTCACAAGGCAGATTTTAACATATAGGCAGGTTCATGGAGCAAAGACAAGTCCCAGAGTCCAAACTGTAACCAAGAATTTGGCTATATATAGATTATACCTACCACTTTGCTGGGGCTATTTAGCAAAATCTCTGTTAGATTACAATGCATTTAAAGTGCTAAAGAAGGGACTTCAGTGGCTTAGTGGTTAAGATGCTGAAGTTGACAACTGGAAGGTTGGCAGGTCAGCAGTTCAAGATACGAGTGCTGCATGACAGAGTGAGCTTCCATCTCTGTCCCAGCTCTTGCCAACCTAGCAGTTCAAAAGCAAGAATTTTCAAGTAGATAAATAGGTACCACTTTGGTGAGAAGGTAAACAGCATTTTGTGTGATCCAATGTCTAGTCATGCCTGCCACATGTCCACGGAAACGTCTGCAGATGCAGACAGGGCTGACTCTTTGACTGTAAACAGAGATGAGGACTGTACCCTAGAGTCAGATATGATAGGCTTTTGAGAAAGGGCAACCTTTACCAATAAGTGCTAAAGGGAATTGTGTCCTTGCCTTTCTAAAGGAATGCAGATGATTCAAGAGGAACAAGAATAAAATTGTGACAAATGACACAGAAAGAAGTAATGCTGGTTTCTTATTGCAAAATGATCTCATTAAAAAGTACGATGGAAATGGGAATTTAAATTAAAAAGCAAATCACATAAGTCATCATATCTGGAATTCTTGCAATAGAGGTTTCTATTTAAATTACTGTTCCTTGTAGTGATATAGGTAGCAGAATGCATGGGAGTTCTGTGAGGTGAGAGAAAATTGGGTAAACATTCATATTCAAGAATTAATATTATGCCTTCCGCTCCAGCATGACTATGAATAACCACTCATACAAATGTGTGTCATTTAACGTTTGAAACTGGGATTCCAAAATAGGCATGTCCATTCATTGCTCCTGCATAAGCAAGTCTGCTGAGACCCTCTCCGTTTCCTAGAAACATGTTTTTAACATGCAGATTTCTGCACTCCAGTTGCTTTCCAAAATTTATTCATCTCTGTGACCTATTTCTTAGTGATAAATATCTGCTTAAGCTAGTTGTCTTGTGTCACTGGGAAGCACCAACAGCACGTGAACAGGAGGTCTGTATGAGGTCTATTAGACACTCATTTGTGACCAAGAAACTTGCAGTTTGGTGTTCCTTGTGGTGGAGGGGAATCTAAATGCATTCAGCTGGAGTTGCAACAGCCCTTTAGCTCTTCTCACTAAAATAAAAAGGTCAGGATGGAGCCCCAGCCCCACATGGATGTTGCAATGCTAGGCTGTTCCAGCAGGACTGCTACATCTCTCTGTGCACATTATGAAAGTGCATGGAGAGGTAATGCTCAAATTAGGGACAATAAAAGGCTCTTAGGCACCTCTGGAGGGTGAATCTGTCAGTTTTCCTCTTTTCTGGGGCTGAATCAGCATCTTCCCAGTATTAAGTTTCCTTTTCCTTACTTTAAGTCATTTTGCATCTACTTATTTTAATATTTGTAACTCCACCCCATGAGTGCTCCACCCCATGAGTAGCTCAAGCTCCACACAAATAGTCCTAATTCGCTTAATGTTTTCACATTTAGCCAAATAACAGTGCATCTCTGTTGGTAAACAGAGCTCTGGTGGTAAACCTATGGCATGCCTGCCAGAAGTGGCACGTACCCATGTGACTTTGCCGGAGGTGCACCGGCAACATCACATGGGTGTGTGGGCACTTGTGGTGCCTGCCCACATGCTGCCTCCTCCTTCTTGGGCACTCAGTCTCTAAAATTTTTGCCATCGCTGCCCTAGAGTATACATGTTCCTTATAATGTCAAATTGACCATGGCTGAAAGGAGAGAATTGCTTGGCAAGTCATAGAAAGAGGAAGGGATAGTCTACCAGAAACTAGGACATTATTCTCAAAATAAAGATTTGAAAGGTAACTTTTTTGGCTGTGGTTTCCCAAAACATGTAGCTAGCATGGATCTTAATTTTTCAAGATTGCATGGGGACCACCTGTTCAGATTTCTACTTTGGATTCCAATCTACTACCCTTCCATGTGTGTTGAGGATAATCCTATCCTGTATGCTCAAATAGGTCTTCAGTTTTCCAAGGGATTCATGTTCCTAAAGAATTGAATATCCACCCCAAAGTGAAGAAATTCACAGTGGAACCACGACAGGATCTTTCACTAAGGTAATCTTTCTGCAAGAAATAACATTGTGAATCCAGTGTTCATTTTGGTGCTAATGCTCTTTTTTCTTTTTTCTTTTTTTGCACCTTGCTGGTTCCATCTGAGTAAGCCAAAATGGTACCTGCTCAATATTTCAGAGGCTTTTCCTTGTCATTATCTAAATTCCTTTTTCATATATCCAGTCCTGTAGGAAATAATAAACTGTTCAGATTGCTGAGGATTGAAAATCTATTGTACCCAGCATGATAAGTAAAAAAATTGAACTAACTCTAAATAATGCTGCCTGACTTGACTCAAAGAAGAAAAGGCTGTGGGAAACAAATCTATTCACATTTCAAATAGCAAATGTCTCTGGAATCAATTTTACCTCTTCTTAATCTTGGTTGGATAATATCTTAGCCTGAGCAAGAGGGTCTTGAAAATTGAACAGGTTCTGAGTTTTATAAGAGGAGAAAGACTAGATTTTAAATCGTTTCCTAGATGTCAGCCATGTTTTAATAGGTATGCAAAACTGCCATCTAGTGGAGAGTAGTTTTCCTCAACTTCAACTCTTATCTGAGAATGCATTTTTTCTTGAAGCAGGATAATGTCACTAGCGTGAATTTGTTTAAGGTGGATCCAATCTTGCCATGAAGTGACCCACACACTATCATCACAGAGCCATCTCCTGTGGTGCACTTGAAATGAGACATGCAGAATTTAATACCAGGACTGCAATGGAGTGCCGCAGCCTTGAAGATATTAAGGTGTACCCAGCAGTAACGCCAATTCGTCTAGAAGCAATGGTATTCCCGGTAGCAATGTATGGTTGTGAGAGCTGGACCATTAGGAAAGCTGAGTGCAGAAGAATAGAAGCCTTTGAGATGTGGTGCTGGAGGAGAGTTTTGAGAGTCCCCTGGACAGCGAGGAGAACAAATAGGTCAATCTTAGAAGAAATCAACCCTTAGAAGGTCAAATAGTAAAGATGAAGCTAAAGTACTTTGGACATCAAATGAGAAGAGGATTCATTTGAGAAAGCCTTGATGCTGGGAAGGGTGGAGGGAAAAAGAAAAAGAGGGCGGCAAAAAATGAGATGGCTAGATGGTATTGTAGAGAGAATGGGCACAAAACTGAGCAAGTTGAGGATGGTGAAGGACAGAAGTGCCTGGCAGACAGTGGTCCATGGGGTCGCAAAGGGTCAGAATCGACTGTGCGACTGAACAACAACAAAAAGCAGTAACATCACGTGGATTACAGCCGCCCAGGGCTTAAGCCAAATTTGCCACCCCTTCGTGGATGCCAGCGCCCACTCCCACTAGGGCTTCTGGGAATTATAGTCCAAGAAAACCCTTAGCCCAAAAAGCGCCACCTGGGGTGGTGCGCCCTGCCGCCCCAACCAACACCACTGGTACCCAGTGGTGGGCATCAGCAGGTTTGCACCAGTTCACCAGAACCGGTAGCAGAAATTCTGGCTGCCCCTGCCCATCCAAATTTTGAAATAAAGTAGTCCTAATTCAAGTGCAATGCAGGGCTTTGCCCCTGACCACACCCACAATACCACGCCCACAGTGTGGTAGTAAAGTTTTTTTGGAGCCCACCACTGAGTATACCTTCACAGCCAGTCCATCTGGCAGGGCCTCCTCCACCTCCATGACCTTTGGGAATCAAAGTTCCTCCTCCACTTTGCCATTGGGCCCAAAATGATGGTTTCCAGTGGCATTTCCTCCACTGAGGGAGCCATCACCCCACCTAAAGGTACTTATCTGCCTATAGCTGTTGGCCCCTTTAGGGAGTCAGGTTAGTTAACTGCTGCCTAACACTTGGCATTGAGTCGCTGGCTGTACAGTCCACCCCATTACCATAATGGGATGTCCAGCCCGACATAATGTGGAAAGTAATAAAATGAATAAAACTTGTTTGGAAAAGTCCTGCGTGAATCTCACCATGCTTCTATTGGATTAGAGAGAGAGTAACATAATTTGCATTAAGATTCAAATGCCTCAGGTATCCCTAAGTTTTGGCCAGTGATCCACAACTGAACTAGTGCAATCGGACAAGGAATTGTAGCAATCGTAAAGAGTCATGGACCATCTCCAACCACAGTTCAGTTTAGATTCATCTTAATATCTACAAGCTTGAACAGAGACCTAGACTGTTTCGAGTGACAGGCAGCAAGTGGATGAAAAAACAACAGATGAGACATTTGAGTTGGAAATTAATTTGCTGTATATGCAAGAGCTGATTTTCCTACAATATATCTTGTGCAGGGGTGGCCAAACTACGGCCTGGGGGATAGATCCGGCCCCCGGTGCCAATTCGTCCAGCCCACTAAGCCATCGTCACTCCTGGAAGCGGAAGTAAAACATGCCCACTTCCAGGAGTGATGAGGGCTTCATGGGCCGGATGAATTGGCATCAGGGGTCAGATCCAGCCCCCAGGCCATAGTGACCAGCTCCCTGAACCACATGACTGGCCCGGGGGCTGAAAAGTTTGGGCACCCCAATCTAGTGTAAACACAAAATCTTAGGCTGCTGTTAGTCAAACAACAGAACCAAGCTATAAAATTGTATCTTGTTCAACTAAAACCTTGTCATATGAGCAATATACTGACCTTGCTGTGCTTGTTTGAAAGGAAAAAAACGGACTTACAGTATTCCCAAATAAGAGGAAATATTTGGGTTTTTTAAAAAAAAAAACTATCTAGACCATTTCAAAAGAATGGTGAAACCTTTCTTTTGTTTTACACCAGATCAGAAATGTTGTAGGAAGAGGTGAAATAAATCTGTGAAGTAATCAATCATTTGACATAGCCAAAGGGTATACATGTTAGATAGATGGTGTTCAGTCTTTCTATTCGTGTTGCAACCTCAAAGGTCAAGAAAACCTGTCATCCCAGCCCCCAAACATGACCAGTGAGGAAGACTTAAGGTAAACCAGCTGATTGGAACTGTAATTAGTGCATATTGATTTAAAGATCTCAAAGGAACATGTGGAACATAAGGGCAGATATAACTACCTTGGAAATTGGTTGAATAAATAATGGAAGCATAGCTATGCAATAAAGCTCAGAGCAGGGATATCCCAGAGCTGTTAACCTAAGATGAAGAATATAATATGCAGCAAAAACTTAAAGCTGCTCATTGTGTTCTGCTGTACAACATGAGAATGCTCATTTTGCTGCTCATATTCACCAAGCTTGCCCATATCTGTTAAATAAATAAATTTTGTGTCAGAAATTACTCTGGGTTGAAATGATTTTTGCTGGAGAAATTCCACTCAGGGGATGCCTGAACGAGGCTCCTTTCATGTCCCCAAGCTCCATTATGCAACACTCCTGTATGAAACCCTAACTTTCCAGTCTTCAAGCTCAGCCCCTTAACTGAGCCACCGCAGTGCTGCTTCCACATCTGGTATAGACAATACAGAGTAAATGGACCATTAATCTGACTTAAATGCCCTATTCAAGCAGCCAAGATAGAAGGCATGAGGAAATACAGAATTGTAGTCTTGCCTTCATCTTCTGCATTCTCTTCATTTAGAGAATTACAATGTGAAAGGTGTAATATCATCTCTGTCTACAACTTCTTCACACAACAGAAACAATAGTTTCTCAGAGTCCTCCTGGATTGCATGGAAAGCCACCATACAGATACTGTCTTTTCCAGACATCCACTCTGCTTGGTAACAGAGAAAGGGAGATGAGTAGCTTGCTCCCACAACTCATCATAAAACATAAGCATTAATTAAATGCTTGTGCTGTTCTTCTTGTAATGATGTACAGTATTGTCACAATCTTGTTTTGACATGCATTATTGCTTGTGTATTTTTGTTTTTGTGTTGCAAGCTACTTTGAGCACACTGTATGAAAAAATAGTACAGTCAAACCTCACATAAAGAGCGACTCACTTAAAGAGTAACTCGCTTAAAGAGCAGAAATTTCTCTGAATGTTTGCTTCGGTCACTTACAATGGTGTTTCGCTTAAAGAGCAAATTCACTTAAAGAGCAATCCTGTGGAACACATTATGCTCTTTAAGAGAGGTGCAACTGTATTATACATTGCAACCAAATATGAAGTAAAAGGGGAAGAACGCTAATATAACACTAGTCCTGTATTCCACCACCATCCTAAAGTTCTGCAGAAACCTTCAACCCTTCTAGCACCTCTAGCAAAGCTAAATTTTTATATCCCTTTTCTATAAATCCCACTTTTAGAATGGAGTAATTCACAATGTCTAATTATCTCTCTCTGACAATGGGCTCAAGCCTTGTTGTAAAATGGAAGATGATGGAAGAAATTCTGTCATGAGAATTTAAGGTTCCTGGGGATAGTTCAGATCTTTCTGTTCTCTCTTTTTCATTAATTTAACTAGTCTTCAGGAAGACTTCAGTCTCCTTGGGATGTTTCAGGACTTCTATTATCTCTCTTTTTTTATTAATTTAATAGGTCTTAATTAATACTCATCCATGCAGATCAAACTGTGTTACGTACCTTGATCCACAGGGTCCTGTCAACCAGCCACACTGTTTGGCTCTTCCTGATGCATAGCTTTCTACATTGTCAACCACGATGGTAGGCTGCAGTCTTGTATGAACATATGCACACCAGTTCCTGTAAAAAGCAGAAATAGTAGGACTTAAATGAAGACCAAGACAGCAAGGTATAATGCTTTGGACAAGTTCCTAATCTCACTCCTTTAGTGTTTTTGACCTACAAAATAGAAGCATTTGCTAAGAATGTGCATTTTTAAACTCCAGTTCCCAGAATTCACCAATAATTCCCCAGGTAGTATTCTGGGATAGACTGCAGTGGCTCAAGTGGTTAAGACACTGACTGGGAGGCAGAAAGTCAACAGTTCAAAACCCTAGTACTGCATGACATAATGAGTGCCTGTCTCTGTCCCAGTTCCTGTCAACCTAGCAGTTCAAAAGCAAGAAATTGTAAGTGGATAAACAGAGACCACTTTGGTGGAAAGGTAAGCAGTGTTCCATGCACTTTGGCATCTAGGCATGCCTGCCACATGTCCATGGAAATGTCTGCAAACAAAGACAGCACTGGCTCTTCAGCTATAAACAGAGATGAGCACTGAACCCTAGAATCAGATATGACTGGCTTTCGAGCAAGGGTAATCTTTACCTTTACCTAGTATTCTGGGAATTGTGTACATACGTACATATATACAGACAGACAGACAGACAGACAAACAGACAGACTCAAAGATGATGGTGACAATTATTGCTGCTGCTGCTGCTGCTGCTGCTTTCCCTCCTCTTCTCATTCTTGCTGAATCTTATAATAATTCATTTTGTCACTTCCACATGCATTTACTTATAAGGCCACTTTGTCCTGGTTATGTGTTAATCTGTGATGTAAAAAAGTCAGATGAATTTGCATTTAACCTGCATTTTA
This sequence comes from Furcifer pardalis, assembly GCA_030440675.1. NCBI lineage: Eukaryota > Metazoa > Chordata > Lepidosauria > Squamata > Chamaeleonidae > Furcifer > Furcifer pardalis. Next base: position 88,922,098 of record CP126892.1, read on the forward strand.
ATTTGTATTTAAATGTGCATTTTGAATTACATTTGTTTATCATCATGTGTATTTGAAAATACTATTTATTATTCTTCAAATTTATACCCCGCCTTGCTCAGGCGAACCTGACTCTAGGCGGCTTCCATAATATGCAAAAGAAACAATATCCCAATATTTCTTTTTGGTACATTTTTGTCTCACAATATTTTCTCTCAGAATAGTCGGAACACAGATGTGTAAATGTCTTTCAGTACATTTGATGACCTGTAAAAACAACAGTGTTGGAATGTTTAGAAAGTGTGAAAATCTACCTAAATTTTGAAAGCCATGATCTGATTCAGGAGTCGAGAATCATGTCAATTTGTGCTGGAATTTGCAAAAACAAACAAACAAACAAACAAATGAGGCCGTCATTGCTTGATCAGACAAAGATCCTTCTAATCCAGAATCCTGTTTCCTATTGTGATCATCCATCTGATTTTGAAAGTACCACAAGCAGGAAGTCATCCATAAGCCTGAAGTTTGCTCTGCCCCAAAGCTGGTATTTGGGGGGCCTTCTCAACTCTTATGTGGAAACCAGATTGATGCTGTAACAGGCTCTATGCAGGGAGCCATAATAAGAGCAGGCAATCAGAGAACAAAGTTCCACAGAAACACCTTGTCATTGGCTCTTTCCATTGCTTTTCTAGCTAAGCCTTGTTTCAGCAAAACGGCCTACCTGTGATTAGTGTGACTTCAGTGGTGGACAGGAACAGGTTTGCACACACCCTGGTGAGGGGGGGGGGAAAGCAAAATTAGGTGGCCTTTGGGCAGGGTGGTTGTGAAATTGGGTGACCTTTGGGCAGGAGGGGGAGTGAAATTAGATGTCTCATTTCATACACGCTGCAGGAGATGGCTCCGTGATCGTAGTTTGTGGGTCACTTCATGGCAAACTGGGATCCACACTAAACAAATTCATTCTAATGGCATTTTTCCTGTTTGTCACATCTATCAACTATGAAAAGGATTTTCAGGAAAAAATGTATACTCAGATACGAGTAGTAGCCAATGATGATGATAAAGTCAGAAGCAATTTCATCACATTTCACAACCTTTAAGGCTGGAGTAAGACAGATGGCTCCATCGCCAAAGGACAATGTATGTCCCAGCAAAGATATTCCTGCATCCTTAATGTTAATTTTAACCAATTTTTAATAGGACATCCAACAGTGGATTTCTTGATGTAATCCAGAAAGTCCTATCAAGAGATTCATAACCCTGGTTTCTTATCACTGCCATTTTCTTCCTCAAAACAATTCCATGAGATTGTTCAGGTTGAGATACAGTGATTGAGCTCATGATTAGTTGAGAGCTTTGGACTAAGTATGGATTTGAACCCAGAACTCTCTCCCTCGTCTGACACTTTATCTACCATACCACACCCAGAAGCAGTAGGTAATGAAATCTTTCTTGACTTTTTTCCCCCTTCTAAATGCCCAGTGTAAGAGTAGAATGCTAGTTCTAATGGAAGGTCATTAAATTGGCTAGACTTCTAAACATATGTCACATTTGGCAACACAATCAAACATCAATTACAAACTGACACTAATGTGTCTTGTACCAGTAGGTGTGGGGAACTTGGAGAATGCATTGATCCCATTACACTTTGAAACCTTCCTGGATAATTAGTAATGAGACAACAAAGGGACTGGAGAAGAAGAAATAGAGAATGACATACACTGAATACTCATTAATAAGAGAATATTTGGTGTCTTGACTCCAATAAGAAAGTGACATCAGTTGGCTTGAGAGAGATTGGCTATCCTCCTATCCCTTCTGTGTGTAGAGAGAGACTGGTAATAGAGGCACTAATTGGACACACGCTAATGTGTTTCAGAGCAGCCATACTCCACATGCATTCTCTGGACCACCCCTGGCCGTTCCTGGCTAGATGCCTCCCTTCTGTTCATTTTCTACACCACCCCGCCAGTCATGTGATGATAGATGAATATGAAATGAGAACATCCTTTGCCAGTTTTCTTTCACGAAGACCAAATGATTTAGACTGGGCTGAGTTCCCTTCTGCACCTGTGAGGTAGGAAGGAAAGTAGGATTATCTCCAGCTTGCAGATTTCCCTTCCCGCTTTGTTTTTGGGTGTTTGTTTAGTTGATGGAAAAAAACACTGCTGCCTGAGTTCAGCCAACATGGTGTAAGTGAATGTAGATACTATACTCTGCAAACGCAGCATGCAAAAAATCCTGATTTTTGAAGAGAGGAAAATAACATGCTTATTTTCTTCATGGGACTCCTCTTAGACTTCTAAGGAAATTCCAGTCAAATATATAGATGCCTCTGTGTGTGTGTGCGTGCGTGCACGTGCCTGCGTGTGAGTGCGAGCATGCATGCGTCTGTGTGATATACATATACAGCAGGTCAGCAGTTCAAGACCCGAGTGCTGCATGATGGAATGGGATCCTGTCTCTGTCCCAACTCCTGCCAAAGCAAGAAATTGCAAGTAGATAAATAGGGACCACTTCGGTGGGAAGGTAAACAGCATTCTGTGCACTCTGGTGTTTAGTCATGCCTGCCACATGTCCATGAAAACATCTGCAGACACAGACAACACTAACTCTTTGGTTATAAACAGAGATGAGCACTGAACCCTAGAGTCACATATGACTGGCTTTTGAGTAAGGGTGCCCTTTACCTTTATATAGTCTAAATTTTGAGAGTACCCTGGACAGTGAGGAGAAAAAATAAGTCGATCCTAAAAGAAATCAACCCTGATTGCTCCTTAGAAGGTCAAATAGTAAAGATGAAGCTAAAGTACTTTGGACATCAAATGAGAAGAGAGGATTCACTTGAGAAAGCCTTGATGCTGGGAAAGGTGGAGGGAAAAAGAAGGGGGCGGCCAAAAATGAGATGGCCAGATGGTATTGTAGATGCAATGGGCACAGAGCTGGGCAGGCTGAGGAAGATGGTGGAAGACGTGCCTGGCGGGCAATGGTCCATAGGGTCACAAAGGGTCAGAATTGACTGTGTGACTGAACAACAACAAACAACAACAACAGTCTAAATCTGAAAGAAAAAAAAGCCCATATCCATTTCATATGTTATAAAATGTATCTCAAACTCTTCTCCCCAGGTTATTTTATTCTTTTTTCACACCAAGCATATGCATGAAATACTAAAGGAGTTTTATATGGAAGAATGATGGGAAGCATCATTTTCAAAGAAGTGGTGCAGTATGTCATATGTTTAAGAAGCAGAAAATAAGCACAAAACATAGGAATTATTACAGGAATCCATCAGAGAGATGAAAATTGCTTAGGTTGCAAACACAAAGGTATGTGGTAGGGGGAGAGCTGAAATGGGATGATAAAGCTGGCACCTAATCAGAAGAGGCATTCCCTCATTCAAATGATAAAACATGTCTGTTTTCCCCATTATATATTTTCCTTGCTGCCATATTTTGCATTTAGCTGTGCTTCCTTTAGTGCAGGGATTCCCAACATTTTCAAACCAGGGGCCAGGTCACACTGTCTCCGTCAGCTTCAAGGGCTAGACGGCCATTTTGCCCTGCCTGCACGATGGAGGTGGCCATTTTGTCTCAACAGCTTCAAAAGGGTGGTCATTTTGTTTCTCAAATGCCCTTGGAGTGGTGGTGGTGCCAGATGAAATTGTACCATAGGCCAGATCCGGCCCATAGGCCTTCGGTTGAACCCCTGCTTTAGTGGGTCCTCACCAGAAGACCAACACAAATTTACTTTGCAAGTCTGATTACTCAGGTACACTACTTTGCTCATTTTTCTTCTTCAAGGAATTATTTACTGATTCCTGTTTGTTGGTTGTATACGTAAACTGGCTTTTCCCTACCATAAGGGACTACAGTGGCTTAGTGGTTAAGATGCTGAGCTTGACAACTGGAAGATTGGCAGGTCAGCAATTCAAGACCCAAGTGCTCCATGACAGAGTGGGCTCCAGTCCCTGTCCCAGCAGCTGCCAACCTAGAAGTTCAAAAGCAAGAAATTGCAAGTAGATAAACAGGGACCACTTCTTCGGTGGGAAGGTAAACAGCATTCTGTGCACTCCAATGTCTAGTCATGCCTGCCACATATCCACAGAAATGTCTGCAGATGCAGACAGCTCTGACTCTTTGGCTATAAACGGAGATGAGCACCAAACCCTAGAGTTGGATACAACTGGCTTTCAAGCAAGTGCAACTTTTCCCTTTCCCTAGCATACTCTTCTAAAGCATCCAAAAAACTTTTCCTAATGAACCTCTCACAGGATACGGGTGGTGGTGGGGCTTCTACAGCTTTCATATGTGGAGCACTTGATAAAGGCTAGAGAAAAAAGCCAGTAGACACAAAAACAAAACAGAAGTTGTGTTAGATTGCTTTATGCAATGCCATTGTCTATCAGCAGATGGCAACCTTGTCCAACACACCAGGTTTTCTATTTGCAAACAGTTAAATTTCCTTACTGCATGAAGTTTGTTGAGTTAAAACAGAGGTGTACAATGTTTCTAGACTCTTGACGTGGACAGATCTAGTGTCCAACTGTGCCTGTAATGGGACATTTCTACCTCAGGTGAAAGAAAGACCAGTCATGCCAACACACAGCAATGAAAATAACAATTAGCAGTTGCTTCACTGTGACATCCTAGCCCCCCTATAAATGCTAACTTTAGAATGGCTATTATTTGATATATTCATTTGTTTATTGTTCAGGCTGCTATCATTTCATACATTGTATCTGAAAAGCCACGCTGGGGGAAAATGTTTTTAACGTACGGTTTGTTCCAGAGGAATAGAAGCCAAAATTGTGTTTTTCTTCTCTGGAACAGGTTGTTCCACATGAGTAATGGGGGAAAAGTCATAACTGTTTTCATCAGAATTTGAGGCCCTGACACTTTGTGCTGCATAATCACAAACAGTTATTATTCTGTCATCACTCACTTCCTATGATCCAAAGAGCCACTCTCCTTTTGGGAACGCAGAGCCTCTGATGCTCTTCTTTTCCTCTTCTGCCCTTATAGCCCATTGTGTGTGACAATTTTTTCACATTTTGTTCTACTGCCACATTCCTTTCCTATTGGGATTATTAATTGGAGGTGGGGCATGCCTACTTCTGGGGTTGGGGTATTCGGATTTCAAGGAATGTGAGTATAGATTGAAAGCACATGTTCAATATTATAATTTTTAAACTTTTTTAAATAGAGAAAATAGAAATTCCTCTTGTATCAGAGTAATGCAGCTTATTGCATCATCCTACAATGTTCCTATTTATTCTATCCTTCATCTGCTTTTGTCTCTGAGTTGTGTTATATTCTGAAGTTCATTGTGTGTTAATAGTGGTACTCTATAGCCCCTGACTGACTGAGTGGTTTGGAATAGGAAAAGAAGTAAGACAAGGCTGCATTTTGTCACCCTGCTTATTCAACTTATACACAGAACACATAATGCGCAATGCAGGAATGGAGGAATCACAATTTGGGATCAAAATTGCTGGGAGAAACATCAACAATTTGAGATATGCAGATGATACCACCCTAATGGCAGAAAGTGAGGAGGACCTAAAGAAGCTCCTGATTAGGTTAAAAGAAGAGAGTGAAAAAACTGGCTTGAGACTCAATATCAAGAAAACCAAGATCATGGCAACAGGCCCTATCAGTCCATGGAAAATAGATGGGGAAGAAGTAGAGGCAGTGACAGATTTTACTTTCCTAGGATCAAAGCTCACTGCAGATGGTGATTGCAGCCATGAAATAAAAAGGCGACTGATTCTTGGGAGGCAAGCGATGAGAAACCTGGGGAGCATAGTGAAAAGTAGAGACATTAAATTGCAAACAAAGATTCGCATAGTCAGGGCAATGGTATTCCCTGTGGCAATGTATGGTTGTGAGAGCTGGACCATTAGGAAAGCGGAGCGCAGAAAAATAGACGCCTTTGAGATGTGGTGTTGGAGAAGGGTTTTGAGAGTACCCTGGACAGCGAGGAGAACAAATAGGTCAATCTTAGAAGAAATCAACCCTGACTGCTCCTTAGAAGGTCAAATAATAAAGATGAAGCTAAAGTACTTTGGACATCAAATGAGAAGAGAGGATTCACTTGAGAAAGCCTTGATGCTTGGAAGGGTAGAGGGCAAAAGAAGAAGGGGATGGCCCAAGATGAGATGGCTAGATGGTATTGTAGAGATAATGGGCACAGAGCTGAGCGAGTTGAAGGGGATTGTGGAGGACAGGAGTGCCTGGCGGACAATGGTCCATGGGGTTGCAGAGGGTCGGAATCAACTGTGTGACTGAACAACAAAATAGCCCCTGAAGGGATTGCAGTGGCTTAGTGGTTAAGATGCTGAACTTGACAAATGGAAGGTCAGCAAGTCAGCAGTTCAAGACCCGAGTGATGCATGATGGAGTGAGCTTCTGTCTCTGTCCTAGCTCTTGCCAAACTAGCAGTTCAAAAGTAAGAAATTGCAAGTAGATACCAATAAATAGGTACCACCTTGGTGGTGCCACATGTCTGCGGAAATGTCTGCACATGCAGACAACATGGGCGCTTTGGCTATAAACAGAGGTGACCACTGAACCCTTGAGTTGGATACAACTGGCTTTCGATCAAGGGTGATCTTTACCTTTACAGTGCTCCTATTTATTCTGTTCTCCATCTGCTTTTATCTCTGAGTTGTGTTATATTCTGTTCATTGTGTGTTAATAGTGGTACCCTACATGGATATGGTTCCTCATATCTACAACTTTCCTGGCATTAAAAATAAATGGCTTTCCCAAGTGGTTAAAACCTTAGGATATGTGTGTTGGTGGGGGGAGGTAAGACCCACATAGTTATTTCCTTGCCATTCACAATCTAAAACCCAGTATTTCAAATTTCAATAACTAGCTAAGCAATTGATTGAAAGACATGCATTTGAAGTGGGCATGATATTTTTATATTAACCAAAACAAGGCATGGTTTAAAACAGTGGCTCCTATATTTGGGGTGCCCTCCAGAAGATGTGAAAAACTTCCAAGGTGAGGTGCGAGATTGTGATTTTTTTTTAAAAAAAATTCTAAATGTTTAAATTGTTAACTGATCATTGCTGTTGTTGCTGTTAATAAGAGGTTGAATGTTGTTAGGAGAAAGGTAAAGAAAATGCAATAATGATAATAATAATAATAATTTCGTGTCAGAAATTATTCTGGGTTGAAAGGATTTTTGTGGGCAAAACTCCACTCAGGAAACACCCAAAATGAGGCTCCTTTCATGTCCCCAAGAGCTGGGACAGAGACAGGTGCTCAGTCCATCATGCAATACCTGTGTTTTGAAGTGTCAGCTTGCCAGCCTTCCAGTTAACAAAGCAAGCTTCTTAACCACTGAGCCACTGCAGCCCCGGAATAATGATGAAAATTTTTGGAATGTGTTGGTTTTAAAAGGCTGAGGTACAGTGATTTACTCTTCTCAAATTATGTATGAAGATTTTTTTCACCCACAAGAACACAATTGTGTCAATGTTTGCATGGAGATGTGCAGTACTTGAGGTGGAGAGATGAACTTCTACTGCGGAGTCCAACCTTAACAAAGGGGCAATAGTCAGATATCCTGCATTTCAAACCAGTATGGCTTTCTAATGGAAAGGTAATGTTTTCAAACTTCATGTGTGATCTTTTAAATCACTGATATTTTTAACACCACTATTTTTTATTTTTATTTTTTGTAAGGAAGCAACATCCAGGAGTACAATGGTTCACTGAAAGGACCATAAAGCAAGCAATGGATGCAACAAGAATAGGGAAGAAGATTTGATATTGTAAAAGTTTTGCCACTCCACCACACCTCCAATTTGAAAACAAAAAAGTTATTTCAGCTTTCAGTTCATCTCTCAAATGCTTCTACCTGTAGCAAGGCAAACAAACAAAATGTGCTTCCTGGAGTGATTCAGACAACTTCTCTATTCCCATCAAGAGGCAACCTAAAAAGCTCCTTTCAAGAAAATAAAGATGCACTTTACTGAATTTCCTTTTCTACTTGCTGAGTTTATCACAATCGTTTCCCAGCACTTTTCCTGGAGTGTTAATTAAATTTTCATCTGAGAGTACATCCGTATGTAAGCAGAACAACATGTTGCAGGTGTATTTTGTATAAAATGTGGCAAAAAGAATATACACAATGTTGTGGTCATCTGGAATGCAGTCTTGTCTTTGTTAATATCCAGTTAATTGGTTCAAATGGAAGTATATAATATATTACAGAGAAATGTCTTGAAGACCTGCAGTTTGCTCAAGTAAATTCAACTAGAATACACAGAATTGTAACTGATAAATACATAAAGGATGTCTTGAGAGGCCCAAGATTGCACTTCAGATGAAAATGTTTTACACTATCATGTAGAAGAGGATATCTTTGGAATACAGTATATAGCAGTGGTGCCCAAACTAAAGCCCGGGGCGCGTTTTACTTTCGCTTCCAGGAGTGATGTGGGGTTTGTGGGCTGGATGAATTGGCGTCAGGGGCTGCACCTGGCCCCGGGCTTTAGTGACCGGCACCCCTGGTATATAGAAAATGTTACAGCTTGACATTTTACTAAAGGGTCCAAATAAAGGAAGCACAATTTCCTCCTGACCCATGATTATAAATTCATAGTAGTTTCAGTGCAGCAGCAAAAAGAGACCTAAGAAACAAATCAGACTTCTCCGTACAGTTCCCCTCATTGTTAAACAAGGCACAATATCTTGATGAAACCCAATAATCTTCTTCCCACAAAGAAGGTTTGGAAAACCTGTACTTAAATCTAGTGGTTGTTAGAGGCAGGTTGTAAGCTACTGTATATGTTTTCAGCCATTGACATCTTTATTTAAAGCTCAATTTTAGCAGCTGCAGGTTATATAATCATTCCTTCATTCTGCACTTTGAGGGAGATTTTCCACATTTATTTATCACTGCAGTTTAAAATTGTAGACATATATGAAATATAAGCAAATATTGATCCATATGAAATATTGGTAAAATTCAAACCAAATCTTTTTACCTGGAGCAGGCTACTTCAATAGAGTTATCTCAGACATTTACTAGATCCTCTTTTGTACATGTGTTGGGGCATAAATTGTCCACACATAAATGCTGGATTGATTGAATTGTTGACTGCAACTTGTATCCGAGAATGCTTTTTTTTTTCCTGAAGTAGGAAAAATGTCATTGGCATGAATTTGTTTAAGGTGGATCCCAGTTTGCCACGAAGTGACCCCCACACTATGATCATGGAGCCATCTCCTGCAGCATACATGAAATGAGACATGCAGGATTTAACAAAGGGGACTGCAATGGACTGCCACAGCCTTGAGGATATGGACAAGGTGCACCTTCACAGCCAGTCCATCTGGCATGGCCTCTTCTGCCTCCATGACCGTTGGGAATCAGAGTTCCTCCTCCGCTCATTTTGCCATTGGGCCCAATGTAATGCTTTCCAGTGGCATTTCCTCCACTGAGGCAACCATCACCCCACCTAAAGACACTCATCCGCCCATAGTCATTGGCCCCTCTAGGGAGTCAGGTTAATTAACCTGACTCTCGGCGTTGAGTTGCTGGCTGTACGGTCTACTCCATTACCGTAGCAAGATGTCCGCCAGACATACATTGACTGAATATCTCCACATTTGTTAGAGTACTTATGGCACAGTGGGTACTGCAGCCAAAACTCTGTCCATTATGAGAGTTCGGTCCTGAGGTTGACTCAGCCTTCCATCCTCTTAAAGTCAGTAAAATGAGTATCCACCTTTTTTCTTCCGTGTCTAGCCAAATGTGAAACTGACAAAATGAAGGCACCTTTTGGTGAGTTCATTTTGCAGTTCCTTTCACCTGACCTAGTGTAAGAAAGATTAGCCAGCAACACAAGGTTGATGTTACCAGGGTGTGCCGGACTGTGATTCAAAAATACAGTAATACCTTGGATAACATTAGTATCGGATAACACTAAAATTGCATAACATTAAGCAATCTGGGGGGGAGAATTGCATCGGATAACATTAAGATCCTATGGGATGCATCGGATAACAACCGCTAAAGCCTGTGTGATTACAATGTATCTCTATGGATCCCATAGGATTTTAACATGCATCGGATAACACTAAAAATCGGATAACACCAAGACTTGTGGAACCAGGTTTTAACATTATCCGAGGTTTTACTGTACCACAATCTTTGAGCAGGCTTTTTCTGTGTTCCCCAGGCTTCAGGTTATTGAATGGTTCAAGTGCATACTTTTTTCAATTGTTGTTTGTGATGTGTGTGATTGTTTGGTCAGTGCAGTGTATTCTCCCACCTAAGTACCTTGTTAACTGCCCAGAGAGTGTTTTAAGTATAAGTATATATGTGTACTCTAATTGCTATTTCTATTGCTTCTTGCAGAAAATTTCTCCTGTATCTAATAAGCTCCATTTTACTTGATTGTTCTCTGATCTTCCTCTTTTGAAGTCTATTAAATGACTTCTAGATGGTCCAGCCAGGTAGACATAAGAAGAGATAAACTCTATCTGGACCAGAAATGTCCTGAATGCTGTGAGAACTGTGAGAACTAGGCCAGTTTAATTTAAAGGTTCCAAATGGCCTTATTTTATTCAGAAGGCCCCATTTGGCAGCTTTTTAGAAAGGCCCAATTTTCAGCTAGGCTCAAAGAGCTATTTGGACCTATTTAAAAGAATTAAGTTACTAGAGCAGCCCCCTGTTGAGGAAAAATTACAACATTTGGGACTGTTTAGCTTGAAGGGAATATGTGAATAAGGAGGGACAGAAGAGAGCTATATATAATTATGCATAATTCGGAAAGGTTTGATAATAACAAGCTTTTTCTCTTCTCAGGCAACTGTAAATAGCATTGAAACTTCCATCATAGGTCATCGTCTTACATGGATAAGGCATGTCCACCATATGGATGGTTCCAGGCTTCCTTGTCAAATTCTTTATGGGGAACTTAGCTCTGGTACAAGACCTTGGGGAGCTCCTTTGAAGCATTATAAGGACCAGCAGAAACAAACCATGAAGGTGTCAGGTATAAACCCACAAACTTGGGAAGCAGTAGCCATAGACTGACCACTTTGGTGCCAAACCATATCTGCTGCTACCGATCATTTTGAAGGAGAAAGCTGCAGACATGAAGAAGCTAAGCAACAAACAAACAAACAAACATGAAAGCTTCATCAAACTCAAATATGCCCTCCACCATCTATTCAGTGTAATGTGTGTGGTCACATGTTTCATTCCAGGATCAGTTTATTGAGTCACCAGAGACATATCCATCAATTGAGAAAATGACTTCCAGGGAAAATGTATGCTCGGATATGAGTAGCAGGTAGCAGCGGCGGCGGCAACTAGCCCCACTGAAGCTGAACAGTGAGAGAAGCAGGACTGATTCAGGGAATTGACATCTTCACACAGCACATAATACACTGGAAGTTGGTACCAGATTGTGGTGGCCTAGTGGTTACGACACTGAACTTGATGACTGGAAGGCCGGCAGGTCAGCAGTTTAAAAACTGAGTACTGCATGACAGAATGAGCTTCCAAGCTCCTGCCAATTTAGCAGTTCAAAAACAAAAAAATTGCAAGTAGATAAATAGGTAACACTTGGGTGGGAAGGTAAACAGTGTTCCATGCACTCCGGTGTCAAGGCTTGCCTGCCATATATCCATGGAAATTTCTGCAGACTCAGACAGCAATTTGGCTAAAAACAGAGATGAGCACTGAACCCTAGAGTTGGATATGACTGACTTACCAGAACTAGCTACTTTTGTACCTGTTTCCATGTGCAGGTTTCCTATGGGCATTTTACTGACCACTGCATTTACAGAATGCTGGACTAGATAAGCCTTTGCTATGGTCCACCTTAAGTTCTCATTTATGTGGGAGCTAAGCTTCAGAAGTGAGGTTCTTATACACAGCAATAAACCTAGATTTGTCATAAAGGTCACCCTCTGCAGGGACAAGTCTGTGAATTGGGAGCCTTGGTACAGAATAATGGAGGGGTTCATGGCAAAATTCCGGGAGGCTCCTCCCTCACCCATCACAAAAGAGAGATCTATGTTTGCATTTTGTGAATTTATAAACGTTGTTGCAGATTTCCAATTTCTGTTGTTGTTGTTCAGTTGCACAGTCGATTCTGACCCTTTGCGACCCCATGGACCACTGTCCGCCAGGCACTCCTGTACTGAAATATAGTTGCAACAGCTTGCCCTACTGGGAAATGCTTTGAGCAGTGTGCCTGGTCAGTCAACTTTCTTCCTTTTTAGGGCTCATTATCTGTATGGGCCATGGTGGCATAGGGGCTAAGACAACTGGAAGGTCACAGTTTGAGACCCGAATACTATACGACGGAGTGAACTCCCATTTTTTGTCCCAGCTCCTGCCAGCCTAGTAGTTTGAAAGCAAAAAATTGCATGTAGATAAATAGGCTTGGGATTGCAGTGGCTCAAGTGGCTAAGACGCTGACTGGAAGGCGGGAGGTCAGCAGTTCGATTCCTGAGTACTGCAGGATGGAATGAGCTCCCGTCTCTGGCCCAGCTCCTGCCAACCTAGGAGTTCGAAAACAAGAAATTGCAAGTAGATAAATAGGGACCACTTCTGTGGGAAAGTAAACAGCATTCCATGCACTCCAGTGTCTAGTCATGCCTGCCACATGACGACGGAAACATCTATAGAAGCAGAGAGCGCTGGCTATTCGGCTTTGAAACAGAGATGAGAATTGAACCCTAGAGTCAGATATGACTAGCTTTCAAGCAAGGGAAACTTTAACCTTTAAATAGGCTTTGACGGGAAAAGTAATGGCATTCTGTGCACTCCAGCATCTGTGCTTGCCAAATGACCATGGAAACTTCTGCAGATATAAGCAGCACTGGCTTTTGGGCTGTAAACAGAGATAAGCACTGCCCCTTAGAGTCAGGCAGGACTGGCTTTCGAGCAAGGAAGACTTTTACCTTCTCAAACCAAAGTCTTTGGAGCCTGAGCAGATCTGGAGGGCAAGAGTGACAACAGAATCCTTCCTGGTGAAGAGGGTCCTGGTCCTCTGCAACTTGAGATAATCACCTCATTCTGCCTAATTAGAAGGATGATCCAATGCCTCTGTGACTTCATGTTTCTGTCTCACCAGTTGATTTTGGTCTGGTCGTTAACTCTCAATTTCTAATCTATCTCACAGGTTTGTTGTGAAGATACAGTGAGAGGGAAGCGTGCTGTGTAAGTTGCCTTGAGCTCATCAGAGGAAAGAGAAAATATAAATAAATACCACCTCAATCAATCTTTTTCAAAATGGAGACACAACAATATGTAGCAACAATAGGTAAAGGTAAAGGCTGCCCTTGCTATAGGGTTCAGTGCTCATCTCTGTTTATAAGACAAATAGCCAGCACTGTCTCCATTTTCAGATGTTTCCATGGATGTGTGGCAGGCATGACTAGACACTGGAGTGCACAGAACTCTGTTTACCTTCCCACCAAAGTGGTACCTATTATCTACTTGCAATTTCTTGCTTTTGAACTGCTAGGTTGGCAGGAGCTGGGAACGAGACGGGAGCTCGTTCCATTGTGCAGTACTCGAGTCTCGAACTGTTGACCTGCTGACCATCCAGTCAGTGTCTTAACCACTTGAGCCACCACAGTCCTTTAGCAACAGAAAGGTAAAGGTAAAGAGCACCCTTGCTCAAAAGCCAGTCGTATCTGACTCCAAGGTTCAGTGCTCATCTCTGTTCATAGCCAAAGAGCCAGCGCTGTCTGTGTCAGCAGATATTTCTGTGGACATGTGTGGTAGGCATGCCTCAACACCACAGTAATTCTCCCCTTAAATGATGGTACATGGGAAGAGCTCTCTTGAACATTGTGGCATAGCCTGGGCAAAGGCAACCTTGTTGTGCCAACTAATCTTTCCCACACTAAGTCAGGCAACTGTAGAATGAATTAACCAAAAGGTGGATTCATTTTTGCAGTTTCATGTCTGGCCTTGACATGGAAGAAGAAGAATAGTAGTTCTGTACCTCCCTCTTAATACTGTTTTCTTTTTTTAAATTGACTGCATCAGTTTTGCTTTTTTTTAGTTTGAATCTACAAAAAATACATTTTTGGGGGGAAGTATATTACAAAAATGGAGTTTTATATTGCTTTCTGGGAAATTTTAATGTTTCTGGTACAGTTGGATTTATTTCTTTGCTTATTCCTCCCTCCCCTCCCTCTTCTAAACCTCATTTTGGTCCATAATGTTAAAATTTATCTCTGCAATATAATGATAGCCAGTTGCTATTATTTCAGCATGAAAAAGCAGAAGAAAAAACACTGAGAATTTTGGTGCTCTTATAATTTGTACAAATTGTTCCTCCAAAAATCATAGGAACAAAGAGCTTAATTCTGCTGCCATTATTATTCATGTTGCTCTGCATACTGCATTCAAAACATTTAAAAAAAATAACAGTTGGATTCTTAAATTGGACTGTTTATCTTTGTGTGGGAAGGATATATCATATAGCCTGAGTCTATGACTGTTTACTGTGAAGTAAATCTTTTTTAATGGATCTTGGCTGGCTGGATAGTTCAGAGTAAGATACCTGGTAGGAATTAAATTCTCCACTGTACATCCTGGGTGAACATTGAGGCTATGTAGCCTTGGGGAAGCTGCAGTTTCCTAGAGCACCCACGGGAGAAGGGACTGGTAAGCCATTTCTGAGTACTTTCTATCCAGAAAACCCCAGGAGAGATCTCTATAAGTAACAATTCACTCAGTGACAGGTAACACTTTGTTGTTGTTTAATGGTGCTTACTCCATGGAAAATTTGTATAGAATTACAAACTTCTCATTAGCAATAGTTTAAAGCAGGAGTTCTCAACCTTTTTTAACTGGGGCCCGGGTCACACTCCCTCATACAGCTTTGGGGGCCAGATGGCCATTTTGCCCTTCCTCCGCACTTTCAATGTCAGAAGAGAATGTTGAGAAATCTGGTGATGTCTCTTTTACAGCATGTCTAGTTTGACCCATTGCCACCCATTGAAGCTGGGGACAAACAGAAAGAGCAATGGACATGAAGAAAGGTTGTCCAGTATAGTGACAGGATGCCCCAAACCTACACCAGTTGAGAAAATATACCCTCTTGTTGGTATCGCTCCACTTAAGGTCAGGAGAGAAGTAGCAGTGGGCGCTGAGAGAACTACACATGAGAATGACCCGTGACACCCTCTGAATGGATATGAGCCTCAAGTCCAATGGCTCTGATCTAGGAAAAGCTTTATGACAGGAACAAACATTCTTGAGGGTGCACAAGAGCAAATCCAAGTTAGAAGATGGAGGAAGGAGCTCACTGAACAAGGAACAATATTAAAGGAGGACATGGCTGAAGATCTCAAAAACCCCACCCCACTCCTCATGTCACTTGGAGGATCCTGAATAAGCTGAGGGTTGGAGTCCTTAAATGCAAGACCAACATGCTCAAGTGGGGGCTGCCATCAGACAACAACACACAATGTGAATGTGGAGAGATACAGGATCCAGCTAATTTACTGATCTGCTGATTGCTGCCAGAGACACGCACCAATGAAGATTTGGGTTTGGGCAATGAAAAACGAAGGAAGTGGCTTCAATTTGGTAGTCCAGGGTTTGATCAGGACACAAAAGAAGAAGAACCCCCAGATATTAAGTATAGGACTCTAAACCTCATTATGCTATGTGAGAAACACCCTCAGTAGGATGGCCTGCCTTTTCCCTTCCTAGTTCTATTGACCCAATCTGTATTTACACCAGAGAAAAAAGAATGTGAAAAAGGGAAAAGGGAAGATCCTTTTTCGCCTGGGTCACTAGATGATACTATATAGCCATCATTTCATCAGAAACAGAACTTTTGGGTCCTTGAATAAGCTTACCTCAATTTCCCATATGTTGTATGGTGGATCATCATGAGGGTAATGCAATGCTGCATTTGCACATCTGATACTCAGACATGGAGTTTTGAAGATTATATCCCTGGAAGGAAACTATATTATCCGACTGTTGACAGGGAAATTGGCCTCCTGTGTAATTTGACTCCCAAATCTAATCTGCACACCTTTTATCCTGGCATCAAGTCAAACAAATTCTTTGGTTCTTTGGTTCCAGAAATACATTTGATTATATTAATATATTTTATAGTTAATGCTTGTGCTCTCCATTGCAAATTATATTCAAAGATATGTGAATGCACTGAAACATGCATATCCTATTGTTGACAATACAGTAATAGTTATTCTTCAGTGATTGAGGTCTAGGAATTTAAAGATGTTTCATCCTAAGAACAGTGTATAGTTGCATTTTTTTTCTCTGTCACCCATGTAACAAGAAAACCCTTCTCAATAACCATATTTTGCACATAACATTGAACTGCTATACATTTCTTCTTATGTATCAATTTACTGTCAAAGTAAGACAGGTCCCTTTGCACTAGGCATGCTCTTAATTGTGCACATAAATAACTTACTTCTCAAATAAATGGGAGCTCCATTGATTAACTATTTGTAAGACAGCAATTGCCATTTCTATCACAGTGCTCTGGGCATTTATCATGCCCACCCCTCTTTAGTTAAGACATGTTTCTTTCATTGACCATTTTTTGCCATGAAATTCTGGTATTATTTAATATCAGAAGGTGCTTTCTAGAAGATGCTACAACAAGGAAATAATATTTTTCTTGATTTCAGAAGCCAAGCTGAATCATGTTTACCTTCAAGAAATCTACTATTATTTGCATAATAAGACAGTCAAACTGAGCAGAGAAAAGAGAAAATGAACTTTGGAAAGAATAAAATGTTTCTGCTTACTTCCCCCTGGCCGTTTCAAAGCTGGACTTTTTGGGATCTGCATTAGACTTGCTGGCATAGCTGCTACCATAACCCGATTCCCTCGAAGACCTGCTCACAGTTGCTCCTTTAGAAATTTCTCTTTGAAGAGGGCTTCTTCTAGGAATGATCTGTGCCTGAACCCTTGAGCTGTTAGATTGGAACGGTGAGTCGATATTTGGCAAGCCATTCTCACTGTTGTTGCTACTGCTATGATTTGTAAAGAGTGAGGGTTTCGTTTGCTCTGTCGTTGCCGGAGTTTGTAATCTTTGAATCTCTTCTGTAGCTGGAGGAGAGCTGGTTCTGACAGCCACCTCCTGGCTTGTGTGCAGCAGAGTAGCCAACCTCTCCAAGGCAGGAGGCAGAGGTGTTATCAACACGTTTCTGAGGCCTTGTGTTTCAGCCAGAGTCAAGCCAGGCGGATTTGTCTCCACTTCACTATCCACTGGTGTCAACAAAGCCATGCTAGTTGAGTTGGCTTCAGTGCTGCTCCCTTCTAAGAACAGTAAAGCCAGGACAAATAATATCTCCTTCATCCTCTTGCCATACAACAGCTTCACAGGGTCCTACAGATTCACACAGCAGCCTCTTTCTGCCCCTTCTCCTTCAAGCTGCCACTTTCACAATGAACCTGCAAAGAACGCCCATCTGGGGATTTTATTGAAGGTGGGGAAAGGAAACAGATTTTTAACATTTGTAACTGGGCTGAGGAAGCTTCGTTTCCTGTCTCTGTGGATTCCCCCCTGCAACCCCTGACCTCTTGGAACGGTAGAGCTGGGGACTCTTAGGAAACAGCTAAAGGGATTGTCTTTTGGAAGGTGCCGGATGCATAATAATGAACAATGTGAACATGGAAAGAAAATGTCATTTGTAGAGGGATGGGTGGAGAGTAAGAACTGCTGAGTAACTTCCCTTTCACATCCATCAGCAACAGAGCACGAGAGACCTGTCATGTATACCATTTGGATAATGTCATAAAGTTTAGACTATTGTGTTTACTACTTTGGAACTGTATGTGTTGTTACTTAGCTGTTTGATGCGCTGTTATCTTTACTACAGAACAGTCTAACTGGGCCCTATTCATATTTTAGCTCGATAAATTGTTTCATGATATTTGACAATGCCAAAGTAGAAACGGAATTGTGGTTTAGCTCTCTCCTCGGTACTGAAAAACCCTTCCTGTATTACCATCTATTTTTTATTTAGTCCCATCTGTTTCAATGGACCGTTCTCTCCATGTGGCATAACACAGATGGATCATACTGTGGTATGAGCACAATTTTGGCACTGTGAATGTATTCTAATGTGGTGCTGATGGTTTTCTGAAATGTGGCTTGTTGTGATGTGCAGGTCCACCTATGCTAACAAGCCTTGGTTTGATAACCAGCCACAAACTAATACCAGAACCCATGGTGACTTTCTGGATACTTAATCCCAGCATGTTTAAACTATGTTTTGTTATGATTGATGATCCTGAATCCTTTAAAAAGTAACTTTTTAAAATTACAGTCACAGTATCCCCCAGCCACCATGGAAATTAACAATGCTGGTTGGCTAAATCTGCGGTTTACAATCTAAAAGATACTTTTCTGAGATCTATAAACAGATTAAATAATTCCAGAGCTTTTTTTTTTATCACAGAATGAGGTAGCCGCAACAAAATTTGGATGGATATGTTTCCTCACTTTGGGGGACATCAGGCATCTACAGTAAGGGGCTAAGTACTATCTTGAGTTTCCACTTTGGTCAATTTCTTGTCTTTTGCTGTTATAACTCAAGCTGTGAAACCCATCACGAGCTGGAACAGATGTTCCTAAGAACTGAAAATGTGAAACAGGTATGTATGTCTATGCCTGGATTATACCTGCCAAAATTGCAGCAATTGACTAAATGCAACTGAAGGATGGCTGTCTCTTCTGGGTACCCCGGACAGCTGTGAAAGTGGCCTCCCGATTAGTCTGCTGTTAGTGTAAAGGGTCTTCACGTCACTGCACTTGACAGCATCTCATTAGTGACACTTATCAAGAGCAGTAAAATGTTACAGAAGATATAAGCAACTCTGATTAGCCAGACACAGTGGATGTGCTAAATTACAAATGTAGTAATAATTCAAGCGCTCAGCAGAACTGGAAGTAAGCCAGTGCAACCACACCAGATCCTTTGTGTTTACACTCCCAGAAGTGCTCACATTTTGGGAGCTTGGATCTGAATCAATTACCCTTCATTTCAAGCACATTTTAACCAGATTGGATAGCAACTACAGGCTTAGATTTAATTATAGGAGACAGAGGAAGGAGTAGAAATATCTAGGTAGTTATAGAAAGCCCACTAATCCTCCCAGTTGTGTATAAGCAACACTGACAGGTGGCAGCTCTTCTGGATTTTAGACAGAAATCTTTCCCAACCCAACCTACAAAATCCATGATTAATTTAGGATTGTCTGCATGCAAAATATAACTTTCACAACTAAATTACAAATACAGGCTTGATTATCCTAGTACAGTACAGTGGTACCTCTCTTAAAGAGCATAACACGTTCCACAAGATTGCTCTTTAAGTGAGTTTGCTCTTTAATCGAAACACCATTGTAAGTGACCATTTGTGACTTCGGGGGGTGGGGGGTGGGATTGCAAACCTTGATTTATTTGTTAAGTGAGTTTTTGGTTGGTTTTATTTGTTAAGCGAAGCAAACATTCAGAGAAAATTCTGCTCTTTAAGCGAGTTACTCTCTGAGCAAGGCACTCTTTATGTGAGGTTTTACTGTATACAAAGTTGACTGGCTGTTTATTCTACTGTATGATAGGGGGAGTATCTTTTCACAGTTTTTAAATGGTATTAATTTATTATTTTTCTTTCTGAAAGGCTCTCAAAGTAATGTACAATAAGATAAATTAAAAACAAAAATAAGAATTTAAAAATCATTTTAAAATCACGTATTCTTGGAAAACAAAGTAGGTAAAGGTCACCCTTGCTCAAAAGCCAGTCATACCCGATGCTAGAGTTCAGTGCTCATCTCCATTTATAGCCAAAGAGCCAGTGCTATG
This sequence comes from Furcifer pardalis, assembly GCA_030440675.1. NCBI lineage: Eukaryota > Metazoa > Chordata > Lepidosauria > Squamata > Chamaeleonidae > Furcifer > Furcifer pardalis. The sequence goes on from CP126892.1 coordinate 88,941,935, forward strand.
TGCATCTGCAAATGTTTCCATAGACATGTGGCAGGCATGGATTGACACCAGAGTGCATGGAATGCTGTTTACCTTCCCACCAAAGTGGTACCTATTTATCTACTTACAATGTCTTGCTTTCAAACTGCTAGGTTGGCCGGAGCTGGGACAGAGATGGGAGCTCATTCAAGCCTCAAACTGCTGACCTGCCAACCTTCCAGTCATCAAGTTCAGTGTCTTAACCACTAAGCCACCACAGTCCCTAAACAAAGTAGAAGGATTCTCAAAAAAAAATTGTTCCAAAAGGAAATGTGTGTTACTCTTTGAAATTGTTGCTTACAGAATTTTCAGAGTTTTGGAACTGAAAGGCAAGCCTGTAATAGTAAAGAAACGCTTTCAGATTGCTGATGATGATCCCTAGCCAAGCCTTGGTGATCTTTCATTATTAAAGCCCCTCTGCCCCAGTCCCAAGACTCTAGAGCGGTGGTGCCCAACCTAAGGCCTGGGGGCTTGGTGCGGCCCCCAACGCCAATTCATCCGGGCCGCGAAACCCTTGTTGCTCCTGGAAGTGGAAATAAAACGTGCCCGTATGTTTAGTGACTGGCTCCCTGAACCACATGATCGGCCTGTGGCCCAAAAAGTTTGGCCACCCCTTCTCTAGAGCAAAAGGAAGCCCTAGAATGGAATGGATAAAGATAGGAACTTTTAATTATTTTAATTGTAATTTAATTTAATTTAATTTTTATATTTCTGTGCCTCCCCATTCGCAAAAGCTACTCTGGGTGGCTTACAGAATATACAGCAATACAATATGCACAGCAATTATACAATACACATCCAACAAAAACCAGCACATAACAACAATAATGATACAATACCCAATATATAATAATACAGTATGCACAAAAATTACACAATACAGATCCTACTAAAATAGCCCATAACAACAACAGTGATATACAACCCCACTACAGTGGCCCCTCCACCCTAGCTGAAGGAAAGTTTGGGGGGGGGGACACCAGCAATGGAGGCCCACAGCTGTGATGGCCTCTCTGTCCCAGCAGAAAGGAAAGTCTGGGGACGGGGCAGAAAAGTCCTGCTGCCCACCTCGTCCATCTGAGCTGGGACGGGTCAGGGCACAGGCGATGGAGGGGGGTCCTGGCACCCACAGCTGCAATGGCCTCTCCACCCTGGCAGAAGACAAAGTTCGGGGACGGGGCAGAAAAGTCCTGCTGCTCGCTGCATCCTTTTAAGCCGGCCCAGGGTGGGGCAGGGTGCCGGTGAATTTCCTTCCCTGGCCGGACTGGCCCGGGGAGAAGCTGGTGGAATTGGCCATCCCAACCGTAGCTGTGGTGTTCCTTTTGTAGCTAACCAGGGCCACCCAGCTGGCTCGAATTTCCTTCCCCGGCCGGATAAATACTTCCCATGCACTAATCTAAGCATCTATAGATGAGGGAGCACCACCTGCTGCTATGAAGTTGCCTTCCCCATTACAACCAAATGACCAGAGGGACTGTCTATTTGTGTCCACAGATTTTAATAGCTTAGTAAAGGTAAAGGTCACCCTTGCTTGAAAGCCAGTCATATCTGACTCTAGGGTTCAGTGCTCATCTCTGTTTATAGCCAAAGAGCCAGTGCTGTCTGTGTCTGCAGATGTTTCTATAGACATGTGGAGGCATTACTAGACTAGACACCAGAGTGCACAGAGTGCTGTTTACCTTCTCACCAAAGTGGTACCTATTTATCTACTTGCAATGTCTTGCTTTCAAACTGCTAGGTTGGCAGGAGCTGGGACAGTCGTCAAGTTCAGTGTCTTAACCACTAAGCCACTGCCATATCTTTTTTCAATAGCTTAAAGATGTCTTATTAGAAGTTGAATTCTGACCAGAATCTCCAAATCTCATTTAAAAAAATTGAAACTCCACTACCACCTAATACATATGCACGTATCTCCAGGCTGAAGGCTGCCGCTGCCACAGCTGTTCCGAGGCCAGCCCCTCCCTGCCGGGAAGGGATAAGAATGGCCGGGACCATGGCTGGCCAAAGACCGCCACCACTGCTGTGGCTGTTCCACAGCCAGCCCTTCCCTGGCCAGGAAGGGATAAGGACTCACCTGACTGTATTGTATTTTCATGTTTATCTTAGATTTATTGACTGTATTAATTGTATTGTATTATGTTGTTATATTTATATAATGTTATTGTATTAATATTTGATATTGTAATACTGTAATATATGTTGCCCATGGTATGTTAGCCGCTCTGAGTCACTTCGGCGAGTAGAGCAGCATACAAGTCTAATAAATAAATAATAAATAAATAATAAATAAATAATATAAAGCAAATGCTTCTTGCACCATTATAGATGTTTCTTGCGCCATTCCTTCCTGGAAGTTAGGCCATTTCTTCTTCTTTTCCAATAAGCAACTCAGAAGTCTTAAGAAATCCTGGTGTTTTGTTTTCCGTTTTGCTTTTAAAGCCCTTTCAGTTATCTCCAACCTCATAAACCAGACAGAACATTTCTCAGTTCTCTTTTCATAAAAATGAAAATTTACATGATTGCAATGGGTAGCATCATTACCAGTCTTCAAATACAGTGCATATGTTCTCATTCCAGATTACCCCCGAGTTCCTCATTTATGCGGTTGCCCAAAAGGAGGAAATGTGTCATCAGAAGAGGGGACAAAAGAGGACAGAGACTGGTATTATATTTGTATGTGCTAATTATTAGGTGTAACTGCACATTTAGGAACAATGACTATAACCGTAATTAAAATGCAATACGTTTCCTTAGAGGGAAAGGCTGCAGCCAGACAACGTAGGACCTTTTTCTTCTTCTCATAATCCATTCTTCAAGTGCAAAGTTTCAATGCATGACTTCAAGTCCCCACTGTAAGGAGTGGACAAACTTTCAAAGTAACAGAATTCTCCTTCAAACAGAAGGTGTCCTCAGGAAAGAAAGAAATGTACCCAACAGAGAGGACTTCATAACTGTTCCTATTCTTCTCCCTGTTCATGCTGTACTCATGAAGAATTCTACTCAATGTGTCTTGTTTACATACTCAGTACAGTTGCCCTTGCTTGAAAGCCAGTCGTATCCAACTCTAGGGTTCAGTGTTCATCTCTGTTCATAGCTAAAGAGCCAGTGCTGTCTGTCTTTGTAGACATTTTCATGCTCATGTGCCAGGCATGACTAGACACTGGAGTGCATGGAAAATGACACTGGATTCATCCAGTCCTGAAAGCTTTGAGTCTGTCTGCATCTGCAGATGTTTCCATGGACATGTGTCAGGCATTTCTTAGGATCAAAGCTCACTGCAGATGGTGATTGCAGCCATGAAATAAAAAGGCAACTGATTCTTGGCAGGCAAGCGATGAGAAACCTGGGGAACATTGTGAAAAGTAGAGACATCACATTACAAACAATAATTTGTCTAGTTAAAGCAATGGTATTCCTGGTGTCAATGTATGGTTGTGAGAGCTGGACCATTAGGAAAGCTGAGCGCAGAAGAATAGATGCTTTTGAGATGTGGTGTTGGAGAAGGGTTTTGAGAGTCCCCTGGACAGCGAGAAGAACAAATAGGTCAATATTAGAAGAAATCAACCCTGATGGCTCCTTAGAAGGTATCACGTACCAGGTGGCCCTCGCTCTGGAAAAAAAAAACCTTAACCAAAGCATCCAAAGGGCGGGCTGGACGGCAAAACAGAGTTACAGCTCTTAACTGCTTATCAGCCAAAAGGGGGTTTAATTTAGTAGCGTGTTCAAAGGTTTGTGTGTGAAATGCAATGCTTCTCTTACCCTTTAGTCCAATGAAGACACGTTGTTCAAGAAAATGATGATTTATTGATCAGGTTCATAAAGCATAAAAGTCAGTAGCATAGGTCAGTCCAATACAGTCCACAGGTAATCTAGGTGACCATGTTTAAGGAGCAGAAATGCATAGCTCCTAGGCAAAAGAATGTTAGCCCATAGAGATCCAGAAAACGAACTCTCTAATCAAAAACAGGTCTTAATCCATGGAGAAGCAGAAACGAACTCTCACTTCTCTGCAAAATGGAGAATCTGCCATCAGGTGGTTTAGCTTTAGCCAATCAGGTAACAGAGAAAACTTTCTCAAAACAACACATTGTTTACACACGTGCACAGAGAGTGTTCTGGCATTTAGACAAAACATTGGATCTCAGCTAGCTTAGAAAGATAAGAATTACTGGAAAACATGCTGTCTGTAACACAGCCTTGAGGCTCAGAGAAGACAAAGGATTTGTTCTGAGGCCTATTTGAAACTACAACTTCACCAAGCTTTGGGAACATTAGGAAAAAGATGTCGTCTTCTGACAGAAGGTCATATAGTAAAGATATGCAGAAGCACACAGCTTTGAAACAGAGATGAGCACTGAACCCTAGAGTCAGATACAACTGGCTTTTGAGCAAGGGAAACCTTTACCTTTACTAACTGAAATGAATTTCTTGCCCATTCCTCCTTTGCATGTTCCATTCTACACTGTTTGCCTATTTGGCCAATTTCTTCATACATGTTGCTAAAGTTGTTGGACACAATTTGTACAATGAGGTCCAATGAATGACCTGAAAGTAATTGTTACTTATGTTTTATTAATGTGGGAAGAATGACAGGACACCAAGATCTTCATGCAAGCGTTCTGATTTTATTCTCCCTCACAAACCTTTCTATATAGGAATACAAAAGCTTACCCAAGCATTTTGATTACGTAGTGTTTTTTCCCAAATACGTTTATGCCTTCCTGTTTTGACTTATGCCAGTGTGAGAACCATGCTTGTGGAAACTTCACTTTGAGACCTATCTCCCAGGACCAGATGCCAGAGACAGGATGTTTATACGTGTATGACGTATTTGTTTTTAGGCAAACAGAGAATGAGGGAATAAGCAATAATTCTTCCACATGGTCAGCCAATATTTCAGAATCAGCAATTTCCCTTCATCTCCCCCTGTTTTTGTAATGCCTGATATTTAAAATATATGCGCCGTTCTTTAGCACGAACGCTTTTGTATGTGGCCTGATCAATGGTATGCTGACACACTTGGCACAAAGAGGGAAGACATTGCATGAAACAACAGGCACAGAGGAGTACCATAAAGGCAATCAAGCAATATTGTACAATGGTACGGATCCATCCAACAGGCAACCGAATATGGGCATAGTTGAATGAGACTTTCTCATAGGAAGAGCATTTCCACTTAGGGGTTCCAAAATCCACCAAGCCCCTTTTTATCTTGGTGGCAGTGCCATTGACTATTAAGGCACAAGTGTTATTCACAGCATTGACTACATTGGGCGTATAAAGGGAGATGGCTCCCTGATCCAAGGTCTTGCTAATCCGGCCCCAGGAGGGCATTTTAGCATACCTCATTTCAGAAGCAGTGAAAAAATCAACAAGACTACTTTCATAGTGGATCAGATCTGGGGATTTGCAGACAGGCACCAGGCAGGTACTCAGAAGGCCATGCAAATCCGGAGCCTGATCCATACAGAAAGTGGAGACATTTACTTCTTGAGCCAAGCGGGCCCAAAGATTAAATTTCATTCTGTCATTAAGTGACTTAGCTTGCCCCAAAGTAGGGCTACATAAAAGGCAAAGACACAATATAATCATAGAGTTCATATTAATGCAAGCAATGATGGCAGCAAAGAAAGCTTCCGGTGTTGGTTCAGTCTTCTGGCCCTCCAGCAGATTCTGTGCATCCCGGCTCAGGTTTTTCACTGCCCCCCAAGTTACCTTGTTCGCTGGAGACATCCCTCGCTTCCGATCCTTGGTCACTGCTGTTGGTGCTGTGAGGTGTAGGGTCTGGTTGAACTGCGGTATCGGGTTGCTCAGACCTTGATGCCATGCCATGGTAAGGTCGGACGCACTTTGCAGGAACCCACACTGGGCCAGAAGGTTCAGATATAGCAGCAAAGCCATGGCCCCAGACCAGAAGAGGGCGTGGACCCCGCCACCGCAAATCAGGTAACTTCCGATACAAGACCAAGGGCCGGGCTGGTGGGGGAGCAGTACTGCCAAAATGCTGCTGAGCACGGGTGCGAAGACCTGGAGGCAAAGAAAAATAAGTTAAATTGAGGTAGTTGATGGTGAAAAGAGCAGAAGCACAACACGCTTCATGGTCAGTGAGTGTGTTCGGCCCCTGGGGGGCGTAGTCCCCCTTTTCTTTTAAATGAGAGAGAGTTGTTTTTACGGTACGGTTTGTGCGTTCCACGATGGCTTGACCCGTGGAATTGTATGGAATGCCAAATGTATGATGGATGTCCCACCGCTTGCAGAAGAGAGCGAACTGCTCAGAGCAATAGGCAGGACCATTATCTGTTTTTAGAGCTGCAGGCTTTCCCATGACAGAGATAGCTCGCGTCAAATGGGAAACCACATGCTTTGCCTTTTCCCCTCTCTGTGGGGTGGCATGAACAAACCCAGAGAACGTATCGACGCAGACATGAAGATACTTCCAAGGTGAGAAGGGAGGGAACTGAGTGACATCCATCTGCCACAAGGCATTAGCCTGTAGCCCACGTGGATTAACCCCTTCCCTGGGATGATTCATAGTTGAACTACAGTGAGAACACTGGGTAACTATGGCACGAGCCTCCGAGAGGGGCAGGCCAAACTCTTTAACCAAAGCCTGTGCATTTTGATGATGCACTTGATGACTTTCCACAGCTGTATACATCTGCATAGGCTGAAGCAGGGAATCGGCATACTCATTTCCTGCCGTGAGTGCACCAGGGAGATTCTGGTGACTTCGGATGTGGGCAACATAGACAAGGGACGTGCGGGCCTGAAGAAGACCCTGCAACTCCTGCAGGAGATGCAAGATCTCTCGCGTGGCATGTGGGGAAATGTAGGAAAAGTCAATCTGAGACAACAAATTAACAACATACAAACTATCTACAATGAGATTAAGGCGCCGATCAGGGAAGGTGGCAAAAGCAAGGACTACAGCAGCTAGTTCAGCGCGCTGTGTGGTGGTTTGTACCTCAGTATACTTGCTCTGCCAGCCCCCATCACGATCTTGCCAAGCAATGACCCCTCGGGTCATGGAGCATGCGCCATTTGCCTGACTTCTTCTTAATTACAAATACAGGTGTATTATATGGACTAACAGAGGGTTCTAAATGACCTTGTTGCAATTGTACTGCAATTATCTCTTCAAGGGCATCTAACTTCTCTTTGGTCATTGGCCATTGCTCCACCCAAACAGGTGTCTCCGTCAGCCAGGAGAGTGCGATGGCGCGTGGTTTCTCAACCTCACTCATCACAAAGGATGGTGGTCCCTACTTGCTGCAAGATGTCCCGACCCCACAGATTCACACCAATATCAATAACAGTGGGTTGTATGGAACCAAGCAATTTACCTGAATCCGGGTGGAAGACCCGGAGCCTTCGTGCACTTACCTCCGCCTGGGTGATGCCACCTACCCCGTATACTGGTGGAGCAGGTACCTTTGGCCAGCTCGGATCCCAACTTTGCTCTCGAATCAAAGAAATGTCCGCACCGGAATCAATCAAAGCAGTGAGGACCTTGTTTTCCACCCGGAGTGTGCGGGTGGGCTTCTTTTCCGCTATACGAGTAATGAACAAAACCTGACAATAAGACTGTTCAGTGGTTATCTTGCATGGCTTATCAGCTTGGTACTCCAAAGTCAATGGTATGCCAGGCTCAAGGTGTGCAATGCCTATGGGCACCTTGACCTTCTGCTTTTGTGCAGTCAAAGAGGGCACTATAATACCTGATGTTCTTTCTTTGACAGGAATTTTAGGTAAGGCTGACACATAGACAGCCTCATGTGGTGTGATTTGTGAGACTTCTTGTGTAGCATGCAGATACACAGCCAATGGAATGGACATGTCAGGTGGATCCTGTTGATTGTGGGGGTCGGACCACACACCCCTTCCTAGTTTCCCGACTGAGATCCAGTGGGATTTCCTGACTGAGATCCAGAGGGGGGGTTGGAACGGCACTGATTGGCCCAATGATAGCCTTTCTGGCAACGTGGGCACTTCTTTGAGGGCTTTTTCTGTTGGCCATTAGACCCCTTATAGGCTCCACCGCCCGGTGCCCTGCATTCAGACTTAAAGTGGCCAGGCTTGTTACAATTAAAGCAGTTGCCTTTCTTGGCCATTCCTGTGTGAAGGGCAGCGGCCAGCAGTGCCATTTCATGTGTCTTGCTACCCACATCAGCACATGCCCGTAACATGTCTGCTAAGGTATAGCCTTCTCTACTAATAATCCCAACCAGTGCCTTTCTACAATCTGTGCTGGCGTTCTCATATGCTAACTTCAGTAGCAACTCCTCCTGTGCTTCTGGATTATCCAACTGCCTACCTATAGCTTGTTTCAATTTATCCACGAAGGCAGTGTATGGCTCATTAGCTCCTTGTTTCACTGCTGTGAAAGATTTGCCAGAGGCTGACCTACCAGGGACCCTCTTTAATGCGCGTGTAATACACACGCCTGTTGCCCTTAGGTGGTCATCTGTAAGCTCCATTTGTGCCCTAGCATCAGAGAATTGACCAGAGCCATACACCTGTTCAGCCGTGATCTGGGCAGTTTGCCCACGAAAGGCAGCTTGCCGGAATTCGCTGTCAAAAACAACGTACTGGGCGGGCGTTAGGACCATGCGGAAAAGGTTTTTCCAATCTAAGGGCAGCATAGTATAGGCCTGCATTAACCCTTCGAGTACTCCTTGGAAATAGGAACTTTGAACGCCGTCCTCCCGTGCTGATTTATTGCATTCACGGAGGACAGAGAAAGGAAGGGGTTTATACTCCAGGTTTACAATAGGGTTTCCATGCCCATCAAAATTGTCAGTCTCCGTGCGTGTTAAGGGAAACAGACTCGGTACACCACCACCCCATTCCTCAGTCATGTTGATGTCACCGGCCATCCAGGCACGGCGTAGACTATCTTCCACCACACCTCCCTTAGGAGGAGGCGTGGGGTGAATTGGTGGTGGCGCTGGCAGGGGGCCCAGAGGAGCATTAGGTGGTGGGGCAGAGGGAGGAATCAATTTGTATGATGGCCCTTTCTTGAGTTCTGTGTCCATGTCGGCCGTAGCAACAGCTTGGAACAGAACATTATCGGGTATGGTAAGCTTGCTGAGAGCTTTTAAGATCTTCGTGCAGGTCAGAATATGGCCAATGGCTGCACGAGGTTCTTGTTGTAACTCTTTGGCTACTTTCTGCCATGACTCAATTCTTAAAGTCCCATGAAGAGGGAACCAGGGGCAAGAAGACGCTATCTCCTGCAGAAGATCGCAAGCTTCCTGCACCCCTACTGGGTCACCCCATGTCCCTGTCACCTTCGCTAATTCCTTTGCATGTTCCTTTACTTCTTGGGATGCATAGGACCCCATACTGACCCAAAGGGAGGCTTACCTGTGTGCACGGACTGTTCCTAGTCGAGGGTCGTAGGGCTGATCGCTTCTCTTTTTCACGAATCACGTCGGGGTCACCAAAGATGTGGGAAGAATGACAGGACACCAAGATCTTCATGCAAGCGTTCTGATTTTATTCTCCCTCACAAACCTTTCTATATAGGAATACAAAAGCTTACCCAAGCATTTTGATTACGTAGTGTTTTTTCCCAAATACGTTTATGCCTTCCTGTTTTGACTTATGCCAGTGTGAGAACCATGCTTGTGGAAACTTCACTTTGAGACCTATCTCCCAGGACCAGATGCCAGAGACAGGATGTTTATACGTGTATGACGTATTTGTTTTTAGGCAAACAGAGAATGAGGGAATAAGCAATAATTCTTCCACATGGTCAGCCAATATTTCAGAATCAGCAATTTCCCTTCAATTAAAAGTAGGAAGATATGACATGAGAGTCACATTTAAGCTGTTCTAAGCTCTAAACATTAGGACATAAGCGTGACGAATAAACCCCTTCAGAAATGTTTTTGTCTTAGTCCTCAGATACCATTGATTGAGAGCCTGTCAAATGGAAAGGTGGTTCTTCCTGAAATCTGCTATTTCTCATAATTTTGAGCTTTCAGAGGGGAAACATTAGATGTGTCAAACATTTGATCCAATATTCAGCATTAGACGAAGGATGTTAGTTTAAGAAAGAGACATCTTCTTTGATTCTTTAACAAAATGTCTTAATCTCTGCTCACCTCCTTGAGTTGGTGGCATTTGACATGGCTAGTAAATTAAAAAAGAAGCTAAGGTTCCACAGTAGTCTAAAAAGACTGATTGCATAGGTTCTTTGCCCAAATGAGAATGTGCCTGGGAAGCATCAAGCAAAGATAGATGGCATCTTGGATTGTCTCTGTAAGATGCTTTTTGGCTTTGATTTATTTGTCTAGTAAGTGCCCGCCTGTAACTATCTTGGTAAAACAAATTCATCTTTTTGTGAAACATGCTGTGCTTCCCATTACAATCATGCCAGTCCTCATAATCATGTTAGCCTATTGCTCTGTGTTTTTTGTTCTCCACAAGATGGAGAGTTTGATGGCCCTCAGAAAATCCAGAATAAAGTGGATCATATGCCTAACGAGATTGATTGTAACAGAAAGACACATGCTTTTGTTCAGCTGGGTTTCCTTAGAGACGGAAGCCAGAGATAGTTTGCTGGGAGTTTAAACCAATCTCCCTCAAACCTGCCAAATCTGCTGAGCTCCAAAACCAACCATCCTCCAGACAGCATGACAAGGGAGTTGGAGTCCTACATTTTATAGGTCACCAGATTGGGAAAAGTTTAAAAGGGAGCCATAAATCCATAACCCTTATACATTGCTGAGCTCTTCCTTTTTTATTTTTTTAATCCTCTGTGAAACATGGAAGATTTTCTGTCCCCAAACTCAGAGAGGAAGAGGAGTTATTTGAACAGTGGCATTTTTCATGCCATAATTTAAAAATAGGGACAGAAATCTGAATCACATTGAATAATACAATCAAACATTAAAATGATTGTATAGATCAGGGGTGCCCAAACTATGGCCCGGGGGCTGGATTCAGCCCCATATACCAATTCATCTGGCCCATGGAAACCTTGTCACTCCTAGAAGCAGAAGTAAAATGCACCCGTAGGGTCGCGTTTTACTTCCGCTTCTGGAAGTGACGAGGGCACTGCGGGCTGGATGAATTAATGTTGGAGCTGGATCCGGCACCTGGGCCATAGTAACCAGCCCCCTGACCCACATGACCGGCCCATGGCCCAAAACGTTTGGGCACCCCTGGTATAGATCATGTTCCTGCACCTTACCTTTAGTCTCAAGAGGTGACAGGGCAGCTATGGTTCTCTCAATCTCCACCTTGCTACAATATTTCCTCTCTTAATGTATTTTGCTAATGAACACTACTTTACTGTTATTGTTTCTCAGAATAAGCATGAAACCAGGGCGCTCGGAGGCCTGGTCTTGGAGGCCAGCTGGTTTTGGGTTGCCTTCACCCTCTGAGGCAATCAGGAAAAATGCCACTGGTGTGAATTTGATTAAGGTGGTATGATGAATGCACGTTCTTCCTCACTTGCTCTGGACCCTCTCAGCGTTCAATCCAAGGCGGATTATTCAACAAAAATCCCCTCTAGAACTAACCCAAGCTCACGCAAGAAAAAAACATGATCACCATTCCCCAGCCAATCCAGGCTGTCCAAACACCTGGCTCTCTCTCTTTACAGAGACAAGCCCAATTTACTATGAGAGGTTTTGGTAGCGTTTTCAAGAGGCAAACAAAGAGAGACTTACTGTCTTTTAACCCAATATCCCATCTTCAATGAACACGCGTTGATTGAAGAAAATATTTTTTATTTAAATTAGTAGCATGGTTCTGATGAATCAGGTTACAGATCTAAGCATAAAAATTATCTTCTAATTTTAAGTTTTAGAGAAAAGATGTTTCAGACAAGTCTTCCTCTTATAAAAAAAAATCTGTCTAGCTATTCTAAGTTACCCTATTTAAGATTTCCAGAGATAGGCCTATTTGGAAGGCCATCTCTGTATTGTCGATGTTTCCTAGATGACAACCATTTGCGAACTCCCTCTTTGTTCAAGCCATGTGCTCATGGCTTACCTGTAGGAAGAAAGGCTTGCAGCATTAGCCCCTTTCCTCCCCCCTTAAAGATTCTACATCTTTACTGCTTGAGAATCAGAATCTGTCTCTCTCTCTGTATCTGCTCTTCCCTGCTTTCTGCTTGCCACTCCCTCTTTCCAGGTGTGACACAACTAGCAGACATCCAATCAAATAACAGAGTTGGGGTAAACAACCCTTTGAATTTATGAGGCCTAGCTGGCGCCTCCAAGTCTGTTTATCTCTATCCTGGGCCCCAAAGTGTGAAAACAACCATATGGCCCTTTTGGCTAGTACAAAGAAACCACATTTCTACTATAGACTAGAAACCTACTAAACTCCATTTTGGACATGTGAAGACTTGGGGCCTCATTTCATCACAGGTGGATCCCAGCTTGCCACGAAGTGACCCACACACTATCTTGGAGCCATCTCCTGCAGCACATATGAAATGAGACATGCAGGATTTAACACCAGGACTGCAATGGACTGCCACAGCCTTGAGGATATAGACAAGGTGCGTCTTCACCTGACTCCCTAAAGGGGCCAACATCTATGGGCGGATGAGCCCCTTTGGGTGGGGTGATGGTCCCCTCAGTGGAGGAAAAGCCACTGGAAACCATCATATTGGGACCAACTGCAAAATGAGCAGAGGAGGAACTCTGATACGTACAGTAATACCTCGGATAACGCTAAAACTTGGTTCCACAAGTCTTGGTGTTATCTGATTTTTAGTGTTATCCGATCCATGTTAAAATCCTATGGGATGGATCGGATAGCGTTAAAGCTCCATAGAGATATATTGTAATCGCACAGGCTTTAGCGGTTGTTATCCGATCCATCCCATATGACCTTAACGTTATTCGATCCAATTCTCCTCCCCAGATTACTTAACGTTATACGATTTTAGCGTTATCCAAGGTAAACGTTATCCGAGGTATTACTGGTATATATTTCTATGGCACATTAGCATACCTGGCACTAGAGGCCACTGTTTGCAATGTAAAATATAGGATTTCCAGTATCTGCAGCAAATCTCAGAGCATATCTCTCATATAGCTATAGCACCATTACAAGGATTTCTGGAAGAATTATTTGCCACCTCTGCCCAGGACAATACAAGAGAAAAGAAAGATGGACACCATTATGATTCTTGGCAATGACACCACCACATCAATAAGAAAAGAAGAACTAAAGTGTATGGGGGAGGAAGACAGACCATAGCTTTCTAAAATGAAATGATCATAACAAGAATCCATGTTTTCATCTGCACACACTGTACATGCACACTCCACCTTGTAAAAAGAAAAGGAACAAGGAAAGTTTGGAGGCACAAATAATATGCTGTGTTGATGGATATCCTTCAATTTGAATTGCTGAGAGAAATGGTAGGTTAAATCGAGGCCCCTCTAGCACTGATAAGTTCAGCTTGTCTCTTCTACAAACACCCTTCCTCCACAGTTCATAAGATGTTGGTGTCCAGGGTTCATGTGGGATAATGATTTACTCTGATGGCACTATAGGAGAGTTTGTATGGAGAGGACATGAAATAGACAGTGGCCGTGCTGAGTAGTTGTGGAGTTCTGGAAGCTGTAGTCCAAAAGCATAATTCACCTAACCTCAGTACAGTATTTCATTACCATTTGCAAACCTGGGGAACCATGATCCTTTCACAGCATTTCCAGGAATATTTCCTGCAAAATTTTGAAAGGATGTAGCCAGAACTATGCTTCCTAGAATATAATACGTCCACAATCCAACCGAGACTCAGAGTGCAATATTATGCATGTCTAATTAGCAGTAAGGCCGAGACAGTATCCAGAGGGACTCATTTCCTGGTAAGGCTGCAATCCTATGCACATTCATCTGAGAGTATGTCTCATTTAACTCATTGAGATTTCCTGCTGAGCAGACCTGCATTAAAAATGCAATCATTGTGTACCAACAAATTGACTCCAAATCAAGTGGACCCTATGAATGAGTGACCTTCAGAATGTCCTATCATTAAGAGCCCTGCTTAGTTCTTGCAGTTAAAGCCACTGATCTCAGTATAGGTTAGGTAGGTTAGGTACTGTTAACATACTGTTGAATTGTGGCTACTGGATAGAGGATAATTGGGCAACCACCATCATTAGCATCTAACACAACATTGACTTCTTTGCCTCCTCCCAGTTTTCCATTTCTGCCATCCAGGCTGACAACCAGTTTTCTTGAATGTTGACTCTGACCTGTCAACTTGCATTGTCATGCAAAGAAGGCAACATGATCCTGGAGGCAGCTGGAATGAACACTAATTTTTGCTAGAGATGTGCAAGTCATTTTATTCAGCCACAATGGGTGTAACAGCACAAAGCAGAGCTCCCTTCTCAATGTGGTTATCACTCCTGTGAAGCTGTGCAGACAAAATACAGTGCAGCAGCGCTATGCACAAGGCAATGAACGGATATAATCGCCAATTTTCTCAGCACTTTGCATGTTCAATAAGATGTCTTGTGCCTTTACAAGACACATAAGAGTCAGGGAATCAATAAGACAGTTCTAAATGATGGGTGAAAAGCTTCACCTGTTGAATTTCTACTTGCCACACAAAGCTGTGTGTCACGCAGAAGCACTCATGGTAAAATAAATAAAAGTGGGGTAGCCATTCCTAGAAAACAGCTTTTGAATTTAGTAAGTTCATAGACCTTCAAGGCAACATATGGCTCTGTTTTGTAATTCAGCACAAAATATTTTAAACAGGTCATCGTCGTCACCCATATCAAACAAGAAAAGACTTGTGAATGAATGTTTAAAAAACTGGCTTTAGAATTACAACAGAACACAGCAATAAAGTCTTCTGCAATTGTCAAAGGGCTCACTCTTTCACCATGAACTATTGGCGTCATTCTCCCAAAAGCTTCTTAGTCATAATTATATCATCTTCATGGCCAAAGGAGAATAATCCCAGCAGGCAAAGATGGCATATCACATGCAGAGGCTGGGTGGGGGCATCCCTGAAACTTTGGAATAAGTGACTTCC
Organism: Furcifer pardalis; assembly: GCA_030440675.1. Classification (NCBI taxonomy): domain Eukaryota; kingdom Metazoa; phylum Chordata; class Lepidosauria; order Squamata; family Chamaeleonidae; genus Furcifer; species Furcifer pardalis. The sequence goes on from CP126892.1 coordinate 88,956,975, forward strand.
CCTTGCTCGTCCCAATGGTTCTCCTACTGCTGGATCTTCCAAGACCCTCTCATACAAGTGTGAACGAATAAATAAATAAACTGCCAGACAAAAGAAACAGTCCACTTGCTACAACCAGGGAGCACATTCTAGTGATATCATTGGACAAGTGTTTTGTGATGTCACAGAGACAAAGCAGGCAAGGCTAGGAAGGGGAACAGAACTGTTTCTGGACCAGCTGATCATGGAAACAAACATGAGGAGAATCATAAATGGGCCAAGGATCTTCTTCAAGTGCTATATCTGATTCTGAATATTGGCAATCCTCATGACGAGCAGCCATGAAGGTTGTCCTGGGGACAATATAATGCAGTGGACTTCCATTTGCCTTCTGCATCACAGAGTGACACTCATACCACTGATCCAGTTCCACATGTCACTTTCTGATAATGAGCCCTTTTGGCACACAAAGTCCTCCTCAGCCCCAGACCAATATTGATGAGGCTGCTGCCTTCCATCAAGATGGATTCAAGTGGGATTTAATCCACTTGGAGACCATCACACTCCCCTGTGGACTTCACCACCCAAAGCTGTTAGTCCTCAGGGTTGTCAGGTAAGTTAACTGCCCCCTGACAATTGGTGTTGAGTAGCTGGCAGAATTGTCTACTCTATGGGTAAAGGATAATAGGTCAAAATAACAGTTTAATTCAGCAGCTTAAAGCAAAGATTTCAATGGCCAGCCAGGTAGCAAAATGCACCCAACCAGGCTGGTAGAAACTTCAATACTCTTGACCTCTGGACTCTCAGATAATAAGATGCTCTTGACCTGGCAACCCTACTCTTGTGTCACAATTATTTTTGCCCATAACCATAATGGCCCATAACTCTTAAAAGAACATACAGTATATAAGGAAAAGCTAAAGCTTGTGGGTTTTATGACTTCACTCTTTTTGAAGTCCTTAAATCAGGTACGGTAGTTTACTACTGCCCTTCTTATAGAATCAATACCAATCTTAAATGACTCCATTTTAAAACATCCCTGTGGAAGTTTTCAAGGGTTAGTAATTTCCTTCAACTGCCTTCAGTTGTGAATCTGCTTTCGAAAAGCCCTGTGGCATATCTCTTAACCTAAGTATCAGAAATGGGGTACACAGAAAGAGTCTCCTCGAAGTTTGTGGGATTTTTGAACCATAATCGGGTGTACCCAGGTAATGGCAACCTTATGTTGCTGTCTAATCTTTCTCACACTAGGCAAAAGGAACAGCAGAATGAACTCACCAAAAGGTAGCTTCATTTTGGCAGTTTCATGCTTCACTTAGACATGGACGAAGTATCAGAAATGAAAGGAAGTATATCTGATGGAAAGATTTTATTTTATTTTTACTTCAAGGAATGAGAGGAGCTAACTGAGTTTTCTTTAAGAAATAAATCTTTTTCAGATTCACATGTTGGTCTAAGTTTTGTTATTATAAGAATTTTAAAGTTCTAATGATTGAAGTGGTAGTCATGTTAGTCTGTGCAAGCATATCAGAAAGTAAACAAAAACAAAGAGGAAAAAGTTGGGGCAGCTTAAAGTTCCAATCAGTTACTATCTCCCTGGTTTTAACTCACTTATTTAGCTAGCCCCATCTCTCCATCATCACTTTATCTACACAGAAATTAATACATCTGAAGAGACAGACTTCTGCTCATATCTAGACTTTACATGTGGAAAAAACCCAAATTTTTCCAGGGTTCTTCTTGCTCCCACTCTTGGGACTATAGTTTCCAGAATCCTGGCAGAAGCATTCTGAGGTTCCTTTCAGAAAGAGGAAATGTGAAGGGTTTTTTTTTTTTTTTAAGAAAATAAAATTCAGACCTGCTTTGCTTTTCCTACCTTGGTAAAACATTTGAAAGAACACTATCCCTTGCCTGCCACTCTGAAGTAAATCTTCATATTTCTCCTCAGGTGATGTACAAGAATTTTGAAAAGAAGTCAGAAGCTTCTCCGTAAGATCGAACAAGTATTCCCAAGAACAATGTAAGGAAAAGAGCCAATACATTCATGTTACTCATTGAATTTCAACTGTGGGGAAATTTAAAGTCTTTCTGGTGATTTTCCTTCAGGCTTAATACCTGAGGCCTGTTCTGTACATGAAGAATAAAAGAATAAGGTCTTCAGGTGACAGAATGGCCAGGAAAGATCACAACCAAGAAAGCTTAGGAGTATTTTCTTCAAAGTGCTCCTTTTTTTTTTTTAAGTACAACATGACAACTTTCTTTTTAGATTCCAACTCCTAAGATTCAACCAGACTCCAGACCCAAAAACAAACAAACTCCCTACAAGTATAAATTAACATAGTGTGAGTGAGCCATTGCTTTTAATTCTGCTTCCATCCCCTTCTTTTTTTGCTTTCTTGGGGCATTTAAGTGATCATGAAGTTAAGGAATTAATATTTTATTTTCTTTAAAGTCATTAGCTATGTAGGGCTATTTGAAGGGTTGGTCATTTAGGTCTGCTTTTCATGGCCCCAGCAGCATCTGATCCAAATAAAACTGTAAGTCAAGAGAATATCAGCTCCAGTATTAATAAATCAATGGATTCAATGGATTTCGCTGAAAAACTGAATTGAGTTCTAAAACAATGCATGTGGGGTATTGTTACTTTAGAAGAATATCAATGTACAGAGGCCCAGTTCTCTTGTTTTGGGAGAATCACTGTGGTGGGAAAATGGCTGTGGAGATCACTCACTACAACAACCTGGAAAGCTATAGCAGCCCTTTCTGAATAAAATGAAGCTTCAAGTCCACTTCATCAGACATAAGAGTGGATTTTCACGGTGTACATTTATACATATGATAGAGAAGCGCAGAGTAGCTGGGCAAAGTTGGTTGGTTCAAGAGACGGATATGCAAATGAATGAGTTATTCACAACCAGTAATACAATGCAAACAGTTTGTCTTTTTACAGCGGTGAATCTCTTATGGAAGTCCGTTTGAGGAGTTAGGTTTGCAAACTAAACATTCAGACATTATACATCTGACTGATGAGTTAATTGGCCACCTCTGCATCCAGCCCCGGGACTCTCCCACCTGCCCCTGGAGGCTCCGCCCAGCCGGGGCTTAAAAGCTGCAGCGGTGGCAGGACTTTCACGCCGCCGCCAAGAACACTTGCGGCTTTGGGAGGAGGCCGCCTCCACGTCCAGCCCCGGGACTCTCCTACCTGCCCCCAAAGGCTCCGCCTGGCCGGGGCTTAAAAGTCCCAGTGGTGGCAGGACTTTTGCGCCGCCGCCAAGAACACCTGCGGCTTTGGGAGGAGGCCACCTCCATGTCCAGCCCCGGGACTCTCCCACCTGCTCCTGGAAGCTCCGCCCAGCCGGGACTTAAAAGCCGCAGCAGTGGCAGGACTTTTGGTAATATTCGTAATCTCTGTGTAAATTTGATGAGTTTTGTAATTTTTGATTGTTGTTTGAAACTGATGTCTATTGGATTTTTTGATGCTATAATGATGCTGTAATGATGTTGAGATGTTCTGTGGTATTGACACTGATTATTTTTTATATTTATATGTTGTGCTTATGAACTTGCTGTTTTTTTTTTGTGTCTGTGAACCGCTCTGAGTCAGTCCAACCGAATAGGGAGGTATAAAAATTGGAATAAATAAATAAATAAATAATTGAGGAAGTTTTATGGGATAGGCACAGCCAGAGGTCAACTCTCCTGAGAAACATCTCTCTCCCCCTCCCCACATTTTTAAGTCTGTTCTGCAAGGTGAATGTAACCCCTTAGTTGTGGCATTTTTAAATTTGACAATGTCCCAGAAACCCCTGGCTAATATTCACACTTTTGTGATTAGTGTCCAGCATGTGTATATATTTTATCTCTGCTGTCTCCCTCTGAATTCTTGTTTTATAATTTCCAATCTGAAACAGGGAAATTCCCTGTATAAATGTATACCATGAAAATCCACTCTTATGTCAGATGAAGTGGACCTGATCCATGAAAGCTAACAAACTACAGGAGTTAGTCTTCAAGGTGCTATAGCATTTTTGTCTTTTTGTTTTGTTTTGTTTACTCTCTGATATGCTTGCACAGCTACCACTCCAGAAATTTCTGCTTCATTTTAATATGCCAACTGCTCCGTGATTCTAGGCTGAAGACAATCTTTGCTTCTTCCTGGCATCATTGCTTTCTGCAATCATATTCCTTTGGAACATGAGAAAGGTCATTGTAAGGTTTTGAAAAGAACAACTGCTTTTTCTCTCTCCACTTTTCTTTTCCTGTTAGAACAATAATACTATATTATGTCACAAGCTGTCATTATTTGTGGTTTATCTATTCTCTTGTCCTGAAAGGGTTTATGACCAATGTGTTGTATTCCCTAGTTTCAGTTGCTATCTGGGTCTTTTACCTGTAAAATGATGCTTTGCTACCTTATGGCTAAAACAGAACAGAACAGATGCTTTTCATCCACAGAGGATGCACATATTATAACAAGAACAAAAATGAGAACAAGAACAGGAAGGAAGGAAGGAAAGAAAATCATAAAATCAATTCCCTAATCAGGAAAGGCAGAAATGTTGGGCTTCCTGATTATTTATTAAAATGAATGAATAATACTGTGGTACCTTATTCTGCATTTCAAAAAAAGTATTGTGATGGTAAATTAAGCCAGTGTTCACATAATTGCTTATTTTCCACCTCAAGAAGTTCTTCTCATTTATTTCAGAGATTTTTATCAGAAATTTTTACATGCCTTTAAGCCTACATTGTAAGTGGGAGAATCTTGGCTTTTATAGTTTTTTTTAAAAACCCAACCCTCTTAAAACATTGGTTTTCTCCACCTAGTACTAACCAGTGTTAGTGGCAGAACACACTTCTCTAGATCTTGATTTGTTTTATAAAGCTAAAGGTCTCTGTTGGGTCCAACTCCATTTACAGCCAAAGAGCCAGCACTGTCTGCGTCTGCAGACATTTCCATTGTCATGTGGCAGGCAGAATGCTGTTATCTTGCCCATTGAATCAGTGTGTATTTATCACTTGCATTGTCTTCCTTTCAAACAGCTAGGTTGGCAGAAGGTGGGATAGATGACGGGAGCTCACTCTGTCACGGGTCTTGAACTGATGACCTGCCGACCTACTGGTCATCAAGCTCAGCAACTTTACCACTAAGCCATTGCAGCCTTCCTGATGTGTTATGTATATTGCCCTTTATGGGTCCTTTCATTCTTCTCTGCACTGCGTGAACAGTAGTCTTTTACAATAAGAGTTTGAAATTCAAGCCATCTCTGTAACTTAAAAGTACACACAGACACACAGCAGCCCTCCACAAACACATTGTGTTGTCTTTCATTTCCTCAATGCTATCCATTTCCCTAGATGGCTAAATGTTTCAAAAAGGAGGAGCAGCTTTCTGACTCGCCTGTCCATCGTCTACTGATCTGGAACAAAGCAGGTTGTCTGGAAATTGTAGAGGTCGTCTCTGGGATCACAGAAAGCTCCTTTCACTGCAATCAACTTCTTCACTTGTCAAATTGGATGTGCAGTATGTGGATGTGAACATGAGAGGCAAAAATGTAGGGTAGGGTAGAAGTGACTCTATACAGGAAACAGACATGTGAGGAATGGAAATGTGTCCTTTCCCTAAACAATCAAATTGGAGCCAGTTTTTACCTAGATGCGGAGCACTCCTAGAAGAAGGAAGCAACAAACCACTCCTTAGTACTCTGTACCCACACTTTGGAAGTGGTCAGAATCAATGTGATGGTATGTAATGATTCTTATTAATATCTTTAATCAGTGTTCCAGACATGATATCCTCCAGCTATCTCCAAGTAATGGTAACTCCTCTCATCCCCAGACACTATGATCAATAAATGGAGTGACATTAGTAGTTGGGGTCTAACTGAAAGCCATCAGGTAACAGAATTTTTCCAGGGTACACAGAAAGAGCCACCCCAAAGACAGTGGTATTTTTGAACCACAATCTGGTGTCCCCCAGGCAACAACAACCTTGTTGTGTTGGCTAATCTTTCTCACACTATGTCAGGTGTGGCTTCATTTTGGTATTTTAAAGTCTGACCTAGACACAAAAGAAGGCTAGAACTCTTCCTTTAAATTGTGGTAATATGCCTAGAATCTATGATGAAATGACTTTAAGGCAGTTTGTACATACCCAACTGAGTGTACTTCCATTGAAATTCAACAAAGAATGTTCAGTTTTGAACAGCACCCATTTCTGTTAGTCTATTAGCTTTAATAAGAAGATAGAACCCTTTGAGCATCAATTCAATAAATTATAGAATAACTGAGTTGGATGGGGCCTCTGAGGCTATCGAGTACAACCCACTGTTCAATGCAGAAAATCAAATCAAAGCAGATTTGACAGATGGCTGTCCAATTCTCTCTTGAATGCTTCCAGTGTTAGAGCGCTCACCATCTCTTGAGGCAGTTGGTTCCACTGTTATACTGCTCTAACCCAGGGATTCTCAACCTGTGGCCCATGGGCCAGATGCAGTCCATGGTGCCATTTCATGTGGCCTGCCACCACCTCTACTACACCAGGAAGTGCAGTGATGGGCAGCAACAGGTTCGCACCAGTTCGCCAGAACCAGTAGTAACTTTTCCCAGTGTCCTGGAGAACCGGTAGCGGCTTTGGGGGGGAACCACCTCAGGGGCTTACCTTTTTGCCGGTTCCACCCTGCACATCCGTGCCAAGTTCTTAGTGTGCATGTGCGCCTACAGTGCTTGGCGCGCATGCGCAGCCTCTTTGCTGTCCTCCCAAGCGGGAAGGAGGAAGAGAAGCTGCTAGCATCAAGCTCCCTACAGCCTGCTCCCCAGGATAAGTGACTCACCTTTGGGTGTGGGGTGTGTGTGTGTGTGTATTTTAATGTGTATTTATTTTTAATGTGTGTTTTTATGTCTTTTATGTGTACTTAATTTGTATTTTTATGTGTTTTTATGTCTATTTAATGTGTATTTAATGTGTATTTATTTTAATGTGCATTTTTATGTGTATTCAATTTGTATTTTATGTGTTTTTATGTCTCTTTAATGTGTATTTATTTTAATGTGTATTTTATGTGTTTTATGTGTATTTTTATGTATTTTTATGTGTATTTAATTTGTATTTTTATGCGTACTTATTTTTATGGATTTTTTACGTTGGCTCTGCCCACACCATTGGCTCCGCCCATGATGTCATGATATTGGCTCTGCCCATGACATCATGATATTGGCTCCGCCCATGATGTTGGCTCCACCCAGTGTGGTAGTTAAAATTTTGGCTGCCCACCACTGAAGAAGTGCCATGTGGTGGAGAAAGGGCATAATGGCTGTCCAGCCTTTGAAGCTGTCTGAAGTAGTGTGACCCTGCCCCTGGCTTTAAAATGGTAAGCATTGTGATGGATAGTGTTCTATGCTGCTGTAAGACTGACAAAGGCTGTTCCAGTTATTTTATCTGTTTCAAACCTGTCCCTCTGTGAGTTTCTTGGACACAAAGGACATTACATTTATATTCATAGCAAAGTGAAGCCAAGAATTCCTCTTTGGAGGAAGAGATGCCCTCGATATTAATAGAACTACAGTATTTATCATTTGTGGTCCTAAAAAGGATCGTTGGGTCATTTTGCTTGGCAGCAATCTTATGGTGCAGTGCTTCTGAATTGTTATCTCTGTATGTAGTTTAAGGTTGGTTCTATTCCACTTCTTTCCATTTTAATCTCATTCCTGATTTTATCCCATCTGGTCACTCCAGCAGCCTTCCACAGACTTCTCATTTCCGTGATGCTTATGTTTTGTTATAAGCATCCATGTTTGGCACTGGTAACATAAGGTGGGAATGAATATGCTTTGTATGAGGTGTTTCTTTGTGTTGATTTGTATTGCCTTGTGTTGTAAGAGCCAAGCTAACTGTCCCAATATTTGGTTTGCCTTACTGCACTATATGTTAATCTCCTTGCTCATTTTGCCATTTTCAGTAAATGTTGTTCCTAGGTAGTGTATTCAAATTCTGCCACTTGTTATATACTTGTCCCTAAAGCTCTAGCAGCTTTGGTAGCCCCACCTAATGTGGAACAGTACAATTTCCTAGAGTCTCTACATGGTCAACAAAAAAACAGGATTTCTAGATAGTTGTGGACATGGCCATAAAAATTGAGCATATTTGAAAAGAGCTAGTGAAATCCGCTTTTTACAAGTAGTAGGGGGGAAGGGACCACACAAAGAAAAGATTGTTCTGCACACAGTTCAAAACAAACAGGATACTGGCATATCTATGTAAGCTAAATTGCTATATTGTGAATGGGCTGAGGAACATGTTTCTCTTCCCTGGAGAGAACAGTACTAGAAAACGGGTCAACTAAATAACTTTCTTGATTCCCTAAGGATCTTGTTATTTTGGAATGGAGTAGAGCAAAGAGAAGCTAATCTACTTCCTGGTAGTTTTCATAATTTTTCCAGTTATGTAACCATTTCAAAATAGAAGGGGAGGAAAGAGATGTAGCTATGGAAGTGAATGTTACATACACTCACATTCTAAACATGTTACATGGCATTATGGGGTACTGATCTCATTGAGAGACACTTGTTTCCACCTCCTTACTATGGAAGGCCAAAGGAAGGAAACAATAAGGTGTTGGTCCTAATCTCATACGTGTGATGCTGTAATATCCGTTGACACACCTGAGAGCAGCAGCTCATTTAAAGGCCTGAGCAGGTAACGTAGACTTTAGCTATCATGCAGACACTGGGCAATTTCTGTAGGACCCCAAATCACCTCGTATCACTCCCACAAAAAATCCACCTTAATTTAATTTTGACTCCCAAATTCTGTTTCCTATTTCTAATAATGGAATCATCCAAGGACAGCAGGAGGGTCTCCCAAGACCTCCACCCACTCCCAGAACAACCAGCAATACAAAAGAAAAATACTCATCCATTAAATTCCTAGGGTTTCCAGAGATAAGATATAGTCTCCAAGACTACTCAGATCTTCCACTCCTGATTTAAGGAACACACAGCACTTGTCACCTAAGAAAGGAGAATGACTAAAAGAGACTTGAGGAAAATGTTGCCACCCTTCTATGACTGCCACCTGAGATATTTGCTTCATTCTACCTAATCACTTGGGTCTACTGTGGCTTAGTGGTTAAGATGCCGAACTTGACAACTGGAAGGTCTGCAGGTCAGCAGTTTGAGACCCAATTGCTGCATGACAGAAGTGAGCTTTCATCTCTTTCCCAGATCCTGACAACCTAGCAGTTTGAAAGCAAGAAATAGTTACCACTTCAGTAGGAAGGTAAACAGTATTCTGTGCACTCCAGTGCCTAGTCATCCCTGCCATATGTCCATGGAAACGTCTGCAAACACAGACAGCACTGGCTCTTTGGCTATAAACAGAGATGAACCCTTGAGTCAGATACGACTGGCGTTCAAGCAAGGGCAACCTTTACCTTTACTTCCTAATAAACTTTGCTGGCCCTGCTATTTAGGTGGCAGTTACTGTTCCTTCACATACTGCTTGGATAGTTTCAGAACTGACCTATGAGATTCACACTGATAGGACAAGGTGACATCCATAACCTTAGCTTAACTGGTTGCTAAGGATTATTGTTCATGGAATTTATCAAAGGTTAATTCACCAAACATAAATGTCTGCTTGAATCTTCTCTCTCCAGCAGTAACATGCTTTCAGTTCTAAACACGGGGCATCCATGACATTTGTTTCTGCCTGCCTTGATTTTTAATTGCTGAGGACAAAAGGAAAGGTGAAGTGCCTGAGTTTATATTTTTGGTTTTCCTGAGACGTTTTGATGTATTTTTAAAAAGTCAAGAAAAATCATGCTGGGTCAGACCAAAGCATTGTAAAATGGAGTTGTTTGGGTTTTACCTCAGTTCTGTGCTTTTATTATAATTATCCTTGAATGTTGAGTGGTTTGTCCTATTTTATCAGGTATCTGCTCTGTTTGTGGTGTACCATGCTCTATTCTAATTGCATTATGCCTTTTTCAGAATCAATGAAGAAGAGAGGTACTGTATTTAAAGAGTGCTCAACAATAAAAGGAGGGAGGGAAATGAATTAAGAATAAGCAAAAAGCAGAGGAAGAGAAGGAAGAGAATTAGGCAAAAAAATGTAAAAAATAAACTTTGTCTAACAATAGTTATTATTATTCTCATTCTTTCCTTTTCCAACACATAGGAGGGAGATAAATCTTCTTTTTAAAAATCCCTTATGTTATAGGAAGTGCAGAACTAAGACTTTCCAGATGTTTCTGGTCTACAATCCCATCAATTTAACCAGTATACCAAAAGTTAAGGGATAATGGTAGTTGTATTATATAAAGAGCTAGAAAGCTACAATTGTCTACCTTGCTTTACAGGCTGAAGAATATGCAAGCTCAATGCAGCTTGTTTTTCTGGGATAACTGGATTTTGTGTGGATTTAAAATATACAAAAGAAATGTTATGCAAGGGGAGCTTAATGGTGAGAGCTGGACCATTAGGAAAGCTGAGCACAGAAGAATAGGTGCCTTTGAGATGTGGTGTTGGAGGAGAGTTTTGAGAGTCCCCTGGACAGCGAGGAGAATAAATAGGTCAATCTTAGAAGAAATTAACCCTGACTGCTCCTTAGAAGGCCAAATAGTGAAGATGAAGCTAAAGTACTTTGGACATCAAATGAGAAGAGAGGATTCACTTGAGAAAGCCTTGATGCTGGGAAGGGTGGAGGGCAAAAGAAGAAGGGGGCGGCCAAAAATGAGATGGCTAGATGGTATTGTAGACACAATGGGAACAAAGCTGAGCGAGTTGAGGAGGATGGTGGAGGACTTTTTATTATTTAATAAAAAATAATAATAATAATAAATAAAATGGTGGAGGACAGAGGCGCCTGGCAGACAGTGGTCCATGGGGTCGCAGAGGGTCAGAATCGACTGTGTGACTGGACAACAAAAACCAGACATGGCCAAGCTTATCATTATGCAGAGTGGATGGAACTTCCACAGGTAGCCAATTTTAAATGAGACAGTCGTAGTGGAAGCTGTTCCTCTTAAAACGTCTGACCACTCCTCTCTCTTTCAGAGGACAACACTGGGCATGACACTTAGCCTCTCCAACACCGCCAAAACTACTTGGCTTTATGTAGTGGAGGAATCCATCCCATTGCCAGAGTTGAAGGTTAAGTTACTCATCCAGTTGACTTCTGTACATAGAATGAAGGGGAAAGCCATTTTCTTCTTTTCCTTGGGCAGCAAACTACCTTTAACAATCAGAACGAGAAACTATATTACTGAAACAATAAGTAATATTGTTTTATTATGAACTTTGATGCTAAATTTTGCCTCTAAAGTAACTTCAGCACCATGGAGAACTTCTGCAAAGTTCAGGCTAAGACCCCAAAAGATTAGTGTCAAAGGACTCACTGGAACTACAACAAAATTTAAATAAGTCCCCCAAAAGGTAGCTTTTTCACAGCATTGAAAGAGCAAAGCTGGTGGCCATAAGCTTGAGATATGAAACATGTTGTCATTTTGTTTTTAAGGTCCTAATTTCAAGAAAGGAGAAAAGGGGATTGTCTACAACCATTGTTTATCATGTGTCAAGGATATTTTAAAACTGAGTTTCCCCATAAATGCTTTTGTGACTCATTTTTCCTTGTTTTATAACGACTGCAAGTCACATTGAGCTCTCCCTAGAAATGAAAAGATAAACTTAAAAATATAAACAACAGCAATAGGTTGGGGATCTAGAAGCCTTAAGCCAGGGGTTCCCAAACATTTCCTGCTGTGGGCCAGTCATGTGTCTGAGCGGGCCGGTCACATGGTTCCTCCCACCATAAAATGCTTCCATGGCTGTTGTAAACATGTTTATGACAGCCGTGAGTGCATTTATATCACTCAGCATTTACAACAGCTGCAGACACTATTACACATGCATGGGAACATTTTACAGCTGTCATAAATGCTTCTGCTTCTGGTAGCGGCAAGGGCAGTGGCAGGCCAGATGGAATAGTGCCATGGCCCGGGTCTGGCCCTTGGGCTGTAGTGTGGCCACCCCTGCCTTAAACATTTATGACAACATGGTTCCTATTATGAAAAGCCCCAACCAGGGTCTTTGAGAGCTTTTATCTCCATGCAAACTAAAGGTGCGGGGGAAGCAGACTATACCAGAGCAGGAGCACAATGTTTAAAAACCCTTTACTACTGGTCCAGATCTCACTCCAGATTGGAGGTGCCACACCTGTTAATTATACAAATTCAGTCACATCTGAAGTTCCAGGAAGAACTGAAAGAGACCTGTTCTTTAGCTGAAGGATAGAATGGAAGCTATGAAAAGTGGAAATAGTGGGAGAATGAGCAGAGGCCAGGCATATAGCATTGACATAAGGTTTAGCAGAATATCTATGAATTTGTTAAGCAAGGGTGAGGGAAGACACAGTGAAAACATATTGGTATGAAGGCCCTTTTGACTGTCCAGAAAACCCTCTTCAGACCAGCCTCTCACAAAAAGGAATAATTATTAATGCCTTTGGATTAGTGAGGGCTTTAAAATGATACAAGACAGATCAGTGGAGAAAATATCAGTCAATAAATATTAGCTGTGATGACCAAAAAAAGCTGGTTCAAGCAAAATCAGGACTACAGTTAAGCAAAGTAGGTGATGACCACAAGTGGCAGACTTTAAGGGGGCAGTGGAAGAAGTTCCATCATTGTACCTTGACAATTATAGTTCTTCAAAACTAGCTTTCCTAAGTTATGGGAGGGTTATTGCCTTTGTGTCCTCCTTGTTGTCTTTCAATGATTGGTGATACAGAAAAAGCTCGCTATCTATGGGTCATGTGCCGTATATATTGGTGTTGGAAGAATCTCTGGCCCTTCTGATATTCAGATTGACCAATACTGCCATTCTCAATGGCAGGAGAACTGCTCTGCAGACTGTAGATTCTGAATGAGGAATCCAAAGATTTATCATTTCTCTGTAATGATATTGTTATTTTTGATGTTTTGTGGTATTGATATTATTTGTGATATTTACATATTATGCTTATGAACCTGTAATTTTATATGTGTTGTAAACTTCCCTGAGTCTGTCCAACTGAGTAGGGTGGTATAAAAATTAAAATTAATAAAATTAATAATAAATCCCAGAATCTTGAGCCAGCAACCTATTGACTATACTGCAGAACAAAACCCAAGAGTTTCAGTCCAAAGATGCAACTCAGGGAGTTTGAGCCCTGGCTTGTGAAGCATGAGGTTCATCCCACCTTCCCTGTCCATGGTTTTTGGGAGAATGACTGCTCAGTGTGGCCTTGGACAAGGTTTGTGGTCCATGAGCACTACTAGAAGTGCTTCTAGTACTTCTGAGCACTTTATACCTAGCAAATCATGAGAAGGACTGCTCAGAATCAATGTGGTGGTGGATAATTAGTTAATTAAATTAATTAATTAGTCTGACACATCCAAATGATCAAAGACTTCCATCCTTCCTGTGCATCCTTGTAGTCAGCTGCTACTCATTTCCCCCTGGAAATCATTTTTCAGGAAAAATGCCATTGGCATGAATTTGTTTAAGGTGGATCCCAGCTTGCCATGAAGTGACCCACACACAGTGATCATGGAGCCATCTCCTGCAGCACATATGAAATGAGACATGCAGGAATTAACACAGAGACCACAACAGACTGCCACAGGCTTGAGAATGTTGACAAAGTGTGTCTTCACAGCCAGTCCATCTGGCATGGCCTCTTCCACCTCCATGATGGTTGGGAATCAGAAGTGGTCCCTCCTCTGCTCATTTTGCCGTTTGGCTCAATATGATGGTTTCCAGTGACATTTCCTCCAACGAGGGCACCATCACCCCACCTAAAGGGGCTCACCTGCCCATAGCAGTTGGCCCTTTTAGGGATTCAGGTTGTCTGCAGGCCAACATTAAAGGAACAGAGCAGTGGTACCAGAATGCCTCTGAAGCCATTCCCTCCCTTCTCTGCTGTACATCCTTAGACAATCATTTTTCTTATATAATTCCTTGAAAGATCGGGCACAACAGAAGATGGGGTGATGGGAGGGCATAAGGATGATGGGGCGGGGTTACCCGGCAGAGGGCGGGGCTATATTTCTAAGATTTCCATCCCCCTCCCAATACCTGCTTCCTCCTCCTTCAACTTGTAGCAGAAACAAACCAGGTGAGCTGCGCCTTTCCTTTGCTCTGGGGCTCCCACCTGTTGCCTTCATCTCACCCGACCCCGGATGCAGGAACCATCCCTTCTTGCCTTGAACAACCCAAGGCGGTGGCTTGTTTTATATTGTTCCGCGAAGGGGGAGCGGAGAAGGCGGTGGGGTCTTTAGCTACCGGGCGGAGCCATCGAGGGAGAGGCGGGCGGGGTCCTTCTCTCAGGCTGAACTCGTGTAGGCGCTGCCGGCTGTCTCTCTCTCTCGGCTACCTGACAGATCAGGCGGAGGGGGACAGAGAGAAAGAAAGAAAGAAGGAGCCCCCAGGATCTCGCCCTTCTGCTGCCCGAGGCGCGTGAGATCCGCATCTCTGCGCGCTCTCCCTTTGCCTCGAGTTTGGACCAGATTCACACACACATACCCGCGATTCCTGCATCTTTTCGCCGTGATGTTCTGAGCTGAAAGCATCCTTCCTTAATTCCCTCGTGCTGTCAGTTTTTTTATAGTTATCTTCCTGTTTATTCTCTTTTTTTAAAAAAAATCCCTGCGTTTAACATTTCCAAAGATCTCTCAAGGCAAGAAGCCTCGTTTTGTTTGTGTGCTTTTTTAAAAAGAAGGTAAGTAACTTGGTTGGGTCTGTAGAAAGGGGCTGGGGTTTAGGTTGAAGCCTGTGGTCCAGGGCTTGCTTCCCGGGGAATGAATCCATCCCAGTGAACTCTAGGGTGGAATTGCAAGATACATCCATACCAACCCATATATTTACTCAGAAGTAGCGCAGGTATGCTTCTTTAGCATTCTAGTGTCCAGTTGGACTAATGTCTTATAAGTGTGCAAAAGATCACATCCTAAAGACTGCATTCCTTTCTTTGGGAGCAATTCCCCCTTGGAACAAGCAGGGCTTCATTCTGTGGTAAACATACCTGAAAGACCATGCTGAGG
Organism: Furcifer pardalis; assembly: GCA_030440675.1. Taxonomy (NCBI): domain Eukaryota; kingdom Metazoa; phylum Chordata; class Lepidosauria; order Squamata; family Chamaeleonidae; genus Furcifer; species Furcifer pardalis. Next base: position 88,972,034 of record CP126892.1, read on the forward strand.
GGAAATCATGCTTGCAATAATAATGTTATATTAAAGGTCTCGTAAACAGTTCAGTTGTAAATGCCTGATGCTGTGTTTTGTGGTGTGTTTTGTGGGCTAAATTCTTTTCTGAGGACATTGCTATACATTTTAAATCTGCCTGTGCCTGTCTGCACCTTTTAAAAAAGTAATCAAGGAATCTTCCCTGTTTTTGAAGAGGCTGAAATTCATTTGCTTCACTTCACTTGGTTTCTAGGAAAAGCTTGGATAGATTATGGCTCCTTAGAGAGAGAGAGAGAGAGATTTATTTCTATAGCCGCCACAGTCATTTGGGTTATGAGTTAAAAAACACCCTTGTCTCTCAAGGAGTGTTTTCAAGTGTGGGAAATTGGAGAGTAGGATCCATTCCCTTTCTATACTGTCATCACCGGAAGCGGAATAATCCTGAAAATTAGCATCAAAAGTCACTGCCAGAGACTCACCCTAACACTCGAGAAATGCAACAGCATCGACTCAGACAGGATTGCTGTTAAAGCTCCCCTATGCAGACTACAGTGATAAAGAGATCTGTGGGGTCTGAAAGATGAACACATTTACTAGTCATTAAGGCATGAGTGGACAAGACTGCAGCTCTCATTACCCAACAGAGCTGCCCTGTGGGAAAATAATAGGGTCAGAAATAACATGTGGAGGCTGTGCTTGAATATGGCACAAAGAATCTTGACTGATTCTGCTGTGACGGAAAATGGCATGTTCACATAATATCTTAATACTGTACTGCCTTTCTTCAGACTACTCTTGTAGCTTGCCCTGTGTTGAGGACTTTGTGTGAGAAAAAGATCGAGAGTGAAAAATGAGAATAGGACAGTTACATTATTTAAGGATCTGCCTTCATTTCACTAGAGGGAATGGGACACCTTTTTTAAAAAAAAAAAGCCCAAGGAACTTTCAGCTTCTGTTTTGGGAAAAGCTAGAATCCAAGAAAATCCATCTAAAATGCCTTAGTTTCTTCCCATGTGATCAATTTAGAAATAAGCATTCAGGAAAAATGAGGAAAATGGTGTTTTAAAGGTGTTTTGACCTGTTTATGTTTCTGTCTTAAAAGAAAGATGGACATTTTGTTTTTATTTCAAGACTACCATTGTGAATAAAAGTGAATTAAAATAAACCAACCTTATGCAGAGAGCTTCCCTCAACTGCTAATGTATCTCTGTGTATCATCGTGAATTGATACCTGGTTCTTTTCAATATGGGAGGGGTGTTAAAATCTGCAATGGAAAGCTGGGATCTCGATGCTTCATTGTTCCTTCTATTAGCCTGTTTCCTTAGACTTGCTAAATGCCTTTTCCCTCTCTACACACATTGTGTATGCTAATGAGTAATTCACACTCCTTATTTTTGAAGAATTACTCATCTGATCAGGGATTGGGAGGACTTGCTGTGGTGTGCCCCCAGAGCAAGGCTGTGAACTTTTTCTTGTTTGGAAAATGGCAGAATTAACACCTAGATTTGTTTTTGTATTAAATCTGGTTGAGAGCAAATTGTTAACTGCTTAAAACAGGAGGTCAGACTCAGCCCTCCAGGTGTGTGTGTTTTTTGAACAGCAACTCCCATCAGCCTTTGCCAGCATAGTTAATGCTGAGGGGTTGTGGGAGTTAGAGCCCATTGCCCACTCATTGTAGGAAGGAAGGCTTTGGCCGGAAAAGCAATGCAGGAGGAATAGATATATTTGGATTGAGAAATGAACTATTAGGCAGCATCTTGTCACTAGTGACATATTGTTGTACTGGATGGATTTTGTTCATGCCGGTAAGGAAGCTTAGTTTTCCTTATTTGTGAACATTTAAATTATTTTTGAATAAACAGATAAGTAGTGCAGCTACTGTATATGCATATTACTGAGCTTAATAGAACCTCCTAGATTAAACTGTCTGGCTGCAACCATATGTGCAATGATTCCTGGCTCACAGCAGCTACCACTTCTGACATCAGCTTAATTCTGCCTCATGGTAGGACCCGCCCTGATACCTTAAAAAGGCATGAGTGAACTTGGTAGAATCAAATCCTTAGTAAATGCTGGCCCAAATCCTCCTCTGCATGTCCTTTGGAACAAATGGGCCTATTCTAGCTGGTTAGTCACATTTAGAGCACATTTGAATCAGTCAAACTTGTGGAGTAATTGACTCATCCAATTCCCTTTGATTCAATGGGCCTATTCTAGTGAAATTTACTGTACTAAACAGCAGAAATTTGGCCAATGTCTGGACTGGGCTGCTAACATACCATCTAAATTTGACCCTAATCTGTGGTATTGTGACAATCATTTTCTTGCTATGAATGGGTGGCTTTATTTTTCCTTGTTATCATACAGATAACCTTCCAAAAGTCAATGTGCAGGAATTATAATGGAAGTGCAAAACAATTCTTGTCACTAGAACTAAATGTATCAATGGCAATGTTTGCTGGTCCACATTCTCTGATAAATTCTAGTTGCATTTCTGGCTATTTGGGACTTGAACAAAGCGATTCAGGTGAAAGAGTGGGTGCTGCTAGTAGGCATAAATAGGAGATGGATGCTTTAGTTGGTTCTTTCTCTGGCTTCATGCCAGTCTCTTTTTAAAAAAAGAAAAGCCATGCTCAGGAAAACAAATGGAGATGTGTGTCTTTCAGAAGCATATCACTACATATGAATTATATTTTCAGTGGTTGACTTATAGCAACAATGAGAGAAAGCCAACATTGATATATGTTGTAACCAAGGTGAAGTCTCATGTGTTCTAACAACTGAAATCTACATGTTTTGTCTAATCTGGAAATTCAAGTCCTGTCTAGGTATACCATGGGCTAGTCATAATCTAAGGGTCATGGTGACTTAATGGTTATAATGCTGAGCTTTATGACCAGAATTTTGGCAGGTCAGCAGTTCGAGACCCAAGTGCTGCGTGACAGAATGAGCTCCCATCACGTCCCAGCTCCTACCAAACTAGCAGTTTGAAAGCAATAAATTGCAAGTAGATAACACTTTGGTGGGAAGGTAACAGTGTTTCATGTGCTCTGGCATCTAGTCATGCCTGCCACATGACCATGAACAGTGCTGGCACTTTGGCTGTAAACGAAGATGAGCTGCACCCCTTAGAATCTGACATAACTGGCCTTAACCATTATTATGCAGCACTTTACTTCCATGTCATGAAAGGCTAGGAAAGGATCCTGTCTGAACCCTTAGAGATCTGCTACCAGTCAGAGTTGACAGTCCTGGGTTAAATGGACAGTGGAGGTTGGCGGTTCTGATGTCGCTGGGGCTATGAATGAGCTCCGGATGTTTAGTGAGAACTTTGAGAGACCTAGTCAAAGATCCGAGGGATAGGGTTCAGCACCAGCCATAGTTCCTATAAAATTAGGAATAAAATTCAAAGTGGATTCACACCCTCATTGGCATCACAGTCACCAACCTTGAACTTGACTCAGTTTGAAGCAGTATTTCCAAACCTTTGGTTTTTGGACTTGAATTTCCAGAAGTCTAAGTCAGTGATGGTGAACCTATGGCATGCGTGCCAGAGGTGGCAATCAGAGCCCTCCCTGTGAGCACCGGTGCAGTTACCCCAGCACAGAGTTTGCCCCACCCCTCTGTCCAGCAGCCCAATGGGAATACTTCCTCCCTTCCCCAACACAGAGTTCACCCCACCCCTCTGCCCAGCAGCCCAATGAGAGCACTTCCTCCCTCTGCCCAGCAGCCCAATGGGAACATTTCCTTCCTCCCATTGCTGTGTTGGCACTTTATGATAAATAAGTGGGTTTTCAGTTGCAGTTTGGGCACCCGGTCTCTAAAAGGTTCACCATCACTGGCCTAAGTCAATTCCCCAATGTACTGAACACAGTGGGCTTACTATACGTATTGCCTGATTCTACGATATGTGAAAGCCCTTCCTAGTCAGATTAGAATGTTTCACTCATATATGCATGCCATACTAAGGGAAGAAATGTAACTTCCATGATAAATCATAGGAAGTGATAGACACAGAATCGTACTGTAGGTCACATTATCTGTAGGAAATATGGAACACTGGTGTGATTTCTACATGTTGTGAATTATCACTTTTATTATTATTGTCTTTTCCCCCAGCAGTGGACGTACACATTCATTAATTATGGATGTATTCATGAAGGGATTAAATAAAGCCAAAGATGGAGTTGTGGCTGCAGCAGAGAAAACCAAGCAAGGCGTGGCAGAAGCAGCAGGGAAAACGAAAGAAGGTGTCATGTATATGGGTAGGTAGGCGAGCATATCTAAACTAAGCTTGTTTTACTTTTGCAAATTTAATCGGTGATGCTTGAGACTGTTTATGAGAAAGCTGTAATTCCACAGATGCTGCTGGATTTTGGTGCACAGTTAGACTGGACAGAGGACAAATTAGTCATGGTTTAAGCTATGACTTTACCTTCTTGGGCTCCAAGATCACCACAAATGGTGACTGCAGCCATGAAATAAAAAGACGCTTACTTCTTGGGAGACAAGCTATGAGAAACCGAGGCAGCATAATAAAAAGTAGAGAAATCACCCTTCCGACAAAAGTCTGCATAGTCAAAGCAAAGTTATTCCCAAAGCAATGGTATTTCCGGTGGCAATGTATGGTTGTGAGAGCTGGACCATAAGGAAGGCTGAGCGAAGAAGAATAGACGCCTTTGAACTGTGGTGCTGGAGGAGACTCTTAAGAATACTCTGGACTGCAAGCAGATCAAATTAGTCACTCCTGAAGGAAATTAACCCTGACTGATCATTGGAAAGACAAATACTGAAGCTGAAGCTCAATTACTTTGGCCACCAAATGAGAAGAGAGGACTCACTTGAGAAGGCCTTGATGTTGGGAAAGATCAAAGGCAAAAGGAGAAGTGGGTGGAAGAGGATGAGGTGGCTAGATGGCATCATTGATGCAATGGGTGTGGATCTGTGGGGGCTGCAGAGGATGGCAGAGAACAGAGGAATCTGGCCTGCTGTGGTCCATGGGGTCGCAAAGAGTCAAACTCGACTATGCAACTGAACAACAAAAAAGCTATGAAGCCAGAGGTTAGGGTTCAATTCTCCACTTTGCCTCCTAGGAGAAGAGACAACCTGGAAAGCCATGGGCAACTTGCAGAATCTCAAGACACCCCCAGAATGAGAGAATGTTAAAAAAATTCTGATTATTTTTTTACCTAGAAAAATCTGGAAAGGATTACTATAAGATCCTGGTGGCGAACCTTGGTACTCCAGCTGTTCTTTGACTTAAATTACCAGACATCTAAGTCAGCACATCTGCTGATCAGGGCTTCTGAAAACTGAAGTCCAAGAACAGCTGGAGTGCCAAGGTTCACCATCACTGCTATAAAACATAATTGACTTGATGGCACACCACAATGACAATGAGGAAAAGGTTTCATTGGCATAAACATGGAGCATCATGGCCAGCGGTAGCTCTTCAGATGTTTCTGGACTGCAGTTCCCATAATCACTCACTGTTGATTATGTTGGTTAGCATTCCTGAGACTTATACAAATCACGACTGGCCATTGTTATGTATAAAGCTATAAAAAGGTCTAGGTTGGGCAGTGATGACATACACTTGTACAGTAGGTGGTTGCAGTAATCTCACCTCCTCAGACTTCAATTAAGCCCTAGGGATGTATAGTGAGGATTTTCAGGGTGTCTCATGGTATGGAGGCAATCAATATTAAGGAGGATTAGGATTTAGCTAGTATTCTTAGAAAGTCCTGAGAGACCAAGGTCCCTGTAGATTAGTGCTGGGGGAGGGAAGAAGCACATCGATTGGGCTGCTGGGCAGAGGGGTGGGGCAAATTCTGTGCTGGGGGAGGGAAGAAATGCTCCCATTGGGCTGCTGGGCAAATGGGTGGGGTGATTTCTGTGCTGGGGGAAGGAGGAAGTGGTCCCATTGGGCTGCTAGGCAGAGGGGCGGGCAAACTCTGTACTGGGTTGATGGCACACATGCCAACAGAAAGGCCTGGGTGTCTGGCACATGTGGCATTGGTTCACCACCACTGCTCTAGATGATCAACAAATGTGGCCAACTTGTCCTGGACCATTCCAGTCCATACTAGAAGTGGAAAAGTTCCATTTCTGAATGCTTATCTGTTGTTATTATGTGCTGTCAAGTTGCCTCTGACTTATAACAACCTTTTTAATTGAGCAATCTCCAAAATGTCGGGTCAGTGACAGATGTTTGTATTAACTGTCTGAAGTGCAGTAAATGTAAAATGCGCTACTTATTTTTATGTGCAATTGAGAAATATTAAATCAAAATTTATCTTGGTAAGTGTAGGTTGAATTGCAAGCTCTGTGAGCATTGGGGTAATCACACAAATGCTTTAGCTCAAGCTTCATACTTAGTGAATCCATTTGAACCACATTCACAGCATGTCCGCTTGGAGAGCTGAATGGGTATTCATTGCACAGTACAGATGGCTAATATGCTTTTCTCTCTATAGAACTATCTTTGTTAATGGGGAGTTTCACATAGAAGATGGATGTTGGGTAGTATATAGCTGGCAGAAAGAGTCACCACATTATAATGTCTAAACAAAGGCGAATGATACCTTAAACACACAAATGAAATCTTAAAAACAGGAATAGACTAGCTTTTGAGTCCAACTTCCTCTCTCTCTCTCTCTCTTTCTCTCTCTCTCACTCACACACACACACACACACACAGAGAGAGAGAGAGAGAGAGAGAGAGAGATTTGCAGAGATGGCTCTTTATGTACCCTTGAAGAATTGAGCAAAACATACAAATTTGCTTGTTATGCAACAGGATTTCAGCCAGTGAGTTTGGTCATGGTTGGCATGTGCCATGTTGATGATTTCATTGCTGTGTTTTTGCTTTATTTATAAATTCCTGAGTTACCTGTCAACAAATGGTTAGATCTGCTGTTCAGGTCTGGAAGTTTAGGAAACATTCCTAGTAATTAAACTGTTTAATTTCAAAGTCATGGCATATGTTATGTTTCAGTCTCTTCTTATATTGCACTTGTTTCACAATCTTTTTACACCTTGTAAATTGGGAAAGAACCACACACCCTGCCTGATGCCTTCGAATTTGGCACCCCTGCATTTTTTTTCTAGTTGGGTTGGAAATGGCTAATGTGACCTGCATTGGGTCAAAGGGATAAGGTGGAAGACAACCCTGGGACTCTTGACATTTGCTCACCTTTGCTATATGTGATTAAAACGTCTTTGATTGCACAATGAACTAAGCAGACTTGAAACAGAACATGCTGATGCAAAAGTGACAACAAGGGGAACTCTGGGCAAAAATGACCATGTTCTTGATTTCAAAGGAAACAAAAGTAGAGTGTTGCTGCATATGTACGCTGAACTGTAGGAAAGCCAATTTAATAAACTCAAAACAATGATAGGTAACGAACCATGGCAGGAGATCCTATTAGGAAAAGGGTGGGAGTAGAAAGAAGGATGGAAGCCTGAAAAAAAGACCAAAGTGGCTTCACAAAAAGCTCAAAGTGGAGTTAAAAACAAACAAAAAAAGACACAGGAAGTGAAAGGCAACTTCTTTGGTAGATAGCGGGAATGTTGTATATGTAATATATCTTGACTTCAGCAAAGCCTTTGATAAAGTGCCCTATGATATTCTAATTAGCAAACTATCTAGGTGTAGCCTGGATAGCACAAGTATGAGGTAGAACTACAGTTGCTTACAGAATCTTACTCAGAGAGTTCTTATTAATGGCTCCTTCTCAATCTGGGATGGGGTAACAAGTGGAGTACCACAAGGCCTAGTCCTGGTCCCTGTGCTCCTCAAAATTTTCATTAATGACTTGGATGAGGGAGTGCAGGGAATACTTATCAAATTTGTGGATGACACACAATTGGATAGAATAGCTAGTATCTTGGAAGACAGAAACAGAATTCAGAAAGACCTTGATAGGTTTAACACTGAGCTCTAAAAATAGAATTAAATTTAACAGAGATAAGTGCAAAATTCTACACCAAGAGGGAAAAAACCACAAATGCATAGTTAACAAGATGGTGAATACTTGGCTTAATAATATTGTGAGTGAGAAGAATCTTGGAATTGTTGTAGATCACAAGCTGGATATGAGTCATCAATGTGATGTGGCTGTAAAAAAGCAAATGTTATTTTAGGCTACATTAACAGAAGTATAGTCTCCAAAAGCTGTGAGGTAACAGGCCCCCTCTATTCAGAATTAGTCAGGCTATTTCTAGAGTACGGTGTCCAGTTCTGGACACCACACTTTAAGAAGAATGCTAACAAACTGGGGAAAGTTCATAGGAGGGTAGCAGGGATGACCAGGAGAATAGAAACCAAACGGTATGAGAAAAGACTAAAGGAACTTGGCATGTTTAGCCTTAAAAAAAGGAGACTCAGAGTGGATATGATAGCATTCTTCAAATGCTTGAAAGTCATAAAGAAGAGGGGCAGGATCTGTTTTTGATCATCCCAGAATACAGGACACAAAATAACAGGCTGAAATTGCAGGAAGCCAGATATATGCGGAATATCAGGAAAAACCTCTTAATTGTTAGAGCAGTGCAACAATGAAACCAATTACTTTAGCAGGTGGTGGGTGTTGGAGGCATTCAAGAGATAATTGGACAACCATCTGTCACACTTGCTTTGATTTGGTTCCTGCATTGCTCAGCTGGTTGGACTCAATGGTCTCATAGGCCACTTCTAACTCAGTTATTCTATGGGTCTATGAAAATACAGAGGTTGAAAAGCTCGTTAAGGGAGTATCACTTTTAAATACAAGTTGAGCACCTTATCTCACTTGATCCTAGAAAGAGAATTAAAAGAGGACTGACTGAGAAAGGAGGTGAAGAAAGTCATCCCTATGACTATCAGTCTACAATAAAAAGAGATGAAGTACACCACCATAATTTCCCTGTTGGCACATAATTCTTAGTGCAAATGTTGCTGCACCATTTTCCAAAATGGTATCTCTCGTTTCCTCTTGCTTCTGTTCCCACTTTTCATTTATTTGTGCTGTTGCTCTGGGTCTGGAGAAGAGGACAGGACAAGTGAAGGAAGTTCCTCATTGCCTTTTATGGTTGCATTCTCAGAGAGAAGGGGCTATGATAGCTTAGTGGTTAAGGCACTGAGCTTGATGACCGGGAGGTCAGCAGTTTGAGACCCAAGTGCTGTGTGATGGAGTGAGATCCCATCATGTGCCTCAGCTCCTGCCAACCTAGCAGTTCAAAAGCAAGAAATTGTTGTTGTTGTTCAGTCGCACAGTCGATTGTGACCCCATGGACCACCACACACCAGGCACCTCTATCCTCCACTATCCTCCTCAGTGCACCCAGCTTTGTGCCCATTGCATCAACAATGCCATCTAGCCATCTCATTCTCTGCCGCCCCATCTTCTTTTGCCCTTGACATTTCCCAGCATCAAGGCCTTCTCAAGTGAATCCTCTCTTCTCATTTGATGTCTAAAGTACTTTAACTTCATCTTTAATATTTGACCTTCCAAGGAGTAGTTGGGGTTAATTTCTTTAAAGATCGACCTATTTGTTCTCTTTGCTGTCCATGGTACTCTCAAAATTCTCTTCCAGCACCATATTTCAAATGTGTCTATTCTTTTGCAGTCAGCTTTCATTATGGTCCAGCTCTCACAACCATACATTACTACAGGAGATACTATTGCTTTGACTATGCGGATTTTAGTTTGCAAGGTGATGTATCTACTTCTTCTCCATCTATTTTCCAGGGACTGATAGGGCCTGTTGCCATTATCTTGGTTTTCTTAATGTTGAGTCTCAAGGCAGCTTGCAAGTAGATAAATAGGTACTGGTTTGGTGGGAAAGGTAACAGCATTCTGTACATGTAGTCATGCTTGTCACATACCCAAAAAACATCTGCAGACTCAAGTACCACGGGCTCTTTGGCTGTAAATGGAGATGAACGCTGCCCCCTAGAGTTGAAATGACTGGCTTTCAAGCAAGGGAGACCTTTACCTTACAGAGAGAACAAGGAATAGGCTGTGACACCAGGGAAGGGGAACAAGCCAGTCGGGCAGCACAATCAGTGGTGGGCATCAGCAGGTTCGCACCAGTTGACTAGAACTGGTAGCAGAAATTTTGGCTGGTCCTGCCCATCCAAATTTTGAATTTATTTATTTATTTATTCAGATTTATATTGCTGCCCACTCGCTGAGGCGACTCAGGGTGCCTTACAGTCAAAACAGCAACAGTACAATAAAAATTATAAAATATAACTTCACAAAATACAAAATATAACCAAGCCAGAACACAGACTAACTCCCCTCAGTAGTCCTAATTCGGGTGTAATGCAGGGCTTTCCCCCTGGCCACACCAACCATACCATGTGCACAGTGTGGTAGTAAAAAAAAAAAAATTGAACCCACCACTGAGCACAATGAATAGGAATGTGTGAGTCACATGCCTTCCCACTGTCCACATTTTAACAAGGGTGAAAAGCACTTAATTTGCCTACTACAGTCACTCTGTGCCCAGAATTTCCCCCTGCAATATTGGCTACCATGGAATCCTAATTCCTCATTTCAAAGCATGGTATCATAGAATTATAGAGTTGGAAGGGCCCCAAGGGCCAACAAGTCTGCAGCTGACAAACCCAAAGATCCATAATAAATATTCATCTCTGATAGGTGGTCCTCCAATATCAGTTTGAAACCACAAATGAAAGAGAGTCTGCAGTCTTCCAAGATTGTCCACTGCAGTGTAATTTAATGGCAGGATGTTCTTCCTGGTGTAATGACAAAACCACCACACAAGTTTCTGACTAGGCCAAAATCTACAATTAACACATAGTCCAAAGTATTTTCTGCCTTTCCTAAAAAGTAGTCCAAGATTGTTATCAAAGGCCTGTGGCAACTTTCCATTTGTACAGAAGACAGTAAAGAAAGACACACATGGATACCACTGGATTAAAATTGAAACCTCTAGCCAGAGTCTAGAGGAGTGGTTTTCAACCTTGCCCCCCCCCCCCGGATATTCCAGAATAACAAATCCCAGAAACCTTCACTATTGGCTGTGTTGGCCAAGATTTCTAGAAAGTGTAGTCCAAGAACAACTGGGACCTCAAGGTTGGAAACTACTGCTCTAGAGACAGCAGGGGTGTGTGGTCTCATTCATCCACATGTTCTCCTCAACCCAGACTGCAGAGCCCATTGACTTTGCCTTATAGAAGCCAGATGAAGGCTCTGGGAAGTAACTATCTACCTTTCCCCATCTGGGGTTCCTTCTTTTCCTTGGCAAATGTACTATGAAATAAAGAGTGACAATGTTTGGTTCTTTAAACATTGTTTGGCTGCAGCTTCTATCATTTCTCAGCAGAAGACATGGGAGTTTCTGGTGAACTGGACATTTTTCACCTTTGTTCTAGAACAGGGGTTCCCAACCTTTTCAAGCCAGCAACTGGGTCACACTCTCTCTGTCAGCTTCGAGAGCCGGACAGTCATTTTGCCCTGCCTGCATGGTGGGAGTGGCCATTTTGTCCCAACATCTTCAAAGGGGGAAACATTTTGTTTCTTGAATGCTCTTGGAGAGGTGGGAGCCACATGAAATGGCACCAGAAGATAAATATTGGGTAGTGGACAGTACAAATGGCTAATATGCTTTTCTCCCTATAGAACTATCTTTGTTAATGGGGAGTTTGGTGTAGAAGAATATTGGGTAGTATATAGCTGGGCCTTAGGTTGGGAATCCCTGTTCTAGAATGTGGAAAGGGGGGGGGGTTGAATTTTTAAAAAATTATTTGATTGAAATCATTGGAGATGATTTAATTGGGGTGCAATACAGTGCGAAAAATGAGGTCATTCATACCCCACCCTCTACAGTTGACTGATTACACGAATCATCACTGATGTGAGGGCAGCTTTGCCACTGATGGTCTGCTTTAGAACATGAATTTACTTTGAGTTCCATTATTTTTTCATCCTAACCACCTCACCATCTGGTATACAAGCAGCTGAAAAGAAATAGAGCTACATAATTGATTTGCCTTCGAGGGGGGAATGTTCAATTCCCCCTGCCATTCTGGAAGGGTCCAGGCTATGGAGAGTACCTTCTCCGATTCCTAGCTAATGAGCAAAGCATGTCATGTTTTTGCACTGTGAAAAGAAATCTATATAAGTGCCATCCTTTCCTGAGGAAAATGCTTCCGCCTTCTTTCTCGTAGTAGTGATTACTGTTTCCTGGTTACTAATTGCATCACCACATTCGGGCCAGTGGCGTGTTGATTTGAATTTATTTTCATTATAAATTTATAAAACATTTCAGAGGGGGGATTCTCTTCTAATGAGCTAATTTATTTCAGGGCTGTCATGAAATCTCTTGAAGGAGCATTGCTATCCATCCACTTTACAATATACACTTACACAAACAACTTTGGGGGCTTTGTTCATGCTTCCCTGCCTTTTATGGAAAATGTTTTGGAGATAGGGGACAAAGTTATTAAAAAATAGTCCAAATCTCCACCCAAGGAGTGCTGGACTAGCTTTTCCCCATCTTTATGAGATCATGACATTGTTATGAAGTAATTACTGTGTCTTTAAATAAAGCAGCAACTAAGCTTTATCATTAAAAAATACTTCTGTTTTAATTCTAGAATCTGTACTAGGGCAGATCTTGACTAGCCCAAAACACCAATCTGGTGCCTTTCAAATAAACCTTTTTGCAGTGAAAATCAATGTATCTGTGCATCCTGTAATTCCTGATATTTAAATCAGTTGGGAAACAATATACATGTGGAGGGTTTTTTTTTTTTGGGGGGGGGGAGGGGTAAATCAAAACACATCTTCAGTTTACATTTATACCCAACTCAAGGCATAAGATATTTAAAGGAAACAAAAAAGTGATTAAATGTCACTCACGCATAAATGGCAAGCTAGGAACAATTTGAATTACTATCATTTACCAGAATAAACACAGACTTTGATGAAAGCTTTATTTCTCTTGTTCTCATTACCAGTCTCCTATCTTTGGTAAGAGAATGTAATAGACTGTCTAATTTATTTATTTATTTATTTATTTATTATATTTAAATACCACCCTACTCTGTGTAACCGACTCAGGGTGGTGTACAAGACAAATAGAATATAATCATCAATACAATGTACAATACAATAATAGGGCATAACAATACTGTGATAGAACACCCCACAGAAAAACAGCAATAATGTGGCAATACAATCAAGCAATAATATAGCAGTACAGTCCAACAATACAATGTAGAGATACAATCCAACAATACAATCTAGCAAACAATAAAGTAATACAGTGTCAAGAAAATACAGTCCAGTCAGATATCATAGAACAGCGTCCTCTCACTGCCCGCAGCTGACGGAGATTTTCCTTCTCCTCCGGGCAAGATGGCAGGGCCCGTAAGGAGAGCGGGAGCGTCCTCTCACCGCCCGCAGCCAACGGTCCTTTTATCGACCTCCAGGCGAGATAGCAGGGCCTGGAGGGAGGGCGGGAGCATCCTCTCTCCGCCTGCAGCTGACAGAGATTTTCCTTCTCCTTCAGGCAAGATCCAGGGATTTTCAACCTGTGGCCTATGGGCTGGATGTGGCCTGTGGCACAATTTCATATGGTCCCGTACCACCTCCACCACACCAGGAAGTGCCATGTGGTGGAGGAAGGGCAAAATGGCAGTCTGCCCCCCCCCCAAAGCTGTCTGAGGGAGCGTGACCCAACCCCTGGCTTTAAAAGGTTGAGAACTACAGGTCTAATCATCTCCAACTAGAATTAGATTTTCCTCTTAGTTTCATGACAATTTTTAAAAGGGAGCAGAGTGTGGTTAAGTTACTTTTAAAAATTATAGCTACAAGAATCCTCTAAACCAGCATGGCCAGTAGATACTTTTATGTTGCATTTAATCATTCTCCCTTACTGATAATACAAATTTTGGACCTTGTAAATGGGATGGGGGAATAAGGGCATCAAACCAAGTTATCAATCAAGACAAGGCAGCTTCACTTCATGAGGGATAACTTCATGTCTCCTTCAGGGCCATATAGGAGTCTGATTAGTAAAAGATGCCATACCTTCTGTGTGTGTTCAGCAGAGGAGTGGCTCTCTACCTGCAAATCAGGGAAACGTCCAGTAATCATCTTTCAAGTATTAGCAATTGGAGCTCTGTGAAAGTGACCTGCACGTAAGTTCTCTCACACACATACACACAGAGAGAGAGAGAGAGAGAGAGAGTCACAATCAGGATGTGTGTAGAGTAGCACATGTATTGGATGCAGAGAGAGAGAGAAGGAATTGCAGAAGCAAAATTGCTCTGAGCATGATCTGAAGAATGAAACATTTTGAGGTACAGTATGTAGGGGACTACAGTGTCTCAAGTGATTAAGATGCTGAACTCGCTGACTGGAAGGTCAGAATTCGATTCCTGGATACTGCATGATGGAGTGAGTTCCTATCTCTGTTCCAGCTCCTGCCAACCTTGCAGGTAGATAAATTGGGACCACTTCGGTGGGAAGGTAAACAGCGTTCCATGCACTCTGGTGTTGAGGGATGCCTGCTATATGTCCACGGAAACATCTGCAGACACAGACTGCACTGGCTTTTTGGCTATAAACAGATGAGCACTGAACCCTAGAGTTGGATATGACTGGCTTTTTAACAAGGGTGACCTATACCTACTCTCACGTACCAGCCGGCCCCCTCTGCTCTGGAAACCTCCTTAACCAAAGCCCCCAGAGGGTGGACTGGCCGGCAATAAAGCTTTACAGCCCTTAGCTGCTTTTCATCCACAAGGAAGTTTAAACAGGTAGCGTGTTCAGAGGCTTGTGTGTGAATACAATGCTCCTCTTACCCTTTTTAGTCCAATGAAGACACGTCGCTCAAGCAATAAAGGTTTATTGATCAGGTATATTGATCAGGTTCATAAAGCATAAAAGTCAGTAGCATAAGTCAGTCCAGCAAACAGAGTTACAGTCCAGGTTCGTTAGGTAACCATTTTGAAAAGAGCAAATATGCATAGCCCCCAGGCAAAGGATGTTAGCTCATAGAGATCCAGAGATGAACTAACTTCTCTGCAAACATGGAGAATTTGCGGTCAGGTGGGTTAGCCCTAGCCAATCAAGTAACAGAGAAAAATATTCTCAAAACAATGGATTGTTTTTACACGTGAAGACATAACACTCTGAAGAGATGGGAACACAGAAACACTATAATGTCAACGAGCCATCTCGTGACAGTCTTGTGAGGCATACAGAGAGAAAAATGGATTTTTATGAGGCCTAGCTAAGAAATTGCAATTTCAAGCCTTGGGAGACATGAGAAAATGTGTCATTTCCTGACACCTACCTTTGCCTATGTAGTGTTCATCCTCTCTTGTTCTAATAATAATTATAAGTTTGTGCCATCATGTCAATTCTGACTTACAGCAACCATTTCAGTGTTTTCTAGGTAGAGAATACTCCAAAGTGGTTTACCATTCTCTTCTTCTGGGGGCATCCCCAGGACTGTGCAGTCTTCTGAAAGCCGCATAAGCTGGTTCTTATACAGGGAGGCCCCATGGGGAATTGAACTCCCAACCCAACCCATACCTAACTCATTGAAATATCTGGCCATTTCTTATGTTCTACTTGCTTACATATAAATAATAATTGCATGCCATCAAGTCAATTACAATGTATGGTGACCATTTCCAGAGTTTTCTAGGTAAACTGCAAAGTTTTTGCCCATGATTACAGAAGTAGGCACTCGGGCATTGAACTCCTAGTCTCTGACTCTGCATCCAGATACCTAAACCACTGAACTATCCAGCTGGATTGTTTATAATTAAATTAAATTTTGCGAAAGGATTCTTAAGTCTTCTGTGGTCTCTTGTCTAGTGATATTTTCATAGGAACTTTCCACCACCTAAGGAAACTTTTGTTACATTGCATCTGACTCGCAGCAATCCTAATGTGACCTATACAAAGAGTGATTTTACCCATGTCAATATGGATGGAACACAGGTTTAAGAACAAGCGTGTGCCCATATTTTGTTCCCTTTTTGGCTCAGCATTCTTTGTGTATTTGTTATGTGTGTTTATTAGGGCTATAAAGAAATCATGCTTAATTAACTCCTTAGTAAGGTACATTGTGAGATATCCTGCCTCTAGCACAGGGATTCTCAACCTGTGGCCTGTGGGCTAGATGCGGCCCATGGCACCATTTCATGTGGGCCCCCACTGCCTCCACCACATCAGAAAGTGCCACGTGATGGAGGAAAGGCAAAATGACTGTCCAGCCCCAGAAGCTGTCTGAGGGAGCATGACCTGGCCCCCGGCTTTAAAAGGTTGAGAACCCCTGTTCTAGCATGAGAGCAAGATGAATGCCTTGTTTTCAGTTGAGGTTTCTGCAGTTTGTGAAATGTCTATGCAAAACTAGTGTCTTTCCCTTTGTGAAGAAAAGTGCACACACAGAGAAAATAAGCACAGAACATGGTCACTGCAGGAGATACAAGCAACCCATTCAGTGCTTCTGAAGTCACTACAACAGGATATGTCCAGTATTGCTTATTTTTGCAGAAATTGTTCTTGCAAATGCAAGAACTCCAGTTGAGATTGGAAAAAAAATCTCAGTTTTATACACAGGATGAAAATAATCTTGCACTTTTCAGTCCTCTGGTGCATGAAAGAGATGATCAAGGGTTTCAATCCCTCCTATTTATTATTGTGTCTTGTCTATTTATGATTGATTGTCAAGTGCATGAATAAGTCTATGTATAAGCATTTATGCATTTTGTGTGTGTCTATGAGAGTTGACACAACCATACTGTTCATCTGTAGAAAGGAACATAGACACACAATAGCTTATGAAAAACAAACTAGTTTTTTAAAGGTACTACACACCTATTTTTGGTATAAATTATTACAACAAGCTAATACAGATATCTGCCACATTATCTTTTCTGTGTGTAAATTTGTGTCTGTATGCAGGGTCGTGTGTTATGTGTGTGATATGTGTATTATGAGGAAAAACTGATGTGTGCTCATGGCTGAAACTGATATATTCTCCTCCCTTCTCCCAACCCTCCCTAACCTTATAAACGGTGGCCATGAACCTTGTTACTGCATGGGGAAAGAAATATGTTTGAATCATTCTGATTTTTTAATTTCATGTCCTTGTTTATTAAGACTTGGTTCATTCAGCTCTGGTGATTCATTGATTTCCCTCCTTTTTAATGAACAGGTTCGAAAACCAGGGATGGAGTTGTTCATGGCGTTACAACAGGTAATACGTTCCTGTTTCTGAATTCATGAGAAATATCCCACCATGTATTTAAAGCAAGTTTTATCCCTGATTAGGTACTGATTCATGTATGGGTGTGAGTAGGTGGGTAATGAAATCAGATGCGATGGTAAAGCATAGTTAATCTCACTGGAAAATGGATGAGCCTAGTGGTAAACCTATTAGGGATTTTAATCTGCTTTTTGATTATTTTAAATGCACAAATACATCAGATGCTGCTGGTGGTGGCAGACCCTCAGCCAACTTAAGGCACATGGGCCAGATCTGGCCCATGATGCCATTTCATGTGGCCCGCACCCCTCCAAGGGCATTCGAGAAACAAAATGACTACCCCTTTGAAGCTGTTGGGACAAAATGGCCTCCCCATTGTATAGCCAGGGCAAAATGGCCATCTGGCCCTTAAAGCTGCCTGAGAGAGTGTGACCAGGCCCCCAGCTTGAAAAGGTTGGGAACCCCTATTCTTGAACTTCAATTCCCAGAAGCACTGATCAGCTGGTAATTGAAGTTCATTAATACCTGGGTGGCCCAAGGTTGAGAAACAATGTCCTAAAGAAGTCAGTGACTCTAAGAATCAAAATGCTCCATTAAGGAACTCAGAGCAGTAGCTGTTTATTATTAAAGAGTTGTACAGAATTGAGTTTTGTGTCATGGTCATGCATTCATAATTTCATTAACTTCGCAGCAAACAGTGTCACGGCCTTCTTTTCTTGTACATTTTCCAGCAAATGCTCCAGCCTCAGCATTAAAATAAAAGCCACTACTTCTGCAGTAACGATGTGAGGTTTGTTGTACATTAAAAATTGAAGTCTTTCTGAGCTCGCTTCTCGAGCATCCACTTGTGAGTTTGGCCAGGAGGAGGGAGTTCCTTTGTCTGCTCATGTATGATTTGCTGTGGGTAGGACCACAGTTTATTGCTAAGGTATGTTGGATTAAACCCAGCAATTAATGCCTGAATGGGGCTGACCTGGTCTGGCTTTACTTTGGAGTCTTCCTAAGGGCTTTCAGAATGTATGCACAGGCTTTGCAACTGCTTGGGGAACATCTGGCACTGGTGTTTTTATATAATCAGTTTCTTATCTAATTGAAGTAAACTCAGTAACAACAACAATAATGAGAGATATTACTCTGTCATCTTCTGAACTTCCTTCAAAAGATCTCAAACTACAGGCAGCTCAGGAGGCTGTTTAAAACCTATCCTTTAGATATGGCATCCAGAGGGCCTTAAGGAATAGTTCTGGATAAAGCAGCTATCTCTTCCCCTCATTGTTTCCAAGTGAACTGAGCAGTGTTTTGGGTACCTTAATGATGCAGCACCCAACAGAACTAGCATCCTTCCTTCCTTACCTTCCCAGCCTTCAGGAATTGCATCAGCAAAGTGCTTCAAAGGCCCTGAGGCTATATATTCTCACAGTCCCCTCCTTTCCCCAAACCAATCCTTTCATGATGCACTGAAGTCAAGGGACGGTGCATTAGGGATGGGAAACTGATGTTACTGTGCCTCAGAAGGCTGGATATGAGATGGTTGGCAAGAGCACATGAAAGTTAAGAGCTTGTTCACCGATACATAATTTTTAATCTCCGGTAAGAAAACAAGATGAGTGCTTGCCCCACCGTCATAACAGCCATTTCTGAAAGATGTTTCTGAAAAAGTAGTGTCTTTTTTCTTTCTGAAGCAAAAAATACACACAGGAATCACAGGAAGATTGCTGATATGGTAGATCAAAAAGATGAAAGCAGTCCATTTTGTATTCCTGATTCCTAAACGTCCATGCAACAAAAGCAACAGCCAACCTTTTTTTTGCTGTGGGCCTGACCATTATTATTTTAATATTATTTCCTTATATTTACTATCCTGCCCCAATCGGGTAAACCCAGATAGCTGAGGGGGCTGGACCATGCTCCTGGAAGCAGAAGCAGGTGCATTTATAGCTGTCGTAAATGTACCCACTTCTACGTTTATGACAGCTGCAGGCATGTTTGTGCACATGCGGGTGCATTTTACGGCTGATGTAAACACACCTGCTTCCACTTCTGGGTGCGGCGTAGGCGGTGACGGGATGGGTGGAATGGCATTATGGGCCGGGGTTGGCCCACGGGCCTTAGGTTGTGAACCTCTGACATACTGTTTAGACCAGTAGTGGCCAACCTTGGCACTCCAGGTGTTCTTGATCAGCTGCTGTGCTGACTTGGGCTTCTGGAAATTGAAGTGCAAGAACACCTGGAGTGCTAAGGTTGACCACCACTGGTTTAGACAGCACAAATATTGTTTTTATACCTATGGAAACATTCTTTATGACTGATGGAAAATAGTTCCCCTTTTCATGGATAGGAGAAAATGTTATTCATCTTTTAGTTCTCACTGGTGAGGAGACAAGCTAGGATTTAAATCCCCAATATGAACACACAAATACACATACAGTGGTACCTCATACAATGATTTCAGTCCATTCCATGGGGCTCATTGTTGTATGAAACAATTGCTATACGATGCTTGCCTCGTATAGCAATTTTCCCTATGGGATGCATTGTACAACATTTTTTTTTTTTTGCTAAGTGGTTTTTCCCATTGAAAAATTGTTGTACGATTTTTTTCCATAGGGAAAATTGTTATGCAGGATGCCATTTCCCCCCAAAACCTAATTGTTATACAATTTCGTTGCTATGCGGGGTGATTGTTCTATGAGGTTCCACTGTACATGTTCATGCATAGAGATAGAGACACTGTTACAAAGCTGATGGAATAGAATTTGACTCCTTCGCACAAGAAGCAGATGCTAGGGAAAGCTTTCTCATTTAATTGGTAACATTGTTCCCTCTGGACCCATGTCTATTGATTAGCTCTGTACTACTGACCTTAGCCATAGACTGACGCTGCAAAACTCCTAAGAACATAATTAGCTCTTGGGTGCATCTTTCATACAATTTACTTCCTGTTTCTATAGGAGCCTGTGTTTGTTACTGATTCTCCATGTGTGACCTAGCAAGAGGAACAGTCTGAAATACAGTACTGCAAACACCTTCCAATCTGGGCGATTTGTTGCAGTGTTTTGGGTACCTTAATGGTACAATGTGCAAATTTGGCGTACCTTTTCCCTTTAGCCAAGCATCTTAACTGGTATGGACATCATTCCCCCACCCCTAGATGAAGGGAAAAAAATCAATGTTTCCTGTCTCAAAGAAAAGCTAACAGAGAATATCCCCATAAGTGTGTCTTGTAGCCACAGTTTTGTAGAAAAGGATCAAGATTATGTGAGGTAACTCAGAATCCTTTATTGTCTTTTGTTCATATAAATGGATTGGGGGCAATCCTCTTTTCCTGCTTTTCAGCAGGAATTTAAAAAAGAAATTAGGAAAACTATGTGTGTAGGTATCATGGGGAGCTGAGATTTAAGTTGCAGTTTTGCTATCATCTCCCTGGGTTCCAACTTAGCTAATAGATTAAAAATAATAACACAGATATCTCCTGAAGAGGAACCAGAACTTGTAATGATGTGATTTTTACTAAATTTAAAAGGAAACATTTTGCCAATTAAACAGAGAGAGAACAGATCAAAGAAGGAGCAGCTGTCTCACACAGTGAGAGATGGTGAGTCAGGAGACAGAGGTAGAAGGTCCTTCTCTACTGCTGAAGACCTTCTTCGCCAAGATACTGGAGGATAGGTGCTGGAGTACAGTGGTACCTGACAAAGAGCATAATGTGTTCTACGGGGTTGCTCTTTAAACAAGTTTGCTCTTTTAAGTGAAACAACATTGTAAGAGATCAATTGTTACTTCTGGTGGGCGGGATTGTGAACCCCAATTTAGTTGTTAAGCAAGTTTTTGGTTGGTTTTAGTTGTTAAACGAGGTGACCATTCAGAGAAAATTCTGCTCTTTAAGCGAGTTAGTCTCTAAGTGAGGCACTCTTTATGCTAGGTTTTACTGTATTGTGTTGGTCTCTGTCAACAGTTTCCTACAAGTTTAGCAGGTGAAGTAATTTGGATTTGTCTTGACATGGAGTGTTATATGGAGACAGCTCAAGTAGATGCACCTTTTGCCAAATACATATCCTGTTATTTGGTATGCCTTTGAGCTTTCTTTATCTCAACAGTGCAAAGACTCTCTGGAATAGTGAGGTCTATTGCTTGCTCAATCTTTGTTCTACTAGGCTGATTTAGTTTTCCATGTTGGGATTATGCTATGGTTAAGAGAGATCATTAATGCCTCATGGATTGTTTCCTCCTGCTCAAAGACCTTTACTAAAGAAGCTTGTCCTTAATTCAAGGGTTTTGACCACTATAGCTCACTCTCTCATTTATAATTCTCAGCCAACTGGACTGAGAAGGCTTTGAGCTCCCCATGAAAGATCAAGTTCATTGGTTAGGGTCTCCCTGAACTCTGTGATGTCCCTATCTGCCCAGGTGGTGATGGTATCAAGTTGTGCAACTCCAGTTTGGGTACCAAACTATGGCTTTCCTGAGTCGATCTGATTTGTGAACAATTATTCATGCATCTTGACTATAACAGTACAATCTAAGAGGTGCTACCCTTGAAGAGTGCCAATGAGCTTAAGCTGCAATGTTAGGGAGCTAGAACATTTTATTGGTGCATTGTATTGAGATAAAATGTTCAGGTCCTCTGAGAGCTCAGAGGAGGCCTGGGCCATTTCATATACTAAGGCCCCCTCATTGTTTAGACTTGGTAAAGAATCACACTACATGTATATGATAAAAGTTCCACATTCACATTGGTTTGGTTCCACTTCCTGACTGTGTTTTGGTTGTTAGAAACACAACTGAGGGAGGGGGCATATGTACTCTTTGCTGAGGTGAGCCCGCTCCATGAAGTGGAGTCTGGGCCAAATGGCCTTGCTGCCATACCATCTAGGGTCTTCATATGACCTCCAGTACTAAGGACATATATTGGTTGCCAGTTGCTTCCTGGACTCATTTCAAAGTACAGGTATTGTGTTAGCTTTTAAAACTCTGCATAGTTTGGGCCCAACCTTCTAAGAGACCATTTGTTTAATTCTGTTTGTCTATCTGGATAAGGCCTCTTGACATTCTAGAAAGCTGTTTTGGGAGGGAGACCAGAAAAGGTTTTCAGCTGTGTAGTTCCAAGACTGTGGAAAACACTACTCTAAGAGCAGCCAGTTCCCTCTTTTCCTGCTTTTAGTGGGGGAGGGGACATATAGATGGGAAAACACATATTTGCACTCTTCTTTTTTAAAAGGTTTGGTTCTTCTGGTGTGAGATTAATTTAACTAATTTGATTGTTGCGATTGTAATTACTTTATTGCATAAATGTGCCTTTAACCTTTTTTCAAGGTTCCTAATTTGTTTTGAACATGTTTTAATTATGTTTGCTAGCTGCCTATTTTTTTAATGTGGAAAAGAACGGGTATAAATGTGATAAATAAACAAGAAGGGGTAGTCATCATTGGCTTGGTTCTACCTCCTGAATGGAGGAAGTCCAGTTCCTTCCACTGCATTGCTTGAAGAAAATAGAAGCACAAGCAGGAGAGAACCTTCCAAAGAGAGGAGACAGGGAAACAGCTGGAGAGAGAGAGATAGTGTAATTTTCTGTCCTGCTGAGAGAAGGAAAACAGAGTGATGATATGGAAGCAGGTGATATTCCTGGAATAGTTCATTGTCTCCCTTTCCACATGGCACACTGTTGGGGCCAGGCAGGAAAGTAGGCAAGGAAGGGAAGGCAGCAGCTGTTCCAACTTTCTATTTCTTGCTCTCCTCCTCTTGGCGTTGTGGCATGATAGACTATTAGGCCTGCAGTATTGCCTTAGGGTGGAAAAACCTCTTTCAGCCTGGAGGCTGAATTCAATTGAGATAACCTAAATGGTTGGATACAGTCAAATTTAGCTCCCTATGTCGTTGTCAGCTGCAACTCGTATCCAAGAATCTATTTTTTCCTTGATGCAGGAAAAATTGTGTTGGTGTGAATTTGTTTAAGGTGGATCCCAGTTTGCTATGAAGTGACCCACTAAGATCACAGAGCCATCTCCTGCTGAACATATGAAATGAGACATGCAAGATTTAAAACTGGGACTGCAATGGACTGCCACAGCCTTGAGGATATGGACATGGATGCGCCTTCACAGCCAGTCCATCTGGCATAGATTCTTCCACCTCCATGACCGTTGGGTATCAGAGTTCCTCCTCCACTCATTTTGCTGTTGGGCCCAAAACAATGGTTTTCAGTAGAATTTCCTTCACTGAAGGGACCATCACCCCACCTAAAGGGACTTATCCACCCATAGCTGTTGGCCCCTTTAGGGAGTCAAGTTATTTACCACTGCCCAACACTTGGCGTTGAGTTGCTGGCTGTACAGTCTACTCCATTACCATAGCAGGATGTCCCACTCCCTATGTAAACTTGAGAAATTTCAACCTTCTGCACTCTAAATCTTTTACCCTTTCCCCCCACAGTGGCTGAGAAAACCAAAGAACAAGTGTCAAACGTGGGGGGAGCTGTGGTGACTGGCGTGACAGCTGTAGCGCACAAGACAGTGGAAGGTGCTGGAAATATTGCTGCAGCCACTGGTTTTGGCAAGAAGGACCAGGCGGCCAAAGAGGTTTGTTTAGCCACTGGAATAAGTTTAAAGTCTAGATTTTTCACTTTGTGTGTGTATTGTTTTTGTTATTTTTTTTAAAAAAAGAAATCATTCCTTGTTTAACTTGCTGCATCTGGTCTGTTTTACTTGTTCTCTCTCTTCTTCCCAAGGTCTAGCCCAGGGCTCCTCAAACTTGGCTCTCCAACTATTCTTGGACCTCAGTTACCAGAAGCCCTGCTGATCAGGGTGGGATTTTAAGTCAAAGAACATCTGGAGAGCCAAAGTTTGAGGGACCCTGATCTAAACCAAGGTTGGGGAGCCAGTGGCCCTCTAGATGTTATTGAAACTCTTTTTATGCAGATGTTTGGTTTCCCATTGAAATGCATTGGGAACATACAAACAGAAAGGCTTTAGATACAAGAAATTGATTTCCAATGCATTTAAATGGGAAATCGCGATTTGCACCCTCTAGTGGCCACCTGTGGTAATGGCCCGCCAAACATATGTTTTTCTTTCCCCTCTCCCAAAGCCAAACTGCACTGAATCCAGTGCGTTTTTGGATGGTTTTGGAGTCTTGTGGTTTTTGGCCCATGTATAAGTCGAGTCACCTTTTTGGACCTCATTTTGGAGGCTAAAAACTCAACTTATACTTGAGTATATATGGTAGATGTCTGCTCTTTCATGTTTTGGGACTGTGGTTGAGACAATTCTCCAGTAATTCCAAAGATTGCAGCCCACAAAACCAAATATGTACCCCTATCGTTGATTTGTTTTTAAAAAGGTAACTGATGCAGTGCTTCCTAAAAGTTGTCATTCTTTGGGAGGCTCCCTCTATAGAGCCTAATGGAGCCAGAAGGATTCCAGAGGGAGCTGGGGGAGTTTCCTGCACAATACTACCGAGGCCTTGCTCACCCTCTGGAATAAGGGGTCTGCTACAGCCTTGGACATTATCGCACCACTATGGACTCTCCACACACATGGGCCTTGGGCCACCCCTTGGTTCTTGGAGGAGATAAGAGAGCTTAAACATGTAAAGAGATATCTAGAGCACTGCTGGAGGAGATGCCGGAGTGCCATGACCGAACATGAGCTAGAGCCTCTATTAGAACCTACCTCATGGTGATATAGGCAGCAAAACAGCAGTATTTCTCTGCTTGTATTGTGTGGGCAGATAATCGCCCAGCAGCCCTGTTCTGGGTGACTAGGTCCCTCCTTGGTAGCGGAGATATGGCCCTGGATGGCAAGGGTCTGCTGAGGAGCTTGCTGATTATCTGGAGGATAAAATCATTCAGATGCGCTCAGGGTTTAACTCCAGGTTTAACATTGTATCACTGGAGTTGGCCAGGAGCCAGTCTTGCCAGATTATCTGGGATCAGTTTGACCCGGATGAAGTGGGCAGCATCCTGGGCAATGTACGTGCCACCGCTTGCAAGTTAGACCCATGTCTGACCTGGCTCGTGAAAGTAGGCAGGACCTTGATGGGCAGCTGGATCTGAGTGGTGGTCAATGCCTCACTGAGGGAGGGGGTGTTCTCCCCAGAACTCAAATATGCACCGGTGCGCCTCCTCCTAAAATAAACATCGCTCAATCTGAATATACCTTCCAATTTCCACCCTGTCTCGAATCTCCCCTTTTTGGGGAAGGTTGTCAAGAAAGCAGTGGCACGGCAGCTCCAGGGGGTCCTGTAGGAAGCGAATAATCTGGACTCTTTCTAGTCAGGCTTTAGGCCGGGTCATGGTACAGAGACTGTATTAGTCTCACTGTTTGATGATCTCTAGCAAGAGGGAGAGGAAGGGTACCAGTCCATTCTCACTCTTCTTGACCTCTCAGCGGCTTTTGATAACATCCACCATGGTATCCTGCTGGATCAGCTCCAGCAGTTGGGAATCTGGGGCACTATGCTGTTCTGGTTCTCCTCCTTCCTGAGTGGGATCATCCGATCCCAAGGGGCGAGATATCATCAGTATGCTGATGATACTCTGTTGTATATCTCTGCCCATGGTGATCCCAGTGATGCAGTCAAAGTCCTGGAGGAGGTTAGGGTCTGAATGGGGGACAATGGACTACAGCTGAATCTCAGCAAGGCTGAGTGGCTGTGGGTGAGGGCCCCCAGTCCTCATAAAGAGTTATTCCCAATGATTTGGGATGGGGCACCATTGCCCCATCCGATCAGGTGCGCAAACTGTGGGTCCTCCTAGACTCGCGGCTTCTGCTCCAGGAGCAGGTTACGGACGTGGCCAGGAGGGCCTTCAGGCAAGCACATGTCATTAACCAGTTGCGCCCACTCCTGGACCAGGAAGCCTTGCTCATAGTCACCCATTCCCTGGTCACCTCCCGTTTGGACTATTGTAATGCGCTCTACATGGGGCTGCCCTTGATGACCATCCAGAGACTGCAGTTGGTCCAGAATTTGGCAGCCCATGCAGTGGTGTGGTGTGGTCATTTTGCCCATGCCTCACCACTGCTGCAGGAGCAGCACTGGTTGCTTATATGTCTCCGGGTGCAATTCAAGGTACTGGTTATCACCTTTAAAGCCCTTCATGGTAGAGGACCTGGATACTTCAGGGACCGCATCATCCCTAGGACATTGACCTGCCCCATGAGAGCAAACTGGGAGGGCACCCTCCATATACCATCTGTTGGAGAGGCACACCTCTCCAGCACAAGGAAAAGGGCCTTCTCAGTTGTTGCCCCTACATTATGGAACCTCCTCCCGGTAGAATTACACTTCCAGGCCCAGTTGCTACCGTTTAGGAGAGAATTGAAAATGTGGTTAGTGGAACAGATCTGGGGTCTGGGATTGCCAACAAGCTCTCCTTTCTGGCTCATCTGAGGTCCCTCCTCCCCTTGTAACTGGTTTGGTTGAAGGGCTTTTAACTATTTTTATATTGTTTTTAAGTTTTGCTGAGCAGCCAGTGAGGTGTTTGTTGGACTGTGTACACCACCCAGAGTCTATTGATTGGGGTGATATATAAATCTAAATAAATAAATAAATAAATAAATAAATAAATAAATAATAGCATGCCATCAAGTCAATTCTAACTTTCCAGGGTTTTCTAGATAGAGAATACACAGAAATGTTGGCCTCTGGTAACTTTTGAGGAAACACAACAGGAACTGTACTTTCCAGCTCTACGTTGTCTTATTTTACTTTTAAAATGCTAACTTGTTGACCACACTATAGCTCAGGGGCACCCAAACTACGGCCTGCCGGCCCAATTAGGCCCCTGTATATCATTAATGCGGCCTGTAGTGAGTACCCAGGCTCGCCGTGGACTGCCCCTCCACCTGCCCCCACCACCTGAAGTCAGTGGCGCTGGTGATCACGCTTTGTCCTGGCTGCTCTGAGCAGCCTCTTGCTCAGTCCCATTCCCTCTGCAGCCTTTGCCAAAGCCGATCGCCATTATAGGAAAATCTTTGAAGCCTCCTCTGTTTCAAAACCTGCAGTGCTAGGAGAGCCCCCTGGCATGCCTGGGATGATGTCACTGCAGCATGCCCAGTTTACCCTTCCAGTGATTTTGGAACAGAGGAGGCTCCAAAGATTTTTCTAACATAGCGATCGGCTTTGCCAAAGGCTGCAGAGGGGATGGGACTGAGCCAAAGGCTGCTCGGAGCAGCCAGGACAAAGTGCACGCAAAAAAAAAAAAAAAGTTTGGGCACCACTGCTATAGCTTCACTATGCCATCAGGTGATCATAATAATCTCTTCTTCACAGGACCTTCTCATTCAGAGTAGAGTCACATTTGTTAAATTGTGGTATATGGTTGGATAGTTCCATGCGGATTGCATTTTGGGGGTGTATACTTTAATGCTTCACAGATAGGACAGATGTAAATACGGAGAAAGATTTTGGTCAAGCAAAACTGTATTTTAGTCAAATGTGTTAAATAGGTGCACTCCAAGTGGTGAAAAGTGTCTGTCTCATCATGTGTGCTTTTCCTCACCTAAATATGTTCCATTTAGAGCAGTGTTTCCCAATCTTTGGTTTTTGGACTTCCATTCCCAGAAGCCTAAGTCAATTCCCCAAGGTTAACTAACCTGACAACCCTTGAGGACTACCGACTTTGGGTGCCAAAGTTCACAGGGAAAGGTGATGGTCCCCAGGTAGATTAAATCCCACTTGAATCCATCTTGATGGAGGGCAGCAGCTTCATCAATACTGGCCTGATGTAGATGAGGACTTTGCGTGCCAAAAGGACTCAGGGCCAGAAAATGACTTATGGAACTGGATCAGTGGTACGTGATGTGAAAGGCAAATGGAAGACTACTGCATTATATTGTCCCCAGGACAGTCCTCATGACTGATGACCATGATAATAGCCAATATTCGGAATCAGACATGGCACAAGAAGAAGATTAGTAGAAAATGGCTGAATATGAGGGAATATACAGTCCCTTTAATGCGATGTTTCCCAATGTGGGGAAACACTGGAGGGCTTCAATTCCCAGAAGCCTAAGTCAGTACATTGGCTGATCAGAGCTTTGAGAAATTGAAATCCAAAACCCAAAAGTTGGAAACACTCCTTTAATGTCTAGTTTGACCCTCAGACTACTGCCTGTTTGGTGTTGTTTGGTTTTTTTCCTTTTTAGCAGTTGAATGCTTCAAAGCTAGAAAGGGGTATGTATTTGTATTATACACAAGCCTCATTTTTTTGCATATGTAATGGACTAAAAACCAATGTGAGGAGTAGGTTGTGCTAGGCCTACCTCCTCCAACATTATTTTCTTCATGTGAAGAGTGATGTTTTGAGATCAAGGCTCTCACTTACCTCTGGAGCCTTCCTACATGACTGAGACCACTGGATTCTGCAATGATTGGAAGACCATTAGAGAACAACAGTGAATGGAGGATGGAACTACAGTACCCTACTTCCATTCTTGCTTGTCATTATTTTTTACTATGTCTGAAACACCTGAAATGGGTTGCTATAGAAACACAACCACAGTGTTAGGTCAAAAAAATACTATACGTACTTTCTGACTATCCTCTTAACTTTCTCCTTGGGAGGAGATTTGAAGTGGGTTTTTTGGAAAGGGAATCTCAGATATGCTATTCTCAGCTACAAGCTGAAGTTGTATTGGTCCAAGAGTAAGATGATTAGATCTGAGAGAGACCACTTAGGGCATCAAACATATTCTTCCCATGTATTTACACATCTGCAAGAAGCACATTGTATGTCATTCCTGAAGTCATTAATGCATTAGCATTAAAACAAAGGAATTTCTACTGTTTTGGGCTGGTATAATAAAGCAGGAGTAAAACATTACTACAAACATATTACAGCAGGTAGCTTCAACAACACTGGCCAGGGGCTGATGAGGACTTTGTGTGCCTAAAGGACTGAGGACCAGAAAGTGATTCACAGAACTGGATCAGTGGTATGGGTGTCATGCTGCAATGCGGAAGGCAGATGGAACACCATTGCATTATATTGTTCCCAGGACAATCTTCATGCTGATTGCCATGAGATAGCCAATATTTGGAATCTGATAAAGCACTTGAAGAAAGATGTTTTGACGTACAGTTCCTCCCATCTTTTTTCCATTGTTCATACTGAGTGGAGTGAGCATTGTAAAACACAAGTTCCAGAGAATGACAGTTTCCCCCTCCTGAATTAATGTTTCCTATACTTAACTCTGATGTTTTCTGAGAAGAAAGGAACAAGTAAATAGAGAGACAATGCTGCTGAGAGTGTCATTGCTACAAATGCCACAACCTATAAACTTCCATAAACCCTTACTCATCATGGTCATTGGTAGTGCATCATGGAAGTTGTAGTTGCAGATTAGATATATAGTCTGCCACAAATTTTCCTCCCTTTTTTTTTACAATACAGTGGTACCTCAGATAACGTTTACCTCGGATAAGGCTAAAATCAGATAACGTTGGGAAATTTGGCAGGGCGAATCTCTTTGCCTTTGGCTGGAAACCGGTGGTTTTCCAAAACTGACAGCGAGACAAACCTAACAGCCTAACAGCGAAGCAACCTTAACAGCGAAGCAACCTTAACAGAAAGGCAAACCTAACTGCGAGGGATTCGCCCTGCCCACCCTCTTGTTTCAGGCAAACCTAACAGCTGGTTCAACGCCCAACAGTCCTTCTTTCCCCATCCCAGCCGGCGCTTGGCTCGATCCCCCTTTTTTTAAAAAAAGTGATCAATGCATTGCACAACGTTAAAAACCGGATAACGTTAAGACTTGTGAAACCAAGTCTTAATATTATCCGAGGTACTAGTGTACCTGATCTACATGAGCCAGCTTTTAAAGAATAGACTGTATTAGTCACAAAGTTTATCACATACAAAATCAATTATAATTGCTACTGATCTCCTCCTGCCTGAGTCATTGATTCCTTTCCATTTAAAATACAGCCTGTTTAAGGATTATATTGTTCAACCCATGTGAATTAAATACTTGTTCAATCGACACTAGAATTTATGATGGCCATCAAATGATGCAAGATAAATGCATCTTTTTCTAACAGTGTTTCCACTCCCATGCAATAAACATTTAATTCCTATGGTCTTTTATAAGATCCCAGTGGACATTCTTAGAGTGTTTGATATAATTTTAAACAGAGATTCCCATCTGTTTTGTGAGGAAGTCACCCAGTGTAGTATACTGGATAGAGTAATGGATTAGGAGGCCTGGGTTCAATTCCCCAGTTCTGCCATGGAAATTCATGGCATGGTGGGAAGTGAAATTGATAGAAATCTTCTTTAAATACCTCACTTATCTTGAAAACCCTATTTGAGTCCCTATAAATCTTTTTTCTTTACTTTAGGGCACATAACAACACCATAAACAATGTTGTGCTTGCTGTAGAAAGCTTCCATTGCTTCATATGGAGGACTTAAGGTATTTAACTTTCTCTCTCTCTGTGATTCTATGAGCTCCTCAGGGCAAAGGGCTGTGGTGGCTTAGGGGTTAAAATGCTAAGATTGACAACTGGAAGGTCGGAAGGTCAGCAGTTTGAGACCCAAGTACCATGCAGCGGAGCGAGCTCCCATTGTCTGCCCCAACTCCCTCCACCCTAGCAGTTCAAAAACAAAACATTGCAAGTAGATTAATAGGTACTCCTTTGGCTGGAAAGGTAACAGGATTCTGTGTGCTCTGGCATCAAGTAATACCTGCCACATCACCATGGAAATGTTTGCAGATGCTTTAAGCAAGGATGAACACACATACACCTAGAGTCAGACATGACTGGCTTTCAAGCAAGGGATACCTTTACCTTTTACTCAGGGCAAAGCATGGTGAGACCCATCGCTTTGTCTGCCTCATCACTCCTCCATCATGCCTGGAAAGAATATGCAGATTTTTAAAAAAGGACTAAAGATCAAATTCACCCCAATCCTCTCCCTGTCCCTCCCTTTTAATATCTCACTTGATGAAGGAAAAATGTTCGTAAAAGCTTTAATATGTTTAAAAATACATGTACATTTTTGGTTGTCCTATAAAGGCATCACCTCAGCAGGGAGCCTGGTTTACAAGGTGAGATGAGGGGATTTGAATAAGAATAAGGACCAAATACATTTCTAGGCATAGAGAATTTTCACCTCACAGCTTTCTGCTGCTAGAAAAATGATTTAACTATGGGCAGAGGAACCCCAACATTGAGCAAAGAGGAGCAGTCTGGATGATCTATCTTGTACATATTTAGAACAGCTCCTCCATGGTGAAGGACATCATTAATACAGTAATACATCGGATAATGTTAAGACTTGGTTCCACAAGTCTTAACGTTATGCGATTTTCAGCCTTATCCGATGCATGCATCTCTTGCTGCCTTGGCAACCATTCCTCTCCATTTTCTGATCTCTTGCATCGGCTGCCTCTGCCTGCCATGAGGCATAGCTCTGTGCTCTGCAATCGGCTGGTCAAGCCTGGCTCAGTCGGAGCAAAGAGCAGCTAGGCTGACTCCACATGGGCGAGGCTCGTGCACGCTACCCTTGCCTGGGCCAGCCATGAGTTCCAGTGCAAAGGGCTGCCTGGGGAACCTGGTGGGAGCAGCAGCTGTGGTGGCTTGAAGGTAAGCAGGGCCAGGGCTGGGCTGGATTCTCTCAGCAGTAAGGCACCCCATTGCTGGGGGTGGGGGGGAGGAAGGAGGGAAGTGGCAGGGAGAGGAGCTTTGGCCTCCTTTACATCTTTATTACAATGCATCAGATAATGCTAGAAAGAACGTTCTCTGGTGCAAGTCTTCCCCCCAAATTTGTTGTCGTTATGCGGTTTTAGCGTTATCCGGGGTATTACTGTATAGCACACGAATCTCCTCTATGTAACTTCTTGCATAGAGTATGGTGTTTTGTGATTGGTTGCTGAAAGATAAACAAGGATTTAATTTGTATATCTGGTTGCTAAAGGGTGCATCTCTGTAGGAAGGGTGCATCACACTGTAGGAAGGGAAAGAAGCTTACTGTAAGGAAGATATACTCTTCTTAATGCTTAGTTTGACTTGAAAGGCCACAACAAGATGTTGAATTTGAGACCGGGGTGATAAGTATGCTGTTCTGCACACTCCAAGCTAATTTGCTCACTTCGAATGCAATGGACCATGCAATTCCATTATTTCAAAGAGTCAGCTCCCAATTCCATCGGGTTTTGTATGTGGAAAGGAAGAGAAAATTGTCTTCTTTGCTTCAGGTGACAAAATACTTTGGAATGCTCTGGCTTTGGAACATTTTACGAACAACTTATTAGGGGCCTTTCAAATACCACATGACCTAAAATAGGCCACTTTTTGACACACACACCACCTGTGACTTTCCGTGACCTTTGATTGAAACCCCCCCCCCAAAAAAAAAATCACATGGTTTCTCCTTTTCCCCTGATTTGAAAAGAAGTGGCAGAAGCATGGTTGACCTGGAGCCGGAAGACGCCTGCCGCCACACCCCCAGACTCCCATCTGGCTGGGGGACTAAAAGCCACACTGGCTAGAGTGGCAGAGGATGGTCCCGCACAGAGCCTGAGGACGCCTGCCGCTCCACCCCCAGACTTCCACCTGGCCAGGGGGGGGTATTAAAATTTTAGAGTCACATTACTTCATGCCCCCTCCCGGTGACTTTCTGTGACTATTGGTCAACCCCCTCCCCACTAATATGGTCACACGGTATTTGAAAGACCCCTTATATATCCCAATCTATATTGAGGCATCCTTTTAACATCCTTAAACACATTATAGATTAATTTAGTAATACACTAGTACCTCAGATAACGTTATGACTTGATTCCACAAGTCATAACGTTATCCGGTTTTTAACGTTGTGCGATGCATTGATCGCACAACGTTAAAAAAAAGCCCTGTTCCCTTTCAGAAACCTCCATCTGGATTGCTAAAGGGCTTAGTGATCCAGGGTGGGGCTTCTTAAGAGAGGCTTGGGACCCTTTCCCCAGCCTCTCTTAAGAAGCCCCTCCCCCGATAGCTAAGCCCCTTAGCAAGCCAGGGGGGAGGGGTTCTGAAAAGAAGGTAGGACAGCTAGGGTGTTGCGGGAGAGATCGTGGGTTTGCACAGTTTGTCCCCCAACACCCTGGCACTCCCAGTGATCGGCTAGGAAAGGCTGGGGTGTTGGGGGAGAGATCGTGCATGCACACAGTTTCTCCTCCAACACCCCAGCAGTCCCAGTGTGTGATCGGATTGTTGGTTTGGTTGGGGGGAGAACGGGCATGCATGCCTTCTCCCCCAAACCAAACCACTGATCTGAACGGAGATCTCTGCTCCAAAGCCTGCAGAGCTGGCCTTCAGCCTTGCGGATTTTGGCGCAGAGATCAACGTCGGGGAATTTGAGGCAAACATTTGCATCGCACAACGTTATGTTAATGTGCGATGCAAATGTTTGCCTCAAATTCCCCGATGTTATCCGATGTTAACGTTATGTGATGCAAACGCTAACCGAGGTATTACTGTACTTTAAAAATGCAAATAAATTTGCAGAGGCTGATGTGTTTTCTGTAGTTAGACACAGAATTGAGAATTTTTGTTATTGTTATGTGCTATCAAGTTGCTTCCAAGTAAAAATGATCCTATGAATTAATGACCTCTGAAAGATAAGCATCCAGCGTGTAATAGTGGAGATAGTGAGACAGACTAGAATCAGGAGCCCTAGCTTCAAATATCTGCTCAGCAAAAATTCCCTAGTGTGGAATAAAACTGGTAAAACTACTTCATAACTACAGTAATACCTCAGATAACGATTGCATCAGATAATGCTAAAATCGGATAACGATGCAAAAGCTTTTTAAAACATTTTGCATCAGATAACGATTTGTTAGCATTATCCAAGGTAATAGTTCATAGTGGTGGGGTGGCTGGGAAGCTGAACGGGGGACTCCTCCGTCAGCATCCCCAGCCACCCTGCAGCTGCGGAGGCAGGAGCAGGGTGGCTGGGAAGCCTATGGTGAACTCCCCTGTCAGCTTCCCCAGCAACCCCACATCTGTGAAGGCAGGGGTGGGATACTGGGAAGCCAACAGGGGATTCCCCCGTCAGCTTAGCCACCCCACAGCTGCAGGGGCAGGGTGGCTGGGGATGCCAACAGGCAAGTCCCCCATTCAGCTTCCTAGCCACCCTGCCCCTGCGTCTGCAGCTAGGGGTTGGCTGGGTAGCCGACAGGGGACTCCCCTGTCGGCTTCCCCAGCCACCCCACCCTTGTGCCCGCAGGGATTCCCTTTGCAAGCAAAGGACTATCCCAACGTCGGGCGTTGTGCGATCAATGCATTGCATAACGTTAAAAACCAGATAACGTTATGACTTGTGGAACCAAGTCATAACATTATCTGAGGTACTAGTGTATCCCACTTTCCTTTAAAGCCCTATTAGGCACTTAACAGACACCAAAGATACTATAATTAACAGCTTTGTTCAGGTTTTATGGTCTGAAGACTGCAGCTTCCTTTATTGGGTCAATTCATCTCTTGTTAGGTCCTCTTTTTCTACTGCCTTCAACTTATTTCCAGTAAGTCCTATTTTTCTGACAATATATGCCAAGTACCATCATCCCAGTCTAGCCATTTTAGCTTCTAATGGGAGTTCCGGCTTCATTAGATCTGTCACCTACTTATTAATCTTTCTGGAAGACCATGGAATCTCTAAAATTCTCTTCCAATGTCAATTTTTTCTCTAGTAACTTTTCTCTGTTGTCCAGCTTTTCTGTATGTATACCGTGGTCAGGAATTCTGTAACATAGGTGATCATGGTCTTGACTTCGAAAGGTACATTCTTGCCCTTAAGGATCTTTCTTAGTTCTTTAGAAATATCTTTCCAAGGTTTGTTTTCTACTGATTTTTTGGTTGCAACAGCATTTTGATTGATGATTGTACCAAGGTGTACAAAATCTTTAACAATTTCAGTTTTTTCATTGTCTTATGCAGTTACATATGTCATGCAACATCAGATTTTTCTTTTGTTTATATGCATATAAGCAACTATACATCCTTGAACTTTAGTGCAGTTGCTCCATTAGCAGTGTGCTTCCATACTCATCCTTTGCTGTTCTCTACTAGATGACTCCATGTCAGTGGGAATCTCATCTTCCCGCATTAGCCTTTGATTTGTTTTACAATGTCTCACCGTAGGATTTTTGAGGTATAAAACCTTCTGAAGTCTTTTATTCTAGACGCCTTCTGCTAGAGAATTAGCTTGAGTGTCAGTGCCATTGCTTAGGAAAGATCCTCCACCATAGTCTCTTTCCTCTATGACTATTGTCCAATAGCTGCCCTTCAAAAATTTCTCTGCCTCCTTCACTTAGCATCAATTCTCTTCTGTTAAGGAGAGTGTTAATTCTTGAATAAGATGCATGCATCTTAGCCTTGTGTCTCAGCTTTGACCAGTCTATCAGATAACCCTGCCTCCTGAGGGTAAAGTTCTTAGCTTCTCTGACACACTCAAACTTCCTTGCCTACACTATAGCTGAATCATTCCGTTCTGAGTTAGTTTGGTCCATGAGTATTGCCGCTAGCCTGGCTGACTGCTGTAAGATCCTGGGGCTTTCATTATTTAAATGTTAATATGACGTTATTGCTTCCCCAGTACTTTTGGCAAGCAAAGAGAAGCACAAGCAGCTCAATAATTGAGTCCACTAAGGAAAGGCTTGGCAGGGGGAAATTTATTAGGTTATAAAGGGCAGGAAATGCTGAACAGTACCAATCTTTTGATATACAAGAAGCCCACATTGGAAGGAAACTGTTTTCATCCCACTTGTCTTCTAAGGAATCATCCCCCATCTTTATGATACCATTTAAAGGTTAGTGAAAGCAAACATTGACAGAGTCGTTGTGGATTTATAGTGTCCTTGAAGTCTCCCGAAACATTTGATAATTCAAAGACCTGTTTACAACCCTGTTTAAAAAGCAGTTTGGTTGGGCATTTTCATACTCTCCCCTCCACGTGGATAAGGCAAAGTGGCACATTGGCTGCATGATTGTCACCAGGGCAAGCCAATCAGTACTCAAGTTTCCTGAGGTAAGAAACAGATGAGTCCTCAGTTGTTTTAAGGGCAAGCCAAACAATATCCTGTGTGGTTGAAGCCCTACATTTCCATCTGGTTAGAATATACACTGGAGCTTATGAGAATAAGCAGGCTAGGCATATCCCTTCTGGTCTCTGGTTGACAATGTCACCAGGCAGTACACAAATGATGGGTCCTTGAAAGAAGCCCTTGTATGTCTATGAATAAACAGCTACCTAGAAGTTCTTCTCTTGCACACACACACATCCAAAGACCCTGGGGTTTGTAGGACCAAGAGAAGGTGCTCAATGCTTCAGATATTCCTTTCTACATCTTAGGTAAAGGTCGCCCTTCCTTGAAAGCCAGTCGTGTCTGACTCTAGGGTTTGGTGCTCATCTCCATTTATAGCCAAAGAGCCAGTGCTGTCTGTATTTGCAGACATTTCCATGGACATGTGGCAGGCATGACTAGTCATCAGAGTGCATGGAACACTGTTTACCTTCCCACTGAATTGGCACCTATTTCTCTACTTGTAATTTCTTGCTGTCGAACTGCTAGGTTGGCAGGAGATGGGACAGAGAAGGGAGCTCATTCCGTCGTGTTGTACTTGGGTCTCAAACTGCTGACCTTGAAGTTGTCAAGTTCAGTGTCTTAACCATTAACCCTCTGCAGTCTTATCCATCTTAACATCTGCTTATTTTTGCAACAGTAAAGACAGCAAATTAATGATATAATTTATTTAACTGAAGGAGCAGCAAAGACTGAACCATGAAAAAGAGACAGTGGGATTTTCCCGAATTTCAGACCAGGGATGTCTTCAAATCTAAGCTGTACAAATTGAGTTCCGTCCCCATCATGCAGCCCCAGATCTGTATAGCACTTTATTCGGTAAATTAGAAAATATATTTTAGAGCAAGTTGTGTGAAGAGCATTCACAGGTTGGCATGCATATTTAGCACTCCCACCCCCCAACCTCCTACACAAACCATGAGAAGAGCTTTTCAGTTTGCTGGAATTTCTGTGAAAATTGAGGTATAGCTGGGGGGGTTTTCTTACCGACATGTGGTGGCCTGTTTCAAGATCAAGTTAAAACTAATGATGAGCTCTTTTCTTGGATGGCAAGGTATCTTTCTTTAGAGCAGTTAGGGGAGAATCTCCTGCCTGAAGGCCTGTCTAAAGAAATGTAGTTTTTCTGAAAGTGCCTTCCATTTTGAAAGGCAGTCAGCTTAGTCTTAGGCTGTTTGTGTAAGCTAGAGGATTGCAACCCAACATGTTTACTTGACAACAAATGTAGTGGAACTGACTTTCAAGTCATCATGTGCAGGATTTCAGTTTTGCTTTCAACAAAAATCTATACGATCTTTTGCATTTGGTGAATAGTTGCCTAAGCACAAATTCAGCAAAAATAAATGCGAGGAAGGGGGAAAGGAAATCATGTATGTCAATTTGGGGGTGGGAAGTCGTCCACATCTTTGAAATTTGCTGCAACTTATGATAGTTAGACAGTCAAGAACTGGAAGCCTTATACACATTTTGCTGCTTTTCGAGAGATGTTTTTTGGTTTGGTATTATCTGACTTCAATAAGACTAGGATTCAGGGAACTTAGCATCTTGTCTGTGTTCGGATTCCTGCCATTCTCCTTCGTGTTGTTTGGGGATGCACACTGATGGGTTCTGCGCTTGCGCTGAATCCTGAGCGGAGCTGGAAAGCTGATTGGATAAAGAGTTTTAAATGTGGGACCGCCCACCATGCCCAACCCCTTCTGGCGCCATTTCGCGCTCTCCCCTCAGTTTGCTTTTTTCCGCTGCGCAAGCAGGAGCCTGGAAAAAAAGCTGTGAGTTGTTTAGCTGAGATTGTCTCAGAATCTTCTAATTTTTTATACTCAAACAATTTTTCTCGGACCAGGGGACTCAATCCCTTGGTCCTCGTGTGGCTGGGGGGCTCGCCCTCAGCCGCCGGTAAAAAAAAACAAAACGTTTTCTTCACAATCTCGTGTCGGGGCCTCCTGGCCGGGATAATTTTTTCTCTTCGGCCATCTACCTCGGTGGATGGCCTCAGCGGCAGCATTCAAGCAGTGTCCGTCCTGCAAGAGAAAGTTCCCTAGCTCGGATGGACACGTGCGCTGCCCCCGCTGCCTCGGGGAGAGCCATCAGGTCCAGACCTGTGAGGTGTGTAGAGGCTTCTCGAAGGCCGCGATCAAGAACCGCCAGTACCGCCTCCAAGCCTACCTCATGGAGGCCGCACTCACCCCACCGCCTCCCCCAGCTCCAGAGCAGGCTGCTGCCTCAACGTCTGCTCCTTCGACCTCCGCTCCTTCTTCACAGCCTTCGGCCTCGGAACTGTTCAAGCGGAAGAAGGAGCAGGAGAAGAGGAAGAAAGACAAAAAAGAGAAGAAGAAGCGTCGTAGCTCCTCGTCTTCTCTCCCTCCGACCCCAGGACCGGCTCACCCTTTGCCGCCACGCTCCCTAGCATCCGCCCCGGTAGCAGCTCCACCTACACCGGGCAGGATGTCGGTCGATGCCTGGGACGCCGCCACACCGGAGAGGGCCCCCAGCCCTCTGCCGCCACCGGAGACTCCTCCGCCTCCACCGCGAAGATCTTCCTCTCTTCACGCCCCTTCCGTGGCTCCTGGTCCGGCTTCCGAAGTGCCGCCCCAGTTGAGCCTCATCGCCCCGTTCATCGAGGCGATGGTGCGGAAGTTGCACACTGAGCTCCAGGGCCCCCAGCCGACACCGTCTGAGTTCGTGGAATGCCCTCTGCCTCCCGAACCAGCCATGGAGGCACCACCGCTCCGTGAGGAGGGCCCGGCTCCGAAGAGGCAACCCGTGGAGCAGGCGTGGTCGGAGGCCTCTCTCCCTCCGTACCAGCTGCCTTTGCCGGGGAGCGACCCGAGATCCGCCGGGCCGTACTGGTCGGACTCGGACCCCGAGGCCTACCTACCACCGCCCAGCGTCTCGGAGCGGTCGGAAGGCTCCGACGACTCGTCGGACCAGGAAGAGGAGGATCAGCCGCCGCCGGTTGCCGTCGACAAATCCCTGGACGACAACATCGGCTCCGTCCACGGCTCCCAGCCGGAGTACCAGAAGACGTACACGGCTTTGATCACTCGCCTCGGATCCACGCTCGGGATCCGGGCGGAGGCTCCCCTGGACGAATGTGAGGATGTGGTCTGTGGCATGGCCGACCGGAAGGAGTAGGTCCCTGTCCGCCTGGTACTGCTCCCGAAGATCGCCAAGGCGGCCAAAGAGGTCTGGAAGAGACCGGTATCGTCACATTCGGTGTCCAACAGGGTGGACTCCATGTACAGGCTGCTGGACGACTCCAACTTCCTGCACATCCACCCGGCGCCGAACTCCCGAGTGGTTAAAGGCTCCCAACACCGGACACCGATCAGCAGCACTCCCGTCCCATCGACACAGGAAGGGAAGAAGTTGGACGCACTGGGCAGGAGGTTCTACGCCAACGCCTCCTTGTCCTTCCGTGCGTCCAACTACGCAACGGCCATGGGCGGCTACCAGTGCCGATTATGGGAGTAGGCGGAGTCCTTCAAATCGCTGCTGCTGCCGGACAGACAAGCGGACTTCGAGAAGGTCTGCCTGGAGGGCAGCCAGCTCGCCCTCCAACAGATCCGCACCGGCTGCCACGTCACGGAGTCGGAGGCAAAAAACCTGGCCTCCGCCATCCAGCTCCGCCGCCACGCCTGGCTCCACTCGGCTGACCTGCAGGAAGACGTCAAGCGGCTCGTGGAGGAACTGCCCTTCGATGGTGAGGGCCTCTTCACCAAGGAGACCGACACCTCCTTGGGGGAGCTGAAGGGCTCCACGCCGTGGGTCCAGTCGTTACCAACAGGACCAACCATCGACGTCACAGGCAGGCCCATCCTACCAACCTCGCCCACCACGGAGGCAGGAGGACTACTCCCGGTACCAACCCTACCGGCCAAGACAACAACCCAGCCGTCCACGCTACCAGCAGAGTCACCAGAACGGTAAGCGGACGGAACGGAAGGGCAAGCAACGCGTTTGACTCTTCCGTGACCGAGACTCTACCGTACCGTCCCCTAGCCAACTACCTATCGGCGTGGTCTGCCATCACCACAGACCGATGGGTTTTAACCATCTTAGACTCTGGTTACGCGATCGAGTTCAAGAAATGCCCTACTGTCGGACGGGTCCGCGTCACCAATCCGTCCCCACCGCTCCAGGAGGAACTATCAGCTCTCCTAGAGAAGGGCGCCATAGAACCGGTTGCAGCATCGGAGTCTCACGAAGGGTTCTTCTCCCGCTACTTCCTCGTGGACAAGAAGGACGGAGGATCCCGACCCATCCTGGACCTCCGCCTACTCAACAAGCACGTCGACGCGAGAAAGTTCCGGATGGTAACCCTTCAACCCATCCTTCCACTCATCAACCGCGGGGACTGGTTCACCGTCATCGACCGGAAGGATGCCTACTTCCACGTATCCATCAGGAGGGAACATCGTCGCTCCTCCGTTTCCAGGTGGGAAGCAACGTCTACCAGTACACATGTCTACCCTTCGGCCTCTCCACCGCTCCGAGGGTGTTCACGAAGTGCATGGCGCCTGTGGCCGCCCACCTCAGGCTCCAGGGCATCCAAGTGTTCCCGTACATCGACGACTGGCTGGTCTGCTCCCCGACCGAACAGAAGGCCAAGGACGATGTTGCCCACTGCCTGGCCCTCATGCAGAGTCTCGGTCTGCGGGTCAACTACAAGAAGTCACAGTTGACCCCCACCCAAAGAATAGACTACATCGGAGCCGTGTTGGACTCTCTGGCTCTGAGAGCCTACGCTCCTCCCAAACGCCTACTTGACATCCGTGCGGTGGTGGCACGGATCCAGAACAACCATCGCGTCCGTGTGAGGGACGTCCTCCGTCTCCTAGGACTCATGGCATCGACGACAGCGGTGATCTCCCACGCCAAACTCAAGATGCGGTCACTTCAGTCGTGGCTCCTGGCCTCCTTCGACAGCATCCACGACAACCTGGGGAAGTGGCTCAAGCCGACTCCCAAGCTGCAAGACCAGCTGAACTGGTGGACTTTAGACCGCAACGTAACAGCGGGGAAGCTCTTCACCCTCCCTGCTCCGTCCGTCCAGATCACCACCGACGCGAGCACGCACAGATGGGGAGCGTGCTGCGGCGGACTGCGGATCCACGGGGTCTGGACACCCGCAGAAGCCAGCCACCACATCAACTTCCTCGAGCTGCTGGCTGTATGGAAGGCGATGAGGTCCTTCAGACTCTCCATAACCGGCCGCGTGGTGCAGATTGCATCGGACAACACCACAACCCTGGCCTACCTCAACAGGCAAGGAGGGACCAAGTCTCTCTCCCTCCTTCACCTAGCCGTACTGGTATGGGAATGGTGCTTGAAGGTGCATGTGTTTCCCATAGGCGTCCACATCCAGGGCGCTCTGAACTCGGATGCCGACTTCCTGAGCCGCAAGGGGACGTCGATGCACGAATGGGAGTTGGACGGATCGGTGTTCAATCAGCTGTGCCATCGGTGGGGCACACCGACCCTGGACTTTGTTCGCGACACAAGCCAACACCAAGTGCTGCCGCTATTGCTCCTGGGCGGGGATCGGCCACGGGTCGGAGGGCGATGCCTTCATGGTTCCATGGCATCAGGACTTGCTGTACATGTTCCCACCGATCCCTCTCATCCAGCGGGTCCTTGTGCGGATCCATGCGGAGAACGCATCGGCAATACTGATCGCCCCGTCATGGCCGCGCCAACCATGGTTCCCGCTTCTCCAGTCCCTGACCTGCGACTTCCTTCGCCTGCCCACCAACCCGAACCTCCTCCACATGGGGGGAGGCCGGATCCTCCACTCGGATCTCCCGAGCCTCCATCTGACGGCCTGGCTTATCCGCCCGACCTAGCGCAGATCCTTGAACTCTCTCGGAAGCCTTCCACGCGGAAGTCCTACGATTCCAAGTACCGTCGCTTCCTGAACTTTCTGTCATCCAGCGACCGCTCCGTGGACTCCGCATCCCTACAGGAGGTGATGTCCTACCTCCTGCATCTGGCTGAGTTAGGGTCTGCACACTCATCTCTGAAAGTACACCTGGCTGCGGTGGTGGCCATTGCCCCACCTTCCTCAGTACTGTCTTCTGCCTTCAGGGACAAGACTATGAAGAGGTTCCTCCAGGGACTACGTAATGCTTACCCACCAGTCAAGGTCCCACCTCCTCAGTGGTCCCTTACTGCGGTGCTCACTGCGCTCACCAAAGCGCCCTTTGAACCTATGGCTACAGTGGACATTAAGTTTGTCTCCTTCAAGACTGCCTTTTTTGTAGCCATCACCTCCGCCCGGAGGGCAGGTGAACTTGCAGCCCTGAGGTCTGACCCTCCTTTCCTCAAATTCTACCCTGACAGGGTAGTACTGCATCCGGACCTCACCTTTCTGCCTAAGGTCCTAACCGAGTTCCACCTGGCCCAGGCCATCACGCTTCCAGCATTCTTCCTGAATCCTTCGTCTGCACAAGAGAGAGTGTGGCACTCGTTGGATGTCAGGAGGGCCCTGCTATTCTACACCCAAAGGACTGCGTCCTTCAGGAGAGCCAAGCAACTGTTTGTCGCCTATGGTGGCAAATCAAAGGGACAAACTTTGTCTGCCCAGAGACTTTCCAAATGGATTTCAGGTACGATCTACCTGGCCTATGAGATGTCATCTCTGCCACCTCCGCCTCATGTCCGGGCTCACTCCACCAGGACATTGGCTTCCTCCACTGCGTTCCTGGAGGGCATCCCGATGGAGGACATCTGCAAGGCTGCTACCTGGTCCAGATCCTCCACCTTCATCACCCGTTGATGACCACCCATCCATGATGCCATCGCGCTCTCCTACATCTCAGGACGCTGGCTGCCCACCATCCAAGTAAGTGAGCTTGTTAGTCACCCATCAGTGTGCATCCCCAAACAACACGAAGGAGAAGGACAGGTTTCACTTACCAGTAACTGTCGTTCTCCGAGTATGTTGTTTGGGGATTCACACAACCCAACCCTACCTCCCCTCAGGGCTGCCGGCCTGAGATGGCCTTATGCTTCGCGGGCAG
Source organism: Furcifer pardalis (assembly GCA_030440675.1). Classification (NCBI taxonomy): domain Eukaryota; kingdom Metazoa; phylum Chordata; class Lepidosauria; order Squamata; family Chamaeleonidae; genus Furcifer; species Furcifer pardalis. The sequence goes on from CP126892.1 coordinate 89,015,344, forward strand.
CTTTAGTATCAAACTGAGGGGAGAGCACGAAATGGCGCCAGAAGGGGTTGGGCATGGTGGGCGGTCCCACATTTAAAACTCTTTATCCAATCAGCTTTCCAGCTCCGCTCAGGATTCAGCGCAAGCGCAGAACCCATCAGTGTGAATCCCCAAACAACATACTCGGAGAACGACAGTTACTGGTAAGTGAAACCTGTCCTTATGAGGGCAAAAGGCAACACATGCCTCCTGTAACCTATCAGTTCAAAATGCTTGCATATTTTTAGGTAACTCTCCTATGTATAATTCAAAATGCTTATTATGACCTATGGGGCCGTGGTGGCTAAGTGGCTCTTTGGCTGTAAATGGAGATGAGCAGTGCCCCCTAGAGTCAGACACAACTGGCTTTCAACCAAGGTATATGTTTGAAAGGGCTTGCTTTTGGGTCCAGCTACACTCACAGGCATAGTAGTGGGGAAGTGAAGAAGGACCTTTTCAGTGGCCACTCCCAAGCTGTGGACCTCTCTTTTACTCGCAGGCAAAAACCTGGCTGAATGCTGTCTCAGAGCTGTGATAAGAGCTGCTAATGGATGGGTGGTTACTTTTTAAAGTAAGCATTTTAAGTGATTTTAGTTGCATTGTTTTAATAATATAATTTGTTTAATTGCTTTGAAATTATAACATACAGTGTTTCCCCAGCATCTTTTTGATTTATTTTTTAATATGAACTGCCATGAGCCCCAGTTTGGGGAAGAAGGCATTTGGGAAGAAGAAAGAATGAACAAAAGAAAGAAAGAATTCATTGCTGAATTGGAGGCACTGTTCTACAATCATATACTGTATGTTAGACCTTTTGAACAGCATTTTATTTCTGCCTCTGATCCTGCTTTCAAGAATAGCTGATGTAACTCATGATGGCTATGGCTGACTTCCAATTTTCCATGTTTAGCCAATTAGCAGTTGCTGCGTTACAGTATCTCAGCAGACATCTCTCTGTCTGTTTCTTTTTCTCAGACTTTAATCATATTTCACACAAAGAAGGCTTTTTTGTATTTGAGGCATATTTTTGAAATAGCTCTCACTTCTGGGAGGATGCATGTGTATTTGGTTAAGGTGGGTTTTTTATATAAATGATTGATATGAATCCATCATAAAATGTCATTCTGTATGTGCCCAAACCCATGAAGTAGACCCAGAAGAATGAGATTAGGGGAACAAGGCAAAAATCCAGGAAATCAGCTTGTTAATTTTCATGTTATGATTTACTACGTAGTGCCATATTGGAAGTTCTTTCAACTCAACCACAAAAGCTATTAAAATGTGTTTCTTGTGCTAATGGGATTGAATGGTACATGAGTCTATTCGTTTTATTAATCAAGAATATAAAATGAATTTGTAGTTGGTGGAAAGTGGGGGGGGGTCTTTGAAGCTGATGGATTAAAATTCAGGCATTGATATTCTACAGCTCAGATTCCTTTAAAACTAAAGTTATTGGATGTTAAGATCTTATCTAAAAGTTGAAGGTTTGTATTGGGGAAAGAGTCACATAGAAACACTATTTTGAAATGTACTGCTGATCACATAGCTAATTGTCACATTTATGAGTAGTATCAGAAATGTGATAAAATATTTTTCCTAAGCTTTTTCCAGAGTAGAAATTTCCTTGAGTTATGGCCAGGTTATCCTGCTATGGTAATAGATTAGACCACACTGCCAGTGACTCAACACCAAGTGTCAGGGAGTGGCTAACTAACCTGAAAACCCTGATGTGTGGGAAGTCCCCAAACTGGGGGTGGGGGTGGGATGGGGGAAAGGAAAGAGGGAAGTGGCAGGGAGAGGAGCTGTGGCCTCCTTTACTTCTTTATGACAATGGATCGGATAACGCTAAAATGAACGTTATCCGGTGCAAATCTCCCCCCCCCCCCAAATTTGTCGTTGTTATGCAGTTTTAGCGTTATCCGGTGCAATCGTTATCCGGAGTATTACTGTATATACTCTTAATATAAGCCAAATTTTTAACACAAAAAATGAAGTTTAAAAGGGAGACTCGACTTATAATTGGGGCACCCCACTGCAGGGGTCCCAAGGCACCTCCAGATTGAGCCATGCCGACAAAAAAGATCGGGGAAGCAGGCGCGCCTCAAACCAGCACGGAGAAATTTCCTGTCTTGCTGCTTCTGGATTGAGACACGCATGCCTGGCTCCCCTCCTCTTGTGGGTATATCTCTATAGCAATGGGATTGCAACACCAATGGAGGCAGGCACATTCAAATTGCTGTGGAGAAAAAATACAGTACCCTTGCTGCTCTTGTTTCTCCATTTTGTTGTCGGGGCATCTCTCTATCTGGGATAGTTTGTTGGAAGCACGGAAAAGTCTCTCAAAACAAAAGCAGCAAGGGTCCCTCTGCTCCCACACACAGCAATTTGTCTGCCTCTTCTGTGCTTGTCGGTCAGAGCGTCTCTCTGGGAAAGTTTGCTGACTGACAAGCACAGAAGAGGCAGGCATATTCAAATTGCTGTGGAGGGGGAAAAACCCTTGCTGCTCTTGCCATGCCTTTTGAGAGACGCCCCTTTCTTCCTTCTGCTACCTCTGTTCAGAGCATCTCTAGCCTGGGAGAGTTTGCTGACCAACAAAAACCATGGAGAAGGTGCTTTCAAACCACTGTGGAGAAAAAAAAACCCTTTCTTGCTGCTGTCTCGGTTCACTTGCCCATACCTGATGCTCCATGAGACAGCCAAACCAGAAAGGGGAAGCCACATTAGCTTGCCTTGAGAGCAAGAGGCTAGAGCAGGGGTGCCCAAACTATGGCCTGGGGGCTGGTTGCAGCCCCTGATGCCAATTTATCCAGCCCAAGAAGCCCTTGTTGTTCCCAAAAGCGGAAGTAAAATGCACCCATATGACTTTTCCAGGAGTAATGAGGGCTTCGGGGGCTGGATGAATTGGCATCAGGGACCACATCCGACCCCTGGGCCATAGTGACTGGCTCCCTGAAGCATGTGACCAGCCCACGGCCCGACAAGTTTGGGCATCCCGGGCTAGAGTTACATTTTCTGCCTCAGCAATATTGGCCCATGTACCTATTTACCCTGCAGTGCCCCCACTGGTTGGGTGGTGCCAATTCAAATACAGTAAAAAAAAATACCATACCTGCAAATTGCCGTAAACATTCTAAAAGCTGATGTCTCAATTAACTTAATTTTATTTTCATGTAGAAGTGAATGGAAACTCACTAGCAGCTCCTACATTTTCCACCCTCAGCTTATTTATTTATTTATTTATTTATTTATTCAGATTTACATTGCCGCCCACTCGCCAAGGCGACTCAGGGTGGCTTACAGTCAAAACAGCAACAGTACAATAAAAATTATAAAATATAACCTTACAAAATATAACCAAACCAGAACACAGACTAACTCCCCTCAGGCTGTTGCTGTTGGCCCAGAGGAGGGGGCAAGGTCCTCAGCCGCCTGTCAAGCCATGGAGTCTTCTCCCTCAGGCCGTTGTTGTGGGCCCAGAGGAGGGGGCGATGTTTTCAGCCACTGCTAGGCCATGGAGTCTTCTCCTCAGGTCTTATATTCGGGTCAATCTATTTTCCTTGTTTCTCAGGTAAAAATTAGGTAACTTGGCTTATATTCAGGTCGGCTTATACTCGAGTATATACGGTAAACTAATATGCTACTGCTGTTCATTTTGCTACTGCTATATATTCAGGACATGCCATTCTTATAAAGCAGACAGATAATCAATTGGTCTTCAGTGACTTTTGAAATGGTCCGGTGACTGAATCTGTGATAACTCAGTAGGTGGGCAACTTATCATTTAAGACTTCAGTCTTGGAACTATAAGATCTTTCATTACTGTCTGGAACAGCACATTAGGGAGCAGGATGTTGGGTCAATAGTGATTACATGACAGATTATTCACAAAAACTGACCTAGATTAACCATACTGGTAGTATGGGTTCTCAGGAATTGGTTGGGGATGTGATATTCATGCATGGAGTAATAAAGATACTCCTTCCTGTTGAGAAGAGGCAGGGCTCCTGCAGAGGAATGGCATTTTTAGGAGTAGAATACTAGTTGTAGAGTCTCCTACCTGAAGTACTTTAGCAGTAATGAGCTGTGTAAGTTGCTCATCCCAGCGGCATCTTTTTATTTCCCAGGAGATTTTAAAGTAAGGTCTATTGGTGTGTTTACTGCTAGGAGCTCTTGTTTACAATATGTTTCTTGTGTTTCAGTTCAATGCTGTCACATAGATTTTCATTGTATTTTTATGTTTTACAAGTCATTTTCAAGTCAAACAGGGAATCAATTCAAGTTGTATAAACCCCCAATAGGTTAAACTTGTTTATTTTCCTCTGGCTTATTTTCTAAAAACTAGCCTCACACCGGAAGAGATAACAACAAAGCCTGCAGAGAATCCTAAACAACTGGAATTTTCAAAGTGGTAATTGTGTTACCAGACAAGAAACAAGAGAAAAGAAAAAGACAAAAATCTTGTGGCACCTTAAAAACTAAATGCTGTGTTTCATTGTGGGCTTTCATGGATTAAGTCCATTTCCTCAGGTGCAACAGTGAAACTACATGGTAATCAGTTCTGCATGATGAGACACCACCAGCCTGACCCCTCAACAGTCTGAGTGTGTGTGAACCATCCCCTGGCTCAAAAAAGTTTGAGGAACCCTGCTATAGAGCAGGAATTGTCAGCCTTTTTAAGCTGGGGGCCAGGTCACTCTCCCTCGGATAGCTTCAGGGGCCGGACATCCATTTTGCCCTTCCTCCACCACATGACACTTTCTGTTGTGGAGGTGGTGGGGGAGCCACATTAAATGGTGCCATGGGCTGCATCTGGCGCACAGGCCACAGGTTGAGAATCCCTGCTGTAGAGGATAGACTGTGATAATGAAGGAATAGCAGAGAGGTGGGAAGACATTTCAGTAATGAGGAGTGGATCTAGGACAGCTGGAACTTATTTCTAATGCTGTCTAGGGGATTCAGGAAATCATGCTGTCTAAAGATAACTTGCACAAGTTGCTACAGTAATGTGATACCTTTGGGTGACAGAATTGAGGGACTTATAGTGCCATACTAATTCAAAGGTATGTCAGCGATAGGGGCTAGAATAGAACTAGACATAAACTTCTGTTGCTACCAAAATGCCTTCCTGCCAGTACAGGAGCAAAAAATTAAAATGAGCAGAAGAGGAATGGCATCAAAAGGAGCTGAGTTATTCCTGATCCAATTTTTTGAAAGCCCAACAAGAGAGCCACAATGCTAACAACTAAGTAAGCCCAAGGCAAGCATTGTCCTAAGCCATTTCCAACATTTCTTAAACTGGGTTGAGATGGATTCAACACAGGTTAGACTGCCCTAATATCAGGTTCAATTTGGATGGTTAGGGTTGTATTTTAAAAGTACACCGTTTGAGAAATAAAGCAGTTTATTTTATTGGTAAGAGTGTTCACCTGGCTTAGCCATTGGTGTTTCTTAGCGATGACTTGTAAGAAAGTCTTGATGCAAAAAGGCTAATGATTAAGAAGCAGATGGCTAGGTAAGAGTGCAGCATACAAAATAACATGTCAGGGGGCAGCACTTGGCTTCATTTTGTACAGCTGTCTTTAGAACCAAACTGCACACTGATTAATTGCATCAGATGTGCTATATTAGGTATGCAAACACCTTAGCATGATGCTAAGTTTTGTCTTTCTGCTGCTGAGCTTCTGCTGAGTGAGATGTCCCTCTATCACCATAGCACTGGACTACACAGCTTATGCAGTTGCACAAATGAAGGCTGGATTTCCTTCATGGAGACTAATGGACACAGTGGCAATGCTTGTGCATGTGGCTCTATCTTGTGTTATTATGTTGGCAGGACATCTACTGGGTGGCCACTCATTAAAGATTTACTGACAGCATATTTAACAAAAGATTAAGATGTTTATGGTGATTTTTTTTAAAAAAAGCATGATTACTGTATATGCTGGCATATAAGACTACTTTCCCCCCTGAAAAACATGCCTCCAAGTGGGGGGGGGGGGGTCATCTTATACGCCGGGTGCACTTCAGTTGGGATAGACATAGCTGCCCATAGTGGCCTCCCGATGCTCGCCCGGTGCCCATAGTGCCTCCTGATGCCCGACTGGTGCCCATAGTGGCCTCCCGATGCCCACCCACCTCATTCTACATACCATCCAGTAGTGCACGGTATCCAGCGTGGCTGCGGCAAGCATCAGCAGCGAGACAGGGGTGCCAGCCTTTTCGGCATGACCAGCCCGTTCTGCTTGGCGGGAAGCAGCGGTGCTCCGCCCCGCCCCTTGTCTATGCAGAGCTCGCACATTTGCACTTGCACACTAGTGCCGGCCACAGGGAGATGTTGACCTCAAATCTGATGTTCTTTTATGTTTTATTTGGTGTGTGGAAGGTGTGCGGAAGAAGGGATAGTCTTATACAGCGAGTATATAACAAACTATATTTTGAGTGGAAATGTTGGGGGGTCTTATACGCCCAGTCGTCTTATACGCCGGCATATACGGTACATTCATGCAGTTAAAAAGTCAAGCTTGGTAAATACTGACTGGAATTCAGAGTGAAAAGAAACCTCTCTCTCAGATAGATAGATAGACAAACACACAGACACAGACACACACACAGACACACACAGAGGGAGGGAGGGAGGGAGGGGGAGCAGAGGAAAAATAGTGTTCTGAACTAAGAGGACTCTATCCTGATTCTAATGGAAGAAAAGTTGAGGCTGCACGGGAATTGTAGTCAAGAGTGAGTTGCATGAATTGCTTCAGCTATTACAAAATTATTGAGGAGGGAGTGTTAAGCTATGGCTGGTACTCAAAAAATGGTACAAAGGAAGAACCTGTCAGTAGAGGAAGGTCAGCCTGAAAATACTGCGTGCCAATGTTAGGCTAGAAAGGAGACATAAGTACAGTAGTTTATTTATGAGTTCTCAATTTGATTTGTGATCTCTAGCATTTTGACAGGTATTGCCTTTTCCCTTTTCTTTTCAAAACATTTTTATGTTTTTCAAAGCATTTTTCACTCTGTTGAGAGTTAAACTTTGTTGCCAGATTCCTCAGTTTGTACAACCCTGGAGGAACCAGTAAATTGTAGCAGGTCAAGGGGCAGGTCTGATATGTGATGTGTGACTGGTCAAAGAATGAGTACAAATTATCAAATTATTTGTCGTTCTTACCTACAATGCAATTTTTCCAACCTGTTTTAGCACCCCAGGAGGTGGGTGCAAATAGCCCTAGTCCAGCAAGTAATTCTCTCCCCCCCCCCCCCACAAGCAGAGCATTTTAAGCTACAGAATTCATAAAATCTGTTCCAATTGCACTTACTTATGTGTTGAAAGGATTTTAGGAGGGAAGTAATTGAGCCAGGTTGAGTGGCTTCTCATTCTCTGAGCTTTTAGTGCCAAACTCTGAGACCAATATTTGGGCCATATATGTCATAGGGATGAGCCTTGTAATATGAAAGTGGGACAAACTAGATTGGGGATGACCTTTTTTTGGGTTTTTCACTGTGACAACCAGGAAGGTTCATGAATCATGATACTGGTACTCTGTTCTCTGCTTTGCTCCAAGTGGCAAAATAGGCCCATTTTTTGTGTGCCAACAAATCAAAATTGAGGGAAGGACACAGAAGAAAAAAATCGGTCAATGTATACACTTGAACCTATTGTGCCATCAGTAGCAGAGGACAAACTTTGCCACCTCTATAAGGCACCTTTGACGGATGGTTCACAATCATATTTCCAAATTTATTGATGGAAAGATCATGAAGAAGCAAGCAGACTTCAGGCTGGGCAGGTCATATTGTGGTCAAATTCTTAACCTTACACAACACTTTGAGGATGGCTTCTAAAGAAAGCAAATTATGGGAGTGTCTTTCATTGACCTAACTGCAGTATACAAAACTGACAATCATAGGATTCTGCTCCATAAAATAAACAGTCTTTCATCTTTAAAGGAGGATATAGCTGAGGAACTCACCTCTCCTACGTCACTTGATGGACCCTGAATAGGCTGAGGGTTGGAGTCCCTAAATGAAAGACCAACATGCTCAAGTGGGGACTGCTGGCTGACAACAACATGTGGTGTGAATGTGGAGAGATACAGAATCCAGCTCATTTACGGGTCTGCTGATTACTGCCAGAAACCTGCACCAATGAGGACTTAAGTTTGGCCAATGACAAAGCCAAGAAAGTGGTTTCATTTTGGAAGACCAGAGTTTGATCGGGACATGAAAGAAGTTTTGTCCCCAAAGAATATGAGAAACTGCAATGTTTCCTAGAAGTCTTGAGGGGCATTCCCTGTTAAAATCCGCATTACTATGAGACATTTTCTTTAAAGAAACCTCATAGATCTTGCCTGAGGATATTGGGGAAAATTCATTTCCTTGTATGTATGTATGTATGTATTTATTTATTTATTTATTTCAGGCTAAGAGTTGTTATTAAACATAAGTAGCAAATGTGGATGTTGTTGAAACCCGTAGAATATTTGTAATTTCTGCATTAACTAAAAAACTTTCAAAGTTTATGAGACAGTATGTATGAGTTGAGGATTACCTACTGAATATTTGAACACTGATTATTTTTTGTGTACAACGATAAAAAAGGGACTGAAGTGGCTCAAGTGGCTAAGACGCTGACTGGAAGGCGGCAGGTCAGCAGTTTGATACCCAAATACTGCAGGACGGAATGAGCTCCCGTCTTTGTCCCAGCTCCTGCCATCCTAGCAGTTCGAAAGCAAGAAATTGCAAGTAGATAAATATGGACCACTTCGGTGGGAAGGTAAACAGTGTTCCATGCACTCCAGTGGGAAATTATTCGCTAAATTCCCGGTGGGAATTTATTCGCTAAATGTATTAGCTAGTTTTGCTAGGCTGCTGTTAAAGGTAGAGGAACATGGACACACAGAAGTGGAACTGAGGTGGCAAGCTCAGCATTAGGTTGAGTTCAAGTAACTGGATGTAGCTGTGGAGCAGTTTTGTATATACAGTACAGTCAAACCTTGTATAAAGTGTGCCATGCTTAAAGATTAACTCGCTTAAAGAGCAGAATTTTCTCTGAATGTTCACTTTGCTTAACAAATAAAACCAACCAAAAAGTCACTTAAATAAATCAGGGTTCACAGTCCCCCTCCACACACACACACACACCAGAAGTCACAATTGGTCACTTACAAAGGTGTTTCACTTAAAGAGCAAACTCGCTTAAAGAGTAATCCTGTGGAATGCATTATGCTCTTTAAGCGAGGTACAACTGTATAAAATTTTGATTAGAACGTCTTTCACATTATCTTTGAGCAAAAAAACTGGGGAATGGAAGGATTCCTTAGGAAACAGAGAATCAGTAATGAGGCTTGAAGACTCCTGGGTGTTGATAATGGAAATGACTTAAGGATAGGGAATGTAAATGGTTATTAAAGGAAACCTTGATATCTCTTTAATCTTTTTACAACATGGCCCGAAGGGATTCTTCTTCTTCTTCTTCTTCTTCCATGTCTAGGCCAGACATGAAACTGCCAAAATGAAGCCACCTTTTGGTGAGTCCATTCTGCAGTTCCTTTGGCCTGACCTAGTGTGAGAAAGATTAGCTGGCAACACAAGGTTACCATTACCAGGATAACACAATCTTTGAGGAGGCTCTTTCTGTGTACCCATGCCATGAAGGCTGTCCTGAGAATACAGTAAAACCTAAGCGTCTCGCTTAGAGAATAACTCCTTTAAAGAGCAGAATTTTGTCTGAATGGTCGCCTCGCTTAACAAATAAAACAAACCAAAACCTCGCTTAACAACTAAATTGGGGTTCACAATCCCCCCACCAGAAGTCACAATTGGTAACTTACAATAGTGTTTTACTTAAAGAACATACTTGCTTAAAGAGTAATCCTGTGGAAAGCATTATGCTCTTTAAGCGAGGTACCACTGTATAATGCAGTGGCCCTTCATCTACCTTCCACATTGCAGCATGAACCCTGTATCACTAAAGAGCAATACTAAGCATGACATTAAATGTGTTTTAAATGCCAGCATTGTGAAGATCTGCTTCTTTGAAAACATAACTAACAGGAATTGGTAAGTAGGAAATAGTTCAGATAGTATCAGAATCCTGCTTACTTAGAGCTCTGGTGAAAATCCTGTCCTGCAGTGTTCTGTATAGCAAATAACAAAATTGAACATAAATAGTGTATGTAGCAGGGAGTTTGACTGAGACAATGATTCCTAGCTATAATCATGGTCCCAGCTAGTAGTGTGCAGATATGTTTTTGGACTAGAGCAACAACCATAATTCTCCAGACAGTAAAGGCCATGCTACCTGACTCCACCCAAAAAAACCACAAATCTGCATACCTCAAGTCATAGTCTAGATCAGGGGTGGCCAATCTTGGGGCTCCAGCCATTCTTGCTATGAAATTTATAGAAGCCCAAGTCAGTACACCTGCTGATCAGGGCTTCTGGGAATTGAAGTACAAGAACAGCTGGAGCATCAAGGTTGGCCACCTCTTGTCTAGATCAGTGATGGTGAACCTTGGCACTCCAGGTGTTTAGGAACTTCAATTCCCAGAAGCCATGATCAGCAGGAATACTGATTTGGGCTTCTGGGAATTAAAGTCCAAGAACATCTGGAGTGCCAAGGTTGGCCACCAATGGTGTAGAGCAGTGGTTCCCAACAAGGGGTACACATCCCACAGGTAGACTTCAATTCCCAGAAGCCTAAGTCAGTACATTGGCTGATCAGTGCTTTGGGGAAATGACTTAGGATTCTGGGAATTGAAGTCCAAACACCAGCATTTGGGAAACACTGGTCTAGAGCCTGCCCCTGCAGCAAAGGATGCTACTGTTTTAGAAAATAAAGGAATATCACAAACATATTTTCAGAAATTTATTTAAAATTGTTATCTAATCTGATCATAAGAGAACTAGCATGTTAGTTTATGCCAGTTTTGCTCACCTTGGAGCCATATAGGTGTTTTGCTCTACACTCACATCCTTGACAACTAGCTGTGATGGCTGGGATTCAAGGAGAGTTGTACTTCAAAACATCTGAACAAGACATGAAATCAAAACACTTCTTTAATTATCTTTGCAAATGTGTGTGGGAGGATTTTCAGGAAGCAGTTGGGTAAAATTGGAAATGAGTAGTGTTTAAAAGGAAAGAGTATAGAGACCTCAGAATACATTAAGGATGGAGTCATTCTGACCTTCAGAAGAGCATTGCTGAATGTGGGCAAAGTCCTGTCTATTCCAGCATCCTATTTCACACATTGGCTGACAGCACCCTTTAAGGAGACCATGAGCAGGTCATGAGGTCAACAGACATTCATGATTCTGCGAGGCTGCTCGCTATGCGAGTTTTCTGCTATGTGAGTCAGACTCGCATAACTAATTTTTCGCTATGTGAGTCGGACTTTTCCCTATGGAAAAACTCGCATAATGAGTGTTTCAAGAGGGAAAACTCGCATAGCGAAATTTTTTCGCTATGCGAGTTTTCCCCATAGAAACGCTCATTATGCGAGTTTTCCATAGGGAAAAGTCCGACTCGCATAGCGAAAAATTTGTTATGCGAGTCAGACCGCTTAGCAAAAAACGTGCTCGTTATGCGAGTTTTTTGCTAAGCAAAACGCTTGTTATGCGAGGTTTGACTGTCTTGAACTGCTGACCTGCCGACCTTCCAGACATCAAGTTTAGCATCTTAACCACTAAGCCACCACAATCCCCAAGTCATGATATTAGCCCTAATGCTATTCAGATACACTAACTGATCTTGAAGGGATCCTACAGGTGGGCAAATTCTGGGAGTTTGAGGCTAATCCAACTTTCAGACTTAGCATAAACTACACTATCCTAAAAAATCCTGAAATGAAGTGACTGGCATCAACTTCTACTTTCTTGGATTTCCTTTTTTCTTCTTCAGAACAAGATGGGGGGGTGGCTTAATTTGTTTCAGAGGTGAACCATAGTTAATTGAAGGTTCCAAGATTACTATTCTCCGTTATAATGAAAACAGGGCACCAAAATGGGTTCTTGGCCTTTCCTGCCCAATCTGGAGTAGCATGTAGACAGGACAGCTAGTTCATGAAGATGAACATCTTCCATAAACTTCTCCAATTCTTTTTCATAGTCAAATGAAGTAATGACCATCTCCACCCTTTCTTGCAGCAGTTCCCACAAATAATCAAACATTTTATGCCTTTGGTTGGTCCTATATATCTCACCAGTCAGTTTCACTGGAGAGCTGATAGGAGAAAACTACATGTGTTTAGATTTTAGACTTCTATAGAGATATTTATTGACTTCTGTAAAGTGGGGAGGTGATGTTTCAACAGTGCCAATAAAAGGAAACCTACTTAACATGCTTGGGAGGTGATGTTTCAACAGTGCCAATAAAAGGAAACCTACTTTAACATGCTTTGGAATTGCCACCATGTATACTGCGGGTGAGTTAGTGGTTAAGATTCTAGACTTGATGACTGGAAGGTTAGCAAGCCACCAGTTCGAGACCCAAGTGCTGCATGACAGAGTGAGCTCCTGTCATCTGTCCCAGCTTCTGCAAAACTAGCAGTTTGGAAGCAAAAAAAATTCAAGTACAGTATATAAATAGCTACCGTGTCGGTGGGAAAGGTAACAATGTTTCATGTGCTCCCTTGTCCAGTCATGCCTGCCCACATGACCATGGAAACATTTTCAGACACAGATAGCGCTGGCTCTTTGGCTGTAAATGAAGATGAGCACTGTACCCTAGAGTCAGATATGACTGACTTTTGAGCAAGGGCGACCTTTACCTTTACCTATAAAAACGTGTAACACTTAATTTTCTTCTTCTCTGGCTTTGAGCATTTATGCAAAAGTGAAATACACACTCAGAGTTCAAGTTCTGTAAGAGCAACATTGAGTTCTTAAAAGGCAGTAGTACTACATAATTCTAGACAGCTTGTCACTATTTATTAGTTCAGCTATAAATGTTACTTGTGGGTGGAAGCAACTGTGATGGTTGTCCTCAGGCTGCTCACTGTACTTGTGGCCTCTGTACCCGAATTTGCCGTTTATTTTTCACTCTTGTCTGTGATCTCTATTGATGGAATCTGGCTGGGGATCTTTCAGGTTATGTAATGAACTTCAATTCTTGGGATGCAACTAAAAATGTTTCCCACCACCTTGCTACAGATATCTGTGTTTAAAAATAATGGTGGGGGCTCATTTCTTGAAACAGCCTTTCATAAGCAACCAGTTACTGTGCTAAATATGATATTTTTCCTTGGATTTAATAGACAATTTTAAAACCTAATTAAAATGTTTTACTTTTTTTTTAAAAAAAAAAAAAAGCACCCCAGGAAGCCATCTCCCCAATTTCCAAGATGCATATTCCAGTGGTTGCGATATTTTGCCTAGAAATAGTGCATTTTATCACTTTTATCCACTTACATACTAACCCATCTTTGGACAGTTCACAAAGTAGTTATGCAAACAACAATTTGCCACACACACCCCAAACAAGCTGGGTGCTCATTTTACTGATCTCAAAAGAATGGAAGGCTAAATCAGACTTGAGACCATAGGGATTGAACTTCGATTGTGAGCAAAGTTCTGACTGTTGCAGCTTAACCACTTCACCACGTGAGCTTCTGGTGCTTCTGGGTTGAAAGGATTAGCTGGTGAAAAATCTCCATTGCTGGTGATAAATCTCTGTTCCCAGGGGACGCCTAATCACTGAAGTAGCAATCTTCAGAGAGGCTCATAACTTTCACTCCCGCAAACCACAAGCCCCCACAGTACTTTGGAAGGCAAGCAAGGAACTTCTAGATAACTGTGCAGAACCACATGATTCTCTACTGCCTGACCACGAACGATCATGGCCTGTGTGGAAAGCTTAAAATAGACTGCATGCCAGGGTAAGAAGAGGAAGGGCTAATCTGAGAAAGTTAGGTTTCCCTGTAGATGGTAGCTTCTGTAAATGCAAAGAAGAGCAAATAATCATCCATATGATACAATGCACACGATGCCCTGAGGACAGTGGTGGGCATCAGCAGGTTTGCACCGGTTCACCAGAACCAGTAGCAGAAATTCTGGCTGGCCCCGCCAATTCAAGTTTTGAAATAAAGTAGTCCTAATTCAGGTGCAACACAGGGCTTTACCCTTGGCCCCACCCACCATACCATGCCCACAGTGGATAAATTGGTGTCAGGGCCGGATATGGCCCATAGGGAGTAGTTTGGGCACCCATGAACCACGTGACTGGCCAGTGGCCTGAAACGTTTGGGCACCCCTGCTGTTAACGGGTTGTGGGTCAGATCTGCCCCATGACACCAATGGATTCCTGTGAACATGGCTCCAGATGTCGACCTTGCATGTTGGTAAATGTTTATTTATTTTATTTATTTATTTATTTAGATTTATAGATGTTGGCATCAATTTTGGGCCCTGTATCTATCCCTGTTAGCCAGGAGTGCCCAAACTATGGCCTATGGGTCGGATCCAGCCAATGGATCCACCAGAAGCAGAAGTAAAACTCACCCAGCTTCTGGGAGTGGTGAAGGTGGGAGGGGCCAGATGAATTGGTGCCAGGGCCGGATCTGGCGCACAGGCTGTAGTTTGGGCACCCATGAACCACGTGACTGGCCCGTGGCCTGAAAAGTTTGGCACCCTTGCTGTTAGCTTTTAAAACTGATTCCTGTGCACATGGCTCTATATGGAAACTCTGCATGATGGGAAATGTTGTCATCCATTTGGGGCTTGCGTCTTAGCTTTTAAAATGGAGTCAGGACATATTGAAAGAGTCCCTCCCCCCATGTCTTGGTGATCTTTGAAGGTCAGTGCACTACAGCACAGTACACAAGCTAAAATTTGTTTTCTTCTGGTCACCTAGTTTTCCTGGTGTGCCATGGCATCATTGAAAAAAACATGCCAGCAAAAAGAGGGAACAGGTCTTTTAAAACAGCAAAGTTAAATGTCTGGTTTTGCTCACCTAAACTAGTCAGACTGGTCTGGCAAGCTTTTGTAATGTGTGATTGTTATTGAGATCTTGCAACCTTGAGATAAAGAGAGCAGGCAGCCCCTTCCCTTTCTCCCAAGACAAACTGGTGAGTCACAGCCAAGCCTCAGGAAATTTGAGGCAAACATTTGTATCAGAAATCGTTGTTACCTGATGCATCAGATAACGTTAACATAACGTTATCCGATGCAAATGTTTGCCTCAATTTCCCCAATGTTATCCGCTGCAAACGTTATCCGCTGCAAACGTTATCTGATGCAAACGTTATTCAATGCAACCGTTATCCGAGGTATCACTGTATTGAAGAAAAATGTGACGAGTTGAAATGACATTTCCACGGGGGGAGGTGTTTGGCCGTGATCCAACAAAAAAAAATCGACCAATCAAAGTGTTCTAAAGTGCACTTGAAAGAAGACAGAATAACCTTTCTTTTGATAACTATACAATTTGGATCGGACTTCAGAAACATTTTCTATAAAGGTTTAAAACAAAAACAAAAAACACTTTCAAACTTTCTTTCCTTAAAAAAAATCTCCACTCCAGAATAGATTCATTGGTGTGAGAATAGATACACTGTAGGAAGTTTCTCCTTTGAAGTCATAACCAGTTTCCTTTTTGGCTTTCCCTCTTATTGAAGAACTGCTTTCAAGGACTCGTGAAGGAAAAACACTTTTTATTTGCAGTTTGACTATTGAAATATTTATTAAAAAATAGATCCTTTGCAGTTATTCACCTGTGGTGAATTGTTGTTTGTCCAGTGGTCTGCTTATGGACACATGTGCATAGTGGGTAGAGTCAGGGAGAATGGAAAATAAAGGTTAAAAGCATCTTTATTGAAAAATAAAATGTAAAAAAACACAAATGAAATTGGGATTTCTGGTTTTGGGTTAAAACAACATATCAGTTCAAAAACAAGAAATTGCAAGAAGATAAATAGGGACCATTTGGTGGGAAGGTAAATGGTGTTCCATGCCTGCCACATGCCCATGAAAATGTCTGCAGAGGCAGACAGCACTGGGTCTTTGGCTATAAACAGAAGATGAGCACTGAAACTTAAGAGTCAGATATGACTGGCTTTCGATCAAGGATGACCTTTACCTTAGCTCAGAAAACCTTAGATTTTATGAACATAATGTCTTTATTTTCCCCCATTTGAAACATCACCCTTAACTAATGAATGAAATAAATGAACTAATGAGCATAATTCAACACATCGAATTCACGCACTAAATCCCTGACGGTAGTGTCCTTAGATTCTACTTGCCACCACTGCCTGAGGAGGACCTTATGTTGGCCTGAGGAAATGCTGTTGAAGTGGCCCAATATTGGGCAGATGTCATCTAGTCCTTTTAATTCTTTTTGTTTTTGATACAGTACTTTAATTTTAGCTTTGTATGTTATTATATGCTGGTGATGCCTCTGACACAAATGAGAACCACATGAACTATTCTTTAGAGGACTCATCAGGTTTGTGTTTACTTATCTGCCAGCAAGTGAAGAACAGAAAGCAAAAAATAAAAAAAAATGCAACTGTACTGCCAGAAACATAATAGGGTGTTTCACAGACTTGAAAATTACATGGAAAAACTAGGCATGGGGACAGTTCTGTTTAATTTTGAGTAAGAAAAGAGAGAGAAGGTATGTATTTGGCTGTAATAACAGCAATGTCACTGACGTACATATTGCTTACATGGTGATTTGTTGTGGGGGTGTTGTGCTAAGATCTTTTTTCCCCTTAAACAAATATTGGGTAGTTTAAACTAAAAATAGCTGCTTTGGGATTGAAGAGATTGCAACCACTATACAGGAAAACCTCGGATAATGCTAAAACTTGATTCCACAAGTCTTGGTGTTATCCGATTTTTAGTGTTATCCGATCCATGTTAAAATCCTATGGGATGGATCGTATAACGTTAAAGCTCCATAGAGATACATTGTAACCACACAGGCTTTAGCGGTTGTTATCCGATCCATCCCATAGGACCTTAACGTTATTCGATCCAATTTTCCTCCCCAGATTACTTAACGTTATGCGATTTTAGCGTTATCCGATCCAACCGTTATCCGGTGTTTTACTGTACTGTACTTCATTTAGCTTGCGGTTTAAGCTGCATTTAGTACATCATTTGAACTGGAGCTCCCTTAAGATGTTTGCTTATCCCACCATGACTTTTGTCATCTCTACAAGCTTGCTTTTAGTTTGCGGTTGGTCATCTTCAGGTAAACATAGGGCTTCATATGCCAGTGTCAAACATAGAGCTTTAAAAGAGTTGTGTTCCTAGGATGGAAAACATTGTAATTGCGGGAAATATCCTTTTCCCTTGAGAGCTAATTTCACCCTCAGTCTGCCCTCTCATTTAGTTTACATCTTAAAGGAGTTCCACATATGTAATTAGGCAGTCTTGGGTTACTGGCTGATTTAAGCTTGCTTGTGAGTCAGTGCGATGATAATTGGGATGCCATTTAATGAACATTTAGGAGTAAGTCTTACTGGCTTCAGTGAAGCATTTCTATTTCTATACACACAAATCTAGGACCTGGCTGCAACACTCTATAATAGGGGTGCCCAAACTATGGCCCAGAGGCTGGATCTGGCCCATGACACCAATTCATCCAGCCTGCACTACCCTTGGTGCTCCTGGAACAGCAAGGGCAGCGTGGGGCAGATGAATCGGTGTTGGGGGTCAGATCCGGCCCCCAGGCCGTAGTTTGGGCACCCCTGATCTATAATAAGGAATTTTGCACTATCTTCAGGCAGGGGTGGCCCATGATATGCTTCGTCAGTTCCTCAGAGCTTCTCAGACAGGCTTAAGGAGAAATATAGATCTGTGGATCAAGATAGCCTATCCTGGTTTGAACTTTGTGGGGCTGCCAGAGAGATGGAGTGAAGACTAAGAAAGTCAATAAGATTTACAAATTTCTGCCACTGAAGAAGGCATAGAACCCAGGGCCAAAATGTGTCAGGATTTTTATAGTTTCATCCCAATCAACTATTTCTTACATCCTGAAACCACATCAAGATGGTTGATACAGTACTTCATTTTGATGTGATGAAAATAATGGTAATTTAAAAGAAAAATTAAAAAGATGCACCATCATCTTGAGACCAATACATTGAACAGATGTAAATCACTTTTTGTAAAAGAAGTGAGGGATAACCTAATACAGTGATGGCAAACCTTTTAGAGAATGAGTGCCTAAACTCAACAGGGTGCCGTCCGTACCACAGATGGGCGGAACAAGCTCTGATCTGGGGAGAGGGAGAAAGCACTCCCATTGAGCTGCTGGGCAGAGGGATGGGCAAACTCTGTGCTGGGGCAATGGTGCACATGCCCACAGAGAGAGCTCTGAGTGGCCCTTCTAGCACACATGGCATAGGTTCACCACCACTGACCTAACAGAAGACGGTGTTATAAAATCTAAAAGCCATCAACAACAATCTGCTTGCTTCCAAAAAATAAATATATGCATGACAGGTTTGTTAGCTCATCTGCTTGCCTATTTCCTCTTTCTCCCCCTACCATTTACTGGGAAAAAAATCTGGAAAGTCATCACCTTCTAATTATCACTGAAGGACCCTTTCACCATTACCAATCCTTTTCCTCCAACCCACCAAAATCTAAAACATCATTCTGGTTCACGGAGAGTAGTTTATGCAGCATTCTTAAGGGAGCACTTGAGAACAAAACTCACAGTGTCAAGAACTGCAGGGCAACCACTTGAAAAACAGCAAGGATCTTTTCTTAACATATGCTATTGGTTTTCAAACACTTGCCCAATTTTTTGGTTATTACAGTCTCCTTGCAGAGCTTGACAATACAGGTTTGGGACAGGGATTTAGGCATAATGCAGAAAGTGCTTCCACTCCCCATGGCCTCCCATAAGTTCTTGCCCATTGCTGTGCCTTGTCATTATGTAGTAACAATCCAGACAATACTTTAACAGTACAAATAATGTGTCACAGAGGAAAGCAGGAACAGACCCGTCTATGTAATTGTAAGTCTGCAGAAAGGCAGCTTACTATGATAACCAATATAGCCATAACTTAACCTCCACACTACAGGATCTCTCTCTGCTAGAAGAAGAAATTCTTTGAGTGGTGAGAATGTTTGATAGTCATAGCAAGAGCTTTCATACTCATATAGACTTTTATCCAATGTGCTTTGTTGTACATTTGATCACTTGCAGGTAAACACAGGTTTTGACTGCAAGCATGGTTGCTCAGTTCTTCTTCTTCCGTGTCTAGGGTAGTCATGAAACTGCTAACATGAAGCCACCTTTTGGTGAATTCATTCTGTAGTTCCTTTCGCCTGACCTAGTCACAAAGCATAACAGAGAAAGACAACAAGCAAAAAATAACTTAAAAACAAAAAACATTATGACGCCTTATAGAGTGTTATATTTCAACGTGAGATTTTGTGGATCAAGTCCACTTCCTCAGACATATAGAAAATCATGAAAGTCTACCTGATTCACACATCTGTAATACAAACCAACTTGAGTTTCTAATTATGGTTTAATTGTATAGTTTAGGTCTCTGACACCATCCCTCCCCTCATTTTTTTCTGTTATTTACACTCAAGGTATCCATTTATTTATTTATTTATTTATTTATTTATTTATTTATGTAGTCAAACATTTATGCCACCCTCCTCACAAAGACCCAGGGTGGCTAACAAACTTTTAAAACACTTAAAAACAGTAAAAACATGGTATAAAAACAGTATTAAACAGGATTAAAAAGTTACAAAAATTAAAAGAGATTAAACATGTCACACACAGAGAGGGAGGGGTTAGATGAGCCAATAAACTGAGGCAACCGTCTGGCCCGTACCCCACACATGCCCTGCCAGCCAGGTCTTAACCCCCTTCCTAAAGGGCAGTAGCTCCATCTGGAGACGCAACTCACTTGGCAGAAGGTTTCATAGGGCCGGAGCAGACACAGAGAAGGCCCCCCTTCTAGTGCTAGAGAGGTGTAGCTCTCTAGCCGATGATACAACCAGAGAGCATCTCCGGTCCGCTCTGGTGGGACGGACAGATGTTAGTACAGATACTGTACAGTTGCTTTGGTATTCAGGTAATGCTGCTTAAAAGAGAGAGTCCTCTCAAGAGTCACACCAAGGTATTTTGGTTCTGAGCACTGCTGTAATCGGTTCCCTTGCCATGTAATATCCAACTCAACCCTTTCCTCTTGGTTTTGAAGGTGGAAAGCAAATACTGTACACGTCTTGCTTGGATTAGGCTTCAAATGGTTACTGTTGTAAGACTGTCCTAATTTTTCAAGTGATCCAGTATGTTTTTCATCTAACTCCTCAATGCTTGATCCTTGTATGGCCATTGCGGTGTCATCCGCATAGATGAACAATTTTGTATTGTCAGGACTGGTTGATCATTTGTATATTATACAATGTGGGAGACAATACACTTCCTTGTGGCAGTCCATTCTGCAATCTCCATCTGTTGTTCTTTCCATTCATCATCACATAGAATCTCTGGTTCTGAAGGAAGCTGCCAATGAACCTAGTAATTTGTAATCTCTGGAGAGATTATTTATTTTACAGAGCAGGATCCTATGATTGACGGTATCATATGCTACAGTTAGGTCAATGAAAGTCACTCCCGTAATTAGATTTATTTTGAAGCAATCCTCATTGTGTTATGTAATGTTAAGAATTTGACCACAACATGACCTGCCCAGTCTAAAGCCTGCTTGCTCCTTAATGATCTTTCCAACAATAAATTCAAAGATACGGTTGTAAATCATACGTTCGAGTGCCTTATATTGGTGGCAAAGTAGTGACATTGGTCAGAAGCTTTTTGGGTCATCGAGGTCTTTGCTGGGTTTCAATAAAGCAACAACTCTAGCCTGTCTTCACAATTTAGGAACCTTTAGTTCATCTATGCAGTTGTTCATTAATTGCAGGAGCCATTCCAAAGTGTGAGGACAAAACTGATTTATCTGTTCTGCTCTTATGTCATCAATACCTGTTGCTTTATTCATTTTCACTCAGCAACACTAAATGTAGGGCTCTTCACTTGTTGAACTCTAACAAAAGATCTTCTGAAATCTTTAACTATCATTTTGGAATGAAAAATGTCTTGCAAAGAACTGTTACTATTCTCCTAAGATGTAGAACCCTATTAAATAAAAGGGGACATTCAGCCACAATTGACCTCTTTGCTCATTCTGACTTCTTCTATGGTTAAGTAACTCCAACCATCCCACCACCACCACCCCAGTAAAATGTGTCCACCTCATTACCAGCTAATACATTTGTTAATGCAAGATGACTGCAAATTTCCATGGCATTCTTGAAGCATCACTCCTGTTTTGTAAAACGTCACATAGTTGTGTTTACCTGCATAGCTCTTTCACTATGCCACTAGGCACAGCCACCTAGAGCCCATTGTCTAGGGTAATGTAACTATTTCTGCACGTTTCTGGTCTGCTCCATTTATTACCTCTAGCTCTCCAATAGTTCTGGCTTTCAATTTCCAGAAGCCCCAGCCAGCATGATCAATGGAGAGTAATTATGGGAGCTACAATCTAAAACATCCAGAGGGCTAAACTTTCTCAACTCTAGTCTGTTTTTCTTTTGAGAGAGAGAGAGATTAGTGGAGTTTTAAATGATTTCTGTAAAATGTGAGTTCATTTACAACTCTACAAGCTTTGCATTGATGGAAGCACACAATATAACATGCCTGCCAACACCAGTTTCTACTGACTTTTGCCACAGTCTCCCAAGAAAGGCAACTCTGAGAATGCAGACTTCATAACAATTTATTTTCTCTGTTACTGCTGCAGCTTCTGTTTATAGTTTCTGTGTTCAGAGTTGCCATAACCATAAATTGTATACTTAGAAGTCTTATTACTGATTTCATCTTCTGATGAAATTGATTTTTTATCTGTAAGTGTTTGTAGATGTGCTTATTATATTCCTAATGTTGCTATTGCAGTTGTTAATGTCCTTAAAATGTATTGCCCAGAAACCAATGGGGAAAAACTGAGTATGTAAAGCAGGGGTGCCAAAACTTTTCCTGCCAGGGGCCTGGCCATGCCCCCTCAGTCAATTATGCAGGTTGGTCACACAGTTCCTCCTGGCGGTACGTGAAATCACGGCATGTTTCCGAGCATTTTCCCCTCTTCCAATGCTTCCCTTGGAGGAGGGAGCATTGGGAAAGCATTGTCACACCATTTTTTCAGCAGGTTTTTGCCACATTTTGGCACAAAAACTCACCAAATTCAGCATTCCTGATTAACATGGGCCGGATGGTGACATCCCATGGGTAGGACCTGGCACACGGACCATAGTTTGGGCACCCCGATGTAAAGCATATGATTATATCTTCAGTCTGAGGACTCACTGCCTACTCATGCTGCACAAATCCAAAAGGATTCTGCCTGCTGTGAATTACAAATATTATACCAAGAATGCTCTAAACAGACACATGTCTTTCACTGTAAAGTCATATTTCTTATACAGTCAAACCTTGCATAAAGAGCGCCTCGCTTCAAGAGTAACTCGCTTAAAGAGCAGAATTTTCTCTGAATGTTCGCTTCACTTAACAAATAAAACCAACCAAAAACTCGCTTAACAAATGAATTGGGGTCCGCAGTCCCCCTGGTCAGAAGTCACAATTGGTCACTTACAATGGTGTTTAGCTTAAAGAGCAAACTCGCTTAAAGAGCAATCCCATGGAACGCATTATGCTCTTTAAACAAGGTACCACTGTATTAGAATGGGACCTAGCTTCTTTGATAGTGTGATTGTTGGCATATAAGCAGTGATGGGATGACACCGGTTCTGACTGGATCCACAGAACCGTTAGGAAGATTTCCGGAGGGTTCTCCGTGAGGGTAATACCATTTTTGAGGCATCCGGATCGGACGCCTCACCGGCAGGAATTTTTTTTAAAAAAAATGGAGCTAAAATGGCTCCAATTTAGAGCGCATGCGCAGAAACTCAATCTGACGCATTACGCATGCGTCAGATTGAGTTTCTGCACATGTGCACTAAATTGGAGCCATTTTGGCTCCAATTTTAATTTTTTTCTTTCGACAGCCCTTCCTGGCTTGGTAGTATTGCCTGGTCCTGGAGCGCGGTCCCTTCTGCAGGGCTGCCAGGGGTCCTCGACAGCCAGAAGACGGGCAGCAGCGGGTGGGGGAGCACAGCTGAAGCCAGCCTGGAGAAGCCCTCTTCGGGTGGAGGGGAGCCGGGGGAGGGGAGGGAGAGGCCGGCCGGGCTCCCGCGCTCTGGGGTTCCGCCAGGCAGCGATCCTTGAGCCGGTCTTCTTGTCTGGAAGGGAGGGGGGAAGGGTTTTTTCTCCATTGCTTTCCTCCTCCTCCCTCTTCCTCCCCGCATTTCCCCAGCGCCGAAGCGCTGAGGCTGCCTGGCTCCGATCCGGAGAAGGACGGATGGCGACAAGCAGCCTGCCTGCCTGCCGAGGGGGGGGGAGGGTTTTTTCTCCATTGCTTTCCCCCTCCTCCTCCCTCTTCCTCCCCGCCTCCTGGCTCTTCCCCAGCGCAGAGGCTGCCTGGCCCCGATCCGGAGAAGAGGGACAAGCCCCGGGCCATGGAAGGTAAGTAAGTTAGGGTTTTGTATTTAGGGTGGGTGGGTGATTTATTTGTGTTTTGGGTGGGTGGTTGTATTTTTATTTAATTTTTATTTTATTTATTTCTTTATTTTATCTATTTACGGGTTTGTTGTAGCTGTCTGGTTGGGTGGGTGGGTTGAGGGGTGGGTGGATTTTTACTATTATTTATTTTTGGGCCCGCCCACAACATCATGACGTCATGACATTGGCTCCGCCCATGATGTCGTGACGTCATGACATTGGTCACGCTCATGACATCCGTGATGTCATGGCGTGGTAGTGGAATTTTTGTCATCCCATCACTGCATATAAGATATGAAAGTGAGTGAACCTGTACTCTAACTATTACTTCCCACTGAGAGATATCTCCTGAATATTCCAGCTTGTTAAAATTGTTTTGTCTACTCCCAGACTAGGATTCAGTGTTGCTTCAAGACAAATCTAGAGTTCTGTTTTGGTCTATTGTCTTTTGTCATTGCTCTTTATGTTGCACTAAAATATTTAACACTTCCTATGGACAAATTGGGGTGTATGCATGCACAAAATTGCATCCAAAGTGATTGAAATGTAAAGAATGATAGCCTGAGCCAGGGGTTCACAACCTATGGCCCACGGGCCAGATCCACCCCCGATGCTGTTCAATCAGGCCACTGGTGATGACCCCGGAAGTGGAGTGCCCACACATGTACCTGTCATGGTTGTGTCCAGCCCGCTCAGCTGTCTGAGGATGAGTATTCCAGTCTGTGGCACAAAAACTTTGAGAACACCTGACCTTAGCAAATGTGGCAATTTAAGAATTGTCAATTGTTAGTTTAAAGACTTTTTTAAAATTGTATTTGGCATAAGCTTTTGTGAACTAGAACACATTTCTTCTTCAGATGCTTAGGGTTCTGCAGAAATAATTTAAGATTATTATTACATGCTATCAAGTCAATCCTGATTTACAGTGACCTTTTTTCAGGGTAAAATACATTGATCTTTAAGGTACCAGAAAACTCTTTGTCATAATTTTTAGAAGACATCCTTCAAAGGCAAATAAAGGCATAACATATGAAATGATAAGCACAAAGAAAAAGGCACAGCTCTAATAAATCACTGAGAAGGGAATAAATTGTATTTAAATGTTATTTTGTTTTTTAAAAAATGTTTCCTTCATAATAAACACCTCATATACAGAACAACTAAGCATGCCATGAAATGTGGGTGTTTTTAATTACAATAATAAATGTATAGCTAAGTATACAGCCATCAGTGTTATGGTCCAATTTATTATTTATTATTATTTATTTATTAGTTCAAATTTATATTCAAATTTAGCTCAGGTTACAGCTTTTTCTTCTATGGACAGCCCTCCATTAATCATAACTAAGCACAATTACTGTTCTTTTGCCTCATTCTTAGAAGAGAAATTATGCACACAGAGAGCATGATTATTAGTCACCTTTAACCACCCCTTAATTAATATTTTCTAATGTTTTGACTGGAATTATTTTCCAACGGTGTTGTCAGAAATGAAGTAAATCTGCTGCATTAGACGAAGTGGTAGTAATGTAGCCATGTGTCAGAATTTTGTAAATGCAAAAGTCATTTGATGGCACAGACTAGATGTCATGGGTTTTCAATTAAATTAACCCATTTTTCCTCCTTGCAATGTGCTTTCTAAGAGAGAGATTTCTAAACAGTGAGGCATGTCTCTTTATAGTCATTTCTACTTCTGGTGCTTTTGGGTTGAAAGGATTAGCCGGTGATAAATCTCCATTCCTAGGGGACGCCCAATTGCTGAAGTAGCAATCTTCAGGGAAGCTCCTTTCATGTCCCTCTGGCATCCCTCCACCAACATTTCGCTGAGAAAGTGATGCTCAGAAAGTGTGGGTAAAAGCTAGATTCTCAGAAACACACCTGCTATTTGATCATCAACCACCAAAGCAGAGACTGAAATCAAGGCACAGTTTCTTTATAACTTCTTCTCCCCCAAACAACCAGCCCTCACAGACCACCCTAGCATTTTGGAAGGCAAGCAAGGAGCTACCAGATAACTGGGCAGAACCACACAACTCTCTACCACCTGGCCACAAACAACCATGGCCTGTGTGGAAAGCTTTAAATAGATGCTAATCTGAGAAAGTGGGGTTTCCCTGTAGATGACAGCCTGTGTGAATGCAGAGAAGTACAAACTATTTCCCATGTGATACAATCAGTGATGGGATGTAACAGGTTCTCACCAGTTTGCCAGAACTAGTAGTAACTTTCCCCAGTGTCCCAGAGAACCGGTAGCAGCTTTGGGTGTGTGTGTGAACCACCTTCAGGGCTTACCTTTTCACTGGTTCCCCCACTGCACATGAACGCCAAGCACTTGGTGTGCATGCATGCCTACAGTGCTTGGCGTGTATGCATGTCCTCCTTGCTGCTCTCCCAAGTGGGGAGGAGGAAGAGAAGCTGCTAGCCTGAAGCTCCCTATAGCCTGCTCCCCAGGGTAAGTGACTCACCTTTGGATGTGGTGTGTCTGTGTTTATTTTAATGTGTATTTAATACCTTTACCTATATTGACGTACTACCACAGTTCCTAAAAAGGCCTAGAGGCCTGGCTTGGGGTTTTTAAGCAAAGTCTTGGAGTTACCTCATCAATTTATTTATTTATTTATTTATTTATTTATTTATTTATTTATTTATTGGATTTCTATACCGCCCTACTTGGTGTGACCAACTCAGGGCGGTGTACAACATAATTAATATAACAGTCGATCAATAGAGTTCACAATAAAGCAGAAACATACAATATAAAAAAAATGTAACAATATAATAACAAGATAACATTCCATCCAGCATTACAAATATAAATTCAGTGTCATAAATACAAATATCAAATCACAAATACAAATATCGTCAACTTTCGCAAGTATAACGTACGCCCGCCAATAGCTGTTCTTAATCAGCTGTCATCTCGTCGCTACCGCCGCACGTCTTTTATCGGCCTACGGGCCGAGATGGAAAGAGGTCCCGGAGGGAGGGCGGGGGGGGGGAACGCCTCACCGGTCACAGCTGTGCCTGCTTGTCCATCCCCGGGCGAGATGGAGAGACCCGGGGAGAAGCAGGAGCGTCCTCTTGCTGCCGCCGCCGCCCGTCTTTTATCGGCCTCCGGGCCGAGATGTAAAGAGGTCCCGGAGGGAGGGCGGGGGGGAACGCCTCACCGGTCACAGCTGTGCCTGCTTGTCCATCCCCGGGCAAGATGGAGAGACCCGGGGAGAAGCGGGAGCGTCCTCTTGCTGCCGCTGCTGCCGCCCGTCTTTTATTGGCCTACGGGCCGAGATGGAAAGAGGTCCCGGAGGGAGGGCGGGGGGGGAACGCCTCACCGGTCACAGCTGTGCCTGCTTGTCCATCCCCGGGCGAGATGGAGAGACCCGGGGAGAAGCAGGAGCGTCCTCTTGCTGCCGCCGCCGCCCGTCTTTTATCGGCCTCCGGGCCGAGATGGAAAGAGGTCCCGGAGGGAGGGCGGGGGGGAACGCCTCACCGGTCACAGCTGTGCCTGCTTGTCCTTCCCCGGGCGAGATGGAGAGACCCGGGGAGAAGCGGGAGCGTCCTCTTGCTGCCGCTGCTGCCGCCCGTCTTTTATCGGCCTCCGGGCCGAGATGGAAAGAGGTCCCGGAGGGAGGGCGGGGGGGAACGCCTCACCGGTCACAGCTGTGCCTGCTTGTCCATCCCCGGGCGAGATGGAGAGACCCGGGGAGAAGCGGGAGCGTCCTCTTGCTGCTGCCGCCGCCGCCCGTCTTTTATCGGCCTCCGGGCCGAAATGGAAAGAGGTCCCGGAGGGAGGGTGGGGGGGAACGCCTCACCGGTCACAGCTGTGCCTGCTTGTCCATCCCCGGGCGAGATGGAGAGACCCGGGGAGAAGCGGGAGCGTCCTCTTGCCGCCGCCGCCGCCGCCCGTCTTTTATCGGCCTCCGGGCCGAGATGGAAAGAGGTCCCGGAGGGAGGGCGGGGGGGAACGCCTCACCGGTCACAGCTGTGCCTGCTTGTCCATCCCCGGGCGAGATGGAGAGACCCGGGGAGAAGTGGGAGCGTCCTCTTGCTGCCGCCGCCACCGCCCGTCTTTTATCGGCCTCCGGGCCGAGATGTAAAGAGGTCCCGGAGGGAGGGCGGGGGGGAACGCCTCACCGGTCACAGCTGTGCCTGCTTGTCCATCCCCGGGCAAGATGGAGAGACCCGGGGAGAAGCGGGAGCGTCCTCTTGCTGCCGCCGCCGCCGCCCGTCTTTTATCGGCCTCCGGGCCGAGATGGAAAGAGGTCCCGGAGGGAGGGCGGGGGGGGAACGCCTTACCGGTCACAGCTGTGCCCGCTTGTCCATCCCCGGGCGAGATGGAGAGACCCGGGGAGAAGCGGGAGCGTCCTCTTGCTGCCGCCGCCGCCGCCCGTCTTTTATCGGCCTCCGGGCCGAGATGGAAAGAGGTCCCGGAGGGAGGGCGGGGGGGGGAACGCCTCACCGGTCACAGCTGTGCCTGCTTGTCCATCCCCGGGCGAGATGGAGAGACCCGGGGAGAAGCGGGAGCGTCAATAAGCTACACCTGTGCTGTTCCAATTGCTGTTCCAATTGGAGAACCCTTAAGGAGGTACAGCTGTTTTACATTTAAATTAAGGCATATTATTCTAGAGAAGTGGTACGATGACCATATCCATCTTGCAACATGGTGCTGCCCAGGCACTTTTACTAACAGGTAAGTGACTGGTTTTTGTTTGGGGTGGGTGAGTGAGTGGATTGATTTGTGTATGGGGTGGGTGGGTGGGTGTATTTTAATGTAATTTTTTTATTTATTTATTTTATTTACGGGTTTGTGTTGTGGGTGGGTTGAGGGATGTGTGTGCGCGTGTGTGTGTGCTTATTTTTATTTTATTATTTTTATTTGGCCCCACCCACATCATGACATCATGATGTTAGCTCCACCCATACTATGATGATGTTGAATCAAGGTGGGGTAGTAAAAAATTTGACATCACATCACTGGATACAATGCACACGATGTCCTTCAACTTGCACTGAGGAGGACCTTATGTTGGCAAGAGGAAATGCTCCTGAGGTGGCCCAATATTGAGCGGATGTAATCTAGTCCTTTTAATTCTTTTTTGTTTTGGATATGTTGATATTGGCTTTGTATGTTATTATATGCTGGTGGTGCCTCTGACACGAATAAAGAAAAAAAGAGGCATGTCAATTTTCTGTGCTTACTTTTCAACAAACAATCACTCAATGTATCTCGTACATAACACAAGATGTGTAAATGAAGAGCCCTGGTGGTGCAGTGGTTAAATTGCTATACTGCATCCAAAACTGCTGACATTATGAGTTCAATCCTGATGGGGAACAAGGTTGACTCAGCCTTTCATAAAGTGGGTACCTAGCATGATGGTGACCAAAATGCTTATTACCTTGTGAACAACCCAGAAAATGCACTAAGCAGGCCGCAAATATATATAAGCAATGATTCTGCTCTATGCATAATACTAAACTATGGTTTAGGTTTGCATACATAGGCCTCAGGTCTTACACAATCCAACCTCATTCCATGAGCTGCGTGCAATGGTAGCATAGCATTGATTTCATACATGGCATCCCAACAACACTTAATAAACCAAGTTTTAACACAGAATGAAACACCATTATCCTTCTATTGATATTATAAAGGTGTACAGTAATGCCTCACATAGCGAGCATCTCACATAGCAAAAAACTCACTTAACGAACAGACCTTTCCCCAAAAGGTCTGCTTCGTTGAACGAGCAAAAATTTGCTTAACGAGAAGCTTCGCATTTGCGGGGTGTTTCGGAACACAATGGGGTACTCCCCCGCTGCATTCCAAAACACCCCACAGACTAGAGCGTGTTGGCTGGGTGTTTTGGAATGCAGCGGGGAGTCCCCTGTCCGCGTTCCAAAATGCCCAGCTGACAGGTAGCTTGGCTACAGGGTGTTTTGGAACGCGGACGGGGGCTCCCCGCTGCATTACAAAACACCCTGCAGACGCACGGCACGTCTGGGCATTTGGGAAGGGTGTGGGGCAATTACCCGTACCCTTCCCAAACCCCCCCCCCACTGACTAAACAGGTGTGTGCCCGTTCAACCCAGCACCCAAGCCCCCATCGCAAAGAGTGCCTTGCGCATCAGCAGGGCGTTTGGGAAGGTTGTTGGGATCTTTCCTGTACCCTTCCAAAATGCACTGTAGACACGCACATGTCAGCGTGGGGTTGGTTGGAAGGGTACGGAAAAGATCCCAAAACCCTTCCAAAACACCCTGCTGACGTGTGAGGCACAGAGGCTGGGCGTTTTGCAAGGGTGTTGGGATCTTTCCCGTACCCTTCCCAAATGCAGCGCAGGCAAAGATAAGCAAAACAAATAATCGTATAACAAGCAACTGCATGGAACGCGTTATGCGAGGCATGACTGTATGTGTAAGCATTAGGTCACCCTTCCCCGAAACCCAGTCATATCCAACTCTAGGGTTCAGTGCTCATTTCCATTTATAGACAAAGAACCAGCGCTGTCTGCGTCTGCAGACATTTCCATGGACATGTTGTAGGCATGCCTAGACACCAGAGTGCATGGAACGTTGTTTATCTTCCTACCAAAGTTGTACCTATTTATCTACTTGCAACTTATTGCTTTCGAACTGCTAGGTTGGCAGGAGCTGAGACAGAGAGGGGAGCTCACTCTATCATGCAGAATGTGGGTCTCAAACTGCCGACCTTACAGTCATCAAGTCCAGCATCTTAACCACTAAGCCACCGCAGTTCCTTCATGTATGCATTACTTTTCTGCAAATCACTGCCCTTTCCCTTCTCCATTCTGATGACAGATATCCTTCTTTCTTGTGAGATTTATGTGGCCAACTCAACTCTGGCATTTAGAGGCAACTGTTTGAACAACTGGAAACATGCTGTAGCTATAGATTTTAGTCCTTTGATAAAATGAAATTGGACTCCTGACACCAGCAGAACTGTTAAGTCTTCTTATTTGCTTCCTCTTTTACCCTGTTGGGTGTTGAGGGAAACTCTTCAGTATTACCCTTTTTCTTTTTATTGGTACCCTGCAGAATGTTGTTCTTAAGACTGGTTGACTATAAAGTTCTTCTCTATATCATAATTCCTCTTTGATGCTCCTGGAGATGGATGGATACATGGTGAAGAAGCAAAAGTGAAATTCTTAATTTATCCTGCTATGAAAAATGCAGGAGGTTTTGTTCAGCAAAATTGTCTCATTAAGGAAGGCCTAAACTTGTAACTGAATAAATGTGTTAAATATTTTAGTGTATCCCAGAGAGCAATTATGAAAGTCAGGAAATTATTCTATTCATTGCTATTTGCAAGAGATAGAGGTCTCAGTGTTACAGTAAGTAATTATGCTAATTATTCCTGTAGACTAACTGGAAAGAGAACATACACTTGCCTGTTGCACAGAGCTTATTATGTAAAGAGATTGGGGAACCCAAGTTCAAATTCAGCTATCATACATACCTTAAGAAACAGACCATTTTAAAATAGTACAATATATGAATATATTTCAGAATTATTCACTGTTGCTGAAAGGCATTATTAGCCAGACAAACATGTTTAGCAACAAATAAGTCATTTGCTTGTTTTATTAATCAAATCTTTATTACTATCCAAGACCAGCCTAGAACAGCAAAGGCTTATTAATCATCAAATGATTCTTCTTAAGGCTAATTAGCAACAGGAAATAATTTTTTTAATTTACACACACACACACACACACACACACACACGTGTTACTAAGGCATTTATTGATGATGACAGATACCAGTAAGGTTTTCAATATTTGTACAGTGTTTGAGGGGTGGTTTTATCAGTGCCAGAGACTGCGGTGGCTTAGTGGTTATGATGCTGAACTTGACGACTGGAAGGTCAGCAGTTCGAGACCGGAGGGCTACATGATGGAGTGAGCTCCCATCTCTGTCTCAGTTCCTGCCAACCTAGCAGTTCAAAAGTAAGAAGTTGCAAGTAGATAAAGAGGTGCCACTTTGGTGGAAAGGTAAACAGTGTTCTGTGCACTCCAGTGTCTATTCATGCCTGCCACATGTCCATAGAAATGCCTGCAGACACAATCAGCACTGGCTCTTTGGCTATAAACAGAGATGAGCACTAAACCCTACAGTTGGATAGGGTTGGCTTTCAATCAAGGGTGACCTTTACCTTTATCAGTGCCAGTCCAAATGAGCCTCCATGTCTGAGTTAGGATTCAAACATAGATCTCCGGAGTCCCAGTCAAAAGCATTATTCACTACACTATACTGGTTCTCAACACCAATCTACATAAAATTATTATAATATTAATAATATATTTTTATTTTCTAGCATGATCTGTCCTTCACATGATTCCCAGAAATAACAACTTGCTCTACAAAAGTTAATGCAGTGGTAGCAATTAGAACACACCCCTCCTTTATGTGGAATGGTGATCCATTTCAATTTGTCTCTAATAGGGATATGCATTTTGTATATATATTTTTGGCTATAAATCCCATAATTCTTTCTGAGAGTCCCACCATCCAGTCTTTACTAATGTAAAGGTCACCCATGGGGTCGCAAAGGATCAGAATCGACTGTGCGACTGAACAACAACAATGGAACAAATGAGATAAAAATATAACATTTCTTTTAAGATACAAAATATAGTAATGATGAAATCCTCATAGGATGAGTTTAGCAAGGAATAACACGAGTCATTTTTCTAAAGTAAAATTCTAAGCTCTCATCTAGCATATGCTTCCAATGGACTGGGGAAGCAGATATTTGTTCAGGTAATAGAAACTGTGATGGAGATTTTGGTACCATAATTACTTTTAGTTCTGAAGTACTGTATCCAGGGTCATATCGTCAAATATTCTGTTACTTTAATATAGAAATGGTGCACATCTGTATTTACAAACATTATCAGTAATAGGGGCTATGATCTGACATGATGAATCTTTGCTTGGAAATATACGGTATGTGGTTGCCAGGCAATTCCACAGCTTCAGAGCCATCAGTATTTCCCCTCAGAATTTTAGAGATATTTCTGAAGCAACTTTTAAAAATCAAAACAGAAAGACAAAGAATACTCTTTCCCCACAATTTGTTCTCTGTAGTTGGGAAACTCTACATTTTTCTTCCCCTCTGTGACAATGAAGAAGGATTTTTATGTTCCGTACTCCATTAACCTAAATTAGCCGTAAAGTATTTTATTGGCAAGATAAAATGATGGGTTGTTATTCAAATTAAAATAAACCTATCATGCTGTTTTATTGTTTTCTTTACATTTGTAGAATGAAGGTGTCCTACAAGAAGGAGCAGTGGATAACACAGACATGCCTGCAGACCCTGAGAATGAGGCCTATGAAATGCCTCCTGAGGTAAACCCCTCTTTGATATTTCCTCACAAGGGAATATTAGTATTGTTATTTGTTGCATGAGAGAAGTCTGGACATTTATGTTTGTGGTGCTTTGGAAAATTCTGATACTAGCTTGTCAATGAAGCTTTCTTCTACCAGCTAAAGAATTGTCTACATATTGGTCAAAGTTTAGATGTTTCCTTTTGTGAGATGGAGAGCTGAAGTAAATTGATTCTCCATATACATTTTGGTTGTGATCCTGCAGGCAAATGCTTTCATGAGAGCTTGACTATCAGTAGTGGTGGTTGGAGGGGAGCACCTGCCAGGGTCTAAGGAAAGTGACAGTGAACACTTATTTATTTATTTACTAATCACACTTACATTCCGCCCTCATCCAAGGATTTGGGGCGGCTTACAAAAGAAGTAATATATTGTAGTCACATTGCAAATAGTGCCTTATTCAACATCATTATTGAAACACACCAAGGTTTGTTGGAAGCCATTTCAGCTCCTTCTTGTTGCTGCAGAGTACATCATGACTGAAAATAAATTTAAATGCTTCCTAATTTTTTTTAAAAAAAATAGTATTTTAAAAAATATATGAATGGTATATTGTAATAATCGCTATGCAATGAAAGTACTGCAAGAATATAAGATTTCATTTGCATTAAACTATGAATTCAAAGTTAAATTTTATTGTTTATAAATATGGCATCTATATTATTATTATCACTATTATTTTATGTAGTATAAAAATATGACAACATTTGGGGGGGACTGAAACACTTTGTAGAACTGGGAGGAAAGATTTTTCAGGTACGACTACCCTTGTCATGAGAATAGTACTGGACTAGTAGGAGAACAAACATATTATAGGGGCAGGAAAAAAAGGTTACTGTTCTTTCACACACTGACATATTCTTTAAGCAAAGATACATCTTAGACACAAGCAGAGAAATGTAGGTGGATCAAACAATGGGAGGAGTCTTCTCTTCTGCTTGGTCAGAGGTATGCAGGAGCAGCCTTCCTGTTGGCCCAGGGTGTCATACGACACAATCCCATTGGAAGATTCTATCTGCACACTTCTGACCAACCAGAATGAAAGGGGATGAGGTGTGGGAGCAACAGGGTAGGGGGAAATGAAGTACAGATCCCCTGGAGCTATATTTTGGGGACAGCTTTGAGCACTGGAAATCAGAGCCACTGAAAGACAGGCTCGTGTCCAGACATCTTGCCTATTCCTGATGTCTACCTTTGCCAACAGAGAGTGAGTTTGTAAACTGGGCTGAGCACCAACCCTGTGCCAAAGACATTGTCTGTGTTGTTTTAGGAAGAGCATCACAAGCCATAAAGGAGCTGGGTGAAAATATTCATATTTTATAGCATGGTTTTACCTTGTTTACTTGGATGGGTTGCTTTCTCCCACTCCTGTTTATATTTGTTGTCAATCCATTGAGTGAAATGAAAGAATACTTTGGGGTGTTTTGTACTGAGCATCTCAGAGTAAGATACCAATAAGGAAGGGATGAGGGTCATGGAGCCCATGGCCATCATGTACCCCTAAGGTTGTTTTTGTGCTCCCAAACCAATGCTCCCCATTTTGCTGACCCCCAGGTTTCCTTGGGCAAACAATATGAAGTCTCCTAGAGTGTGAGAGGACTTAGCTTTTCAACATCTTGCAGAACATGCTCAAACTTTTGAAGCATTAAGAAGCAATCCACCAAACTAGAAGTGGACTGCTGGTTTTGTTTATTTTTAATTGTCATCCACAGTGGAGGTGTTTAATGGGACTCCCAGTGAGTTCCAGAATCTGGCATGTTGATTCCTGGGCCACATGAGCTTAGCTGTTCCTCTTATAGGAGTACCAGAAAGCAACAGAACTTAAACACATCCTTTATAAATATAAATCCTATAGCTGAAATAAAAACTAGATCTGGAGCAGAAGGGAGGAACCATCCTCCTCCTGATATGGTTGTGGTCCATTTCTCATTATCCCAGACAATTGGTTATGCTGGGTGAACTCAGGGAAAATGGATTCCATCTACTCATGGAAGGAGTAGGTTCCCAATCTCTGTATTATGCCAGTGTGTTTAATATAAGTGGAGATTGTGGTGACTTAGTGGTTAAGATGCTGAACTTGACGACTGGAAGGTTGGCAGGTAAGCTGTTTGAGACCCGAGTGCTGCATGACAGAGTGAACTCTTGTCATCTGTCCCAGCTCTTGCCAGCCTAGCAGTTCAAAAGCATGAAATTGCAAATAGATAAATAGGTACCTCTTCAGTGGGAAGGTAAACAGTGTTCTGTGCACTTCGGTATTTAGTCATGCCTACCACATGTCCATGGAAATATTTGCAGACACAGACAGCACTGGCTCTTTGGCTATAAACAGAGATGAGCACTGAACCCTAGAGTTGGATATAACTGGCTTTTGAGCAAGATTGACCTTTACCTTTACCTTAATATAAGTGCTTTAATTTTGATCAGATCTTGAATCCGCATCAAGGAGGGAAATGAGTGACTCACTTTTTATGCAGTGTAAAAATATTTCTACAGCCTACTTTCCTAGCTTCAAATTATAAATTTTTGTTCTTTCTGCTAAACACGTCTCTTCTTTCCTTCTCCCACCCCATCATCTGCTTTGTACAGGAAAAATCCTTGAGAGATAAACCTGTTGAAATTTATATACAGATTTACAGACCGTAATATTGTGAATGTCACTGAATTATAGCATTTTGTAAAAATTGGTTTCCATGAAGACTGTACATTTGCCATCTTTAAAAGCAGTAACCATATATTCTTCTCCCACTCTATACTTTAACGGAATATAAAATAATATTTTATTAGGGTTTTTTTTCTTCATCACTTCAAGGAAGCAGCTTGTGTGAGGAAAAACCTTATGGGACAAGGAAATCAGTCTGTTATTT
Organism: Furcifer pardalis; assembly: GCA_030440675.1. NCBI lineage: Eukaryota > Metazoa > Chordata > Lepidosauria > Squamata > Chamaeleonidae > Furcifer > Furcifer pardalis. The sequence continues at coordinate 89,051,222 of CP126892.1, forward strand.
AATCTGGAGGAAAAATAGATTTCCCAAGGTCCTTTAGGTAGTTTTCTGCCTTCAGTGTGGGAGGCAAACTTATCTGCTGCCTATCTTGATGGCCTGCCAGAAATAAAAAGATGCCAGAAGAACCAATTCAATACAAGAAATTACAATGAAAATGACAAGAGTCAAGCTAACTGGTAAGAAAATTGTGTGTTCTTTGCAGTTGGCACAACAGGATTTCTTAAAAAAATGGGTAGCTCAACAATCAGAAGCTGCAAATTAAGTTTGTGTTTATCCTCTGGTGGGTAAGGTAAGGTTGCCCTTGCTCGAAAGCCAGTCGAGTTCGACTATAGGGTTCAATGCTCATCTCCATTTACAACCCAAGAGCCATGTGATCAGTAGCAATATCTTTGTTTTTTCCAGCTACAAATAGTAGCTATACAAGGGTAACAATTTCAAGCTCTGTTTTGCCATTGTGAGACATCCAGGTCTTCTTTCCTGGTGAGATCTGAAATCTCTACCCAGGACAGATGTCTCCCCAAACAGTCTGAGAATGAGATGTTAGGGAGATGACTCATTCTCCAGCCTTCTACTAGTCCAGTTGTTCCCAGCCTTTTTTTTTTTTTTGGCCTTGTCCCACCTAAGCATCTCTAAAATCCTGATTCCTTCATCCCCACCCCCACCCTAGTGACATATAATTGTTATTATTCAAAAAGTGAACTCCTATTCACTTGGAGGAGGCCTAGAAGGCCATTAGCAAGGTCTAAACAAGTTCAAATTACCCACCCACCCCCGTGGGGGATGTGCCCCACTTTGGGTCCCACGGTACTAGACATTATTGGTAGGGAAGTATTTTATTTCATTCATCTCCTTCTAAAATGTAAAGCAAGGTTGCCATTTTAGTAAAGATTATACTGTACCTTGATGTAGTTCATATACTGAGATTTCAATTGTCTTTTATTCCCTTTCTTCTCCTCCTTCTCCTTCTCCTTCTCTGCTGTTGACCATTGGCTGTTCCCAACAGGAAGAGTACCAGGATTATGAACCTGAAGCATGAACACCCTCTCTCGCTCCTGTCTCCTGTGACCTGTTGACAAAGACATCCTGTTCTGTACAAGTGCTGAGTTCCAATGTGCCCAATTGTAAACTATTTTTATAGTTTTCACAGTGTCTTTTGAAGTCTTCCATCAACAATGATCGGAGCATCTGTAACTGCACCCAGTTTTTGTTTTAGTGGTATCCTTGCTTCTGAAATGAAAGTCTGGGTCTCAGAGTCATTGTTGATGTGTGGATATTGTGGCTTCAAGGTCGAAAACATTTGAAAACAAAGAAAAAAACACCTAAGTGTCTACTTATTTCTAAAGCTGTACATGTAGATTGTCAGTAATTTGGTATTGTCTGCGAGACAAGGGTTTTTTAAATGTTTCCTATAATTATTCTTTTCTGTTCAAGAATTACATTATTGTGAAAGTTGTTAATATATTTCTATACATATATACATACATATAAAGTAATTGAGCATGAACTATGCACCTATAAATATTAACTGTGAAATTTTATTTGCTTTGTGAGATGTTTTATTAATTTATAACTGTAAATAATGGTGTCCGACCAGAATAAAATATGGTATCTGTTCAAAAAGTCATTTTAGTTTTCAATAATTAACTCTCCCCTCTATTTTCCCCAACTTAGCAAATGCTGGTGTTAGGGCTGTTTTGTTCATATTAAATTACAGCAAACATGTAATTACTGCTGTGAATATATAAAAGTATAGAAAATGGGATTGAATATAATATCTGGCTTTCGGAGAAAACTGAAATCAGATTATCAGATCATATTGCCATGATGATGTGCTAGAAATTGTTTGTCCAAAGTCTGCTGAAGCATCAAAAAAGGAGAGAAGTAATTGAAAACAAGTTCTACTAGGTGAGGTACATGGCTTCACTAGCCAATTTAACAGCTTGCTTTTTTGTGCAATGTTCAGGACTTGGAAGCATGGTGAGGATGATGGGACAGATACAAGTCCCCATCGTCTTGTCTCATCGCTATATCCACATGTTCAGAGTGAAGGTCAGCTATAGCATTTGTGGTTCAATTATCGGTCCTGCCTTATTGAAGCCCCGAATCATAAACATGCTGATAAATATGCTCAGCTGAACAAGTGCTAACAGTCAACAAAGCTGTCCTCAGTGGTGATGGAGGAGACCAGGACATAATGTTTTCTGTTTACAGTGTCTTTGAAAGTCAGAGAATCTCAACCAGAGCTGCAACTGGGATTCACCAACCTGGGTGTTGTCCCACCGGACCAAATTCAGAGGGCACTTCCCTTTCCCTCCAGACAGGGATGGATGTGCCTGAACTGTGATTATGTTAGGCGTCCCTTGTTGCAGGGCAGGTCTATCTAGGGCATGGGTACTCAGCCATTTAAAGCCACGGGTGTGTGTGGGTGTGTGTCATGAACCCCCAGACAGTTGAGCGAGCCAGACTGGTAGTGTGTCGTTCCCCCCCGCCATAAATGCTGCCATAAAACCTGTCCACAGCTGTCATAAACATATTTATGATAGTTGCGGGCACGTTTATGGCTGTTTTCACCACTTCCAGTGGCAGCGGCAGCCAGCCACATGAAATGGCGCCATGGGCCAAGTCCAGCCCACAGGCCATAGGCTGAGAACCCCGATCTAGGACTTGGTAGACCTGGCCTCTTGGACATGAAGGCAACTTTTAAATATAGATAATAACAAATATAACAAATACCAACCAACTGGCTGGTCTGCCTGCCTACTGGTGTTTTTATGTGCTATCTAGTCAACTCTGATTTATGGCCTGAATACATTTTGTTCATTCCAGCTAGAGTAGATTTATTGTATCAGTAGGATTTAACATGATTATTGACTCACTTTTCAACAGTTGGTTCAGTGGGTCTCATCTATTTGCAAGTTGCAATTAGATTTAAACCCAGAAAAGCAACTTTCCCAAGTTCTGGATGCACATTTGCAGAGACCTTAGGTTTTTGAGATTGGTAACAACATACCTTGCCTTAGGCAAAGAATGTGTCAAAAAAAGGTATATTTTTCACGGAATTCAATATTAATTATTTAAAGTTTGCTGAGCTTTACATTACATTTTTGAGTCATTGCTCCCAGAAAATATGAAGTGTACAAACTTGTCTGAGAAATGTGAGACAGTTGAGCTTATTTTCTTTGTGTTAATTTTGTTCTCCCTTTCTAGTTAAATATCAGCCAACCCATTTTGCAGTCATTCTTTGGATGCAGCCTTTGGTTCACAAGCCTTGTTAAACATATACACACATACTTGCCCTCAGAAGGACCCAAAGGCTATAGTCAGTAGGGGGTTTTTTGGTTACCACGGCAACTTCATATATGCATCTGCAAGCATACACGTGTGTGTATTGTGGAACAGGAGCAATATGCTGCATTTTAATAACACTTCTGCTCCCCAAGTAACTGGAATACTTTTGTTTTACTTTCATTTCCCGTGGAACAGCAGAAGCCAATGCAAGGGCTGTATATATCAAAGCATAATTTGACCCCAGCAAAACTTAGTCACCACTAAGATTAAATGAACATGACCCCCAGGGCTCATCCGCTCCATATGGTGTTTAAAGTAACAGCCCCAGTGCACTATCCAGGGTTGCTGGGGGACTAATTTACAGACCTGTGATAGGATGTGAATAAGAAGCAAACATTATCCTTTTCTATCTCTCTGTTTGGATAAGGACAATATTAATCAAATTGGTGGCTTACGAATGAGTATAGCATTGAGAGGGAAATCTCAGTGACAACATCTCTTAGCACAATCTGACTGTAAGCAATTTTGTGTGATATTTCAATCATCCGTTGGCAGAAAATAGAGCCAAGCTACCCCCAGATAGCTACCACAATATCACCTACAACTTTCAGATCTGCACTCTGTTTTGAATCACTCAAGGTTAAATAGAGAATGTTTCTCTGAATTATGAACTCTTCCCCAGGGTAGGAAATGATTTCACCCACAGGCAATCCACTGACACACTTTTATCTGGTGGGATGGTCATCCCTACCATTAGGAAGAGTGCAGTAGTGAGGTGGTCTCTGGATGCTGCTACTGATTTTCAGATAGAAAGTTACATGCACAGCCCACTTGGAAAAGTCAGCACTATTCCTGTCAAGTATTGAGGTGGTTGGAATGTTGAGGAGAGATCTTAGGACAGTGATGGTGATCCTTGGCACTCCAGCTGTTCTTGAACTTCAATTCCTAGAAGCCCAAGTCCCTGTGAATCCACACAAATGGGTTTACTGGCACTCCAGCTGTTCTTGGACTCCAATTCCCAGAAGCCCAAGTCCTAGGAATCCACACAAATGGGTTTACCGTGCATACTAGATAAACCTATTTATGTGGATTCACAGGGACATGGGCTTCTGGGAATGGAAGTCCAAGAACAGCTGGAGTGCCAAGGTTCACCATCACTGTCTTAGGACCTTAGGTCTTGCTACGGGGCTCAGGTATCACTCACCTTCTGCCAGCAGGTCAGTGGGTTGAAATTTTGTACATGGATGCACAAAATGGAAGGAGACAAAAATGTCTTTCAATAAAGGCAAGAATGTTGATTCATTTGGGGTTTTTAAAATCAGAATTTACTGAAACTAACAAGATTTCTATTTGCAATGGAGTTTTTCTTTTAATTCATCAAAGAGATAGCAAAATGAGAAAATCAAGCGTGGGAGAAAGCAAAACAGAATTAATACACTCATGAACTTCCTCTCTTAGCTGTGCAAAAGTCTGGGTTTAGATGTCTTGTGTTTTCAGCCATATTAGGGCTGGCAGGTCACTTTCTAGTTTCTGGTTATATAACCTCAGCAAAGGATAGCCTACCTCCAGAGGTGGTCCAGTCTAAAAGTACAAAATATTTGTTCTCTGGCCAGTAGCTGTAGAACCTGATATCACCTTCATCTTTGGGCAATTCCACTATCAACTAGCTTCAAATGGACAAGAATCTTTTACCATGATAAACAGGCAATGACTTTGTCTTTATCATGTGACTGAGGCTGTGAAATATTTTCCACAGTAAGATACTTCTGCTTCTACTTAAGGTGTCAAATTCCACATATGCCATATTCAACAGTCCACAACCCTATCAAAGTTATGCATGGTTAAAAATTCTAATCTCAAATTCAGTGATCATAATTTATTTTTCCTTTTTGATATTGGGTCAGGGTCGTAGCCAAGGGGTAGCCCACCCCGAGTTAGCAGTTTGGCCACCCTCAAATTCCCGCTGCTTATATATATGCAATATATATCACATTGTTGCCCATCCTGAAAAAATATTCGCCCACCCACATCTAGAATCCTGGCTACAACCCTGTATTGGGTATAAGGGACACCTTTACCTTTACTTCAGGCTGGTTTTTTTTAAAAAAATAGAGTACATTCCTTATTTAAGCCAGCCTTGCCTTTATTGTATGAAAATACAGTCAACTTAAAAGTGGGCCCAGGCTTTTATGCAGTGTACCTGACATTTAGCGATACTCATGATCCAAAAATGCATAACAGATGGGAAAGCGGTGGGTGAGAGGAACAAATGAAATACTGTAACCAGAGAACCAGGAAAGTAGGTCAGACAGACAGAAGCTCTCCTTTTTGTGACAATCCTAAAGATGGAAGAGGAGAAAGTTATCAGACACCATTGAAATAATAAATGTCAGAGTTTATATTGTACAGAGAGAAGAGAACACCAGTAAAAGATGAAATGCTTTGTGCTTGCTTCTCAATGAGGAGCTGCAAAGCAGAGGAAGCTAACTTGCAAACTACAGGAGATGTGACAAGAAACTCTGTGACATTTAAATAATCTCAGCATTTAAGGAAATTCCTCTTCTACTGATCGGTTGTCTATAATGTGCAGTTTGACCCTTTGATCTAATACACAGTGAGGCCAGCCAGACATTTCATTAGAACAGGGATTCTCAAGCTTTTTAAAGTCACGTGCCGGGTCACGCTCCCTCAGATAGTTGAGTGGGCTGGACTGGAGGTTCCCTCCCACTGTAAACACTGCTGTAAAATGCATCCATCATTCTCATAAACACATTTATGACAGCTGCAGACATGTTTACAACAGCCGTAGATGCGTAAAAATGCATTTACAACAGCCCATCTGCATTTACTGCTATTGTAAATGTGTTTACGGCTGTTTCCATCACAGCATGGTGGTGTTGGCATAGGCATCAGGATCGGCATGGTAGTGGCGGGGGTTGTAGGCCACATGAAATGGCACCATGGACCAGATCAGGCCCACAGGCTGTAGGTTGAAAACCCCTGCATTATACGGTGAACAAAGAACAAAAACTTTTTCCTAGAAGAAGGAAGATGTGTTGTAGGAGGAAGTGAACTAGATGGCAATAACTCACAAGTGGTCCATCCCATCTGCCTGTTTATTTCTTTATCACACATCCAGGCCATTTTAAGACAGCTTTGCTGGACTTCGTTTCCACAACTCCAACAACCGCAGAAAAAAGATGCTTCATGTAGAAAACTAGAATTGACGGGGCTTTTTCCTTTTATCTTTCTAGGTGAAGAGTGTATTTCAACATAGATGAATATTCAATCATTTGAGCTCCTTTCTGCCTTTGCTTATCTAAGTCATCAGAGCTGAAGCCAAATTCATCTAGTTTGTCACTCATCTTTTGCAGTCATAAATATACTGAAGACGCTTATGCAATTCAATGCATGTTTTCAAAATGCATCTAAAGAAGCACTGTGCACATGGGGTGATGGTAAAAAAAAGCATTGGACATATGTCTTAGTAAAAATCAGCATAATGATAGCTTTTTGTGCAGTTGTTTTGATGCATGCTTTGTTGCCAACTCTGATAACACTGATAATGGCCTGTGTTTCATTTCCTGAAAAGTCTGACAATTATATGAGAAAGGGACTCTGATGTGGTTTTTTAAAAATCTTATTTAGCTGAAAGATATATCATTCTGTCACACTTACTTTAGAACTTGGATGGAAAACAGCATCTGCTGAGATGAGAAATAAAGCAGACAATCTGTTTTTGGAGGACTATTAACAATGCGTGTTTAACTTGAGTACATGCATTTAACTTTGCTGAATTACAATTACTTGCGTAAAGCAGGTATCCAGTACATTTTATCCAAATATTACAGCCTAAAAAACAGAGCAGTTTACCCCACAGCCTAGGCTAGCCCACAATATTCTGCTCCCTGAGGTAAAGAACAATGTAGGAGCACCTCCAATTCCACATACAGAGGCCAATTGGGCAAATAATTAACTCTTTCTTTAATATCAGTGGTGGCAGAACATCTTCCCGAAAACAGCTAGCTAACTTAGGAGGTGCAAGTTAAGTCAGCAGCCAACAAAGGCCTTTCCTCCAACAGTTTGTTATTTTATCTCAACATCTACTGCTTTGAGAAATTTCCTCATGTTGCCTAAAGGTAGGGCTGGCCCTGCCCACAATGCCTTGTTAATAACAGAATATAAATACTGTGTTAGAGAGACAATATGAGATGCTGGTTGGGATTCCAGTCCTATTTAGTAGGTGAAAGTATCAATTTCTTTGTTAGTAAAGCACACTACCATCAAAGGAAGATGTGTTTGTGGTATTAGCCTTGTGATAAGTGACTTAAAATTAGTATATATGGCAATTTTATGAACATAATCCAAATGTTTACATTTTTCTCCAACAGTGGAAAGTGGTAGGTTGGTATTTTCATTTGTATGCTCCCTTTCTCCCAATCAAGGGACTGAAAGCTGCTCAAAAGTTATTTAAAAACAAATGGACTAAACCCATTTAAAAACAATTGAATCTGTAACAGCATTAAAGAAATTACTGAAAGCTGTTAAAACCCTTAAAACATATTAAAACACACTTATAAAACAATAGTGTCCAGTACATGAGATTTAACATTGGCCCAATTAGTTGTTAAAAGCCTCTTTGAAAATTAACCTTTTCACCTGTCACTGGAAGGACGAAAGGAAAGAAGGATATTCCGCAACCACAGAGAAGACTGTCTTGTGCAGTGGTGGGATGTCAAAAAATTTACTACCCCACCGTGACGTCATCACAGTGTGGGCGGAGCTAATGTCATGATGTCATGACACCATGGGCGGAGCCAAAGAAAAAAATAAAAATAAGCACGCACACACACTCCATAACCCACCCACCCACCCACAACACGAGAACAGCAAGGAGGCCATGCATATGTGCCAAGCGCTGTAGGCATGCATGCACACCAAGTGCATTTTTAGGAACTGTGGTAGAACGTCAATATAGGTAAAGGTATTAAATACACATTAAAATACACACAGACACACCACATCCAAAGGTGAGTCACTTACCCTGGGGAGCAGGCTATAGGGAGCTTCAGGCTAGCAGCTTCTCTTCCTCCTCCCCACTTGGGAGAGCAGCAAGGAGGACATGCATACACGCCAAGCACTATAGGCATGCATGCACACCAAGTGCTTGGCGTTCATGCGCAGTGGGGGAACCAGTGAAAAGGTAAGCCCCGAAGGTGGTTCCCCCAAAAAGCTCCTACCGGTTCTCTGGGACACTGGGAAAAGTTACTAGCGGTTCTGGCAAACTGGTGAGAACCTGTTACATCCCATCACTGGTCTTGTGTTACCACCAGGCCTGCCTATGAAGACAGTCAGCAGGAAAAAACTCTTCAGAAGATGTTAAGACCTGGGAAACTTTATACAGACAGACAGATACATTCCTTCCAACATCATTGGCTACTACTCATATCCAAGTATACATTTTTCCTAGAAATCATTTTCACAACAAACAGTAAAATGCCACTGGCGTGAATTTGTTTAAGGTGGATCCCAGATTGCCATTAAGTAACCCACACACTGTGATCATGGAGCCATTTCCTGTGGCATGTATGAATGAGACATGCAGGATTTAACAGCAGGACTGCAATGGACTGCCACAGCCTTGAGGATATTAACAAGGTGCGCCTTCACAACCAGTTCATCTGGCGTGGCCTCTTCCGCCTCCATGACCGTTGGGAATCAGCGTTCCTCTTCCATTCATTTTGCCATTGGACCCAATATGATGATTTCCAGTGGCATTTCCTCTGCTGAGGAGGTCATCTCCCCACCCTAAGGGGCTCATCTGCCCATATTCCCAGTGGTTGGAGTAAAAAAAAAATTACTACTCTATGGGTGTGGTATGGTGGGCGTGGCCAGGGGGAATACCCTGCATTATTTCAAAACTTGGATGGGCAGGGCCAGTCAGAATTTCTGGCAAACTGGGGGAAAACCTGCTGAATCCCACCACTGCCATAGCCATTAGCCCATTTAGAGAGTCGGGTTATTTACCAAGTCACTAAGATGCTGACTGGGAGGCGGAAGGTCAGCAGTTCGATTCCCGAGTACTGCAGGATGGAATGAGCTCCCGTCTCTTCCCAGCTCCTGCCAACCTAGCAGTTTGAAAGCAAGAAATTGCAAGTAGATAAATAGGGACCACTTCAGTGGGAAGGTAACAGAGTTCCATGCGCTCCAGTGTCTAGTCATGCCTGCCACATGACCATGGAAATGTCTGCAGAAGCAGACAGCGCTGGCTCTTCGGCTTAGAAACAGAGATGAGCACTGACCCCTAGAGTCAGATACGACTGGCTTTCGAGCAAGGGAAACCTTTACTTTTACCTTTAACATACATACCGCTGGTTGTATGATCTATTCTATTAGTGTAGTGGAATGTCCAGCCAGACTTACTCCTTCCAACACCCTTAAATTGTATAGCTTACAACCAGCACTTTGAATTGAGCCTAGAGAGAGCCAAGCAGTTCATCATCTATCTAAGTAGTTCATCATTTATCAAGTGCATTATTATTGTAAATAAATGACTAGATAACCAGATGGGAGTTAATTAGCATCCCTGGAGTGCCAAAGATTTCCAGGTCTTTGTACAACTTGAAAATGATTGTTAATTAACAAGTAGACATTTTTAGGGATAAGGACTCCACAAGAGATTGTTTGGAAATGTTTTCTTATGGATGCAAGCATTCTGAAAATAGTACTTATACTGGTCAACACAGAACACATGTGTACCAAAGGCCATTCTAGATCTCTGAGCATCCTTTTCTCCATTGCTCTATGTCTGATCAGGAGGAAATGAAGTAGTGATGAGAAAAGGGCATTTTCTGCTTCAGAAGTGGGAAGCAACATTTTTCATCCCATAACAATCAATTTTATGGTAAAATGTTTGTTTTCCTCATGAAATAGAGTACAGTGTCCATCCACACACCTCTAAAAAGCCCACCGAAGAATAAAAACAAGAGTAGCATTCTGGAAACCCAACCGCTTTTCTTCTCTCCTTCACATGTTCAGATCTGTTGCAGCCCGTTTTCCTTTCTAAGAGCAGAAAACAAGTCTTCTAGAGTTAGACCATCTTAATTTGCCTAGAAGACATCTGACTGATGTCTTGTGAATTAGTTGCAATTTGGCAACCTGACCTTTGCAATTTCACATAAGTAAAGGTAAAGGTTGCCTTTGCTCAAAAGCCAGTTGTATCTGACTCTAGGGCTTGGTGCTTGTTTCCATTTATAGCCAAAGAGCCAGAAAATTACCAGAGCTGGTTGCTAAAGGCCACTGCCCCTATTGTAAATATAGGGTTTGTTATTATCCACAGTTTCAAGTATCCATGGTAAGTCTCACAGCGTATCCCCTATGGATGCAGAGGTGAGCTGTAGTCTTTTGTGGGGTATATTATCTATCTCTCAAAGGCTTACAGACAACTTGACAACTGAAAGGTCAGCAAGTCAGCAGTTTGAGACTCGAGTGCAGCATGACAGAGTGAGGTCAAATCTCTGTCCCAGCTCCCACCAATCTAGCAGTTTGAAAGCAAGAAATTGCAAGCAGTTACTCTTTAAAAGCAGGAGTTCTCAACCTTTTAAAGTCAGGGGCCAGGTCACGCTTCCTCAGACAGTTTCGGGGGCTGGATGGCCATTTTGCCCTTCCTCCAGCACATGGCACTTCCTGGTGTGGTTGAGGTGGTGGTGAGGCCACATGAAATGGTGCCACCGGCCGAATTCGGCCCATGGGCCACAGGTTGAGAATCCCTGTTTTAAAGGGTCATGAGTTGTAATCAATGGAAGTTCTTATCATAATAAATATGTGAAGCAACATAATAAATCTGTTAACATGGTTGCCTCTTTGAACATGTGACTCAGTAAGTTCTCTATGACTATGATCCCAGATCCACCCAGCAAAAAATCACTTAGATCACCAAATTTCCTCATAAAGTGTTTCCCCAGGACTGTTTTTTTCAAGAAGGGTAAAATGTCAGCACACAACTCGAGACCTTTAACTTGAGTCAACACCAACAGGATCCAGCAGAAGGGAATGGAAATCAGCTCTTAGAATCCAAAGGTGCCTGCAGATGTCACTGGTGAAGTTCCATCTGTCCTCTTAATACTACAGTACTGCTAAATCTGCATATATTTTAGCTACATAATCCAATCTAGTACATGCCTGACAAAACGGCAAGCTACTTAACAAGAAACAGAGGAATCATGAGATGGTTGGACCGAAATACACAAACACATAAGCATATCTATTCCCTTGCTCCTGAAAGACCAATGAACCTGACTTCTGCTTATCTCTTTGCTACCAGCTTACACTAATGCTTCTGTCAGATGGGTACAACATGTTGGCAAGGATGAAACAGCAACTGTACCCACACTGGAACAGACACATTTTAATAGAGTGTTAGTTGCCTCCTTTTCTATGTTGGACATATTTCTTTTCATTCTCCTATAGGTATAATTTCTTATCTGTTCTAACAAGCTTTAATTTATTTTTCATTTATCTATTCAAGCCAGCCACTTTGGCATTTGTTTCTTTTCCCCCAAGGCTAAGCTGGACGAGCTATTAAATATATATTAGTACGTGAGTATTTTCCAGCCCCCTCTTTTCTCCTTCACTGGGCGTCTGTTGAGATCATATAGCCTCCTCTTTGGGGTAGTTTTGGGGCAGGTTAGCCCAATGGCATATGCAGTTGTTATGTGTTAGATTGGGCTCCAACTTGCCCCATCTTGAGGGGGGTTTCTAATAACTACCTCACTACATTTTATCCCATCCCAAGTATATGTGTATGCTGTGGATGAGCTAAACCAGAACATAGCTCAGACTTTTAAACCATATATACCAGGGGTTCGCAACCTGCGGGCCAGCCCTGGCCCACGATGGCAAATCAGCCAGCCAACGGCAGCACCCCCAAAAGTGGAAGCATTTACGACAGCCGTAAACATGCCTGCATGTGCGCAAACATGCTCATTGTGGTTTACGGCAGCGTTTATGGCAGGGGAAACCACGTGTCTAGCTTGCTCAGCTGTCTGAGGGGGAGTGGTCCAACTCGTGGCATGAAAAGGTTGAGAACCGATACATACTCTCATATAAATTTAACCAAACAAAATGCTATGTTTTGCATGCTAAATACATTTCAAGAAAGAGAATTTTCTTCTGGACATTCAGTTTATCACACTGAAAGTATAATACCCAGCATGAGAAATGTTCAAAGCTAAGAAGGAATTTCCTCAAATATTAAAGGAACACATAACTTTTCTTTGCAAAACACTGCAATTACAAAAATTGTCAGCTGTGAATTATGGACTTCTGAATCACTCCCAGTAGTCTGGCACAGTTAGGTCTCCCTGTGAGGAAAATGCAGAATATCTCTTATGAGAGCTAACAAAACCAGAGCAAAATTGATGAAGGAAGTTTACATAACATTCACATAGTGCAGCTGCTAGGTTGATAATTTCGTACTAATTCCCTCAAAAGCTTTATATGTGTCGCAAATATTTTGTTGCGCTGCCAGTGAACTGTAAAGTGAAATTCTCAGGGGCTGCACCACAAAAAGAGGAAGGAAAAGTAGTGTGTCTCTCTTGACACTTCCTGTAAAGTTGCCCAGACTAACCTTCCCCTCAGAGAAATGAAAACAGCTGCGGAGAGTAAATTTGGTTAATGTTCTCTTCTTTGCTATCTAACAGAAGGTTGTTTCTGATATTCAAATAAAAATGCATTTAGCACTGCAACAGTTGCAAAACTACTGCAAAATCCACAATATCTCTGGTAATTCAGTTTGTAAATCCATTTTCTTACTCTATTCAAACTATCGTTTCACTGCCAATAGTAACTTTTGAAGATGGATGAATGTCTCCTGGAACATTGGACATAGAGTCAAGCTTGAAAGGCGCTGAAGATTAAATTATGGATATCATAATAATTTCACTATGTAAACCTATGCCGTGATTGCACTGACATTATTGTGTAAGGATTTCAACAACTTTATTTCAAAAATAATATATGAGTTTGAAAACCACCAAAGAAGAACAAGTAAAATGTGTTTTAGTTTAGGAAAACAGGCAAGTCATGGATGGAGATAGGAAGATAAATGACAAGGGACATGACAAAAAATTGTCTATGTCTTAAGTCTTTTTGCTGAATGCACCTTTTAAGCTTCCCCACTTTTGTGCCCTTCAAATGTGGAAATTTTGTAAATGGGCAAGAGCCTTTCTGTAAGGCTATGAGAAATAGATATTATACTCCACAAAAGACTACAGCTCGCCCCTACATCCATAGAGGATATGCTGTGAGACTTACCATGGATATTTGAAATTGTGGATAATAACAAACCCCATGTTTGCAATAGGGACAATGGCCTTTAGCACCCAGCTCTGGTAATGCGCCATAGAAATATATACATTATGTATTTCAGGGATTTTTATTTTATAATCATGGCTAACTGAATATGTGGGTGCTAACAAATGGATATGTGTGATGAAATGTATACCTGATTAATGGCATGTGCTAGTTGCCTCAGAAATCTGAAACTCAAACAATTCCTCTGCCTTGCACTCAGTTTCTTGGGTATTTGACTAAGCTCTAGAAAGCATTTATTTTTCTGCTCAGTTTTCCTTCTATGAAATAGTTATTTTTGGGTATGTGTTTTCCTGGGGCCAATACACTGGGTAGCACCCTGTTGGTTTCACTGCATTCTTTCTTCATTGATGAAATTTCCAAAGAGGAAAGTGCCTGAATAAGAAGAGCATAAGAGCAGCATCCTGCTCAAAACTCTCTCACACGCACACGCACACGCACACGCACACGCACACATACACACCTGGTGAACTGGTGTGAACCTGCTGGTGCCCACCACTGGGCTTATCTATGAGCATTCCTCTAGAAAATTTAGGATGTTAGCTAAACTCAGCTTTAGTATTTATAGGGTTAGACCCTCACCCAGCTGCTGCTAGGCTCAACCTGAGAGCCTTAGGAAAGGTTCTGGACCATGATAAACTCTACCTAGAGACCCTGTGATGTTCTGCCATATAAGAACTGGCTCTTTCCCCAGAAGCTGCCTCAGCAATGATTACCTGTTCCTGAATTATTGCTGGTTTATATCTTTGAAGATCTCCTGCCTTGTTTCTGGTTCCTGCTTCTGAAGACTCTTTGCCCTGTTTCTGTGGACTGTTGTTGTGCCTTTCTTGGATTCTTGCTGCTTGAACCCTCTCCTTGCCCTGCTCCAGCCCTTGAAATTACTCTGCCTCCCCTGTTCTCTCTGTCACTATCTTATTTGGATTATGCCCTATTATCCAGACCAACCCTGTCTACCTCAGATTTGATTTTAGACTCAGATTCTTGACTGTGATGTGGTTATTATTTGGGCTGTTGTTTGGGTCCTTGTGTAACAATACATTATTTTAAATGGCTTATCGTTCCCTTTGAGGTACCAAATTCAATAAGAAACAGTTACTCCCACCATGAAGAGGATCATGTTGTACCTACTCACTGCACAGAGTTCAAGGTAATAAAGCTAGTACAGTAAAACCTTGCATAAAGAGTGCCTCGCTTAGAGACTAACTCGCTTAAAGAGTAGAATTTTCTCTGAATGGTCGCCTCGCTTAACAACTAAAACCAACTAAAAACTCACTTAACTAAATCAGGATTTGCAATCCCCCCTACCAGAAGTCACAATTGGTCAGTTACAATGGTGGTTTGCTTAAAGAGGAAACTCACTTAAAGAGCAATCCTGTGGAATGCATTATGCTCTTTAAGCGAGGTACCACTGTAATACCTTAAGTATGTTGGTATATATGGGAATCCCAAGCCAAGTTTTAAATAGCTATCCACTCAAAAGTTTTCTGCCTGTTTCAAGGAATCTGACTCCAGTCTTTTCCCATGTATGATTTTTATTTTTAGTGTTTGAAATCTGAGGCTCTTTCTATGATATTCATGAAAATGTTGGAATGTTCTCATCAAGGAATCTAAATCTAATGCACTCATATATAGAATGCCTCAACTGACAGTGATTTGCTTTGCAACCCTACTTTTGTAATTGTGCTAACAGTCTATGATCCTCACTAGAGCCAAAACCAGTCCCTGCAACTGGTGTGTATTTATTTTATTTTATTTGTTCAACTTATATACTTGCTACACAAAGCACAATAATAATATTTTTTCCCCATGGCAAAGAGTTTTATACCGTAAAAAAACAGAGAAGAGGAGCAGTTGGAGAGGCAAGGCAATATTCAAAAGGGAGAAAATTCTTGCTCATTTAAAGGAATGATTTCCTTCTCCAAGCACAAAAGCCTTATTTAAACTTTAAGTCTATGGAGAAATAGGGTTTGATTTGCAACCACTCACTTTGTGATCATCACTGGGGAATCAATTAAATTGTTGGTGAAGGTTGGCTGCATTTCCTGTCCACACCCCACCCCACCGTATGACCTGTGTGCATCATGGAATGTCAAAGCCTAGTCAACTGCTAGCATGTTGATCATCTTTGATCTGTCTTGTTCAGCAAAACAAAGACCTAGGCCAGGAGTTCTCAACCTTTTAAAGCCGGGGGCCTGGTCATGCTCCTTCAGACAGCTTGGGGGGGGGGGCAGATGGCCATTTTGCCCTTCCTCCACTACTCGGCACTTCCTGGTGTGGTGGAGGTGGTGGTGGGGCCACATGAAATGGTGCTGTGGGCCACAGGTTGAGAATCCCTGTCCTAGATTATATAAAACCCACAATGTAGTCAGACACATCTGTCCAGCCTGGCCACCGACCAAGATATGAAAGGTTAGGAATGGCCTGTACCATTAAGAGAAGGTTATTTTCTTCCTTATTGTAATCATTTCTTGTTCTACTGTCATCCATTCTCTAGGACAAGGGTGCCCAAACTTTTCGGCCCGGGGGCCGGATAACATTTTATCAGAGGCTCCGAGGGCCGAACTATCTCTCCATGGTACATACATCCACCCAGCCTTGCCGCCGCCTCCTCCGCCGCCACCACTAACGCCTTTGCCGCCGCCTCCTTTTTCACCGCCTTCGCGGTGTCCTTTAAAAATGTCCTTTTAAAAAAATATGACAGATCCTAGAAACTCACATCCAGCTTGGTCATTGTGGCATCCAAGGAGCTGTTGTTGTGTTCCAAAGCTTCAGGTATGTGGGGTTTTAATTGGCAATGAAAAGTCATTAGCCTTAGAAAAGATCCGCTTCCTGACATGATGTCAGGAAGCGGATCTTTTCTAAGGCTAATGACTTTTCATTGCCAATTAAAACCCCACATACCTGGAACTTTGGATTTTAATTAGCAATGAAAAGTCATTAGCCTTATAAAAGATCCGCTTCCTGACATGATGTCAGGAAGCGGATCTTTTCTAAGGCTAATGACTTTTCATTGCCAATTAAAACCCCACCTACCTGAAACTTTGGATTTTAGTTAGCAATGAAAAGTCATTAGCCTTAGAAAAGATCCGCTTCCTGAAGCAGATCTTTTCTAAGGCTAATGACTTTTCATTGCCAATTAAAACCCCACCTACCTGAAACTTTGGATTTTAATTAGCAATGAAAAGTCATTAGCCTTAGAAAAGATCTGCTTCTGACATCATGTCAGGAAGCAGATCTTTTATAAGGCTAATGACTTTTCATTGCCAATTAAAACCCCACATACCTGGAACTCTGGATTTTAATTAGCAATGAAAAGTCATTAGCCTTAGAAAAGATCCGCTTCCTGACAGGAAGCGGATCTTTTCTAAGGCTAATGACTTTTCATTGCCAATTAAAACCCCACCTACCTGAAACTTTAGATTTTAATTAGCAAGGAAAAGTCATTAGCCTTAGAAAAGATCTGCTTCCTGACATCATGTCCTGCCTGGCTTCCTGCAGCCTCAGAGGGTGGGGGAACTTCAAAATTAGCGCGCATTGGGTCTCCCAACCAATTTAAAATCAGGAATTACACAATGCACAGCCATAATACTGTAAATCAATTTTGACTTCCAACTTATACAGTAAAACCTCATATAACACTAAAACCTGGTTCCACAAGTCTTGGTGTTATATGATTTTTAGTGTTATCTGATCCTCTATGGGATCCATAGAGATACATTGTAACCACACAGGCTTTAGCGGTTGTTATCTGAAGCATCCCATAGGATCTTAATGTTATCTGATACAATTCTTCCCCCCAGATTCCTTAATGTTATGCGATTTTAGTGTTATTCGATACTAATGTTATATGAGGTATTACTGTACCAATACAGTAATACCCCGTATAACGTGAGTATCATATAGCGCTAAAACCGTATAACGTTACAAGATTTTCGGAAAAATCTTGTATCGAATAACACGATTTTAACGTTATCCGATACAGTCGTTCTTAGCAGCAGGGTGGATGGAAAGCTGAACGGGGTTCTCTGTTCAGCTTCCCAGCCACCCTGCAGCTACGGAGGCAAGGGCGGGTGGCTAGGGAAGCCGACAGGGAGTCCCCGTCAGCTTTCCCAGCCACCCTGCAGCTGTAGATAGGGTCCTCTGATCTCTCTGGAGCAGGCAGGGGACACGATCCAAGCTGTTTCTGGGATTCCCTGACGTCCTGAGCCAGTGCAGCAAGCCAGAATGTCAGGGTTCGAATCCCGACATTCTGGCTTGCTGCACTGGTTGAGGACGTCGGGGATGCCCACAAACAGCTTGTATCGGGTCCCCACACCTCCCTGGACCCAGCCGGGGGGGGGGGTCAGAAACCCAAAAATTGGTAAAAAAACGGACTTTTTTTTTTTTACCAATTTTGGGGTTTCTGACCCCCCTCCCCCGCGGGTCCAGGGAGGTGGGCAGACACGATCCAAGCTGTTTCTGGGCTTCCCCGACGTCCTGAGCCAGTGCAGCAAGCCAGAATGTCAGAGTTCGAATCCCAACATTCTGGCTTGCTGCTCTGGCTCAGGACGTCGGGGAAGCCCAGAAACAGCTTGGATCGCGTCCCCACACCTCCCTGGACCCGGCGGGGGGGTCAGAAACCCCAAAATTGGTAAAAAAAAAAAAAAAAAAGGACGTTTCTCTTTCTCCCTCTCCCAGAAGAAATTAGATTCGGCAGAAGTCCTAGTACTAAGCAGCAGAAGGAAGGAACTAGGCACTGATTTGTGATCCCTCCGCAAAAAAAAAAAGTCCGCAAAAAAATAAAATAAAAAATAAAATAAAATAATAAGAGTTCCTATACCATGTCGGGGGCCGGATGAAATGGCCTGGCGGGCCGGACCCGGCCCGCGGGCCGTAGTTTGGGCATGCCTGCTCTAGGATAACAGCAAGAAAGAGAATACAAATAGTACCTGATGGTATTCAGTAAATGCATGCTGGATGGTAAATTGCAAATATAATCACTTACAGCATTGTAAGGAGAGAAAAAGCTTGCCTCTCGAGAGATGTAAAGTTAAATTTGGCTTACAGTGTTCTTCCCATAGTGGCTCTTAAAGGCATGCCACAGCTAAATATCCTTTGCCAGGGCTAGCTTGTGTTTATGTTAAAACATCACCATTTGAATTGATACACAATGTGGAACAATGTCTTATGTGACCCTTGGGAAATCAAAAGAGAAGGAATCCTAATCTTAAACTATTTGTTCAAGCAGCATCCCAGCTGAAGCAGGAAATGGACTGTTGTAAAAAAACAAAAAACACACACAATGCAGAAGAGAAGGTCTAATCCAGAGACGACTGATTCTAGACTAAAGAATGCTGAGGAAAAGGAAAATTTACAGAATAAAACTGTTTAAAATGATTGAATTTCATACTGGAGCCAATAGATCTAAGGCTAAATCAGAGGTTCCCAAAGTGGCGATTTCAATTCCCAGAAGCCTAAATCAGTACATTGGCTGATCAGTGGGAGTTGACTTAGGTTTCTGGGAATTGAAGTCCAAAAACCAAAGGTTGGGAAACACTGGACTAAATGCAGTATTAGTCCTACGTAGGGTTGCCATATGTTCCGGTTTTGCAGGGTTTTCCCAGATTCAAGCTGTAAAAGTCCTGGATTTTAAAATTTGAACAAAAGAAGCAAGATCACCCTCACCACCACCAAGGGATTTTTGCAAAGAGTTAATTCACTGCCTCCCTGCCTTTCTTTCAATTTTCCTACTTGAAAACAGTGCCCTGAGAAACCCGCCAGGGATGGGAGATGCTTGCAAGTGAGATAATTGAAAGAAAGGCAGGGAGGCAGTGAATTAACTCTTTGCAAAAATCCCTTGGCTCAACGTGAAGTTTGGGGGACAAGGAGTCATCTTCAGCCCTTTTCCTCAAAAGCCAGGAGGGAGCAAGAAATGCCCATATCTAAGAAGCCAAATCTCCACCATACACTGGAACGGAGGATTCCTTCTTCACGTGACAGCAAAGGGTTAATTGTATAGGGTTGGTATTCCTAGAGAAGAAGAGAACAGGGCAGACAGAAAATGGTCGTCCATCACAAAGGTCTTCCTCCAAAATAAGTTCCTTCCTGTTCCCTGCTTTTCTCCTTCCAAAGGGAAACAGAGGCTCCATGGACTGCATTGCTGTTCTGGAACCCTCTTTAGAACTTTCTTCCAAGGGATCCTCATGTGGGGTTTTAGGGTGAGTCTACTTCAATGGTATGTGTGTGAAGGGTAGGGTGTCCTCAGGGGGAGGAAGGGTGGTTTCAAGAGTGGCCCAAGAAATTTTATTCAAAAAAGAAAATAGTCTTTTGCAAGAAGAATCACACAGGGGGGAAAAACCTCTTGACTACAGTTTAATTTAAACTGATTGAGGCTGTCCACCCTGGACGGGTATTCCATAGGGTCTTAGAGCCACGGTCTCCTTGACAGCCTGTCCGACACATGCAAAGTTTGAAGAATACAATCACATCATGTGGCTGTCCCAGTTTGGTGGGAAAGAATTATGGCAACCCTAGTCCTACTTAGAGTATCTTCATTAAATGGATCTTGTTTCTCATGCCTGGTTTACATTCCATTGATATCGCTGGATTCACCCTATTTAGAACTAACACTGGATTTAACTCTGGGTGTAGTTTGCTTGTATGTTTGTTATATTAAATTTGTGTCCTACTTTTCATCCAATCAATTCAGGGCAACATACATAGCTGCCACCTTCCCACTTTTATCTTCACAACAATCCTGTGAGATAGAACAATCCATGAGAGTGAACTGGCCCAGGCTTATCCAACTGAGTTTTATGGCTAACTGAGGAACTGAATTCCCTAATTAGTACTTCTTGTTTCAGTTGTGTGTTGTCAAATCACTTCTAATTTACGGGCCCACACTGCACCTGTGTAAGATTTCTTTCTAATTATTACATAATGTCTGCCCATTTAACTGCTGGCATTTTAAGATTTTGAATGTTGTAAATACCATGTTTCATAGCCTGGGCCCTCAGTTTTAAGAAGTATGTTTTGATTGCAATTTTGTTACCAATGGTTGTAGACATTATTTTACAATATTCATTTTGGTAACTAGCTGTGAAAATACTGTAAGTTAAGTAAGCAAATAATTAAGTAAGCAAATTAATCAAATAATGTATTAGACTTGATATCATAGGATATGGTCATGAGTCCAGTGGCTTTGTTTAATGAAGAGGCAGTTTGAGAACATTAGGCGGGCCATGCTAGATCAGAACAAAGGTCTATCTAATACAGAGTTCTGATCACATAACAGCTAACCAGTTGCCCATGGGAAGCTCAAAAGTGGAACTGATAATGTGATATAATGACTAGAGGGGATTAGGATACAGGAGAGGTAGATCTGGCCAGATATCCCGCTATGGTAATGGAGTAGATTGTACAGCCCCTGACTCAACGCCAAGTGTTGGGTGGTGGTAAATAACCTGACTCCCTAAAGGGGCCAATGGCTACAGGTGAATGAGCCCCTTTAGGTGGGGTGATGGTTCGTTCCCTCAGTGGAGAAAATGCCACTGGAAACCATCCTATTGGGCCAAACATCAAAATGAGCAGAGGAGGAACCTCTTCACTATTCCGATTCCTAACAGTCATGGAGGCGAAAGAGGCCATGCCAGATGGACGGGCTGTGAAGGAGCACCCTGATAATATCCTCAAGGCTGTGGCAGTCCATTGCAGTCCCTGTGTTAAATCCTGCATGTCTCATTTCATCCGTGCCGCATGAGATCACTCCATGATCACAGTGCGTGGGTCACTTCATGGCAAGCTGGGATCCACCTTAAACAAATTCACGCCAGTAGCACTTTTCCTGAAAATGATTTTTTTTTTTTTTTGGGGGGGGGGGATGTATATTTGGATACGAGTAGCAGACGAATGATGAAAAGACTGGAAGACTAGGTCAGTCACACACTCTCAGGCTGTCCAACTTCATAGGGTTATTGAATGCATAAGGGAGGGAAATGAGATCCATGCATCCTGATGGAAAAGTAGGAGATAACTATAGGAATAAAACAAGCAGACAACCAAAATAAACCACTCACTTCGGCTTGTGTCCCTTGGCTACTGATATATGCAGAGAATTTAGCTCTGTCATGACTAACAGCTGGTTTGACTGAAGATATCAATGGTTATTTTGGTAAATTAATTAAATAGAGCCTCCAGAAATAGACATGTTATACCTCTCTGTTCCTATCAAATAGTGAGAACAAACAGCAATGTAAGCCATTTCCTTCATGGCTTGCTTGTGAATACCTGGAAGTATTTGAATAACAAAAGCTTGCAACAATGTGTAACTTTTAAAGTGACCCCATAAAAGGCATCAGCTTCCTCCTGCATTACTTTGATTGTATTCATGGGCCACATGGCTGATTTCTGCTTATGGAAGTATTTGGCTGACAGTTGTTAGGCTGACCTAGAACACCAGCTCACATGTTCCAACCAAGCACAACTTCTTTCTTACTAAATGCCCACAATTAAAATGTGATCTTTTGTTTATATGGCTAGCTATGTGACTATAGGCACAGGTGGATAAAGACTAGAGGCCAGGACATCAAACTGACAAAATTAATGAGATAAAATTATTCAGAAA
Source organism: Furcifer pardalis (assembly GCA_030440675.1). NCBI lineage: Eukaryota > Metazoa > Chordata > Lepidosauria > Squamata > Chamaeleonidae > Furcifer > Furcifer pardalis. Next base: position 89,073,480 of record CP126892.1, read on the forward strand.
TAAAGTCATGATGACAGTAATGGCGAAGCCAGCCCTGCCATTTTGTAGAGTGTGACGATAGCCTCTGAAAACTGTGGCTGGTATGAAAAAGCTGTTTAGTTTATCCTGATTTTATTTTAGGGGTAAGAGGAGGGGAAAGACACACAAAACTTGCGACTTCTGGTGTCAAAGTAATTTGACCTGCCTTGCAAATTATGCTCTTCGACAGGAGGAGAGTACCATTTGCAGTTCTGCTTCCTCATGCAGGAAAATGCCTTTAATCCAACCTGGATCTTTATACAGAGGAAACACTAGCAAAATGTTAATAGAATGCAAACGGTGTCCTTAATTTTAACTATTTATAGACACAATGATCCCCTGCTGCTTCATTATTATAATTAGATCATTTACTACTGGTAATTTAGAATCTCATTCTCCTTTCTTGTTTTATGTTCTTCCTCTCCCCCTCCTCCACCCACCAAAGATGGGATAAGTGACTGTGCAAAAATGCAGAAAAGAAATAGGAAAAAAGAATGGAATTAAAATATGTAAGTAAGGTTCTATAAATATCATTACCCTCAGATGACACCTAATGGTGGAAAGATGCAATGACATAGGCTAGTCTGCTTTTTTAACAAATACAGTATGCAAGAGAAACAGATGTTACTCTATGACAAAAAGGTAAAGGTCTCCCTTGCTTGAAAGCTAATCATATCCAACTCTAGGGAGCAGTGCTCATTTTCCATTTACAGCCAAAGAGCCACGAATGTCTGCATCTGTAGACATTTACATGGTCATGTGGCAGGCATGACTAGGTGCTGGAGCACACAGAAAGCTGTTACCTTTCCTGGTGAAGCAGTACCTATTTGTAATTTCTTGCTTTTGAACTGCTAGGTTGGCAGGAGCTGGAACTGACAAAAAGTACTCTCTAGCAGCATAGTGTATCTCTCCATAGATCATGAACATTAAAGCCTTGCATAATGATTTTTACTTACTAACACTGGGAATACGCATGTTTAGTTCTAATTATGCAACAATCCTCTTTTACACTACACTTGATCTTTGCCAAAAGGCAGAGAATCCTCTTTTTAAAAACACAGCAGTGGAAGTATGTTGTTAACAGTTTTTGAAGCCAACTGTTTTTCATGGAAAAGATATCTTGTGATTTTGAAACTTTGAACTCCCTTAACATCAAGCAAATGGTAGGGTAATTTCAGGACATATAAACTGTGTAGTTTTAGAATTGCCTTAATTGCTGCAGTGAACTGAGGGTGTTCTGCTCTTCAGCAAGGAGCATATGTTTTAATTAGGCAGGGTTTTTAAAAATTGAACTACTCATTAAATAATATATTAGAAGACCATGGGGCATTGTGGTTTATCATACAACTAGGACAAATATAAGATATGGGGTTGATTTGCAGGTAAATTATTAATCTCTGTGGGCCCATGCGCCATCGCCCCAGCACAGTTTGCCCTGCCCCTCTGCCCAGCAGCCCAATGGAGCGCTTCTTCCCTCCCCCCAGCACAGAGTTCACCACGCCTCTCTGCCCAGGAGCCCAATGAAAGTGCTTCCTTTCTCCTCTCCCCCAAACAGAGTTTGCCTCGCCCCTCTGCAGCACAGATGGCAGCCTGTTGAGTTTGGACACTCAGTCTCTAAAAGGTTCACCATAACTGTTATATAGTTTTATGTACTCTTCTGCCAAGTGATGCGAGGCTGTAATCTCCATAATTGTGGGAAATAATATTTTTAGTCTTGCGTTGCATACACAATAGCAGTGTGGTGTGTTAGAAAGAAAAACAATCTCTTCTTTTCCTTATTTCCCTATGATTTGTTTGTTATAAATCTCAACAAATGGTGTGAATACTGACTTTTAAATATATATACCTTAACATACCTTATACAGCTTAATTTGGAAGTATCAGCTGAAACAAAACTATGCTCAGAAAGCAGGACAGGGAAGCTTAAAATAGAGCTGTTAGCCATCCAGAGTCAGTGTAGAATTGGGCGGCAATAGAAAATTGAAAAATAAATAAATAGGCTGCCATCCATGCCACACCCTCACGCCACATGTGAGCTGCCCATCTTACCCCAGACAGAGGAGGAAGGAAGTGTTCCCATTGGGCTCCTGGGCAGAGAGGCAAAGTCTGAGACCAGAATGGGCTTTCCAATTCTCAGCATCTTTGAGATTGAAAGGGAGACATTTATTGCCTATCTGAATACTGTAATCTATTGTTGCTGATGTCTGTGGGAAGCTGTATTGTTGTGCTTGCGTGTCTGTCATTTTGCTTGAGCACACCCTTCTCCCTTTGACCCCTGAGTCTTGTGTATAAAAACCATGCCTGTAAGTTTCACTCCTTGTCTGAAGAAGTGGACTTGATAAAAATATATAACAATAAAAATATAGCAGTTAGTCTTTAAAGTGCTACAGTGTTTTTTATTTTATTTTGTTTATTTTGTTTTGTTTTCTGATATGCCTGAACCACAGACTAACACGGCTACTATTCCAAAAAATAAATAAATCATTTTCCTTCTGTTGTGGTCCAGGGGAAAACCCTTCCTTACCTTCCAAGTAGATAGGATTCAGAGGAATCCAACAAAGCCAAGACTGAGGCAAGAAGCAAGACTTTAGTTAGAGATAAAAGTATGTTGTTAGAGCAGCTGTGTACATGTTATTCAGGCCCTATCCTGAATCAGAAACAAGGTCTTAAAAAGGGAGCAAACAAGAAAAAGGAACAGGAAGATGGATGTTCAGATGCAGTTCTGGCTCCCATATAGGGCAGGAAATGCTAGCTGCCTGGAAAATGGGATGCTGGATACAACTTAATGGTGCTGACACAACTTCTTTGAGCCTGAGACAATTGGCCAGTATGGAGATAAATACATAATGGGTAGACCTCTGGACATTTGTTGCCCCATGAGCCTGGGATGCTCCTTATACTACAGAGACTAGAGACTGGGGTTATGTCATCTGAAAATAATAGAGAACTGTTCCCCAAAGGTTGTGGTCACACCATGTTATTCACCAATGAAGAACTATCTTGGAGTTAGCAACTTGGGAAGGAAATAGAAAAGCCAGTTGGAAAGCAAACTTTGAGGATATCAAAAAGCCACTGCTCCCCAAAAGAAGGGGCATTTGTCCCCTCAATCCTGTCCTCAATTCATGATTCCTAAACTCTTTTCAGGATTCCCCATCTGGGATTTAGGAGGAAGCTCTATTGAATCTACCCATCTGAATCTATTGAACCAAGCCTTCTAGTTCTCTGGGCTGGATCAGGTATAATATTTTAGTTTCTGCTTTAATCATTTTTAATGCTCCTATTCACCTATTTTTGTCTCCAAACTTCTACTTTAGGAATAAGAGAGCTCTGAGAGTCCAGTGGTCTTTTGTCCCCAGCCTGTTGCTCTCCAGATAATGCCAGAAGTGATTAAAAGGTCAATTCTTATTCCCTCTTTTAAAAAGAACCTTTAAAACATGTGTATACCCACCATGTTTTAGAGGGATAAACTCTCCAAAATCTAGGATTACTTTCTTCTGGGTGTCTTTGTGAGCTATTAAAACAGCCCTTGGGGCTATATGTAGTCCACTGAATACATGAGTTCCACCCAGTTCTGCTCCATTTCTATTCATTCTTCCCATCAAAATAGCATTTCACTAGTGAACTTGTGTGTGTGTGTGTGTGTGTGTGTGTGTGTGTGTGTGTGTGTGTGTGTGTGTGTGTGTGTGTGTGTGTGTGTGTGTGTGAGAGAGAGAGAGAGAGAGAGAGAGAGAGAGAGAGAGAGAGAGAGAGAGAGAAGACTCAAGACTATAATTATAAAACATGTCCCCAAAACAATTATTTTCATTTGTCAAAATCTCTGTTGCCCATCTGTTGCCCACAGATTTTAGAAATAAAACTTATTTTCTTGCCCTGAAACAAACCTAAGTGTATGATATTCTGCTCTTTGTATATTACACCTACCCAGCCAACTGTGTTTGACACAATTAGACATGGAAGAAGAAGAATATATACCAGTATGCATTTGTTATGTGTTTTCAGCAGAGCAAAGTGGGAAATGATTTCTATTAAGGATTGGAACTCATGATTATTGCACAAAAGTTATCATTTGTTTAAATTATGAGTTCTGCCTAGTCTATGGAATTTTCCACACATATAATATTCATGTCAGAATACTATCTGAGTGCTTCAAAATGCAAATTATAATTAAAATGGGAAGCACTGGGGGTGAGTCTAAAAGCGAGAGAGAGAGATACGGAAAAGAACCAGTTACTACAAGCTTCAGTAATTGAACAGATAGAATTTCAAATTGGAAAATATTGCCATCATTACAAAGAAAGATTTTGATTATACATATTTATTCCGTGAAGGTCGCCAAACCAGGATGAAAGAAAGCTCTTCCTTATGGCTTTGCCACACAAGGAAGACAATTTTAAAAATATGCAGTATAATTGTGACTGATAGATGACATTCAAGAAGTTTTTCATTAAACTTCAGAGACATGATTTTGCATTTCTGCCAAAGGTCATTTTTTAAAAAATCTCTTCTTAATTGGTCATTTACTCTTTAATATGATTTCAGACATCCTAAACTTTGTGACCTTATGGGAAATTTGCCTGGTATGGGAACCTTAACACAAAGCTACATGCCTGGTAAAGGTAAGGGTCGCCCTTGCTCCAAAAGCCAGTTGTATCCGACTCTAGGTTTCAGTGCTCATCTCTGTTTACAGCCAAAGAACCAGTGATGTCTGCATCTGCAGATGTTCCCATGTGCATGTGGCAGGCATGCCTCAACACCATAGTGCATGAAACACGGTTTACCTTCCCACCAAAATGGTACCTATTTATCTACTTGCAATTCTTGCTTTCAAACTGCTAGGTTGGCAGGAGCTAGGACAAAGATAGGAGCTCATTCTGTCATGGAGTACTCAGGTCTTGAACTGCTGGCCTGCCAACCTTCCAGTTGTCAAGCTCAGCATCTTAACCACTTGAGCCACTGCAGTCCTGTGTGAAGTTTAAATGCACCTTTTTAAAAAAAAGATAGTTGAAACATGATAGTAACAGAAGCAGAAACAGCCATCTTAGCACAAAATAAATTCCAAACTCTACTGAGGGTTTTATCTTCATAAGCCAGTCAAAAATATATACATAAAGCATGCAGACTCAAGTAAAAATTCACAATCCTTCAAGAACATTTTCCTTTTATCCAGTGTGATCTTAAAATCATACAGCTTGGGAGACTGGAAGAAGAAAGAAGCATGATCTTAAATCTTTATTATTTGTATGATGTTCCAAGGTGTGATGGAGGAGCAATGTTGCAGACAAAGGAACAGGTCTCCTCAGGTAATACAGGTTTCACCTAGTATAACCTCTAGTAATTGAGGACTAGAAAGTAGAGACTTAAATCCACCATCTAAAATGACACAATTATCTCACAGGAAATAAACAGACGTGTTGGGTTCACATGTATGAATCATTCTGCTTCATTTCTGCTTCTTAAGCCATATTTTACAACAAGCTGTGCTTCTGCTTTGTTCCCTACTTTTGCGGTCAAGTCACCTATGATTACTATTCTGTTGTGTGATTAGTTTCCTCTAAGCATGAAAGCTTTTACTTTTATTTTCTTCAGCAGTAGTTGGGTCATAACTCTGAATGATGGTTATGTTTTTAGGTTTTCCACAGAGTCTGCTTGATATTATTCAGTCAGATCTTGCATTAATCCCTCTAATTGTCTGTGCTACATCTTGAATAATAAAACTCCCATCTTCAATGTGGGAGTATCATGTAAAATTCATACTCATTTTATGATATCTTCTTATGTAATACTGTACTATAGAAGCTTTCTGTCCCTCTGAACCAGACTGCCCTGTCTACCAGAAGTCTATATATTTTATGTGTGATCATCAGCAAAACACACACACACATAAGTACAAAAGCCTTTCTGCTATTTCTCTGTCTTCTCACATGGAATACCGTTTGAACCGATTTCTCACAGATATCTGCTGGGTGCTGATTCTACTGAAGAAGTCGTTTGTTGCCTTCTTACCACCTACTGGTCCTAAACAATTAACCTCCACTGCCGGCACACAAAGTCAAGCAGCTACCCACCCCTTCAGTTCCACAGAAGGAAGCACAAAAGACACGGCATGATGTGACCTTCTTTAGAGGTAGATAGCAAACCAAATAATCCAACTGCTTTTTCTGCTAGAGAGAGAGTTTCTACCACCCACCAACAGCCTAACCTGTGAAAAGAGTTGAATTTAAAAGAAATAACCCCACTCAGCTTAATAAGCATTACAGGAACTGAAGTTGAACCATACTGGTAACTGTTTTTCTAGCAGAAAATGGTGGCAATGTTTGTACTATGTGTTGAATATCAAGATTTTTGTTGTTCAGCTGCACAGGTGACTCCGACCCTTTGTGACCCCATGGACCATCGTCCACCAGGCACCTCTCTCCTCCACCGTCCTCCTCAACCCACCCAGCTCTGTGCCCATTGTGTCTACATTACCATCTAGCCATCTCATTTTCAGCCGCCCCTTCTTCTTTTGCCCTCCACCTTTCCCAGCACCAAGGTTTTCTCTAGTGAATCCTCTAGTCTCTTCTCATTTAATGTCCAAAGTACTTTAGCATCATCTTTACTATTTGACCTTCTAAGGAGCAGTCAGGGTTGATTTCTTCTAACATTGACCTATTTGTTCTCTCTGCTGTCCAGGGTACTCTCAAAACTCTCCTCCAACACCACAGCTCAAAGGCATCTATTCTTCTGCGTTCAGCTTTCCTACTGGTCCAGCTCTCACAACCATACATTACCACCAGGAATACCATTGCTTTGACTATGTGGATTTTTGTTGACTATCAAGATGATTTATTATTATTATTATTATTATTATTATTATTATTATTATTATTATTATTATTATTATTATTATTATTATTATTATTATTATTATTATTATTATTATTATTATTATTATTATTATTATTATTATTATTATTATTATTATTTCATGTCAGAAATTATTCTGGATTGAAAGGATTTTTGCGGAAGAAAATCTGCTCAGAGGACACCAGAATGAGGCTCCTTTCATGTCCTCAAGAGCTGGAACAGAGATGGGCACTCAATCCATCATGCAGTACCTGGGTCTCAAACTGCTGATTTGCCAGCCTTCTAGCTAACAAGGCAAGCTTCTTAACTACTGAGCCACAACAGATCCTAATCTCAAGAAAAATGAATGGTATGTCTGTGGAATGTTTATGACTCATGAAGAAGCAGCTAGCTAAAAGACTCTGAAGTTGGCAACATGGTAGTTCAGCTCAGCCGGTGACCCCTGTTGGAATGGTTGGGTGCACTCTTAAAAACATTGACTACACACAACCAGGCTAGACGAATACCCAGGAGTGATCTACTAGAAGACAGGCCCAGAAGGGAAAGCAATCGCACACCACTGGTTGTCACCTTTAGCCCTCAACTTAAACCCCTCACGCGCATAATGAGGGATCTCCAACCCATTTTGGACAAGAGTGCTTCACTTTCCAAAGCCCTTGGTGACAGACCCCTACTCGCTTATAGAAAATCTCAAACAACTATTGACACACAAAAGTGAAACAGAGATAGAATCTAAACCCTGCTGCAAACTCAGATGTTAACTATGCCCCTGCATTCTCTCTGGAAACAGTATTACTGGACCAAATGACACCACACACAACATTAAAGGCAGTTTTACTTGTGCTTCTGCCAATGTGATTTATGCCATCTCTTGCCAAAAATGTCTACCTGTGCTTTATGTACGACAAACAGGACAATCTTTATGCAAAAGAATTAATGGACACAAATCAGACATCCGGAATGGTAACACAGAGAAACCGGTCTCAAACCACTTCAATCTACCTGGACACTCTATCCAAGACCTGAAAGTTACAATTCTGGAACAAAGAAATTACAAAAACAGGATTGAAAGAGAGACAGCAAAAATCAAGTACATCCATCTGTTGGACACCCATCACAGAGGAATAAACATTAGCCAGGGGTTTCTAGGACATTATCAAATTTGATACACAGACTGCTATACACTGCTCGATATTTTATATATTATATTTTGATGTAGTAACCTTCCTGCCAATTCTCTATTACAAATTCAGCAGAACAGGAAGTAACCAAGTAACAGTAAGTGCTACAATGTTTTTGTTTATTTTCTGATATTCAAGTAAGAGTTTAATCAGAAACCAGAAAGAACTTTACTCCACACCTTTGAGATTGAAATGGAGACATTCAAAACTAATCTGAATAATCTATTGTTACTGATAGCTGCAGGAAGCTGCATTGTTATGCTTGCTTGTCTGTCATTCTGCTAGAGCACATCCAGCTTCCCCTTTAACATCTAGACTCCTACATTTGGTATATATAAACCATGCCTGGAAGTTTCACTCCTTGTCTGAAGAAGCGGACATGATCCACGAAAGCTAACAATAAAAATATAGCAGTTAGTCTTTAAAGTGCTACAGAGTTTTTATTTTGGTTTATTACATTTTTTGTTTTGTTTTCTAATATACACTTTTATTCAAGCTTCAGAACCTTTCTACTTGTGAATCAGATTGGTCTAGCATTGAAAGCTACTGTTTATTTGCAGCAATTATTGATTGTTCAAGATAAATGCTGTGTGTGTGTGTGTGTGTGTGTGTGTGTGTGTGTGTGTGTGTGTGTGTGTGTGTGTGTGTGTGTGTGTGTGTGTGTGTGTGTGTGTGTGTGTGTGTGTGTGTGATCACCTAGCTCACACCAGTGTCAATCAGTCTATATTGGTAAGTGGCTTAATAAGCAAGCCACTTCTGTTAATGACTTCCTCTGCTCAGCAGAGGCATGGGAGGTGAATTTCTGTTTAAGACTGTCAGTGATGCAATGTGGGATACACAGAAAGAGCCTCCTCAAAGATTGTGGTATTTTTGAACCACAATTGGGCAAACTCTGGCAACGGAAACCTTGTGTTGCTGTTTAATCTTTCTTACACTAGATTGGGTGAAAGGAACTGCAGAATAAACTCACCCAAAAGTGCCTTTGTTTTGGCAGTTTCATGTCTGGCCTAGACTTGGTCAAAGAAGAAGAAGTGATGCAATGTCAATTATAAAAAAAGAAACAATCTTTGGTTTGCTGTTGGAAAAACCCGCCAAGGCAAATAAAATATGTTTCTTATAACTGACATATCACATCAGCAACAGTCTTAAACAGAATTTTTGCTTACTTCTCCTACCCTTCTGCTGAGGAGTGGAAGTTATGAATTTACCAACATCCAGAATTGGCTTGCTTCCAAACTCTCCCTAGTGGGCAAGGTGCCTTGGACCATTCTGCTCTGACCTGCCCCAAGTTGTCATGCTATCTGCCCCCTCCTGGGGAAAAAGCAGCCAAGAAGGGGAACAAACAAATAAATACTGTCGCTTCCAAAATCTATCAGCTAATACAGCTATTGAGTAGGCTCACCACTTTGTGTTAAACCATATGGAAGAAAAAGGATACATGATCAAGAGGAAAAAAGGGCATATGGGCAGGATTTCCACTACAGTAAAATGTATAAAGCAGGTAACACAACCAACAATGTGTAACCCAAACGGAAAATAGAAGCCAGAGATTGTTTTGACAAACTGATTTATGTCATGAATGAATGCTAGGAAACAAGCATCGGAAAACATGCTCTTCCTTCTAATAAGATTGGCCTTGGGATGCATTCCTCTATTTTGCACAATGGTACAACAGTAAAATCAAAGGCTCCCTGTCCTGTAGGGAGGGGCTGAAAGCTTATTTGGGGCAGGAGTTATTTTTAAAGGAAATTATGGACCAAGTCTTTATAACCCTATTGTAATACTGCATCACAAAAAAAAAAACATTGTCTGCTACCTGGCCTAATCCATGTGTTCTATACTAAATCAAGTGTGCTGAATCCAAATCTGAAGTTCGATTCTGCCTAGGACATCAGTATCTTAATTATGTGTATAGACACAATTAGCTACATTTATTAGCACAGCTGCACCTACTCAACTTTAGCTCAAAACAGACTAGCTGTACTATCCAATAAGATGGTTTCGCACTGGAGACAAGCCCTTGGTCCATCTTGCCTTATATACCTATTTCTGACATTGGTGTGTTCAACCTTAGACATCTTCAAACTGTGCATAGATATTCCCAAGAGTGTTAATAGCCTTGTCCGCCTTGACTCTTTGGTGTCCTTAAATCAGTGAAAGGGAGAGACTAAGTGCTCATTGTGGTTGGTGTGATGGAGCACACAGCAGCCACTGGTGCAAAGAAGATGGATGAGGGGAAAGTGATATTATTGTGGGGGGAGAGAAATGATGCAGCAAATCAAGCAAACATCCATATTCAAACAGATGTAAGTTAGGCAGGCATTCACTCAAATATTACACACACACACATGGAGTACAAGGATGGGAGTTCAGCAGGAAGGAAACACAAGTGCTTTGTCACATTTGTCCACTACTGTAAAACAGCACCCAAAGGTCCCAGTGTATGGAATGGCTGGCATATCTCAAGTTGACATTACCGGCCTCAGTAGAAAACATGATCCAGGCTGAAAAGGACAGTGTGAAGAATAAGGATTAGGAAGGGCATTCGGGATGGAAGAGGCCCCCATAGCAGTTCTATGGAGGCACAAGTCAAATCAAGGGTGGGGAGAGATGCCTTTTTGTGAAACTCACTAGTCTTCACGATTAGATATTCTTCATAATATTTGTTTTCAGCTGATTTACTTACCTTGTTATAAAAATATTTGCACACAAGAACATCTGCACCTGTGACACATTTGAGGCCAAACACATGTTTCCTCGCACTCCATTTCACCTTCTTTTTCCTTCCTGTAATTGAAAACAGTGGGAAATTCCATCTCATCTTTATCCTAGATGGCCTCTTTATATGTTCTGTTTCTTGTTGTTACCATGGTTGGCTTTGCTATCTAGAAAAGGGATTGGTGCCTGAAAGATACCATAACTAAAGCAAGAATTTTATTTTAAACATAAGGGTTTGTTTCTTTCAGAGTCTTTTGATTTTCGGACTGAATTACAGTATATGAGTTACCAGCGTCATAGTTAGAGAAATTATGCTTCCTTGAGAGGAAAAGAACATCTATTTGTCCAATAATGAAGCTTTAATAGCTTCATAATTTGCAAATTAGGGTACTTTTGTTTGGTGATTTATCATAGAAAAGTAAATAACAGGGATAACTTATAAATTGATTGTGGAGACATAACAACTTTGAAGGACAACATCCCTTGAATGCCAACCTTCTACTTTAAAAAAAATGGTACGATGGATACTTTGATCCATATCTATAGATACTTTAATCCATAGATTAGCACACTTTGGAGCATTTAGAAAATGATTTGGTGTGAGTAGATATTTCAGAAAAGCATTTAATCAAGGAAACATTGTCATCAAATGACAGCAAAATGTGAATTTATGTATTTCCAGGACAGTAGTCACATCAGTTTCCCTGTTGTTTGTAAAGAATCAAAAAACACCAACTACTGGAATGAACAATGTGGTAGCTCATGAACAATTTAGTAGCTCACATGACACACATTCATACCAGTGGCCTCAGTAAAGAACCTGTTGCAGATTGTAAAGCAGCTTGCAAACCACAAGGAAGGAGAAGAACAGTAGGAATGGCTTGACATGAGCACTGGACAGGGGTTGCCAATCTTTTTTAATTTGGGGGCAGGGTCACGCTTCCTCAGTCAGTTGAGTGGACTGGACTGGTGGTTTTCCCTGTCATAAATGCTGCTGTAAAATGCATCTGTGGATGTCATAAATGTGTTTACAACAGCCACAGGTGCATTTACAGCTGTTGTAAATGTGTCCACGTCTGCTTCTGGCAGCAGCATGGGCCAGATGATTTGGAATCATGGGCCAGGTCCAGCCCGAGGGCCAAAGGTTGCCCACCCCTGGCATAGGACAAACTATGTCAGGAGATTTCTCTCTGTTTCTCCTCTTTTCTTTTTTTCTTTGCAGGTTTCAGAATTAGAGACATTCAGTAACAATGTACCATTCAGTGTTTTTGTTTGTTTTGATTTGGACTCCAAATCCCATAATTCTCTGTTCTGGGAGTTTCACCTGCCAGGCCCACACATGCAGACACCTAAATTGCACTTGTGTGGAGAAAGTCCCAGTTGGAAGTCATCGTTGCCTAGGATAGAGTGAACTATGTCCTAGCTTCCTGGTAGAAAATGAAGCTGGAAGTTCCCAGCAACCATGGGACAAAATTTTTTAAATAGGGAGCTCAGGGTGAAGATGGACTGTAACTTCATGGACCTCTTGGGCTGCATGGCTAGGGATTCTGGTAGCTGGGATTCAATTATCTGATCTCAGTTATTGATGCTGGTTCCATACTCTTCTAGCTACTTTTCGTACCCTGAGGAAACAGGCATAAAGACCATGTTTTGGGATATATATATTTAAAGTATAGTCCTCATCTATTTTAAGAGCTAAGAAAATAGGGTCTAAATTGTGCTGAGAAGTATTTCTTGAAAAAAAGGATCATATTGTTCTTCTAGAACAGGGATGTCGAAAATATGGCCCGTGGCCTGGATCTGGGCCCCGGTGCCAATTCATCCAGCCTGCGTCGTTCCCGGAAGTGGAAGTAAAACACACCCAGGCGTGTTTTACTTCCGCTTCTGGAAGGGACAAGGATACCATAGGCCGGATGAATTGGCATCGGGGCCGGATCTGGCTGACAGACCATAGTTTGGGCACCCCGTTCTAGAACACAGTGCCTTCATTATAGCACTGGATATCCCCTTAATGGCCACCAGTTTCATTCACTTGTTATCCTATACTTTTGTCTTCCTGCAATATAATTGTTGCATGGCAGAGCAAGTCAGCTAGTAGCCACTGCACAAGAAGTAAAGATAAGAGGCTTACTAGAGTCCAAGGGATAAGGCAGAGTCTGGTCATTGCAGAACTTGAGACAGAAGGATGATTCAAAAGAGTGGTCAGTTTTCCAAGTATGGTTCTGATGACCAGGTCAGCCTAGCAGGCAAAAGGTATGGGTTGAAGAGACACAGTGTCCGGGCCCACAAGGATTGCTCCAGCAAAGATTTCTGCCAGCATGGGTGTCTTCTAAAGAGGGCTCATGACTCATAGCTGGAGATGGTCTCTGTAGACTTGCCCTTCTCCTTTGCACCTGCAGCACGTTCCTTAATTGCAGCCTACATCTCTCACTGGCACCTGGTGCCTCATCACTGGCACCTGGTGCCTCAGCATGTATTCCTGTCAAGCCTTGATCAGTTTGATCAACTTGACCAAAAGGAGTCAGCTCCGAGCTGACAGCAGACTGACAGCAGGCTGTGGTGCAGACAGAAAGTCTTGCTCTTGGCCAATAGAAGGCAGATTCAAACTGGCAACAGGCTGAGGAGCTGGCAAAAGGTCTTCCTCCCCAAACTCAGGGTCCAGGGCCACTACAATAATGGAGTTAAAGCACTTGCACATGTATGATAGACGACACCTAGAGGCAATTCAAATACAGAAGATAATGCTCAAGATAAGAGATCATAACATATCCAGCTAAATCTGATTATTCCCTCTGAAACAAACCCATGATTGGGACTTGTCAAATCAACTCTTATGTAAGTCTCCCAATGGGCCTACTTTAGCAGGGAGTAATGACTGGATTTAGCCCAAAATACAAGAGTTAGGTAAAGGTTGCCCTTGCTCGAAAGCCAGTCTCTAGGTGCAGTGCTCATCTCCATTTATAGCCAAAGAGCCAGCGGTGTCTACATCTGGAGACGTTTCTGTGGTCATGTGACAGGTGACTAAGACACCAGAGTGCTTGGAACACTACTACCATCCCCAGCAAAGCAGAACCTATTTATCTATTTGCAATTTCTTCCTTTTGAACTGCTAGGTTGACAGGAGCTGGGTCAGAGACAGGAACTCATTCCGTTATGCATCACTCAGGTCAAAAACAGCAACTCAGTCACATCACAGGAGCTATTATTTATATGTTTCATTCCTCTTCTTTCATGTCCCAATCAAACCCTGGACTGCCAAAATGAAGCCACTTTCTCGGCTTTGTCGTTGGCCAAACTTGAGTCCTCATCAGTGCATATTTCTGGCAGTGACTGGCAGACCAGAAAATGAGCCGGATTCTGTGTATCCCCAAACTCGCACTGCATGTTGTTGCCTCCCAGCATCCCCCATTTGAGCACTTTGGTCTTACATTTAGGGACTTCAACCCTCAGCCTATTCAGTTTTCCAAATGATGTAGGGGAGGACGAGTTCCTCATCTATATTCTCCTTTAATCTTGTGCCTTGTCCAGTGAGCTCTGTACTCCATCTTCTAATTTGGTTTTACTCTTGCGTAGCCTCAAGCATGTTTGTTCTTCCCTTAACGCTTTTCCTGGATCTGAGCCTGCAGACTCTTGGGTTAGCTCATCCCTTATTTGCTTCTATAGCTTTGGGCTCTGAAGCAGAACTTCTCCTGGACTCTGAAACCCACCTATACTCTCTTCCTCCCACCCCATTTAAGATGGCAGATATACTGTAACTAAAAGAGGCCATCCTCCTGTTGTTGTTTTTCTGCTGCTTCTCACATTAAATCTTAAGAAAGCTGCAGACTGTTCTACCAGGCAAGCTGTAGCACATCTTAAATTGTATAGTGCCACCTACTGCACAACTAGGAAAGTACTACACAAAGTTCAGCTATTATTCCGTGCTTGACCGCTTTCAAGCGTGTGGCAAAGTCCCATTGCTGGAAGTATCATTCAAAATGTTTCTTTATTTTATTTATTATTAATTTATTACATTTATATCCTGTCCATCTGAGATATTCTCCCACTCTGGGTGCCATACAACAAATTAAAAGTTTTTTTTAAGGGAAAAAAAACAGTAGCAACATAAAACTAAACATAAACAATAAACCACAGAATAAATTATGGGCAAAAACAATATACAATAAAATGTTGTCTGTATTTTATAGGTATCTAATTAGGACAGGGCTTTTTTTCCTTCTTTCATCCCTAATTTTAAATACAATGGAACCTCGCTTAACAAATTTAATGCGTTCTCCGGGACCTTTTATACTGCGAAAAATTTATGAACCAAATTCCCCATAGGAATGCACTGAACCCCAAAATATGTTAACCAAAATGCAGTTTCCCATAGGAATGCACTGAAAACCAATTAATCCATTCAGGTGGGGAATTGTTAACCGAGCCACTATTTTCTATGGATTTCCTTTTGTTATGCAAGTTTTGTGTTAACCGAGCCATTTGTTAAGCGAGGCTCTACTGTATCTGAACAACAAACACATTTTGTAACTTTCATGACACATCATCCAAAAACGTGACTTGGAAGGAGCCTCATTTGGTTGTCCCCTGATTGGAGTTACTCCAGCAAAAATCCTTTCAACCCAGAATAATTTCTGACAGGAAATAATAATAATAATAATAATAATAATAATAATAATAATAATAATAATAATAATAATAATAATAATAATAATAATAATAATAATGTTGTTGTTGTTGTTGTTGTTGTTGTTGTTGTTGTTGTTGTTGTTGTTGTTCAAAAATTTGTGTGATGCTTCTTTTCCAGTCACAGAACTGGGTGACTCTTGTTGTCACAGGCAATTATTTCACGCAGGCATCACTGTTAGGTGTAATTTGGATAACAGAAATAGCAAGCTTTTCCCTCATTTAACTTAACCACGGTCATTTTTCATACTAAATGCTATCTGTACTCAAAGGACCTCAGGTGACATGAATTCATTGAGTTGTTGACATATACACATATACATATACACATAAAGCTGCCTCCTATAACCACTGAATGTACAAATGGCAGAAGGCATAGCTATTATACATCCTCAACAGGCGCAAAGCCAGCTCGTACGACCAGAGTTCTCTACTACATTAGAAGGAATACTATATACTTCCTTCCTCCCCATTTTGCACCATACTAGAGTTACCTCATAGTCTAAGGGCTGCTGTGGTTAAGAAGCTCGCCTTGTTAGCTGAATGGCTGGCAAGTTGGCAGTCCAAGACCCAGGAACTGCATGACAGATTGTGTGCCCATCTCTGTCCCAGCTTTTGGGGACATGAAAGGAGCCTCATTTGGGTGTTTCCTGAGTGAAGTTTCTCCAGCAAAAATCCTTCCAACCCAGAATAATTTCTGACATGAAATTATTATTATTACCTCATAGTCTATCCAAACCTTTTATCCTCACATTGCCTGGACTGCAACAACCATCAGATCTAGCTAAAATTGTCATATTAAGCAGTCACAGGACCTGATTTCCAAAATATCCAAAGAAGGGCCCTAGGCTGCAAAAGATGGCTTTTATATGTTGTCTCATGCACGCATGCACACACACGCACAAATATACAACATATATGCATATAATTCTGTCTGGCCCATTATGGTAATGGAGTAGACCGTATAGCTAGTGACTCAACGCCGAGTATCAGGCAGCGGTAAATAACCTGACTCCACTGGTGGACATCAGCAGGTTTGCACTAGTTCGCCAGAACCGGTAGCAGGTTTGCACTAGTTCGCCAGAACCGGTAGCAGAAATTCTGGCTGGCCACTCCCATCCAAGTTTTGAAATAAAGTAGTCCTAATTCAGGTGCAACACAAGGTTTTCCCCCTGGCCACACTCACCAGACCATGCCCACAGTGTGGTAGTAAAATTTTTTAGAGCCCACAGCTGCCTAACTCCCTAAAGAGGCCAACAACTATTGGTGGATAAGCCCCTTTAGGTGGGGTGATGGTCCCCTCAGTGGAGGAAATGCTACTGGAAACCATCATATTGGGCCAAATGGCAAAATGAGTGGAGAAGGAACTCTGATTCCCAATGGTCATGGAGGTGGAAGAAACCATGCCAGATGGACTGGCTGTGAAGGCACACCCTTGTCCATATCCTCAAGGCTCTGGCAGTCCATTGCAGTCCCGGTATTAAATCCTGCATGTCTCATTTCATAAGTGCCACAGGACATGGCTCCGTTATCACAGTGTGTGGATCACTTCATGGCAAGCTGGGATCCCACCTTAAACAAATTCATGCCAATGGCATTTTTCTTGCTTTAGGAAAAAAATCATTCTTGATATGAGTTGCAGCCAACAAGAACAAAAACAATGCATATAAATAGACACACACAAACACTCAGCCTGATCTTCCAGCAAAATTAAGATCATCTTTCCCTTAAACCACTAAGTGGCACTGCATTCCAATGTTGGCTAAACTATGAATGCTAAAGAAACTTTCTCAAGCTGAGTCCACATGAATTCTTCTTGTTGTTGTCTAGGCCAGACATGAAACTGCCAAAATGAAGGCACCTTTTGGTGAGTTCATTCTGCAGTTCCTTTCACCTCACCTAGTGTGAGAAAATTTCACCAGCAACACAAGGTTGACGTTGCCCAGGGTATGCCTGATTATGGTTCAAAAATACAACAATCTTCGAGGAGGCTCTGTGAATTATAACAAAACAAAGGAACAGAAGCCTCACTTGCCACTCACTAATAAGTGATTCCTACATTCCCTCCAGGGACTGCGGTGGCTTAGTGGCTAAGAAGCTGAACTTTGACAGCCGGAAGGTTGGCACAGTATGAACAGAATTTTGAACCAGACAGGCCTTTACCCCAACCCATCAAGGTTCATCTGTTTTGTTTTTATAATTCTTGGCAGTCGTAGAGGCCAAGGCTTGGCAAGACTGTCCCTTTCTGAAGGCTCCAAGACTATCACAGGGCTTGTTGCACTACCACTTTAGATAAGGTCTCTATATCCAAACTGGATATAGATCATTCTTCTTCCTCCTTTTCCAGATTAAGGAGTGTTCTGTGTTAACAGCGCAACAGAGTTTCAGACTATAAATTGTAAGAACTAGCCATGTCAATATATCGGTTTTGAATGGAAGGCTTTTTAAAAGCAAAACTGCCAGATGTGCACATGTATGTGCATGTGGGTGTGAAAATAGTGTGGGCAATTCCACTTTTCACTGCCACTTTTCCAAATGGCATCATCACACATTTTGGAACACATTTTGGAACACATTTTACAAAAGCACTTTGCTTTACAGCTCTGGATCTTAGCAAGCGAATCAGCACTTTGCGAGTCATCCTAGGCTCTTTGGAAGCTAATTGGCATTTTATAATGCAGGTTACCTCCTTCGGTAAGCTAAGGTTGAGGAAATTCCAGCTGAAGGGAAATGCCATGGCTTATTCCACTTTGATTATTTGCTCACACTTCCTCACTTGACTCTTCCAAAGGAAGCTCTGAAGTTAAGCCATGACAGAAATACCTGGCAGACTTCTGTTGAATTTATTGTTTGCAGACCATGAGCATCCCTGACATTTCAGTGGGAGTTTTAGTAGTGACCTCGCACTAGAATATATATAAACCTGTATATATATTTTTACTTAAGAGTTTTGAAACAAATTACAACTGTTTAAACAGTAAACAAAATGTGGGGGAAGAGACTCTGCATGCATGATTAGTCTTTGATACACAAAAGCCAAACAACAACAAATGCATTGTGGCTCCTTTAACAGACTTATTCCAGTGTGATCTTATGTGGGTTTTCATAGATCCAAACTGGATTGTAATTCATGAAAATTCACACCGGTAAAAACTGATGAGGCTTCAAGCTGTTGATTTACAGGGGGGGGAAACTTGCATTACGGAATGGGTTTCCCCAGAATATATTGCGTCTGGGAGGGTTTAAAATTGCGGCCCATGCCATTTTTTTTTTAGTTTCTGGGTGGCACAAAGGGTCCAGGATGTGGGCTCCCCCGGTGTCCGGACAAATCGCTCCTGTTCGTCACCTTCCTGGACAGGGAGGCAGCCCAATGCCGGCCCTCAGGACTAAGGTAGGGAGTTTAGTTTTGTCTTTTGCACTGTGTGCTCTACATTTTTTGCCTTTTTCTTTTTAGGTTGATTGATCTCCCCAGCTGGTGGTCAGCTGCAGGGTGGGGGGAGGGAGGGAATGTTCTTAGAGGGTTCCCCTTTCTCTCCGGCGCCTCAGTCGATCTCTAAGAAACACACACACCCCTTCTCCACTTACCAGCTGGGTTAGATCAATTGATCAAGGTACAGGACAGAAAAGGAAATCCTCTAAGAACACCCCCTCTTCTCCACCCCAGCCACCTGCCAGCTGGGGAGATCGATTGAGGTGTGAAAGAGAATCATGCAGGCATCATCATCATCATCATCATCATCATCATCATCATCATCATCATCATCATCATCATCATCATCATTATTATTATTATTATTATTATTATTATTTGGATTTTAAAAAATATATTTTTGGAGGGTCGTGAACTTTTTATTATTATTATTATTTTCAGTGCATTCCTATGGGAATTGTGCTTCAGGTTATGGAAAAACTGCTTTATGGAAAACTTTCCAGAACGGACTAATTCCATAACCCGGGGTTTTACTGTACAGGATTTTTACAGAGTACTACCAGAATCTTAATATATGCTATGCCAAAACTAAAAAAAGTATTTATACAGGGAAAAATATCACAATGAATGTATTACTAACAATTATAATAACTAGCACCATAATCATAGCTGTGATTTTCTTACAGGCTGTGGCAAAGCAGTTTATGAGATCTGTTCATAAGAGTCTACATGTTAATATACCCAAAATCCATGTTACATCTTGCATTTTTAGTTATATATGTTTCCCGTCAGTCGCTTCTTCTTCTGTGTCTAGGGCCAGACGTGAAACTGCCAAAATGAAGACACCTTTTGGTGAGTTCATTCTGCAGTTCCTTTTACCTAACCGAATGTGAGAAAGATTAGCCATCAACAGAAGGTTGCCGTTACTAAAGTACGCCTGATTGTGATTCAAAAACACCACACTCTTCAAGGAGTCTATTTCCGTGTCCCCCCTTCAGTCAATGCAAGCATACATTTGGGGGCCACTGAGGAGATGATCTGAACAACAGGAACAATTTCCCTCTCATTTCTTCTAACTGCTCATTCATATTTTCAACCCTTGTTCAAGTAATATTTCTCCCTTCTGTTGTTATTAATGCTAGGCTGTTGAGGAATCAGTGGTTACCAAAATCAAAACAGGATTATGCAAAGATTATCAGCAGGATTACATACAGCACAAAAATGTCCCGGATTTCCCCTTTTCCCTCACAGTGGATCTTACGTTGTTTTTCCCCCTTATGAAATGGGGAAATGAAATTAGAAATTCAATACTTAATGTAAACACTGCATTTCACTCACCCTGTTTGCCAGTGCCTTGTATTTACTTTACGATAGCAAACTTTCCAGGCACTCACTCTTCCTGGCATGATAAATAAATATTAACTTTAAATAGAAGATCTACATCATTGCAGACGTAGGTCGGTGAAATAAAAGACACCTCATAATCACCATAAATAGCCAGCAGTGATAGTGTGTAGCTATCAATCATATAGTGTGCTTTTATGTGTTTCAGTGGGAATGGGGTGGCTTCAAACTGCATGCAAACGCATCATTGTGTCAGATGGCAGATAAAATCTGCTTCAAAAGTGATCTAGTTTTATAGTTTCTACTAGAGCAGGAGTTCTCAACCTTTTTAAGCTAAAGGCCAGGTCACACTCCCTCAGACAACTTTGGGGGCTGGACAGCATTTTGCCCTTCCTCCACAACATGGCACTTCCTGGTGTGGTGGAGGCAGTGGGGGGCCACATGAAATTGTGCCACGGGCCACATCCAGCCCACAGGTCGCAGGTTGAGAATCCCTGTACTAGAGTTTTGTCTTCTAGATTTTCTAAAATGAACACACAGATAAACTTGCACATGAAGAAGGACAATTAAGCTGTGGTTGTAGCTCTTTATGTCTGGATTCCAAATTAGGGAATTCAAAAGAGAAAGTGTGATCACCAAATGCTTCTTGCACAACTCCTTGTGAATTGGACTGCAGTGAAAAGAAGCCTTGCCCAAATCTGCCTTAAGCCCAACCATGAGACCAACCATGAAGATGGTAACATATTTGGAAGGTGAAAAGTAGTTATGTTCCTACTGATGAAAGTTTCAAAAGAACAAGCTTCCTGATCTGCCATAGTTACCTATGTACAGTGATGGGATATAACAGGTTCATACCAGTTTGCCAGAACCGGTAGTAACTTTCCCCAGTGTCCCGGAGAACTGGTAGCAGCTTTTGAGGGGAACTACCTTCGGGGCTTACCTTTTCACTGGTTCCCCCACTGCGCGTGCGCGCCAAGCATATGTGCTTGGCACATATGCACGGCCTCCTTGTTGTCCTCCCAAGTGGGGAGGAGGAAGAGAAGCTGCTAGCCTGAAGCTCCCTATAGCCTGCTCCCCAGGGTAAGTGACTCACCTTTGGATGTGGTATGTCTGTGTGTATTTTACTGTGTATTTAATACCTTTACCTATATTGACGTACTACCACAGTTCCTAAAAAGGCCTGGCGGCTGGCAGGCCTGGTGGCCTGTCTTGGGGTTTTTAAGCAAAGTCTTGGAGTTACCTCATCAATAAGCTACACCTGTGCAGTTCCAATTGCTATTCCAATTGGAGAACCCTTAAGGAGGTACAGCTGTTTTACATTTACATTAAGGCATATTATCCCAGAGAACTGGTTAGGCAAAGACTTAGTACCTAACTTCTTTAACTGTTGAAAAGTTGAAAAGTGCCAAAATGAAGCCATCTTGTGGTGAGTTCATTCTGTAATTCCTGCCATCTGACCTAGTGTGAGAAAGCTTAGCCAGAATAAGCTTTAAGCTCTGGTTTAAAAGCTCTGGTTGATTTGTGTTTGGAGTGGGTGGAAAGGGAGAATTTTTGGAAAATTCAGTTTTTTATTTAAAACCAAGAAATAATGTGTTAAAATCTATAATAAGTGTATGGGTAAAATTAAAAGAAAAATTGGCACCAAATACCTCTCCAATATTAGAGTTACAAGATCTTAAAACATTTCCAGTTAAAAATTCAGAATTATTAAAAAACATTATGTATAAATATGATATAATTTTACTAAAAGATTGGTTGAATCAGATTGAGAATGAAGATACTAAAAAAGAAATTTATAAGGAATTAAGGTTGAACTGGCTTCAAATACTAACGTTGGATAGATGGAATAAACAATATGAAGAGAAATTACAACCTACAAGACAGTTGACAGACTTCGAGGAAATGCTATATAATATAAGAAAAGGTTCAATGGGTATAAAAGGAGTAGTAAGTAAGTTAGTTATACAAAATGATAAACAGTACCGAAGAAACTCAGGATGTTCTTAAAAGATTGTGGGAAATGGATTTAAGTATTAATATTTCGGACAAGAACTGGAAGAAAAAATGGAAAAATAGGATTATGCAAAATCTGTCCACCAAAGTTAAAGAACACAACTATAAAAATTTGTGGCGGTGGTATATGACGCCAGTTCGGCTAAACCAAATAAATAGTAGCAACTCAAAAAAGTGTTGGAGATGTCATCAGGAAATTGGGACATACAAACATCACAAATGGGATCCAACTTTGGCCTGATATAAAACAGCTTATTTTTTCAAGTTGATCAAAACAGGGCTCGGGGTTTAGGGAAAAATTTTATATTTGTTTTTAGATAATAAATGGCACAGCGGCAGAGTAATACTGCTATGTTTTTAAGGGTTTTTAATTGTTTTATATTGGTTTTAACTGTGCACACCGCCCAGAGTCCTTTGGCAACCATCTTTGGAAGCACATACATCTGCGAACAGACTTTTTCCCGAATGAAATGTCTGAAATCTCCAATCAGATCCAGAATAACTGATTCTCACTTGCATCACCTGTTACAAATGGCAGTGACGAAAATGGAACCTGACATTGAGTATCTCATCAGTGAAAAGCAAGCTCACACTTCCCATTGAATCCATTCAGAAAATAGCAGTGGAGGCAGCATCTGCAGTGATGGGTGAGTGTCAATTTGCCTGTGTGGCTGGAGGGGATGGAGGACTGGAACTCTAGTCTGGCATTGTCTGTTAGGATTGGTAGTGAGACACATATGTTTTATCCCTTTCAGGAGATGGCTGCAGCAAAGGCAGAAGGGATGGATACAGCAGTGACGGGTGAGTGGCAATGCACCTGGATGGGCGGAGGGGAGGTAGGATTCAAACACTAGTTTGGCATCACTGAGTGACACACATGAATTGTGTTTCTTTTATGAAATGGTGGCGGTGTCGGCGGAGGTGGCAGCAGAGGCGGCGGCGAAGGCGGTGAAGGAGGAGGCAGCGAAAGAGGAGGAGGAGGCGGCAAAGGCGTCGGTGGCGGCAGCGGAGGAGGAGGCAAGGCTGGGTCAATGTATGTACCATGGAGAGATAGTTCGGCCCTCGGAGCCTCTGATAAAATGTTATCTCTGTTATAGTGTCAGCAGCTTCATTGGGTGTGCTCAGCACGTCTAACAGTTTTGTTTTAATGCCTTCTTGCCAGTCAAAAAATTGTATCATAATAGGAAATATTTTTTCTGCGCCATGATTACTTGCATCTGTAGAGACGCCCAAGTAGTTGACATTTTGTAATGAGACTTTTACCTGTTCAATTACCCACGGAGATATCACACCCGTAACAATAGCTTCAGTCTTCGTTCTTGCACAAGAAATACTATTTGCAGTGTTGGAATCGGCAAAAATAGCTTTCACCAGTTGGCTGGTGCAATCCATAGATTTAAATGACTGGTGATGTTTCACTGTGTGAAAAGCTAGAGTGGCCTCAGCGGCGGATTTTTTGTCAGTCAGTCCAGAACTTTGTGGTTGAAATAAAGTGTCAATTTTAGTGGTACTTGAAACAGTTAAAGCATTTTTCTTATGTTTTTCCGTTAAGATATGTTTTTCAATATCGGCAGCTCCCTTAAACTTAATTGAAAAATAATTGTTACATATTGAACAAAACACTTCAGTACGTTCTCTACCAACTTTCATAATTGGAAATTTTTCTTTTAAAACATCTGTAAATGTACAGCTGTATCATGGTTGCTTATTACTTGAAGACATTTTCAACTTGTATCCGATATCCGATTCCAATGCTCGCCCGGCCATGGCGACACTCAAAGCGATGCCATCCAATATTCGCAGTGGCGCAAGTCGAACTGACTGAGTGAGCGTCACTGCACCACGAGAGGGCAGTGCATGGGAAGTGGGAGGGGGTGCCGCGCTCTGAGTGCGATCTGCAACGCGTGAGCGAGTTCCGCAGTGTATAAAAACGATAATATTACGACTTTTTTAAATTGTTAAGTATGTTTGTGAAAAAAAATCTCAAACTGTGAATAATCTCAGGATTTTTCAATGGAAATCAGACCTTTTCTCCGGACGTTTGATTTTTATATCTGGTAACCCTAGGTGGGTGGGTGGGTGTTTGGGTGGATGGGTGTATTTTAATGTATTTTTTATTTTATTTATTTATTTTTATTTATTTTATTTACGGGTATGTGTTGTGGGTAGGTGGGTGGGATGAGGGGGGTGTGTGTGCTTATTTTTATGTTATTTTATGTTATTATTTTTATTTTTATTTGGTCCCGCCCACAACATCATGATGTCATGTTTGCTCCGCCCATGACATCATGACATCATGACGTTAGCTCCGCCCACACTGTGATGACATTACGGTGGGGTAGTAAAATTTTTGACATCCCACCACTGGATGCCATCCAATATTCGCAGTGGCGCAAGTCGAACTGACTGAGTGAGCGTCACTGCACCACGAGAGGGCAGTGCATGGGAAGTGGGAGGGGGGTGCTGCGCTCTGAGTGCGATCTGCAATGCGGGAGCGAGTTCCGCAGTGTATAAAAACGATAATATTACGACTTTTTAAATTGTTAAGTATGTTTGTGAAAAAAAATCTCAAACTGTAAATAATCTCAGGATTTTTCAATGGAAATCAGGCCTTTTCTCCGGACGTTTGATTTTTATATCTGGTAACCCTAGGTGGGTGGGTGGGTGTTTGGGTGGATGGGTGTATTTTAATGTATTTTTTATTTTATTTATTTATTTTTATTTATTTTATTTACGGGTATGTGTTGTGGGTAGGTGGGTGGGATGAGGGGGGTGTGTGTGTGTGTGTGTGCTTATTTTTATGTTATTTTATGTTATTATTTTTATTTTTATTTGGTCCCGCCCACAACATCATGATGTCATGATGTTGGCTCCGCCCATGACATCATGACATCATGACGTTAGCTCCGCCCACACTGTGATGACATTACGGTGGGGTAGTAAAAATTTTGACATCCCACCACTGCCTATGTATTCATAGAGTCAGAACATCATTACATTGAGGCTGCGGTGGCTCGGCGGTTAAGAAACTCACCTTGTTAGCTGGAAGGCTGGCACGTCAGCAGTTTGAGTCCTGGGTACTGCATGACAGAATGAGCTGCTGTCTCTGCCCCAGCTCCTGCCAACCTAGCAGTTTGAAAGCAAGAAATTGCAAGTAGATAAATAGGGGCCACTTTGGTGGGAAAAGATCTTGGAGACATGAAAGGAGAACTCATCTGAGCTTCCCCAGCAAAAATTCTTTCAATCCATAATAATTTCTAACATGAAATTATTATTATCGTTACATTAATCTCAAATGCAGTCAGGGCAGAGCCAGAACATACATCACAACAAGAATGTATGGCAAGCTCATGCACTCACAACCCTGAGGAATGAAAAGCCTTTCTGAACATACAGATGCATGGAAACAAGATCCATGATTGGCCACTGTTACCTATGTGCATACAGATGTACAGCCTCTTCACATTCATGTCAAATGCATGAACACCCCAAGGCACAACCAGCTACCACATGAGGAGGACAAGGAAGCACATAGTAAGCTTATTTACTCTTAACACCCTTTCAAACATGCAATGGGCTTGTGTAAAGTGTGAACGTGGTATGTGTTGCAAGGAAATACCTTTAAAAACCCTAATGTGATGCTTAGGTTGGGTAGCTCAGTAGTTTAGATATCTGTTTGAAGAGCCAGATGCTGGAAGTTTGATTTCTCATTGTGCCTCCAGAGGAAAGAGCTAGCCTGTATAACCTTGGTCAAGCTGCACAGTCCCAGGGCACCCCCAGAAGAAGAGGATGATAAATTACCTCCGTGTATTCTCTACCTGGTAAAACATGGAAAGGGTCAGCATAAATCAAAATTGACTTGGTGGCACACAATTATTATCACAAATGAGATGCTGAAGGGTAAATTCACCAGTGCATGTTACAGTAGATATGCAGCCACCTCAAGTTGCAAAGGTATAAATGGACTTTGTACATTCATATACTGTACATGGTCCAGCTCATAATTGATGGAAAAGAATCCTGCTGAGAACTGTGTAAAACTACATTTTCCAGACACATGGCTTACAGCCAGTGGTGGGCTGGCCCATTGGGCAACCGGGACTCAGCCTAGGGCACCCCCCAGGGCCCCGAGTACCATGGCACTCCCGTTGGGTGCCAAACCAAAGAGCTAAGCTGAGCTGCGATGCCTGGAACGATCGAGTAAAGGAGCGGGGCTCCGTGTTTCTCTGCCTGTCTGCCTCCTCCTGTGCTGCGAAAGATAAGATTACAAAAGCAGCTCCTTTGACAGCAGAGCCACTGTGGCTTAGAGGTTGCAATTTTGCCTTGTAAGCAGGAGGTTGTTAGTTTGAATCCCCAGAGGGGAGTTGAAATTAGAAAGTGAGTGGGAACATATATACTGTATTTTGTTAGAGTTAGACACCCTCATCACTGCCTGTCCAGAGCCCTTTTAGCTTAGCCCCTGCTTACAGCTCCCCTGGTGGCTTAGTGGCTAAAATGCTGCATTTGGAGTCTGGAAGGTCAGGTTTTTATACCTGAGGGCTGCACTTGGGGACATGAAAGGAGTCTCATTCGGACGGTCCCTGAACAGAGTTTCTCCAGCAAAAAATCCTTTCAACCCAGAGTAATTTCTGACATGAAATTATTATTACTGAAATGCCAGCTACTCCAAAGTAAAGAAAGAAAATGCTTGAAATTTACTTAGAAAGCAGATGCTTTTTGTGGCTTTACTGAATATTCTGCCTAGATCCATTTTATTCCAGCTCCAATCCTAGTGCATCTAAAGACCTCAGCAGCATCGTAAAATATATTAAAAAATCATAACCTCAGAAGTTTTTCTCTTCCTGTCTTTTTCTTTGTATGCCAGTGCATACATATCTTTTGCAATGCTTTGAAAAGTTGCTTTTTGGATTAGGGTTTTTAAGGATTGCCAGCTGGTGTGGAAGTTCTACGCACTGTAGTCCTCCCACCACCCACCAAAAAAGGTAAGTCTGATCTTTTGTTGGTTTATGTAAAATTAGCTTTCTTTCTCCTAAGAAGGCAATAATAACAAAAGTGGCATTGAACTACATGGGGTTGGGAGGAAGGAAGGAAGAGAGAAATAAACGGTTCTTTCAGCGTCTTGTTATTAATATTTTGGAATAGTAGCCGTGTTAGTCTGTGGTTCAGGCATCTCAGAAAACAAAACAAAATAAAATAAAATAAAAAACACAGTAGCACTTTAAAGACTAACTGCTATATTTTTATTGTTAGCTTTCGTGGATCAAGTCCACTTCATCAGACTAAGAATGAAACTTACAGGCATGTTCTTTATATACCAAATTCAGGGGATCAACGGGAGAAGGGGTGTGGTCAAGCAAGATGACAGACAAGCGAGCACAAGATTGCAGTTTTTCCCAGCCATTAGCAACAATAGATTATTCAGATAAACTCTAAATGACTCCCTTTCAATCTCAAGATTGCTGAGTAAGCCCACTACGGTATCTGATCAACTTGTGACCTGCATGTCAGGGGAAAAACAAACAAACACCTGTACCTGGTTTCTTTCTGTTTTACTAAAGAGAATTGGCAGGAAAGTTGTAATATAAAATCATATAGTAATCTGTGTATCAAATTTGATAATGTTATTAATAGTAAAGGTTTAGAGGCAGATTTTGCTCTAAGCCAGATGCTTAGAGTAGATGATTCATTAGAATCACTGGGAATTAAGTTAATCTTAACTAAATTGTCCCTCTGATTTCCAAGGATCTGCTGTAATCGTGATAGGAGCTTTTTTGTACTGTAGTCTGAAATGCTATATGGTGTTGGATATTCAGTTCATGTTTAGTTCCATTTTGTTTTAAAAGGTGACCCAAAATACTGCCCTAAATCTTCTCTGAGATTTGAGAGACATAACATACTCATTGTGAAACTCTCAATATAGTAAAACTCTAAGCACACACATTATCTAGAACAGGGTTTCTCAACCTACGGCCCACAGGCCAGATATAGCCTGAGGCACCATTTGATGTGGCCCGAGTATCATCTACTTGTGTCAAGTATTGTCTGCTTCTGAAATTGCTGTCAAGTATTAGTTTGTCTGAAATTTAACATTTTAATGTCAGCTTGAATGGCTTAGATTAGACCTTTGAAAGTGTTTTTTAACATTTGAGGTAAGTGGGTATTTACACACATGCACACATTTAGAAATCTACGATTTTGGAATTACAGGTTGGGGACAGGATTTATTACTTGACATCGTGGTAAATCTTAATGACTGAGATCCAACAGTACAGACCACACATACACCATAGCCAAGGATTCAGTATCCACAGTTTCAGTTATCTGTGGGTCTAAAAATATTCAGCTGGTTACCTCTAGTCTGCAATGTAAAATATAGTGTTCAGTGCTATCCATGATTTCTGGTACCCACAGTAGGTCTTTGAACATATCCCCTGCGGATACAGGGGGCAACCTGTATATTTTGGTATTCAAAACCAGTAAAAAGCCACTATTTTATTTATTTATAGTTTATAGCATTTATATTATAAATTACAGATTAAAAACAAGATCATTTTTAAAGTCTGTGGGCTGGGGAATTGGTTGTTGACCCTTTATTTCTGTGGAATGAGGGATCCTGTGGAAATACACAAATTGATTTACCAGAAAGCAAATCTTTAAATTGCTTAATGTCTTCAGAGAGGCAACGTGGAGATATCTTTAACATGGTTTATTTAAAATTTCACTTATTTGTAGTATTATTTATTTAAAGTGTACCGAGCAAGGATTTTTGAAGTGGTAGCCATGTTAGCCTGTGCAAGCATATCAGAGAGTAAGCAAAACAAAACAAAAGAAAAAAAGCTGTGGCACCTTAAAGACTAACTCCTATATTTTAATGTTTAATGTTAATGTTGATCCATGAAAGCTAACATTAAAATACAGGAGTTAGTCTTTAAGGTGCAACAGTTTTTTTTGTCTTTTGTTTTGTTATGTTTACTCTCTGATAGAGCAAGGGTTGACAACCTTTTAAAGTCAGGGGTCAGGTCCCGCTACCTCAGACAGTTGAGCGGGCCAGACTGGTAGTTCTCCCTGCCGTAAACACTGCCATAAAATGTGTATGTTTCTGCTTCCAACGGTGGTAGCATGAGCTGAATGATTTGGTGCCACAGGCCGGGGCCAGCTTGCAGGCTCTAGGTTGCCCACCCCTGGCTGTTCTGCCTATCAGGGTCACCAGTTCAGGTAGGCAAAACAATAATACAATGAAACCAACAACTTGCAATAGCAAAGTAAAAGGAATTTTTTTTTCCAAATAAGCTAAAGAGCAAAGGTGAAAAACACTAAAGCAGGGATTCTCAACCTGTGCCCCATGGCCCGAATGTGGCCCACTGAGCCATTTCATGTGGCCCACTACCACCTCCACCACACCAGGAAATGTCATGTGGTGGAGGAAGGGCAAAATGGCTGTCTGCGTCCCAAAGCTGTCTGAGGGAGTGTGACCCTGGCCCCCAGCTTTAAAAGGTTGAGAACTCCTGCACTAAAGTCATGGAAAATCTGCTAGTTACACGGTGGAGGGGGATAAAAATCGAGTTTCTGATCTAGAGAAGACAACCTACACTCGGAATGTGGCTACAGGCATGGTCTTCTCTGGTCTTCCCAATCTCTCTTCATCCCCATTGGTTTAACAAATAAAACCAACCAAAAACTCGCTTAACAAATAAATTGGGGTTTGCAGTCCCCCCTTGGTCATTTACAATGGATTTCGCTTAAAGAGCAAACTCGCTTAAAGAGCAATCCTGTGGAACGCATTATGCTCTTTAAGCGTGGTATGGGGTTCAGGAGGGACTATGACCCCAACCCACTGGTTGATTTAAGCCCCGCATGCCCTCAATTAGTTTTTAGATTTTGATTGCCCTTTGATTGAGGGTTTTTTTTTTTTTTGAATGCTTTTAAAAGTGTTTTATTGGTTTTTTTGTGAATTGTGAGCCACCCTGGGTCACCTCGGTGAGGAGGGCAGTTGATAAGTATGAATAATAAATAAATAAATAAATAAATAAAATGACGATTACAATTTAGTTTCAGATTCTTTGTAGTGAAATACAATATGCACACAAATAAATGTGAACTCATTTCCATGAAGCAGAAAATATACTCTGACTTTTGGAAGAAAGGAAGACATTGATTTGTAGAAATGTGGGCTTGGCTGAGAGGAAGGAAAGAGGAAGAGGAAGAGTGAGATAACAAAAGTGAAGAAAATGCTACTACTTTTGGCAAACTCACTTACAACAAACTCACTTCTCAAAGAAACATTCCAGACAAATGTCAGGAAAGCCATTCAAAGTGAGAACAATATGGGAAACAGCAGTGACTCTATTTCTTAACCATGTGCTTTCATATTAAACATCCATCACTTCTTTTCTATTGTAATTTCCCACCAGAGTAACTGGATTAACCATGCAGCTGTGTAACACTAAAGCAAATAGGAAATGCTATTGGGATGAAGCATTTCAACCAAAGTTCTGAATTGTTGTTTTGTTTTTTAAATATTAATGCACAATTTTTTCTTGCTCATGGGAAGGTAGCTGCCAAAAATTCTCACAGCAAAACAAAACATTCACAGAAAAGGGGGAGGGCAGAAAACACCAGCAAATTAAACAGGAAACAAAGTGTTGATGGTGAGAACTGTGAAATGTACCAATGGAAATGCACTCTGCCTCCAACATGAAACAAGAAGATGTTAGAACTTTCTCAGAAGGCCAAGCACAAGAAGACTAAACAGATTTTCTTCTTCGTCAGCGCCACTGCCGCTTCCTCCTCCTGAGAGTATAATGCAGTGGCCTGTCATCTGCCTTCCACATTGCAACATGACCCCTGTACCACTGATCCAGTTCCATGAGTCACTTTCTGGTCCTGAGCCCTTTTGCCACGCAATGTCCTTATTGGTCCCAGGTCAGTATTGATGAAGCTGCTGCCCTCCATCAAGATGGATTCAAGTGGGATTCAATCCACCTGGGGACTTCCTCCACCCAAGGTTATTAGTCCTCAGAGTTGTCAGATTAGTTAACCACCACCTGACACTCAGCATTGAGTGTCCTCAATGCCAAGTGCCAGATATCCTCCGGAAGGGAATTCTGCAGCTGAAAACTTTCTGAGTACCAGGTGCTAAGATATCATCACAAACACCCCTTCCTTCTTCCCTCTCAGTTGTGCTGCAATTGTTGCTGCAAGCTATCTCTGTTGTAATACAAAGCATTTGAGAGAGGTTTGGGGGCATTTACTTACTGGTAGAAAGCAGCAATGAGTTGAAACAACTTTTAGTGAAAGAAGAAAGTTACCAAAGCAGGGCTGCAGTTCAACATTAAGAAGACAAACATCATGACTGCAGAAGAATTATAGCACGTTAACACTGACAACGATAACATTGAAATAGTGAAAGAATGTGTATACCTTGGTTCAATTATCAGTCCAAATAGGGACTGCCAACAGGAAAATGGAAAAGGATTGAGACTTGGAAGGGCAGCAATGAATTCGGATAACTTTTCAAGGGAAGGGATGTGTCATCGGAGACTAAGACCAAGCTCGCCCATGCTACTGTATTCCAGATCACTATATACAGATATCAAAGAGGAAGGATTCAAATCCAGAGTTTATTATTTTGGACTCCAATAGTGGGACTGTGAGCATGGAGGAAGAAAGATAGGAAGATGGCCTACAGATGTTATAGGTAAAAGTACAGTAAAGGTTTGCCCTTGTTCGAAGGCCAGTCATATCCAACTCTGGGGTTCAGTGCTCCTCTCTTTATATAGCCAAAGAGCCAACACTGTCTGCACTTGCATACATTTCTGTGGACATGTGGCAGGCATGACTAGAGTGCATGGAATGCTATTTACCTTTCCACCCAAGTGGTGCCTGTTTATCTAAAGTACTTGCCATTTCTTGCTTTCAAACTGCTAGGTCAGGGGTTCCCAATCTTTTTGTGCAATGGGCCAGACCATGCCACCAAGACAGCTGAACAGGCCAGTCATGTGGTTCCTGCCACTGCAAACACTGCCGTAAAATGTATACCCAGCTGTAATAAACATGCTTAAAACAGCCACGGGTACATTTATGGCAGTGTTTACGCATGGGCGGGTGCATTTTATGGCTCTCATAAATGCTTCCACTTTCAATAGTAGCGAAGGCCACATGAAATGTGCTGTGGGCTGGGGCCAGCCCACAGGCTATAGGTTGGTCACCACTGTGCTAAGTTGACAGGCGCTGGGACAGAGACGGAAGCTCATTCTGTCGTGCAACACTTGGGTCTCGAACTGCTGATCTGCTGACCTTCCAGTCATTTATTTATTTATTTATTTATTTATTTATTTAATCAGACTTATATGCTGCCCTCCACCAAGTCACTGCAGTCCCCCACAGATGTTATAGGTAGAGCTAAAGAAATAGCAGGCAATTCTGTTTTAATTTACTTCTAGGACATGCATATCTGGTATGGTGGTGATGGAATTAATATTGTAACCATTTCTTGCAGGGCTGCTGTATTAGACACTTGCAGTTTGCTAAATATTTGTGGTTGTTACTGTTGCTGTTGTTATTATTTTATAAATTGGACCTTGATATACCCTGGAAGGGTGGGTTTGGTTTTTTCAGATGCCTACTGTGTCACATTCCTGGTCTGAGTTTAATATACAGTACAGCATTAGAGTTCTGGAGTGACTAAAAGGAAACACTGTGAACTGTCAAGGGGCTCCCACTTTTCACACCATTTTCAATCACTGAAGGGACAAAAGTTCAATGAGAAACAGGAACAATACTGCCATGCTTCTTCTGAGATTTATGTGGCATGTTTCATAACATTATCTAAATTGCAGCTGTCATAAATTCTTCCAGTTCTACAGATTAGATTATATCCATTAGGGCATTTCACCCAAAGCATAGTTGTAAAATCAATACCCCACCATACATTTCTACAAGGAGATGTCAAGAAGAAGAAGAAGCTGATACCAAGTCACAAAGCAAAAATCAAAGATATCCAATGTTCATTCTCTTCTGGTTCAGATACAGCCACTGAATGTACAAAATTGGCTCACATTAAGTCAGCTCATTGGCTCATCTAGCTTGATATCGAGAAGCAACAACCAAACTCTCCTGGAACCATCTCAATTGTGAATCAAATGAACAGCTAAGTATGGATATTGTGTCTGCATTCCATATTCTTCCATGAACCATCAGGGGCTGATGAACCAGTGCTAAAATCTTCTGATTGCTCAACTTTACTCTCACTTCCTTCAGTACAGCTCTCAGAAGAAGAAAAAGGAAACTTCTGAGATTTGTTTATTTTTTTAAAGAAAAATAATACTAACATAGTTAATTGTGAGAGCTGGACCATTAGGAAAGCTGGGCGCAGAAGAATAGATGCCTTTGAGATGTGGTGTTGGAGGAGAGTTTTGAGAGTCCCCTGGACAGCGAGGAGAACAAATAGGTCAATCTTAGGGGAAATCAACCCTGACTGCTCCTTAGAAGGTCAAATAGTAAAGATGAAGCTAAAGTACTTTGGACATCAAATGAGAAGAGAAGATTCACTTGAGAATGCCTTGATGCTGGGAAAGGTGCAGGGCAAAAGAAAAAGGGGGCGGCCAAAAATGAGATGGCTAGATGGTATTGTAGAGACAATGGGCACAGAGCTAAGCGAGTTGAGGAGGATGGTGGAGGACAGAAGTGCCTGGCGGACAGTGGTCAATGGGGTCGCAAAGGGTCAGAATCGACTGTGCGACTGAACAACAACAAAACATAGTTTTGCCTAAGTGAGAGAAACCTGAAACAACATTCCTTTTGTAACAATGAGGACTGGAGTTTCTACGAAGAGTTAATGCAGATGTTGTTCTTGTTTGAGATCCATGGTCCCAAGCAGTGATGGGATGACCCCGGTTCCATCCAGTTCCTCGGAACCGGTAGGAACAATCTCGGAGGGCTTTCCGAGAGGGTAGCCCATTTTAAGGCATCCGATTCCAGATGCCTCATCAAAAGAATTTTTTTAAAAAATTGGAGCCAAAATGGCTCCAATTTAGTGCACATGCACAGAAACTCAATCTGATGCATTACACATGTGTCAGATTAAGTTTCTGTGCATGCGCACTAAATTGGAGCCATTTTGGCTCCATTTTTTTAAAAAAAAAATTCAGAGCCGGAGCTGCACCTTTTCAGAGTGGCTCCGGCAGCAGCGGCGGTGGCAGCACTCAGAGGAGGGCACCTCCCCTGGGGCCGCTGAGCTCCCACTGGCAGGTTGAGGCCTGCCCAGGCCATCCGCCGCCACCGAGCCCTCCCCAACAAGCCCCCATGGCCTGAGGATGCCCGGCAGAGTGAGACGGCGATGGCGGTGGCAATGGTGGCGGCAGCTCTGGCAATGGCGGTGGCAGCTCCGGCAATGGCAATGGCAGCTCTGGCTCCGGCGGCGGCGGCGGCAGCAATGGCGGCGGCAATGGCGGTGGCAATGGCGGTGGCAATGGCGGAGGCAGTGGTGGATGTGGCAGCGGCACCGGCTGCAACAGCAACGGCGGTGGTAGCGACGATGGCGATGGCGGCCTGGGCAGGCGGCACCAGCCCTCAGAGGAGGGCACCTCCCCTGGGGCCGCCAAGCCCCCATTGGCAGGTTGAGGCCTGCCCTGCCCGGGCCGTCTGCCGCCATGGAGCCCTCCCAGGGTTAAGTGAGGGGTTTGTGTTTGGGGTGGGTGGGTGTATTTTTATTTTATTTTTATTTTATTTCTTTATTTATTTTATTTCTTTAATTTATTTACAGGTTTGTGTTGTGGGTGGGTGGGTGGTTGGGTTGAGGGGTGTGTGTATATTTATTTTTATTTTAAAGGCCCCACCCACAACATCATGACATCATGACATCAGCTCCGCCCATGATGTCATGACGTCATGACATTGGCCACGCCCATGATGTCCATGACGTCATGGCGTGGTAGTAAAAAATTTGTAATCCCATCACTGGTCCCAAGCCTTCTGGGACATGGAGGCTGCCTTAGAGTGCCCAATACTGAAAGAAGGTCACATCTTAAATCAAAATGTGACAAAATTGTTAACCTACCAATTCAGATCAAAAGTAAACATTTCTGAGGGCAATGAAGATAAGTTAATCTTATGGGTACATGTACCTAGCTCACAAAGGGGGCCAGAAGCACACGCATGCACACACAAGCACGCACACAGATACACACACTGAAAGATGTAGCCTGATAGCAAATCAATTAGCCACAATTAGTTCTGTATGTTATGCAAACTTTTAGTAAATATCAATTGGGTTCTGGCCAATGTATTTATATAAGTCCATGAAATAATTTTAAGTTGTTGGAAATATCAGCAGCCAGTTTGTCTTCTGGCAACAAATATAATAGCAGAACCTCATGTATGTGAAATCTTTGACATTCCTGGAGTGGTCAGGCTTCAGTGTTGTTTTTCTTGCCCTTAAGCTTGCCTTGGCAGCTCTTCTTTAGCCAGAAAACATTGTGAGTTGCAGCTGACAAAACATAGATCTCATGACCCTGGGCAACAATGTCTTTCCTCAGTAGCACTGTGTTAGGACAATAACCTGTTTTGTTTTGTAATATTAGGCTGATTTTGCCTTTTGAAACACCTAAGGTCATCAAAAGAGTTGCTGGTGAAAGGAAAATAATTTTGAAGACAGGGAAAGAAGTTACATATTTGCACTAGGTAAAGGTTGCCCTTGCTCAAAAGCCAATCGTATCTGACTCAAGGGTTCAGTGCTCATCTCAGTTTATATCCAAAGAGCCAGTGCTGTCTACATCTGTAGACATTTCCGTGGACATGTGACGGGCATGACTAAACACTAGAGTGCATGAAATGCTGTTTACCTTCCCACCGAAGTGGTACCTATTTATCTACTTTCAATTTCTTGCTTTCGAACTACTAGTTTGGCAGGAGCTAGGACCGAGAGGACCTAATTTTGTTTAGAAACATTTAGCTATAAAATTTTGTAATCTTTGAGTACACAGAAAGAGTCTCCTCAAAGTTTGTGGTATTTTTGAACCACAATCAGGTTTACCCTGGTAATGACAACCTTGTGTTGCTAGCTAATCTTTCTCACACTAGGTCAGGTGAAAGGAACTACAGAATGAATTCACCTAGAAGTGTCTTCATTTTGGCAGTTTCACATCTCGCCTAGACACTGAAGAAGAAGATTTTTTGAGTGCATACTTCTATCGTCGTGTTTATGTGCACTCAATATGCTTCTGACTTTGGGCAACCCTGTGATGTCAAAAGGTATTGTAATTAATAGCCCTATTAATGGCCATTGCAAACTCAAGGCTGTGTCTTTCCTTTCTTGAGTCAATCCATCTCAAGTTTGGTCTTCTTCTTTTGTTGCTGCCTTCAACGTTTCCCAGCACTATTGTCATTTCCAGTGAATGTTATCTTCTCATTATACAGCCAGAGTTCAATAATCTCACTTTAATAGTTTTTTCCTTCTAGGGAGAATTCAACTTTCATTTCATTAAAATGCACTTAGTTGTCCATCAGGCTATCCATAAAGCTCTCCCCCAAACATCACATATCAATTGAATCATTTTTCTCTGTCAGCTTTCTTTACTATTCAGTTTTTATACCTATACACCATAATCAGGAATAGCCTCACATGGATGATCCTGCCTTTGGTCTTCATGGACACATCCTTATGCTTGTGGATCTTACCTAATTCTTCCATAAATGCCCTTCTAAGTTTCAGTCGTCTTCTGATTTCTTGGCTGTATTCTCCATCAAAACTGATGACTGCATAGATGCAGGAAATCTTTAGCAATGTCAATTTCTTTGTTGTCTGTATGCTTCTACTGCCACCCATTGTGTGTTGTAAAAAAAAAGTACTGTAATGAAATTTTCCTGTGAGCACAAGACACCCAATGGACAGTGATGGGATGTAACAGGTCCGCACCAGTTCACCAGAACCGGTAGTAACTTTTCCCAGTGTCACAGAGAACCGGTAGCAGCTTTTTGGGGGACCCACCTTCGGGGCTTACCTTTTCACTGATTTCCCCACTGCGCACACGCACCAAGCACTTGGTGTGCATGCATGCCTACAGTGCTTGGCGCATATGCACAGCCTCCTTGCTGTCCTCCCAAGCGGGGAAGAGGAAGAGAAGCTGCTAGCCTGAAGCTCCCTATAGCCTGCTCCCCAGGGTAAGTGACTCACCTTTGGATGTGGTGTGTCTGTGTGTATTTTAATGTATATTTAATACCTTTACCTATATTTACATACTACCACAGTTCCTAAAAAAGCCTGGTGGCTGGCAGACCTGGTGGCCTGGCTTGGGATTTTTAAGCAAAGTCTTGGAGTTACCTCACCAATAAGCTACACCTGTGCTGTTCCAATTGGAGAGAACACTTAAGGAGGTACAGCTGTTTTACATTTACATTAAGGCATATTATCCTAGAGAACTGGTTAGGCAAAGACTTAGTACCTTACTTCTTTAACTGTTGAAAAGTTGAAAAGTGCCAAAATGAAGCCATCTTGTGGTGAGTTCATTCTGTAGTTCCTTCCATCTGATCTAGTGTGAGAAAGCTTAGCCAGAAAAAGCTTTAAGCTCTGGTTTAAAAGCTCTGGTTGATTTGTGTTTGGGGTGGGTGGGTGTATTTTAATGTATTTTTATTTTATTTTATTTCATTTTATTTGGCCCCACCCACAATGTCATGACGTCATGACATTAGCTCTGCCCACACTGTGATGACATCACAGTGGGGTAGTAAAATTTTTGACATCCCACCACTGCCAATGGGGGAATAATGTTCTCCCTTTGATTTCATCTTGAATTATTCTTTCAATTTATATCTTCCCAGTTGTCTTCTTCTGAAAATCAATGATCGGAATGTTTTGTAATGAGGTGGTAAAACCCTGAGGTGGTAAATTGACACAACTAATTCAGATTCAGGCAAGGAGTAGCATTTTTAAAAATATGTCTTGCATCAAAACAAGAAAACACATACTGAAGAGGAGAAAGAGTATAGGAAAATATTGGATAACTAATCTCAGTGTAGCTGGGTTGAGTGGTTTAGTAAAGAAACTAAAGTAAGCAGTGGTGGGATGTCAAAATTTTTACTACCCCACCATGACATCATCACAGTGTGGGTGGAACTAACATCATGATGTCATGTTGTCATGGGTGGGGCCAAAGAAAAATAATAATAATTAAAAATAAAATAAAATAAAAATTAGCACCCACAGACCTCAATCCATCCATCCACCCACAACACAAACCCATAAAATAAATAAATAAATAAATAAAATAAAAATTACATTAAAATACACCCAAACACCTACCCACCCACCCCAAACATAAATCAACCCACCCACCCCAAACAGAAACCGGTCACTTACCTGTTAGTATAAGTGCCTGGGTAGCACCATGTTGCAAGATGGATATGGTCATTGTACTGGTTCTCTAGGATAATATGCCTTAATGTAAATGTAAAACAGCTGTACCTCCTTAAGGGTTCTCCAATTGGAACAGCAATTGGAACAGCACAGGACTTTGCTTAAAAACCCCAAGCCAGGCCACCAGGCATGTCGGCCGCCAGGCCTTTTTTGGAACTGTGATAGTACGTCAATATAGGTAAAGGTATTAAATACACATTAAAATACACACAGACACACCACATCCAAAGGTGAGTCACTTACCTGGGGAGCAGGCTATAGGGAGATTCAGACTAGCAGCTTCTCTTCCTCCTTCCCGGTTGGGAGGACAGCAAGGAGGCCATGCATATGCGCCAAGTACTGTAGGCATGCATGCACACCAAGTGCTTGGTGCGCATGCGCAGTGGGGGAACCAGTGAAAAGGTAAGCCCTGAAGGTGGTTCCTCCCAAAAGCTGCTACCGGTTCACCGGGACACTGGGGAAAATTACTAGCGGTTCTAGAGAACTGGTGAGAACCTGTTACATCCCATCACTGAAAGTAAGGCTTATAAAGAAAACACACTGCAAGCTGACAATGAGAAAAGACATTTATGTTTAATTGATGCTGGAAATCCAATGAAAGTACCTCAGAAGAGAAATTCTAACTAGAGCTGTTTTTCTTGAGAGTGGGTGTGCCCACAGCCACTGTGAAAGACATGTGGCTTCTTTCTAATACAAAGAAAGAAAAACAACTCATTTTAAATAATAAATGGAAAGGAAATAGAATCTAGGCATAACAGTCCACATATGAACAAGTTGTTACTTAGAAAAACAGGTTATCTAGGTCTTGGACATCCTTTCATCTGTCTCTTCCTATTGCGTTTGGGTACTTTCCAAAATTGCTGGTGTTCAATTTCCAGTAAGTCTAGCATAAAGGTTGAGGTAAAGATCTCCCTTGTTCAAAAACCAGTCATGTCCGACTAGGGTGCAGTGCTCATCTCCATTTATAGTCAAAGAGCCAACTCTGTCTGCATCTGCAGATGTTTCTGTGGTCATGTGGCAGGCATGACTAGATGCCAGAGCACGTGAAATGCTGTTACCTTTCCTATCACAGCAGTACTTACTATCTATTTGCAATATCTTGCTTTCAGACTCCTAGGTTGGTGGGAGCTGGGACAGACAATAGTTACTTGAGTCTCGAACTGCTGACCTAACCAACCTTCTGATTGTTAAGCCCAGCATCTTAACCACTAAGCCACCATGGCCCTTTAAGACTAGTATATCCTGCTGACAACATTTATAGCCTCATTCCGCTGCCAACCTAGCGCTTCAAAAGCAAGAAATTGCAAGTAGATAAATAGGTACCACTTTGGTGGGAAGGTAAACAGTGTTCCATGCACTTGAGTATCTAGGCATGTCTGCCACATTTCCACATAAATGTCTGCAAATGCACACAGTGCTGGCTTTTTGCTATAAATAGAGATGAGCACTGAATCCTAGAGTCGGATACAACTGGGTTTTAAGCAAAGGTGACCTTTAACTTTACCTCCGTACACTTCGGCATCTAGTCATGCCTGCCGCATGACCACAGAATTGTCTGCAGACACAGACGCTGGCTCTTTGGCAGTGCCCCCTAAAGTTGGCTGGCTTTTGAGCAAGGGAGACCTTTACCTAGCTGCAACAGACTAAACAACAGGATTTCAGCCCATGCATGGAGCAATACAAATGGAAATACAGCGGCCCAGTCTAATTTTGACTGCTCAGCAAGCTCAGGCCAGGTTGGTATTTGGATGAGAGACCAATGGCAACACTTGTAGACAGAGTTAGGAAAGATTTCTGTCAGAACTATTACAGAACCACCCCTGCGAATGAGAGCTAAGTGGGTCCGTGGTGATACCCTCTGGAATGGACATTTCTCCTTCCAAGCAACAGGCATCTTCTTGCTTACCTGCTTCTCTTTTTAATGAATGGGAAGTTATGGAAACGCTGCACCGGAAGCCCATTTTAGGAACTGCCTATTCCTTTTGTTCGCCACTAAGACCGACAGTTGGCCTCAAAAACCTTCTTCCTTTCTCTTCCATTCAATTTGTATGCTGTACACACGACACACACACACACACATGCAAGCACGTTCACACAGTATCATTCACGCTTTTCAGAGTGTGACCTACACAAGAGAGTGAGGGAGCCCCACCAATCGTTGTGCCTCCTCGAGGGAAGAGGCGACCAATCAGGAGCCCCCGCTAGTGTTTCTAAATTAAGCCACAGAACTGGAGCTAGGACAGACGTGGGAGCCTGGCTTCATAAATCAAATTTCCTTGCCGTGATGCAATTGAAGAGGCCAGAACGGCCCCTCATGAATCCATTCACATGTTTCCAGCCTCGTGTTGCTGCTGTTCGGTCCAGAGGCCTCTCTGGAAACAGAGAAGAGACACTGTTTGGGGAAAACATCACAGATCTATTATTAAAGCTGATCTCGTCAATGAAATCAAATGATCTTCCTTAATGCATTCAAGCTATAGTCCTCTCCACTGCTGGAATGACATAGGCCCATGTGTTGCTGGGCAGCCCCTTCCCACAAAGCTTCAGCATTGGGGCTGTTTGGGGAGGTAGTTCTTGGAACAAAAAGGAGAATGCAGTGAATGCACCTTTGAAAATGAAGGGTGGGAAGCCTAGACCACTGAGAGGAGAAGGGGCAGAAAATGCCACCACTCCTTTTTGGTGGTGTATATGGGAGGTGGGGAGGGAACCTACAATCCCCCTATTAAAACAAGGAGCAGGCTCCACCAGATCTTGTTTCAAAAGGGAAAATGTAGATTTTTTTTTCATTGCTACTGCATTGCCAGATTTTAGGACTTCATTGGTAGATTCAGTGTGTGAGAGGCAAGGGGTGATAAAATAAGTAGGGACTGCAGTTCGCGAAAGGGAAAGGTCATCTTTGCTCAAAACTTAGTTATATCGAACTCTAGGGTTCAGTGCTCATCGCCATTTATAGCCAAACCAGTGGTGGCCTTAAGCAGATTCGCACCAGTTTGCCAGAACCAGTAGCAGAAATTCTGGCTAGCCCTGCCCATCCAAGTTTTGAAATAAAGTAGTTCTAATTCAGGTGCAACGCAGGGCTTTCCCCCTGGCCATGCCCACCAGACCATGCCCACAGTGTGGTAGTAATTTTTTTGAGCCCCCCCCCCCCCGAGCCAAACAGCCAGTGCTGTCTGCAATTGCAGACATTTCCATGGACATATGGCAGGCATGACTAAACACCGTAGTGCACAGAACACTCTTACCTTCCCACCAAAGTGATACCTAATTATCTACTTGCAATTTTTTGCTTTTGAACTGATCAGTTGGCAGGAGCTAGGACAGAGATGGGAGTTCACTCCATTGTGTAGTACTCAGGTCTGAAATTGCTGCCAACCTTCCAGCCATCAAGTTCAATGTCTTAACCACTTGAGCCACCACAGTCGAGGGACTGCAATTACCTCATTTATAAAGAAATAATAATAAAAACAACACCCTGCTGACAAAAGTCCACATAGTTAAAGTGATGAGCTTCCTGGTAGTAATGTATGGCTGAAAGAGTGAGGCCATAAGGAAGGCTGAGCATAGAAGAATAGACACTTTTGAACTGTGGTGCTGGAGAAGACTTTTGAGAGTCCCCTGGACTGCAAGATCAAATCAATCCTGATTGCTCTTTGGAAGGACAAATACTGATGCTGAAGCTTAAATACTTTGGACACCGAAAGAAAAGAGAGGACTCACTGGAGAAGGCCCTGATGTTAGGAAAAATTGAGGGCAAAAGGAAAAGGGGGCAGCAGAGGATGAGATAGTTAGACAGTCTCATTGATGCAACAGAGGAGCCTGACATGCTGTGGTCCATTGGATTGAAAAGAGTTGGACTTGACTATATGACTGAACAACAACCATGAAGGAAGGATCTGGCTTTATAATCCAGGAGGCAAAATTGGGGGAGCAGACAGAACGTTCAACCACCGGTGATGTGTATTTATGTAGTTGGATTCTTTCATTACTTTGCAACAGTCTGCCGTTATCAACCTTCTCCAATCTTATGGCATTTTGTCTTCAACTCCCTTCAGGTCTGATCACAAACCACCTGCATCAGGAAGGCACACAACTGGGGAAGTGCTATGGACACTTGGAAAAAAAACTGGCACAAGTAGGAACCCAAGGGTACAGTGTGCTTCATGTTCTGACTGTGACACTGTGCTGTCCCATTATCTGACTGGCATTTGAATATTACTGCAACATTATGACAATTTGGGTGGCCAGTGGTCTCAGTACCAGCTGGTGTTTCAGGGCATTCATGTACTTTGAGATGAGTGTCCAGCATATGAATGTACTTTATCCAGTGGTGGGCTCCAAAAAATTTACTACCGCACTGCAGGCGTGGTATGGTGGGTGTGGCCAGGGGGAAAGCCCTGCGTTGCACCCAAATTAGGACTACTGTACTTTATTTCAAAACTTGGGTGGGCAGGGCCAGCCAGAATTTCTGCTACCAGTTCTGGTGAACTGGTGCAAACCTGCTGATGCCCACCACTGACTTTATCTCTTTACATGCACATTCTACCCAAGACATGGCAGTTTTCATTCTGGAACAGAAAAATTACAAGACAAGGATCCAGAGAGAGACAGCAGAGATAAAGTACATCCATTGCAGTCAGCCAGGATATACCACTGTAATGGTTCAAAGAATCTTGTATATGCCTAGTCTCAGAATGTTTGCGAATTCATCCCTTCTCTGAAGAACATACCTAGTTAATAAGTTAGATCACAGACACCAAATGTCCTGAAAAGTTTTTGAAAAGCAGCTTTGGGCTTTTTCAATGACTGCCTTGAAAAATAAAGATATACTTTGTAGTCTATAGAACAAAGTGGAGGAGGCATCAATTTGGAGATTCACCCCATGAATTAAGAGTGCTGATACAACATCTGATATGTTGATGATACAGTGTTGTTGACCACAAACCTTACAGATCTTCAGTTGATGCTGGATTGAGTTAGAGAGCTTCAAGTGCAGAATATGCTTTGTATATCAACACCAAGAAGCCTGTGATTCTTCTGACCATCCTTCCTGATCATGCCTTGGCCCCAACTACCCTTGGGCTGAAAGCATTATTTACATAGCTGACTGAGGAACAGCTGAGCTATGCAGATAGGCAGTGGTGGCAGAGAGGCAGAGGCTGGTGTTGGCTTAGGCAGCAGAGAGGGTGAATGACAGTAATGGTACCAATACCTACCCTAGTGCTCCACCACCATGATCACCTCAGCT
This sequence comes from Furcifer pardalis, assembly GCA_030440675.1. Taxonomy (NCBI): domain Eukaryota; kingdom Metazoa; phylum Chordata; class Lepidosauria; order Squamata; family Chamaeleonidae; genus Furcifer; species Furcifer pardalis. The sequence goes on from CP126892.1 coordinate 89,117,369, forward strand.
TGACTAATTGACAAGACAGCTCTGTGAATTTGACTTTTTCAGACATAACAATAAAGTTTTATCAAAATGGTGGGAAGCGTGTTTATTTGTAGTCCTGCCCCTAGAACACTGGTTCAGCTGGATAACTACTATGTGTCTTGCACTGACTAGTTGCAACTCTTCCAGGCTCTAGAACTGTGATTCCCAACATGGGGCACAAGCCCCACAGGGGGGCAATTTGATTTATAAGGGCAGCAATTCGAGAATGTTTACACCAAGTTAATGGCCTTTTAGGCTTCCTCCATGTGAATAGGAGTTCGCATTTTGAACTATAAGAATTATATATCACAGGCAGCGGGACATCAGGATTTTAGACATGCTTCGGCAGGGCAGGGCCAAAAAAAGGTTGGGAACCACTGCTTTAGAGAGACATCTCTTAATCAAACTAGGAGATATAAAGTACTGGATCAGGCATTCTCTACGGGTGATCTTACCACTGAGCTAGAGGCTTTCCCAAGTTTCTCCTTCAAAACATGTCGTAAGTATCCCTGAAATACTCTACTATTTGAGACCAAAGGATGAAATGCCATTTTGAAATTTAAAAACAACAATGTAGAAAATTAGCAAATCTAGAAGAATGCTGAATTATTTCATGCCCAGTTGTCTTCTTTTCTGCATCTGGGAAGTGATTTATGCGGGGTGGGGGGACATATAAATATACAATCCCTCCCTCTCCTCCAGAGTGGTTTACTCCTGCACAGTCTCTAGTAAAGGTAAATGTCTCCCTAGCTCAGAAGCCAGTTGTATCCAACCTAAAGGACGGTGCTCATCTTTGCTTACAGCCAAAGAGCCAGTGCTGCCTGCCTCTGCAGATATTTCCCTGGTCATATGGCAGGAATGCTAGATGCCAAAGCGCATGGAATGCTGTTACCTTTCTCACTGAAACAGTACCTATTTATCTACTTATAATTTCTTGCTTTTTAACTGCTAGGTTGGCAGGAGCCCGGACAGATAATGGGAGCTCACTCCATTGCACAGCACTCAGGTCCTGAACTGATGACCTGCCAACCTCATGGTCATCAAGCTCAATGTCTTAACCACTAAACCACTGCAGCCTCAATGCACAGTCTCTACCGTATTATTTTCCTGGTTGTGCTGATTAGTTCTGTATCTGCCTGCCTCATCATTCAAATGTTTTGAATGTCAGCTCCTACGGTGCTTCACCTTTGCCCATGCTGATTGAGTTGATGGGAGTTGAGATTCAAAAATGCCAGAATGGGGAAAGGTGCTCTCAGTGTTGAATTCTAGAATCCATTCCTTATTGTCCCCACTGGGAGCTGCAGAACATAAACTTACAATGTTATTTAAAAGCAGAGCTGCGGTGGCTCAGTGGTTAAGAAGTTCGCCTTATTAGCTGGAAGGCCAGCAAGTCGGCAGTTCAAGACCCGAGTACTGCATGACAGTTTGAGTGCCCATCTCTGTCCCAGCTCCTGCCAACCTAGCAGTTCAAAAGCAAGAAATTGCAAGTAGATAAATAGGGACCACTTTGGTGGGAAAAGATCTTGGGGACATGAAAGGCACTTCATTTGGACGTCCCTTGAGCGGAGTATCTCCAGCAAAAATCCTTTCAACCCAGAATAATTTCTGACCCCAAGAACATCTGCCCGTCCCACCAGAGCGGACCGGAGAGGCTCCCTAGTTGTTCCATTGGCCAGGGAGGTACATCTCTCTGGCACTAGAAGGAGGGCCTTCTCTGTGACTGCTCCGGCCCTATAGAACCTCCTACCTACGGAGCTACGTCTCCAGACAGAGTTGCTGCCCTTTAGGAAGAATGTAAAAACATGGCTTGCGGGACAGATATGGGGTATGGAAGGTATAATGACCCCAGCACATTGGATGATCTGAGCCCCTCTCTTTCTCTACTTTTAAATTAGTAGTTGTAGCATCTGGTGTGTTTTTAATCTGTTTTTAATCTTTTTCAGATTTTAATTTTAAATTTTAACAGTTTTAAGATTTTTAGATGGAAGCTTCCACTTCCTAATCCTGGGCCCTATCTGCCCAGGGAAGGAAAAGACTAACATCCTCTGGCCGGAAGGAGGAATGGATTTTAGCTGTTTGTGTTGTGTGTGTTGTTGTTGTTGTTTTGTGTTTTTTTTTTCCTGACTGTAAACCGCCCTGAGTCGCCATGGCGAGTGGGCGGTGATATAAATCTAAATAAATAAATAAATAAAATTATTAAAAGCAGCACAGTGAAATTCCCTCCAAAGGTTCCTGCTTATTTAGGAAACCACAATTTCCATTATATATATATATATATATTAACGTTAAGATCCAAATGGGAAGAATTTCTGGCTGCTTGCAGAAAATGCTTTCTGATTTCTGTCCTGATCAAGATAAGAGTGACATAAAGTTAGTACAGTATTATTTAGTCTGAATAATATGCCCAGTTGTGATATGCCTATGATCCTCTGTTAAGTATGTGGCAAACACGGAGTGCTAGGTGATGTTGCGTAGCATGTGGAATGAATATTTACACTGCTAAGGTAACACGGAGGCAATGCGTGATCAGGGAGAGCCATGGAGGTTGTACGTACACATAAACACTCCTTGTTATTTCTTCATTGATACTGTTGGGCCTCTAACCAAATAATTAACTACGTCTTCTGAAAGAGCTACACAATTTGAGAGGGCTGGTCATCCTCTAAGAGCAAAGGAAAAAAAATAAAGTGATTCATTTGTTCTGTTGATTTTTCTTTTTTTATACAAGGTCACAATAAAGAATTATGAATAATATAATAACCTATTATCCTAGAATTGCCTCTTCTCTGGGGATCTCTATATTGGGATATCAATATCATACAGTGAGGGTTTTTAAAAAATATATACAGAAAGAATAGTACAATCTATTTTGTTCAGAAACTAGATCATATTACATTTGAAACTGATCAACAGCACAATCCTGTATGCAGTGGTGGGTATCATCAGGTTCACACTAGTTCGCCAGAACCGGTAGCAGAAATTCTGGCTGACCCTGCCCATCCAAGTTTTGAAATAAGGTAGTCCTAATTTGGGTGCAACACAGGGCTCCCCCCTCCCCCAGCCATGCCCACCATACTACACCCACAGTGTGATAGTAAAAAAAAAAGGGTGCCAAAGTGCACAGGGAAGGGTGATGGTCCCCAAGTGGATTAAATCCTACTTGAATCCATCTTGATGGAGGGCAGCAGTTTCATCAATCCTGGCCTAGGACTGAGGAAGACTTTGCGTGCCAAAAGGGCTCAGGACCAGAAAGTGACTTGCAGAACTGGATCAGTGGTATGGGGTGTCATGCTACAATGTGGAAGGCAGATGAAAGGCCATTACATGACATTCTCAGGACAGTCTTCAAGGCTGATTGCCATGAGGATTGCCAATATTGGGATTCAGATACAGCAGAGCAACAAGAAAAAGAATATATAACTAAAGTGAGAAAGAGAGGGATGGGCAGATAGACAGGGAAGAAAGGATTTTTGGCCGTATGTGTGTTAACGTAGCAGACTAGCGGTTAGCTATTGTGACAGCGGAAAGTTTGGGTGCAAAGACACACATACAGTCTCAGTGAATAGTGCAGTTTAATTCTGGGTGAGGGGAAGACAATAGAGACAGAACTATATACACAGGTACCAGTTTGTCTTCAAGCCCCACAGTTGCATCAGAGCTTGGAATCCTGAAGGCTCAAGTCCAATGAGCATGCACAGAGTCCTGCCAGCAGACACTAACTGCAGTTTGCCCAAGTCAGTGTGCTCTTCTCAGCAGTGTAGAGTACCTGATAGTTCTTAGTAGTGGCAGAGCTTCAAACAGCACATCTTCCCTCATAAGTCAGTTGTCATCTCAGTCAAAATCTCCACAGAATATCCTCCTCAAAGTTGCCCATCTCAGGTGGGCTATAGTTATACTGTAATGCTGCTGGCTCAACCACAAAGTGGTCACAGCTATGCTCAGCACTGAGTCACATACCCAAGCAGTCACAGCTGTGTAATCAGTCTATGTCTCAACAACTAACAGCTGTGTCTAGAGCTCTAAAAGTCTAAGGTATATTTACACAGTGGGCAGGAATCTTACTACAATACCCATAAAAATGTCCTAACAGTCTCTAGACAGGGAGACAAATATCAGAGTGGAGTGAGGTTAATGATTTTTATTTGCCTTTAAAGTTTGGGTGAAGCAAGCAATCACACTTATATACCATCTCATAGCACTTACTGCACTCTCTGTGTACTTCACAAGTTAATTAGCATTTTGTCCCCAACATGCTGGGTATTCATTTTACTGACCTCAGAAGGATGGAAGGATGGGTCAACACTTAGACCTCATCAGGATCGAACTCACAACCTTTTGGTTGCAGGGCAGCACTTCAACCACTGCGGCACCAGGGTGCCCGTTTCTAGCCATTCTTAGGACTCTCTGGCCCAGTGCAAAGTTATGTCAGACCTGCATCTCTGCCAGGCTTTGCCTGCCCCATCATTGTGATAAAACAGATGGTCTTGAAACAGATGGTCTTGAAATCCTGCTGAAACTGGTGACCCTAAAGAGGAAAGAGCTTTATTCATGGGTGTTTTTTTTTTAAAGGGACTATGTTTTCAGCTGAATAAAAAGATGGCAGCACCATACGAAGTATTCAGGGAGAAAATTCCAAGAGGAGGAGCAATAACAGAGAATGTTCATTTCCTGAGACTATTTAAAAGGAGACACAAATAGTTGATACATAGAGGAAACATTTAAAACAATAGCCTGGAAGAATGAGAAGATGCCAGAAGCCAAACAGCTTTGCAAATACTGTACAAGGAAACACTTTCTTTTAGCACAAACCCCGTTTATTTCTGAGAACTAGGACTTTGCTCAGAACAATCCCAGTTTTATTCTCTATTTTTGTTCTCCGTTTTAACAGAAGAGAAACAGCCACTGTTGGGTTTTGGTTTTTAAATAAAAGCTTACATACTTAGTAGCCTTTTGAGTTAGTCCCAATAAAAAAGTTTTGCCCCACTGTGATTTTATTTTTATCATATTAGAATGAAAAGCTGCGACTGATGGGATTGCGAACCCTGATTTAGTTAAGTGAGTTTTTGGTTGGTTTTCACTGTTAAGCGAGGCAACTATTCAGAGAAAATCCTGCTCTTTAAGCAAGTTAGTCTCTAAGCGAGGCACTCTTTATGGGAAGTTTTACTGTAATCGCAAATGACACATATTTAAATTTACAAATGAGGGCCAGTGTACTAAGTGTCAGGCTAGGACTCATGAGACCTGAGTTCATTCACCACTCAGGCATGGAAAATCATAGCAAATATAAATCATTTTTTCAACATACAGTATCATCTGTTTCAGATACTCTACTGGGGTTGCCACAATTTAGAAGCAACTTGACAGCACATAACGAAGACATTTACAAAGGTGTAAAAGCAGAGATCTGACAGGAACTTATTTATTATTACAGTTGTACCTCGCTTAAAGAGCATAATGTGTTCCACAGGATTGCTCTTTAAGCAAGTTTGCTCTTTAAGCGAAACACCATTGTAAGTGACCAATTGTGTGTGTGTGGGGGGGGGGATTGTGAACCCCGATTTATTTAAGTGAGTTTTTGGTTGGTTTTATTTGTTAAGCGAAGCGAACATTCAGAGAAAATTCTGCTCTTTAAGCAAATTACGCTTTAAGCGAGGCGCTCTTTATGCGAGGTTTGGCTGTATTAGAAATGTGATGCCAGAGGACAGCTCTGTGGATATCCTGGACTGCTAGATAGCCAAAGAAGTGGATACTAAAGCAAGTCACTGGAGGAGAAAAAAATGATGAAGCTGAAACTGTGCTACTTTGAGCACATCATGAGAAAGTAAGATTTGCTGGGGGAAACAGAAGACATCATGAAAAGAGAAATGTCAAACATGAGATGGAATGACTCAATGAGGGAATCCACAGACTTGAGTTTGCAAGAGCTGAGCAGGGTTGTTGAGGAAAAACACTGTAGAGACTCTCATTCACAGGGCCACCATAACTCAGAGATAACCTGAAGCACATCACAAAAACAAAAAAGCATAGATTACAAGTGCAAGGGAAACCTTTACCTTTTTATTAATAACTCAGAAAGACCAAGAGAGCACTTGTTTACTTCCTGAATGCTGGTAGATAGAAATGTTTTAAACTGAGGCCTGAAAGTCAAAAGAGCATGAACAACTACTGTAGATGTCTGACAGAAGGCAGTTCCATAAGTGAGGCACCATTGGCTATGATGGCTGAGGTTTTATCATCATCATTATCATTAACTGTAGGGATGGAAGGGACCCGATGGATCATCAAATCCAACCTATGGTAAGGGAACACAGTGAGGAATCGAACTTCAAACTCTGGCTTCACAGCTAGATACCTAAAGCACTGAGTTATTTAGTTTATAAGTAACTTTTCTAAGCTCTGCATTGATTAAAGCAGAAATGTTCATGATTTTAACTGCATATTAATGGGTTTTAAAAAAAGTTAATGGTTTTTACTCGTTTGGCTTACTTTAGCAATAGATTATCCGTTAACAACTTGCTGGACCTGTTTCATCTTACGATTTAGTCACTGAACATACATAGAGTTGGTTTGGAAATCTGTGTGAAGATGTCATCAATTAAGGAAACATCCTTCAAGAGATAACTAGTTCACCCCACCCCTCTGCCCAGCAGCCCAATGGGAACGTTTTCTCCCTCCCCCAGCAGAGATCACCCCACCCCTCTGCCCAGCAGCCCAATGGGAGAGCTTCCTCCTTCCCCCAGCACAGAGTTGGCCCCACCCCTCTGCCCAGCAGCCCAATGGGAGCACTTCATCCCTCCCCCCAGCACAGAGTTCACTCCGCCCTTCTGTGGCATGGATGGCAGCCTTTTGAGTTTGGGCACTCAGTCTCTAAAAGGTTTGCCATTACTGTCCTAGAGAAAATTCTAAATGCTATTGGGCAGTAATTACTATTGCATATGTCTGAAACACTTCACTTCCTGCTTCACTTTATCCTTAGGGGCTCTTGCTTACCTCATTTTGGTCACCTCAAGCCATGTTTAACTTTTTAGGAACCGGGAAGCCTCAATCTTTCTAGACAAAGATGGCCAAAGCTGTTTGGCAACAGGTCAGGTTACAGAACTGGTGTTTTCTTACTACATTGTTAACTTTACAAGTGAGCTTCCTCACTGCAACTTGTCTAGTGATATTTTCAGGGGAAAACAAAAATATTTTAAAAATGATTTATTGGTGAAACTCCTTCCTTCTTCTGGGGAGGCAATGGAGAAAAACAAGATTTTACCAAAGCTGTGATTAGGCAAAAATGTAACTACCCAGAAGCCAACAGTAGCAACAAGCCATTGATGATGTAACAAAGGTTTTAAACTGGTGTGTAAAATGACAAGTTTTGTTTGTATAGTTTTTTGTTTGTTACAAAATACAAATACAACATTTGCTTTCCCAGAGTGCATGGAGTCTGTTCTCTCATACTGCAGATTATAGAGGTGGCTATAAGGAGACAAGCTAGTTTTAAAATCACACCACAGTGTAGTCCACTTTTAGTCCCGTAGGTTAGCATTGCAGATAGTTGTAATATCTAGCCAAAAATCATTGCATGAAAAATGTCCCTCATGTAATCATAAAAGGCCCACCTGTCTATCCTGACTTCCAGCACAAATTCAGAATACATTATGTACTCTTAAGGGCTTTAAAGAAAAACTTTTAAAACAGCACACTTTTACACTTAAATATGACCTGCCTTTGGTTTTATCCAAAAATAGCACTTGTTCCTATGAAAGTACGCAGTTCTCCATTATGTTTATTGGTATCCCTCTCCATCACCACCCAAATGACATAAGGTTTGTCTTACTTAGATCAGTCTTGTTTTTTGTGTCTGTATGTGTCTGACTTCCCATGCTTCTTTGTTACTCCTTTGAGTATGATTCATTTTTAGTCTTGCTTTGGTCCAGATAGTAAAATTTAGCATTATGATTCTTTCCACTGAAGGTCATGTTCTCAGTCACAGCCTCCTGGTCAGAAGCTTTCAAGTAAGGTTTGAGGTAGCACACAGACAGACAGACAGACAGACAAACAGACAGACAGACAGACACACACACACATACACACACATTTTGCATAACAGAAGCTCTTCTTTGAGAAGGAGCTTTCCAAAATATTTTAAAAGCAATTCTAAGATTTCCTAAAGAAAAGCAATTTTCAAAGAAGTAGTTAAAACTGTTCAGCAGGACAAGTATAAAAATCATAAACTTTTTTATATAAAGGTACAATTTATATAAATGTGCATACATGCACATGCTCACCCCTTTTTGAAATGTGAAAGAGATTTGAAGAATATTCTTGCAAAACAGATTATAGAATGTAAAAGTTACAACAGATGTAGTGTGCATATTGTTAATGGCATTAGGTTAGGTTAGGTACTTTGTGGTTGATAGCTGGAATGGTCAACTGACAGCAGTTTATGTCTGGGAGTTCTTTGGTAATTTCTCTACATGGCTGTGATTACACAAGGATTTGTCCCAATGTCTGGTCCACTCTGAGGAGGGACTGATTAGCTCTTTTTCATGGCAACCACACAATGTTAATGCCAGCACAAACCACCCCTCCCCAGAGTCACCCTACTAATACCTTTTAGCCTTTCTCAAGGGCTATTCGTTTTCAAATACAGGTAGAATCACTCAGTTTTGATTCAGTTTTAGCACATGCAATTGCAGGGTTCAATTAAGCAAATGGCTTACTTTCAATTTTCCATCTACTTTCAATACCCCAATATCATTAAGTGGTTCAAGCCAACAGTTTAGTCACTTTTGTTGTTGTTCAGTCGCACAGTCGATTCTGACCCTTTGTGACCCCATGGACCACTGTCCGCCAGTCACTTCTGTCCTCCACCATCCTCCTCAACTCGCTCAGCTCTGTGCCCATTGTGTCTACAATACCATCTAGCCATCTCATTTTTGGCCGCCCCCTTCTTCTTTTGCCCTCCACCCTTCCCAGCATCAAGGGTTTCTCAAGCGAATCCTCTCTTCTCATTTGATGTCCAAAGTACTTTAGCTTCATCTTTACTATTTAACCTTCTAAGGAGAAGTCAGGTTTGATTTCTTTTAAGATTGACCACTTACTATTGGGAAATTAAAAAAACTTTCACTGCTCTATAGGAGTGGGAAAATATTGTTTTTAAGCCTATTAGAGCAGTGCTGATATGCTATACCGTGGGGGGTGGGTTAAACCCTGAAAACTTCCTCCCAGAAGAAAGATGAGTCGAGAGTGGATAGGGAGGGTGTCCTTTTTTGTTTTTGTTTTATTTTTCTTTCACTTTAAAGGAAGGTCACTTAAAAACAACCAAATATACCCAGAACAGAAATGAATTCCTGGCTTCTCAAACTTTCTTTTTTACAGTCCAGCATTCACAAAGCTAAGTATTTCAACAGTTAAAACCTTAAACCCCTGAAACAAAAGGCAAAGAGAGCACATAATGTCACTACAAAAAAAAAATGCTGTTCTGCTCTCCCTGCACACATGCATTGAAATTCTATTACCTACATTAAGGGTGATGAGAGTCTAAATTCTGGCTCCCTGGGGAAATGCAGCTCAATTCCAATTCCTTTCTTTCTATAAACCAAAAATGTTGCAATTACAGTTTCTGTCTTAGGTAGTCTTACCCATTGGAATTAACTGTTTAGGAGAGCAGAAATGACTCCAGGTTGGTGGGGGGAAGCTGGGCAAAGATTCATTTGGTGGGATTTCTTGGACTATATAGGAGACTGGGACTTCAGTTAGAGCAGGGATTCTCAACCTGCCGCCCATGGGCCAGGTGTGGCCCACAGCAACATTTCATGTGGCCCTCACCGAATCCACCACACCAGGAAGTGCCTTGGTGGAGGAAGGGCAAAATTGCTATCTGGCCCCTGAAGCAGTCTGAGGGAGCGTGACCCAGCCCCTGGCTTTAAAAGGTTGAGAACTCCTGAATTAGAGGTCTATAGATAGCAATAGCAATTACACTTACAAAACACCCCATAGCTTCACAAGGATCACAAGGTAATTAGCATTTGGCTCCCAAATTGCTGGGTACTCTTTTTACCAACCTCAGCAGGATGGAAGCCTGAGTCAACCTTGATTCACATCACGATCAAACTCAGATTATGAACAGAGTTTTGGCTGTGGTACAGCAGTTTAACTACTATGCCATGAGGGCTCTTTTAGGTTTATAAAAATTTATATTTTTGAACTACCGTAATTAATAAAATTACATCTGTCAGGTTGATGCCAACTTATGGCAACCCCTGCTAGGGTTCTCTAAATATGAAGTACTCATATGTGATTGGCTGTTCTTTTATTCTGGTGGGGTGCCCTGGGACTATGTAGCTTTCCTAAAGCTACACAGGCTTGTTCTTCTCCTGGGAGGCATAACTGGAAAATGAAGTCCCATCCTGTGGTTCCAGACTAAGGATACTCCTCTCACTGACAATACCCAGAATCCCCAGCTAATATAGCAGCTAGAGGGATTCTGGGAGTTAAAGCCTAAAAACAAAAAATGGCATACCTCTGCTTGAAATGATCAAGAAAACTTTATTTCTCATGAAAACAAGGTTTTATTAAAATGAACAATATATTCTGGAATCAGAATAAAAATGGAATCTGCTTCCTATAGCTATGTGACTTAACAGTGAGCAAGTGCACTGTATCTGTGCACTCCAAAGTCTAGTCATGCCTGCCACATAACCACGGAAACATCTACAGAAGCAGACAGCGCTGGCTCTTTGGCTTTGAAACAGAGATGAGCACTGAACCCTAGAGTCGGATACGACTGACTTTCAAGCAAGGGAAACCTTTAACTTTACCATTCATTCACTCATAGCCTCAAAGGCTACTTTTTCTCTTATAACCACAACAATTAAAAGATATACACAACTGCAAGTGTCATCTAAGACCAAGAGGATACCCTGGATTTCCAAACGTTTTAATTGTTTAGAAAGTCATAGAATAGAAGAAAAGCATTTTGGGCTGTTGGTATGCTTTTGAGGGTAATTATCGCCTTGGACATAACTTTGTTAAATCCATCTCTGTTGAAGTCAAATCCCAGAATAGAATGTAGTACATAAACAGAAGCCAATGTTTATGGATGCCGCTGAAATATAGACTTTGATGGCAAACCATGTTGTAAGTGAACTTGAATGCTGCAGAAGAAACTCAGAAGATGACCCAGGCATGACCTATGGTTGTATATACTATTTTGAAAGCATCACTTCTTTAAGTGTATTTCCTGCTAGTGAAAGTAAATTCTGCAAATTTGCCACACACAGAGCAATGGCAGTTTAGTTACATAAATTTGACAGGAGACTCAGTCAGAGAAGGTTGGAGCTGTAGCTAGACCAAACACTCACTATTCAGTATTAAACCATTAAAACCAACAGAGTCTTATAACACCTTACGGACAAATAGGTTTTATTCAGCACATGCTTTTGGGGAATGTAACCTGCACCAGAATTAGTAACTTTTATGTGTCAAACATAAGATATTTCGTTAAAAGATAGGACTTGCTGAAAAATATTATACTACTAAGGAAAGTCATATGCAGCAGGAAAGAAGGAAGACCAAATATGGAATGGATCAACTCAATAAATAAAGTCAAATTCTTTAATTTACAAGACTTGGGGAAGGCTGTTACTCAGTGGTGGGATGTCAAAATTTTTACTAACCCACCATGATGTCATCACAGTGTAGGCGGAGCTAACATCATGATGTCATGATATCATGGGTGGAGCCAAAGAAATAAAATAAAAAATAAAATAAAATAAAAATAAGCACACACACACACACACACAAACACACACACACCTCAACCCACCCACCCACTCACCCACAACACAAACCCATAAATAAATAAAATAAATAAAATAAATAAAATAAAGATTACATTAAAATACACCCACCCACCCAAAACATAAACCAATTCCAAAAGACTCTGGATGGCTCACAGAAATTAAAACCAATATAACATTTTAAAAACCAATAAAACCCACATTAATACCACTGCCAAAAATCCCTTTTTTTAAAAGATTAAAAGATATTAAAAGAGAGAGAGTGTGTGCCCCACACCTACTTTGCCAGCCAGGTTTTCAGCCCTTTTCTGAAGGGCAGCAACTGTCTGTCTTCTGCCATATCCGAATCTGAATATTGGCAATCATCATAGCGATCGGCCATGAAGACTGTCCTGAGAATATAATGCAGTGGCTTTTCATCTGCCTTCTGCATTGCAGCATGACACCCGTACCACTGATCCAGTTCCATGAGTCACTTTTTGGTCCTAAGTGCTTTTGGCACACAAAGTCCTCCTCAGCCCCAGGCCAAGATTGATGAAGCTGCTGCCCAACATCAAAACAGATTCAAGTGGGATTTAATCCACTTGGGGACCATCAGCCTCTCCTGTGGACTTTGCCAAGCCTGCTAGTCCTAAGGGTTGTCAGGTTAGTTAACCGCTGCCTGATGCTTGGCATTGAGTCACTGGCAGTATGGTCTACTCTATTATCATAGCAGGATAACCTGGCCAGACATCTCTCCTACAAAGGAACATTGCAGCAATCTCTTCAGTTTGAAGGAGATATGCTAAAGCAGGGGTTTGCAACCTATGATTGCGGGACGGCCTCAGCCCTCAATGCCATTCCATCTGGCCCACAGATGACACTGGAAGAGAAAGCCTTTACGACAGCCATAAATGTGCCCACGCATGCACAAACATGCCCCCCATGGTTTGCGACAGCGTTTACAATAGGAGAAACTATATGTCCGGCCCACTTAGATGTCTGAGTGGCAGTGGTCTGGCCCATGGAGTGAAAACCTTGAGAACCCCTGTGCTAAAGGGAGATGTGTCAAAGGTTTGTGAAATTGTGTATGGCTTGAAGAAAATGTGGAGGTTCTCCTTCTCTTACAATTTTGGAACACAAGAACATCCAAACTGGTTGCATGATAAGAGATTCTGGGTGAGAGACAAAGGACTTTGTGCAATATGTACCACTGAAATGATAGTCATTTTGCATTATGTTTTTGTCTTTTCAAAGCTAGTGATATCACAAAGCTTCCCCCCACCCCCATTGGTACAGTGCTATTGTTATGAAAAAGGAAAAGAAAGAGACATTACTATTGAAGCCTCCACAGTATTTAATTTCCTGAAAGGGGCTAAATGGATGCTTGTTTGACTCCGGAAGCCATCTTTTTGGAAACAGCTGTCAGCTGACATAGGCCTTTATATAGATGGTACCATACAACAGGGGTCCCCAATCACCGGGCAGTGGACCGGTACTAGGCCATGTGCTGTTCAGAACCGGATCATGGGTGTGTGTGTGTGGGGGGGGGCAGGAGCCCAGATGGCAGCCTTCTGTCCTCAACACAGCGAACAGAGTGAGATCACGGGCTTCAGACACAGCAGATAGGCAGGTGGCCAGGCCTCTCCTCCATGTTGCTTAATTACGGCTCTTATGGTAATTATGCACTTTATTGTATTTTATTATGTGCTTGCACTGTCCAACCCCACCATCACCACTTACCGGTCTGTGGAAAAACCTTCTGGCCCATACCCCACACATGCCCTGCCAGCCAGGTCTTAACCCCCTCCCTAAAGGGCAGCAGCTCCGTCTGGAGATGCAACTTACTTGGCAGGAGGTTCCATAGGGCTGGAGCAGACACGGAGAAGGCCCTCCTTCTAGTGCTAGAGAGGTGCGCCTCTCTAGCCAATGGTACAACCAGAGAGCCTCTCCGGTCCGCTCTGGTGGAATGGACAGATGTCCTTAGGGCGATGCGGTCTCTTAAGTATCCTGGCCCACTACCATATAGGGCTTTAAAGGTAATGACCAGCACCTTGAATTGCACATGGAGGCACACTGGCAACCAGTGCAGCTCCCGCAGCAATGGTGAGGCGTGAGCATAACGCCCGAACCCCATCACTACCTCCTGGGCAGCCGCATTCTGGACCAGTTGCAGCCTACAAATGGTCACCAAGGGCAGCCCCATGTAGAGCACATTACAGTAATCAAATCTGGAGGTGACCAAAGTGTGTGTGATCATGAGCAAGGAGTTCCGGTCCAAGAGTGGGTGAAACTGGCATATTACACAAAGTTGTGTAAAAGCCCTCCTGGCCACGACTGCTACCTGCTCTTTGAACAGTAGTCGTGAGTCCAAGAGGACCCCCAGATTACGCACCGGGTCTGTTTGGGGCAAAACTGCCCCATCCAGAACCAAAGATGGTAGCTCCCAAGTTAACGCAAGACCCCTGACCCACAACCACTCAGTCTTGTCGGGATTCAGTTGTAGCCCGTTGTCCACCATCCAGACCCTCACAGCCTCCAGGCACCTGGAAAGGACTTCCACTGCATCGCTTGGGTCTCCACGGGCTGAGATATACAACTGGGTATCATCTGCATATTGATGATACCTCACCCCATGGGAACGGATTATCTCACCCAGCGGTTTCATGTAGATGTTAAATAGGAGAGGTAAAAGCACAGAGCCCTGAGGCACCCCATATTGAAGGGCCCTAGGGCTGGATTTCTCACTCTCCAACCACACCGACTAGGTCTGGCCCTTCAGAAATGAAGAAAACCAGGACCACACAGTGCCCTGGATCCCCAATCCTCAGAGCCTTTCCTGAAGGATACCATGGTTGACAGTATCGAAAGACGTTGAGGTCAAGAAGAGCCAGGACAGTTGGACGTCCACCATCCCGCTCTCTTCAGAGATCATCCACAAGCGCAACCAATGCAGTTTATCAACAGACTCAGGGATGCTTTTGGTACTTGGTAGAAAGACCCAAACCAGGACCTTAATTCTCTCCTACAACCCAATGCAGTGTTGCAGGCAGCATAGAATCATAGAACTGAATTGGAAAGGGTCTATGAGTCTATATAGATCTGACAGGTGGATGTCCAATTTTCTCTTGAACATCTCCAGCAATGAAGCATTCACCACCTCGTGAGGTAACTGATTCCATTGTCATACTGCTCTAACAGTTATAAACATTTCCTGATGTCCAGCCTATATCTGGCTTCCTATAACTTGAGCCCAATACTATGTGTCCTGCATTTTGGAATGATTGTGAAAAGGTCCTACCCCTCCTCTTTATAACCATCTTTCAAGTATTTGAAAAGTCAGATCATATCCCTTCTCACTCTCCTTTTCTCAAGAATAAACAAGTCCATTTCCTTCAGTTTTTCCTCATAAGGGCATGATTTCCATTCTCCTGATTCACCTTGTTGCTCTCCTCTAAACTTGTTTCATTCTGTTGGCATCCTTCTTAAAGTGTGATGTCCCGAACTGGACACAATACTCTACATAAGGCCTAATTAGTGTTCATAGAGAGAGACTAGTACCTCTTGGGATTTGAAGACTACACATCTGTTAACATAGCCTAAACAGCATTTACTCTTTTGCCAGCTACATTGACTGTTGACTCATATTCATCTTGTAATGTGTGGGTATTGTGTTGTAAGCCGTCCAGAGTTAGAAAACATCCCAGATGGGCAGGGTATAAATGAAATGAAATGAATGAATAGTACTCTATAGCAATTCCAAGATTCTTCTTGCTCATAGTATTAATGAGTCAAGTACAGTATCCCCCATCTTGTAAGTCTGCATATTCCTCCTCCCTCTCTTGATGTAGAACTTTGCACTTATTGCTGTAAAACTTCATTCTGCTGTTTTCATTCCCAGCACTGTCTTCCAAGGTCATGGCTATTCCACCCAATTGTGTGCCATGTACAAATTCCCTGCATTCTCTCATCCAAAATCATTGTTGCTTAAAAAAAAAAAGGGCAAATCACAGCTTGTGTGACTGAGGGTTACCAAAAGGAATACATGCACCGCAATTAGGAGAGAGAAAGGGTTTACTAAAAAATTACTTTGCAAAAAGTACCTTTTGTCTCCACTCTCATTCAAGAGATGGGTAGACAAAAGAAGAATAAGCAGTTCAGGAATATAAGTAATTTTATAAACTAAAACAAAAGGAAAGTCTAGAAACCATACGCTCCATTGTTACCTCATCCTGACCTCTGCCCCTCTTTTACAGACTTACCGTAAGCTGACTCGGTCATTTTAGGGCCATTTCTTTGATGGGTGGGCCATTAAGGACTATCTCCTGTCCCAGTGGTGGGATGTCAAAATTTTTATTACCCACTGTGACATCATCACAGTGTGGGCGGAGCTAACGTCATGACATCATGGGTGGAGCCAATGTCATGACATCATGACATTGTGGGTGGGGCCAAGGAAAATAAATAAATAATAATACTAAAATAAAAATAAGCACACACACACACCCCTCAACCCACCCACCCACCCAACACAAACCTGTAAATAAAATAAATAAAATAAAAATACATTAAAATACACCCACGGATACAACTGGCTTTCGAGCAAGGACGACCTTTACCTTTATTTTTGTTTACCCTCAGATATGCTTGCACAGATCACTTCAAACATTTCAATCCTTAATGGAAATGTTGAAGAGTTCTGGGGGCTTTTGGGGGGGGGGATTTTCTCTCCTGCAGCTGCAAGCAAAGGGGGCCTCGTGTCGCCGCCTCAGCATGTGGTACTAGGAGTCCTGGGTTCGAATCACCACAACCCCACCGTGGAAGCCCATCGGGCAGGGAGGGGGCAGTGGGTGGCCCGCCCACCTCTCCTCCCTCCCAATACGAGGGTCAACACCGGTGGTGGGATGTCAAAATGTTTACTACCCCACTGTGATGTCATCACAGTGTGGGTGGAGCTAACATCATGATGTCATGACATTGTGGGCGGAACCAAAGACATAAAATAAAATAATAATAAAATAAAATAAAAATAAGCACACACACACACACACACACACCTCAACCCACCCACCCACCCACAACACAAGGACAGCAAGGAGGACAGCAAGGAGGTCATGCATACGCACCAAGCACTGTAGGCATGCATGCACACCAAGTGCTTGGCGTGCATGCACAGTGGGGGAACCAGTGAAAAGGTAAGTCCCGAAGGTGGTTCCCCTCAAAAGCTGCTACTGGTTCTCTGGGACACTGGGGAAAATTACTACCGGTTCTAACGAACTGGTGAGAAGAACCTGTTACATCCCATCACTGGTCAACACAGAGAAGCGGGAAGCGATGTGAAGGCGCGCACAACCACCACCCCTTCTCGCCTGCAGGAAGCGCTGGCAAACGTGACAGGGTGGGGAGAGTAGGCCCATATATAGCCCACTGCCTCCTCCCCGCCACCAGTAGCGTTCGTGCTTCACCTCCAGGAGGTCGCCTCGAGTCCTCTCTCCGCACCGGCAAAAGCAACCCCAGCGCGCCTAGGACGTCCCCGGTTGGGAAGGCGAAGCCGCCGGGCTTGGGACGCCGTGCCGAGGAGGGCACCTACGCCGCACCTGGGAGCAGCCCAGGAAGAGGTCCGGGGACGCCTCAGACGGCGAGAACTGCTGGGCTGCATCCGACTTTGGGTGCTCCTTCTTCGCGGCGCCTTCTCTCCGCTCTCCTACGCCTGGAAAGGGCTGGGCGTTTCTGGGCTTTCCCAGCGCTCCTGTCCGGATGGTTTCTTCCCGGCTCGTGCGCCCCAAAGCCGGGCAGGCAGCAGGAGACGAAACCCCAAAGCTTGTCTTCCTGCTCCGATGAGGAATCGGGCGGCAAGGTCAGCGCTCCCTTCGCGCACCACCACCACCACCACCACCCCGGGTTGCGGCGGCGGAGGAGGTTGTTGCTTTCCTGAATGCTGCAGTTAACAGGTAAGAGACACCTGACCGGTTTGCAAGCAGCAGGCATTGCGGGTGGTGGAGGGCGACATTTTCCCTTTCTGCAGCTGCAAGGCGAGGGGCCTCGCGTCTCCCCGGAGGGCAGAAAAGCTGGGCACAGCCTGTTGGCGCCTTTACCTTGGAGTAAATTAGTGGTGTACTCCGACTTACTCCCGAGGAAGCGTGCAGGGGATCGCGCGGGGCGATCGCAGTTCTGCAAGCCATCTCTCTTTAGGAGACAAGTGGCCTCGAACTCTTCACGGCGCTTGGCACCTGTGCCTGTGGTTTAGGGAATGCTGCATTTGTTGTCATCGTTGTTGTTGTTATAATATACAAATCAATACCATTTAGTTCACAGTCGAGGATTGGAATAAGATTAACAGTTCAAGCCCTACCCAAGTACCTAAGAACTGTTAAAGTAACCTCTAAATCAGTGATGGCAAACCTTGACACTCCAGCTGTTCTTGAACTTCAATTCCTAGAAGCCCTGATCAGCAGGAATGATGCCTTGGGCTGCTGGGAATTGAAGTCCAAGAAGACCTGGAATGCCCAACTTTGCCATCACTGATCTAAGTACTGTATATATGCAGTTCCTAATATAGTGTTTTTTGGAGAGTTAGGATGTTCAAGTCCAACAGAACCAAAATTTCCTAATAATAATACATTTATTTATATCCTACCCAGGTGTAGAACAGATTATTTTTTTGCAATACCAACACAAAATTAAACAAGAAACCCGACCTGATAAAATGGTAATAAATAAAGACAACTACACCAATAACAATGCCCCACAACCAGCACGTATTGGTGACAGAATAGGGTAGTAGAACCTACTACTTTTAAAATAAGGATCCTGAACACTTTCCAAAGAAATCTTTGGTTAGAAAGGGAGGGAGGATCACCTGCACTGTGCAGGTGAGTTTTACAAACAGGTGGCTGCATTGATTCTATTTGCCTGCAGTAAGAGACCTTTCTTTAAGTGGTATAAGGGAAGAGAGATACAGTATAAGGACTGCACACGTGTGTTTGTGTGAGGGTAAAGGTGTGTGGGAATGTATATTTAAAATGGGGAGTACCCAGGGCCGGATTTTCCTATAGGCTAATAACTAGGCTTCAGCCTAGGGCTTCAAGATCAAGAGGGGCCTATATTCAAATAAGTGTTCTTGACTTATTTATTTATTTATTATCCATGCCACATTTTTATAAAGGTTAGTACCAATCACAACATGTTTCATTTAACATATTGATATATATCACAGTAATGATGTATTTTATTATCTCTCATGTAATTTGCAAACTTAAAAATGGGAGGTGAAAGGGCCACGTAAGTGGAATAGCCTTGGGCCTCTTTTCATGTAAATCCTGCCCTGGGAGTACCTCCTCCTTTTCCCTTAAGAAGATCTTCAGTACCACACACCCCTGACTCAAGAGAATTATGAATTATTATTAATTTACTGCTATTGATGCTGGTTTTGATCCCTTTTACCATCCCAAAACTGAGATGCCTGGGTTGTTTATTATTCATTCCCTCAAAGGACATCAAGGACACACTGGCTGGGGAGACAAACAAACAAAATAGGTTGGGTTCAGGCCCAGATGCATGACATGGGTGAAGAGTATGAGTTATTTGGAAGGCTGGGAAATAAAAGTTCAGGGAATTAACTTTTCCCAGACGCAAGGTCAGGGTGAGAGATCAGCTGCTTCTTTAGAATTGCTATTCCCTCCACATGCACAAGGAACCCATCCAGAAATACAAGTGGCTCTTATAACACAGATTCTGTGTGGCATTAGTTGAAATGATTTCCATCACGTTCTGCTGCACCCATTCATAATTGTTTCATGCGTAATGTGGGCACGAAATGGAGAGATTTCAGCTCACCGGAGTAGTAGGCCCCCAGAGGAGGGAGAAGAGCATTGTCTTTGTCAACGCAGCCTTACCGTAGGCATAGGTCTATATTTAGTCTGGGGAACAGCTCCTCCCATTTCCTCATTTTTGTGTTATCATACAAAAAATGATAAAAAAATTTAAAAAACCACCCATTGCTCCAGATTTCCCCCCCAGTTGTTTACTGCCACAAAATAATTTTAATTTTCAGGAATTTGAAGAGAGCTGGTGGAGGAAAAGGATTTGGCCCAGAGCCTGGCATAGGGCATTTCATTGGGTGCAAAGTTTTTCCTTCATTATCTCTAAACAAACAGGTTGAGTTTTCCTATTTCCAAGGGTGGCTCGTCTGTAGACAAACCTAAGGTAGGCAAAGCAATAAATGGGTTCTTAGAAGTTTTGTTGACATAATCTTATTCATTTGAAGAAACTGTCACAAAAACTCTCATCATGGGGTTTTTTGAAAGCAAAGACGAAGAGGGGAGAAAGGCCTGCATGCATCAGATGAATACATGTGAGTCCGGATTATATGCTGTATTAAGAACAATATCAGTACAGTATACTGTATTATCATTATTGATGTTCTATAGGATTAAAATGTCTGCCCACAATCCAGTAGGTTCTCCTGGAAGTATCTCGTTTGAAGAAAATTGAAGCTGCATAAGACCATTGTGCAAGAGAAGTTCTCATTGGATTATACCCTTCTGTCACTTTGCTGCAGTATATTTGGGTCTGTTGCAGCTTATGTGTCTGTGTTTTTGCCATCCGGTAGAGAAGAGTCATTGCCATAGCAACACCACTGTCACAGCCTAGAAATTCTTCCCGCATACAGGTGATAGGAAAACAAGGCAACAGCCAGAGGAAAAACCAAACTAAATGTGATCTTGAAGCATCCTTTTTGTTAATTTTCACTCATGAAATGTATTACAATATATTGGCAGTCTCAGCCCTGAAGGTTAGGGATTTTTCTTCTGCCATGTCTAGGCCAGATGTGAAAGTGCCAAAATGAAAGTACCTTTTGGTGAGTTCATTTTGCAGTTCCTTTTGCCAAATGTAGTGTGAGAAAGATTAGCCGGCCACACAAAGTTGCCATTACCATGGTACACCTGATTGTGGTTCAAAAATACCACAATATTTGAAGAGGGTCTTTCTGTGTGCCTGAAGGTGAGGGTACAAGGTTAGGGAAACACATGTCTCAGTGCAAAATAATAGTAGCCCATAAATTGTTGGTCCCTTATTTGTTTGGGCAAAGTATGGAAAGTACCTTTTACAAAGATGGTATTGTGCTTAGTTTTTTCAGTGTTTAGATAAGCCTGTTAGGCATTTAGTGTAAGACCACACAGAAGTGGGTGCCAGCAATTGTATAAAAACATATGCCAAGCAGTAGAGTGTGCATTGCTGTCTGATATGTGCAGTGGAGACTTGAATCTCTGCTCAGCTACAAAACTAGCTTGATTGACATTGCTGTTCTGCTTGTCATGCTCGCTGACCTCACAAGGTTGCTAGGAGAATAAATAGATTTTTTTTCCTCCTGAATTTCTTTGGCCAAAAGAAAGGTGAGGAAAGTACAAAGAAAAACTGTACCGTACTAGATAAGTGCTATCCATTTAGCCTCCATAGTGATGGTACTTTGATATCTCAGGTGAGGCATTCTATCTTCTGCATCAGATCATCAACTACTTGTGACCTTTTAAAACTAGAGACATTTAGTGTGTCCTAGATGCAAAAGTGTGTGTTCTGCCATTAAGCTATAGCACTACTGTAAAAGATAGGTACAGGATAGGTAAGCCTCTAACCACTACAGGATAGGTGTAGTGGTTAGAGGACTGCAGTGGCTCAAGTGGCTAAGGCGCTGTCTGAAAGGCAGGAGCTCAGCAGTTTGATTCCCGAGTCCTGCAGGATGGAATGAGCTCCCGTCTTTGTCCCAGCTCCTGCCAACCTAGCAGTTTGAAAGCAATAAATTGCAAGTAGATAAAGAGGGACCACTTCGGTGGGAAGGTAAACAGCGTTCCATGTGCTCCGGTGTCTAGTCATGCCTGCCACATGACCACAGAAACGTCTGCAGAAGCAGACACTGCTGGCTTTTCGGCTTTGAAACAGAGATAAGCGCTGAACCCTAGAGTTGGATACGACTGGCTTTCGAGGAAGGGAAACCTTTACTATAGAATTCAGGTGACAGTGAATCTCTCTGCCCTGGTGGTACAGTGGTTAAACTGCTGTACTGTAACCAAAAGGTTGAGAGTTCAGTCCTGACCAAGGGACAAGGTTGCCTCAGCCTTCCATCCTTCTGAGGTTGGTAAAATGAGTACCCAGCATGTTAGGGACAAAATGCTAATTAACTAATGAGCCACGCAGAGAGTACACTAAGGGCTATGGGATGGTATTAAAATTATTAGTTTTGCTTAGCTTTAGGCCAGTCATAGTCTTTCAGACAGATCTACTTCTAAGGAGTATTAGGAAAATGGGACAGAGAAGAGTCATGTCCTCTATCTTGACCTCCAGGGAAGATGATGATCCTGGATGAAGATAATGGTTCAACCACATTATAGTTGTTTGGGCAATACCAGCAAGGTTTTGCATGTAATTTAGACCAAGCAGGAGTGGATTGGGACGTGATAAAGCATTTTATTGGGAATTGTCTTAAATTTGTTATTATTGTCAATTGCCTACTTTCTGGTAGAAACATAAGGTATAAATTCAACATTTAAAAAAGGCTCTGGGGGCTAGATTGCAGACTGAATGTAAAATGCTTCCCAAAAAGCATTTGTGAAAATTAGTAGTGGATCATTTCTCCCCCCCCCCACCCCCCCACGAATCCTAGAATAAGTGAGTTTGAAGGGGCATTTTAGGCCAAGGGAGTCCAACTCCCTGCTCAATGCAGGAATCTGAATCAAAGCAGATATGACAGATGGTTGTCCAGATGTTTTGATACCATTATTTTCTACAGGTAGCAAATCTGTCAAAACAGAATTTAGAGTTCATTAGCCCATGGTTCCCAAGACCATTTTGTAGCCACTGTCATGGGGGTGAGGGACGAAGAGTTGCAAAAAGGGAGAGCTGTGTATCACCTCCAAGTGATAGGAATCTTGTCTAAAAGAAAACATAGCAAACCTCACAAACACTACAGTCAAACCTCGCATAAAGAGCGCTTCGCTTAAAGAGTAACTCACTTAAAGAGCAGAATTTTCTCTGAATATTCGCTTTGTTTAACAAATAAAACCAACCAAAACTCGCTTAACAAATAAATTGAGGTTTGCAATCCCCCCCCCCCCACACACACAACTGGTCACTTACAGTATTTTATTTTTCATCCTGAGTAACTGGAAGAGATCTTCCATCACTTTTCCATTCATTAGGAAGAAACTGATTTGGTTTATAGTGGACCAGGACAAGTGGAAAATTACCTTTAGAGTCCCAAAGATTATCTACTCTGATGTTTGGAGAGGGATACATTCAGTGGTGGGCATCTGCAGATTTGCACCAGTTCGCAAGAACTGGTAGCAGAAATTCTGGCTGGCTCCGCCCATCCAAGTTTTGAAATAAAGTAGTCCTAATTTGGGTGCAACGCAGGGCTTTCCCCTTGGTCACACCCACCATACCACGGCCGCAGTGTGGTAGTAATTTTTTTTGAGCCCACCACTGGATACATGTACAGGAACATAGGAAGCTGCCTTACAATGAGTCAGGCTTTTTGTTCTTCTAGCCCAGTACTCTCAACTCTTGACTGGCAGCAGCTCTCTAGAGTTTCAGTAGGATTCTTTCCTTCATGATCAAGATGTCTCCCCTACCAGGTAAGGATTTAAGGATTTAAAGGCTGCCTTCAACTCAATCTCCAGGATCAAACTGTGGGAGAAACTAGCAAAATTGCCCATTGACCACCGGCTGCTCCACACTCTCCATACCAACGCAAACCTTAAGGTCAGATGCTCCCAGCAGTGACACCTTACGGAACTGGTTCCTCCACAGCAGGGCATCAAGCAAGGATGTGTACTGGCCCAACTTCTATTCAACTTCTTCATCAATGATTCGGTCAACCATCTAAGACAGGGCTTTGCAGCCCACAGGCCTAATCTGGCCCATAGTGGCCACCTGGGGACCTCTAGACCCACCCACTGCCAGAAGTCACAATACGTCACCGTGGCGGCGGCGGCAGGAATCGCATGGCTTTTCCACGGGTTTTGAGAGCTTTTGCCGCTCCCCATGATGGCAAGAGGCTTTTGGGAGCAATTTTGCTTCATTTAGATAATTTTCCAATGCTTTCCCGCTTCGTTTTAGCTGCTCAGACGTGCCACTGGGCAACTTCTGGTGCTGAGTGGAGCTTGCATCAGTGGCTTGGTTCTCACGTGGAACCAGGAAGTTACCCAGTGGTGCGTTGGAGCAGCCAAAACGAAGCATGGA
The DNA here is from genome assembly GCA_030440675.1 of Furcifer pardalis. NCBI lineage: Eukaryota > Metazoa > Chordata > Lepidosauria > Squamata > Chamaeleonidae > Furcifer > Furcifer pardalis. The sequence continues at coordinate 89,141,395 of CP126892.1, forward strand.
TGCATCCGAAAATTATCTAAACAGAGTGACCATGCTCCAGAAAACCACCTGCCGCCGTGGGAAGTGGTGGAGGATGTACAAGAAGCTGGAAAGATGGTGCGAGTGCTGCCACCACTGATGACATCAAAAATGTATGTCAAGGGAGCAACCATGCCCCTGGTGGGGAGCACCAGGGGTGGGTACTGCCCCTGGCAGGAAAACATTGAAAACCCCTGATCTATGAAGCCTGTCCTTCCACCTTCCCAAGCTTGGTGACAAACCCATACACATAATCCTATATGCTGATGATACCGTAATTTTCTCTAGGACCCCAATAGGTCTCAGATGATTGCTGGCATCTCTGGCTCATTACTGCAACAGCAACCAAGTAGAGATCAACTATCAGAAAACCATAGCTATAACCTTTGTTAAAAGGCCTAAGAAACACACCTGGAAAATTAATGGTCACAAGACAGAACAAGTTATCTCTAACTCTCCAGGATAGATTACAGTCATGATGGAAAATAATACACTAGTACATCGGTTAACGATGAGACTTGGTTCCACAAGTCTTGTCGTTATCCGGTTTTTAACGTTTTGCGATGCATTGATTGCACAACGTTAAAAAAAGCCCTGCTTTCCTGGATGCTGCAGCAAGCCAGAACATCAGGATTTGAATCCTGATGTTTTGGCTTGCTGCAGCCTCCAGGGAGGTGGGGGACCTTTGGAAACAGGTTGGATCGGGTCTTCTGACCTCTATGGAGCCGGCCAAAATTGATGTTTTTTTTAACCCATTTCGGGCTCTCTGACCTCCCTGCCGGCTCCAGGGAGGTCGGAAGACCCGATCCAAGCTGTTTCCAAAGTTCCCCCCACCCTCCTGGAGGCTATCATAAACCAAAACGTCAGGATTCGAATCCTGACGTTTTGGCTTGTTACAGCCTCCAGGGAGGTGGGGGAAGCCCAGAAACAGCTTGGATCGGGTCCTCTGATCTTCCTGGAGTAGGCGGGGGGGAGGAGCCCGAAATGGTTAAAAAATTGACTTTTTTTTTACCCATTTCGGGCTCTCTGACCTCCCTGCTGGCTCCGGGGAGATCAGAGGACCCGATCCCAGCTGTTTCTGGGCTTCCCCAATGTCCTCAGCCAGTGCAACAAGCCAAAACGTCAGGGTTCGAACCCTGACGTTTTGGTTTGCTCCACTGGCCAGGGATGTCAGGGAAGCCCAGAAACCACTTGGATCGGGTCCTCTGAACTCCCATTTCAGGCTCTCTGTTCCCCCTGCCTGCTCCAGGGAGATCAGAGGACCTGATCTACAGCTGCAGGGTGGCTGGGGAAGCTGACGGGGACTCCCTGTCGGCTTCCCTAGCCACCAGCCCATGCCTCCGCAGCTGTGGGGTGGCTGGGAAGCTGAACGGAGAATCCTGTTTAGCTTTCCAGCCACCCTGGTGCTACGAAACGACTGCATCGGATAACGCTAACAGATCGTTATCCGATTTTAGCGTTATCTGATGCAGTCGTTATCCGAGGTATTACTGTACTGTAATTCAATCCAGACTGTGGTACCTTGGCTTTTCCCAACCCCTCATACAGGCCATGAGTCACAACCAGGCGAAACAGGCTATCAAACAGAACACTAAATGCAGAAAGGCAAACCAACCTAGCCAGCACAAAAACCTTTCTAACTCCAGAGTCTTGGAGACACATTGTTGCCCTGTCCTGGTACCTGCTCCAACGTGAGACATCCAAGTCATCAGAGGGCATTTACATTAGCCCGTTGCCAAGTGCTCCCTTCTGCATTTCTAGACTGAAAGTTCCAAAGGACACCAGTGTCAGAGAGAGAATGCCCCTGTGACACTGGATAAGTTGAAATCATAGAACATGTTCTCTGCATCTGACCTTTTTATAAAGAGATCCAGAACAAGCTCATATCTCCACTGCTCTGCAAGTATCCTGGCCGGCCAAATAACACATATACCCACTGGCTTCTGTCTGATGAAAGTCCCACCTTCACTCACAATGTTGCCAGGTTCTGTGCCTCAGTGTGCAAGACTAGAAGAACAATCCTGGCAGGTCCTTCAGCTAAGTAAATTACTAGTGCTACATCATAGGCTTAGTAATACAGTTGTAACTATTAATCTTAAATACTAATTTTTATTGCTGTTGTTCAGTCGCACAGTTGATTCTGACCCTTTGCAACCCTATGAACCATTGTCCACCAGGCACCTCTGTCCTCCACCATCCTCCTCAGCCTGCCCAGCTCTGTGCCCACTGCATCCACAATACCATCTACCATCCCATTTTTGGCCGCCTCCTTATTTTGCCCTCCACCTTTCCCAGCATCAAGGCCTTCTCAAGAGAATCCTCTCTTCTCATTTGATGTCCAAAGTACTTCAGCTTCATCTTTACTATTTGACCTTCTAGGGAACAGTCAGGGTTGATTTCTACTAAGACCGACCTATTTGTTCTCGCTGTCCAGGGGACTCTCAAAACTCTCCTCCAACACCACATCTCAAAGACATGTATTCTGCACTCAGCTTTCCTAATGGTCCAGCTCTCACAACCATACATTGCCAGAGGGAATACCATTGCTTTGAATATACTATACTAATTTTACTGCTCCTTAATTCTGAGCAGAAACATTCCTTTTTAAAATACATTTTAAGTACCTTCATTTTAATTTCTATCTCTTGATATATTTTAAGTACTTATGTTTTAACTTTTGTTCTTTTTCCTGTACTATGGTGGTCTTGGACCGTAATAAAGGTTGATTGATTCTTTCCTTTCCTGGCCTGCTGCTTGGTTTATATGTGTCAGGACCCCACCCTGCTTAGCTACCAGAATCAGACATGATAAGGTGTTCCTAGGATATGTGGTGGTCGTAGTACAGCTAATATGCCGCCTTCATGCCATTTTGGTGGGCATGCCATTTGATTTCTGGTTGTTTGTAGTTTTGGAGCAACAGGACATCCTACCTTTCCTTGAAAACAAGTGCATGCTTCCTGCTAGATTCCTGGAAATATGTTTGTAAACATGGTACATAGGGTTTCAATGGAAATGCAGTGGTAGCCATGGGGTGGGGGTTTCAGAAAGTACAGAGAGTACCAGAGTGGCCTCCACTGAACCCTAGCATTTGGCCAAACAAAGTAAATGTGTGTGTTAGTTGAGTTTTGTTTCCATCTATATATTTCATAATTGCTCTCTTTCTGTAATGTTTCAAGAGTTTGCTGTGTATAGCTCCCAGCTAGGAAATGGTTATTAGGTATACACACATAACTTAGTTAATAAGATCTTAATAATTTATCCCCTTCTGGGTAGGAGGAGACTGTTGCCTCTAGTACCATTGAAGATATTTCCTTATTACTCAGCATTTAGTTTTGTGTAACCTGATTCAGCAGCAGTTTGTGTAGGTATAGGCGCTGTGCCAGATTAGAGATGCAAAATGGCTAGAAGAGTTAGAAAGGAAAAAAATGTATTTATATCCTTTAGCATTCTGTCCTTTGCAGCAGTTTTTTTTTTAAAAAAGCCATTTATTAAAGAACTTTAAAGTGTTCTAATTCAGTGTACAGAATGTTGGTGGTAGCATCACTGTTATCTTCATAGCGCCCTCTTACCTTGGGGAGAAAATGTAAGACAGTGGATGAAAATGATAGATGCGCAAATCATGCATGTGTTGTCCTTAGAAAACTGCAGGTTACGGAAAAGGTGGTAGCTTATCAAGCCCAGAAATCTGAATTGCTGGCCTGTTTACTTACAATAGTCAAAACAATTTGCCTTTACTGTACTGAAAGGCTAATTGCTTTGATGTGCTTCTTTTGCATGTGCAATGATTCTCCACTGCACAGTGTATTACAAACATATCAAGTATGCATACATAGGAGGAATGAGCTGATACCATCCAGGAAGAGTTTTCTTGTAAAACAACCCTTTGTGGTTTATACAAATGCCTTGGATAATGGAACGTCAATGCAACAATGAATTGTTTGTCCTATAACCATGATGGCGAACCTTGGCACTCCAGGTGTTCTTGGACTTTAATTCCCAGAAGCCCAAGTCTCTGTGAATCCACACGAATGGGTTTACTGTGTGTACACAGTAAATTGAAGTCCAAGAACACATGAATTGGCAAGGTTTGCCATCACTGACCTATATCAACTTATGTTGCCTGGTCTGGAACTCCCGGTGAACTGAGAGGACTGCTGCAGATTTTGGCATGCAGTGAATTCATTCTGTGAAGTGTGCTGTGGTCTCAATCTGCCACTTGGCTAGCTTTCCTGAGCTCACAGTAAAGGACAGAGACTAGTCAATTGGCCACAGGAAGGAAGTGCCGCTGCTTCATGGGGTTCTGAATTCTGTCCAGGATTCACCAAGTCTATCTTAGGACAACTTACTGATTTTGATTCCATGAATGGTTTAGAATTGTGTCAGACCCAGAATGGTTGCTGTTCTTATAGCACTAGATCAATGGTTCCCAACGCAGGGCCCATGCCCAAAAGGGGGGCTTCAATTCCCAAAAGCCTAAATCAGTACATCGGCTGATCATTGCTTGACTTAGGCTTCTGGGAACTGAAGTCCCAAAACCAAAGATTGGAAAACACTGCATTAGATGATGGTTGAAGTGTAAATATGCGCAAAAATGATTGTGGGGAAGCTGACCAAAAGTAGGAATGTTCTGCTTAAAACAAAAAGACCAAGCAAACAAAACCCAATAATAAGGCAGAATCTTATGGATTGACAAATTGTTGTAGTATAATATTGGTAAGGAGACGTAGCAATATCAACCTTGTCACCTTCTCACTGAGATATGAAGTCTAGGTAATTATAAACATTTGAAAACAGTGGTTTCTGGGATTCTCAGGCGATGACATTTTCCTCTTCTTCCCTTACTCCAAATCCACCGGCCCTCCCATATTGTCCTGAAGTATGTAACAAAAGGTTCAATTCTATACACATCAGTGCAGAAGTGTCACCCTAGGTAAATCTATATAAAATCCCAGGTTAAACAAAATAACTGGCAATTGAAATGACCCATTTCCTTTTGGAGTTATGCCTACCTCTGCCTTTTTCTCCTACTCTGTCATTTTTCTGGGTTCAATTTTAAGCCCCTATACTCTGCCCTTTTGTGCTTTCTCAACGCTGCATCCACAGCAATGGCTTGACCTCAAATCAGCAGGATCTTTGACAACTCTACAGACAGCTTGGAAAGGTAGCTTTTTCAGGGTGGAGAGGGCAATAACAACTCCCAGAATCTCTCAGTTAGGAGTCATGTTGTATTCTGGTTCTTACAGTTGGAAAAAAGTAATGCCTCCAACTCCTGATTAAGAGATCTGTAAAAAAAACCCAGTTAACTTACACATAAGATGTTCTAAGTACTTTTTAAAATGCTGAAATATGAATGTAATAAACACATGAGCTCATTTTCAGCATTATGCCTGAATCCTCATAGAATTAAATGAGTGGTAGGTGTAGGGTGGGGGACTGTGGTGGCTTAGTTAAGACAATGAACTTGACGACTGGAAGAATGAGCTCCCATCTTTGTCTCAACGCCTGCCAACCTAGCATTTCAAAAGCAAGAAATTGCAAGTAGATAAATAGGTACCACTTCAGTGGAAAGGTAAATAGTGTTCCATGTACTCTGGTGTCTAGGCATGCCTGCCACATGTCCACGGAAATGTCTGCAAACACAGAGAGTACTGGCTCTTTGGCTTTAAACAGAGAAGAGCACTAAACTTTAGTGTCGGATACAACTGGCTTTAGAGCAAGGGCAACTTTACATTTAGGTGTAGGGGTGGGCTGATAAACCATTTCCTATCCCAGCCAGAAGTCTCTTACACCTTTGTGAAATTCTGCAGTAAAGTCTGTAAACAGTGGTGGGCTGTCAAAATTTTTACTACCCCACCGTGGGTGGAGCCGATATCATGGGCGGAGTCAATGTCATGGTGTCATGGGCGGAGCTGATGTCATGATGTTTGGGCGGAGCCAAAGAAAAAAATTAAATTAAATAAAAATAGGGCCTTCTCAGCAATAGCCTCTTGATTGTGAGTTCTATCCCCAGAACAGGAGACAAGCACTTTCTCTGCTAGTGAACATAATTTTATTCCTGTTTCATGTCAGTAGATTATGTATCTTACTCTTTTTTGCTTTTCATGGACTGCATTTTATTTCTACTTCTGTTTTGTTTCTACAATTTTATAGTTTTTGTAAAAAAAAAAAAAGGCTAAATGATTATGTATTTTTAACCCTCTGTTGTAATCTGCCTTGTGTGTGGAAAGTTTCGTGGTTAGCTGGGGTTCATGCTTAGTGTGTCATACTAAGGCTGTTGAGATAGAGTCAATACATTTTGTTCCTGAGGTGAATAGCAAAACCATGTCCCATCTCTAGATTATGTACAGAAGCTGAGATTTGAATTTTAATTAATCATTAGCAGTGGATTAGCATCTTCTGGAATGATGAGTGTGTTTTATTATGCAACATTGGAGGACTCTAACATCCGGGAATTCTGAAATGAAAAATCAAAGTCAGAAGTGATGGGAATGACCTCTGATTTTGGTTAGGGGAGCAGTGACCCTCCTATCTGAAAACTAGTTCCTAGAAGTTTTCAAGAACTGAAAAAACACTTGGTTATGTTTCAGAAATATTTGAGAATCCTAGGGAAATGACCTTGGCAGCTGCTTGCAAAACATGGACCACACTGTACCCACTCTTCTAACCCAGTGGTTCTCAATGTGGGGCCCCACAGGGGGACATCAATTCCCATAAGCCTAAATCAGTACATTGGCTGATCATTGACTTAGGCTTCTGGGAAACTAAGTCCAAAAACCAAAGGTTGGGAAACATAGTTCTAACCCCTGTACTGCGCTAGTTTTCTGGGGCCATGATAACTGGCAAAATGTCTTCTGGTCCATTTTGAGTTATATGCCAAATGACACTCAATAATTTGCCTGTGCATCCTTTTTTTGAAAAGCCCTCAGACCCTAATCTCCCAAGGAAGAGTCTAGATCAGGGGTTTACAGCCTGCAGGCCAACCCCGGGCCCTGACGCCATTCCATCCAGCCTGCGGCAACAACCCGAAAAGTGGAAGCGGACGCATTTATGACAGCCGTAAATGCACCTGCGCATGCACAAACTTGCCCGCCATTGTCTGAGGGGGAGTTGTCTGGCCCATGGTATGAAATGGTTGAGAACTGCTGGTCTGGATAATCATTACTCCTTTCATTTTTCATTCCACTTCTTTTCATTTTCCTCCCTCCTTTCTCACAAACAGCCAAATGTCAACACATTTCCTAACACTGCAGCTCTCTGGAACACTGTAGGCTCACTCTGCAGTGTCCCTTGTTTTCTGAAATATTGAGCTGTCATCAGGCCTCCCAGCCTGCTGAGGTGAGGTTGAGCCACAGCAGGTCTCTGTATCCTGAGCCTAAAAGATCCAAGGAACAGAGGAAAGAAGCTACCCCTTTTTTCTGCATTTTGATCTGCTCACTAATTAGCACTGATTAAACATCTTTGTCTCATACCTACACAAAACATCACTGCAGTGTATTTTATCCACTTCATTTTGCAAAGCCTTTGTCTGCAAAGATACATGAGAAGACTTCCATATATGGTGCATTCTCTCAGTGCAGGTAACTAATAAAAGCACAGTCACATTAATTCTGAACTGTCTTTGAATCAATTGGGGATTTAACCAGCAGAAAATCCAGAGACAGGCTGCATTTGATTGTTCTTAGTCTGTTTCCCAAATGTAATTTTAAAGCAGGCTTTCTCAACCTTTTGAAGACGGGGGCTGGGTCACGCTCCCTCAGACAGTTGGTGGGACAGACTGGTAGTCCAGCTGCCTCCACCAGAATTGGCCAGGTTATCCTGCTATGGTAATAGAGTAGACCAGTGGTTCCCAACAAGGGGTACACAGCCCACTAGTGGACTTCAATTCCCAGAAGCCTCAGTCAGTACATTGGCTGATCAGTGCTTTGGGGAAATGACTTAGGCTTCTGGGAATTGAAGTCCAAAAACCAGCATTTGGGAAACACTGGAGTAGACCATACTGCCAGTGACTCAGTGGCGGTAAACTAACCTGACAACCCTGAGGACTAGTGGGCTTGGCTAAGTCCACAGGGAAGGGTGATGGTCAGTGGTTGAATCCCTCTTGATGGAGGGCAGCAGCTTTATCTATACTGACCTGGGGCTGAGGAGGACTTTTCATGCCAAAAGGGCTCAGGACCAGAAAGTGACTCGCAGAGTTGGATCAGTGGTATGGGTGTCATGCTGCAATGTGGAAGGCAGATGAAAGGCTACAACATTACTGGTATATACACAGGACAGTCTTCATGGCTGATCGCCAATATTTGGAATCGAATACAGCACAAGAAGAAGATGCACGTGGGAACCAGCTTCAGTGAAGGTTGTCTAATAACCAAGAGTAGTCCAAGCATTCTCTGTGAGAACAATTTACTTTCCATAGGAAAAAAAATAGTTTTCTTCACTTGCTATTGCATCTCTATAGGAGGCACCATAGCTCTGACTGGCCAGGGAGAATAAAGTGCTTCTACCATTAATGCATAGGGAATTGTGGTGGCTTAGAGGTTAAGATGCTGAACTTGATGACTGGAAGGTCGGGAGGTCAGCAGTTTGAGAGCCAGGTGCTGCATGATGGAGTGAAATTCCATCTCTGACCTAGCTCCTGCCAACCTAGCAGTTCGAAAGCAAGAAATTGCAAGTCGATAAATAGGTACCACTTTGGTGGGAAGGTAAACAGCATTCTGTGCACTCCAGTGTTTAGTCATGCCTGCCACATGTCCACAGAAACGTCTGTAAACACAGAGCACTGGTTCTTTGGCTATAAACAGAGATGAGCATTGAACCCTACAGTTGGATACAACTGGCTTTCAAGCTAGGGTGATCTTTACTTTTACCTTTACTTTACCATTAATAGATAGACTTAAGTTTAAGAGAGAATTATATCTGCTGTAGTTTTTAACAGAATTATTAAAAATGCATAAGCCCGGCTCAATTTTGTACATTATTTGCCTAAAGGAGATCTCAGGGTTAGTTTTTGGCATCTCAGCTCTTTACAGAAAAATACTCAGGTATCAGTTTGACCATGAGTAGGCATGGAGATAGCTCTTAAGACTCTGGAATACTGTTGTCAGTCATAGTAATCTTGCTAGTTTAAACAGAGGTAACATGTTTTAGTTGAAGATAGATCCCAATGAAAAATGTTTCTTTTTGCTGTAGAGCATATATGTAATTTATAGGAAGGCAAACAATGGCATGACATGAGCATGGACCCATCTCTTTGTAGTAAGTGGCCCTAGTTCTTAATGATTACAAAGAGAGGGCTTTCCCACCCTAGAAACAGGATTTATTTCTAAGACCTTTAAATGCAACCCCCTAAGCCAAGCTGTGTTGAACACTATTCTTTTGTTTTGGGCGTTTGCTTCTTACATAGAAATGCTGCTGCTAGCCTCGGATAAATTGTACTGTACTTATATGGAGCTGTTTTATCTAATTATATAGAATAGTCTGTTTTTCCTTGGGGCTCATTTGCAATGTTCCAGGATAAAGCAATTTTTCAAATTTATTTTCTGAGCATTGACAACTTCAGAGTAGTATTTTTCAGTTTTTTGTAAGAATGACAAAGTAAAAAATAAATGCCTTCCTGGATTGGATAATGGGTCCATCTGAGACGCCAGAGAATTTCCTTTTTGTTTTGTTTTGGACTGTAATTCTCTGAATCTTTTAAGTTTAAAGCAAAGCTGGTTGAGTGTGATCTGACAGTTCTATCCATAGATGTAATTTCTCTATGTTTTAGATTTAGAACCCAGATGTTTCTAAGAAATCTGCAAGGAAGGCATGAAGGCAGTGCCCCCTTCCTAGTTGCATGGGTACCCAGAATAATTTAGAGCAGGGATTCTCAACCTATGGCCCGTGGTCAGGATGCAGCCCACAGCACCATTTCATGTGGCCTCCACCACACCAGGAAGTGCTATGTGGTGGAGGAAGTACAAAATGGACAACAGGCCCCCAAAGCTGTGATGGAGTGTGATCTGGGCCCTGGCTTTAAAAATTTGAGAACTCCTAATTTAGAGTATACTGCTCCTTAGAAGGACAAATACAAATGAGAAGAAGACTCACTGGAGAAGGCCCTGATGCTAGGAAAGATCAAAGGCAAGAGGAAAAGGGGTGGCAGAGGATGAGATGGCTAGATACCGTCATTGACGTGGTGGGTGTAGATCTTGGCAGAATACAGAAGATAGCAGATGACAGAAGAACCTGGTGTGTGGTGGTCCATGAGGTCACAATGGGTTGAATTCAACTGTGCAACTGGACAACAACAACACTGCCTCTGCAGATGGAGGTTCCATATCCCTGGTTTATCTGACAAGCACTGAATAACCTCTCCAACCTGAGACACTCTAAGCCAGATTTCTGCAATCTGTTTTCCTCCAAATACTTTGGATTACAAGCCCCATCACCCATACCTGATGTTTATAATAGCAATTTAATACAAAAGAGTTGGAAGGTGCCAGCTATAGCTTAGTTAAAGTTACTGCATGTCACATCTATTAACAGGAGCTGCATCTTGTGGTGATAAGCCATGAGTTTTTGCTGAGGGGCTGTGCTAGAGGCAGTTTTTTAGATATACAAATCACTTCCATTTCTTAGATCAGAGGTAGTTTGTACAGAAGAAGAACTATTCATTATTACTGGGTATTTATTTACCAGATAACACTACTCAGAAGAAAAAGCCAATTCACAGTAGCTAGAATCCTTAAATTCCCTGAGGGACTGCATAAAAATACAGTAATACCTCGGATAACGATAAGACTTGGTTCCACAAGTCTTGGTGTTATCCGATTTTTAGTGTTATCCGATGCATGTTAAAATCCTATGGGATGTATCGGATAACGTTAAAGCTCCATAGAGATACATTGTAACCGCACAGGCTTTAGCAGTTGTTATCCGATCCATCCCATAGGACCTTAACCTTATTCGATCCAATTCTCCTCCCCAGATTGCTTAACGTTATGCGATTTTAGTGTTATCCGAGGTAAACGTTATCCGAGGTATTACTGTACACTGTTTCATAGCTCTTTATAAGTCAAGGACAATTTGCTAATGGATGTTCAGAATTCTTAATTTTATCTTTACAATAAATAGAGTCTGAGGAAAGCCCAAGTAAATCATTAGAAGATAATGCCTAACTTGTCTATATACAGTACAGTCAAACCTCGCATAAAGAGTGCCTCGCATAAAGAGTTAACTCACTTAAAGAGCAGAATTTTCTCTGAATGTTTGCTTCGCTTAACAAATAAAACCAACCAAAAACTCGCTTAACAAATAAATCGGGGTTCGCAATCCCCCCCCCCCACACACAATTGGTCATTTACAATGGTGTTTCGCTTAAAGAACAAACTCGCTTATAGAGCAATCCTGTGGAACGCATTATGCTCTTTAAGCAAGGTACAACTGTACTGTATTTGTACTGAGTACATTACTAATCATTTCCACAATAATATAGGTAAAGGTTACCCTTTCTTGAAAGCCAGTCATATCAGACTCTAGGGTTTAGTGCTCATCTCTTTATAGCCAAAGAGCCGGAGCTGTCTGCATTTGCAGATGTTTCTGTGGACATATGGCAGGCATGAGTAGACATGGAATGCTGTTTACCTTCCCACAGAAGTGGTCCCTATTTATCTAGACTCCAGAGAATGCTTCTGGCAGATTATCACTTGGAAAAATAGCATTACAGAAATGGAATGGTATGTATACGTGTGCACACATACATACAGTATACTGTATTTGCTGTCGTATAAGCCTACTTTTTCCCCATGAAAAACATGCCTCCAAGTGGGGGGGTCATCTTATACGCCGGGTGCACTTCAGTTGGGATAGACATAGCTGCCCATAGTGGCCTCCCGATGCTCGCCCTGTGCCCATAGTGGTCTCCCGATGCCCGCCCACCTCATTCTACATACCATCCAGATTCGCGCGGTATCCAGCGTGGCTGCGCCGAGCATCAGCAGTGAGACGGGTGCCAGCCTTTTTGGCGTGACCGGCCCGTTCTGCTCAGCAGGAAGCAGTGGCACTCTGCCCCGCCCCTTGTCTACGCAGAGCTCGCACATGCGCAGTTGCCACAGGGAGATGTTGAAATCAAATCTGATGTTCTTTTAAGTTTTATTTGGTGTGTGGAAGGTGTGCAGAAGAGGGGGTAGTCTTATACGGCGAGTATATAACAAATTCTATATTTTGAGTGGAAATGTTGGTGGGGTCGTCTTATACACCCAGTCGTCTTATACGCCGGCAAATACGGTATGTAATGCTTTCTAATCTGTTTTGTGGACTTCGAACTCTAAAGCTATCTTGCTGAAGCAAGGATTGATTACTGGTATACTAATCACAGATATTTAGCTACTTATTAAATCTTTACAACTCTTACTCTAAAGTTAGTAACTTGCCTTGGTTATATGTGTGGAAAGTAAATAGTTTTCTCTTACTGACAAGAAATGTATGCCCCATTTTATTTTTTCAAAATAGACGTGTCCAAAATGAATAAGAATTTTATTAAACCGATTGTCAACATTACCAAAATGAAAAAGTGGGTTGGTAAGTTACAAAAGGGAACCATTAAGCTTTAAAACTGACAAGCCTCAAAAGAGCTGGCCTGAAGAACATATTTATGCTGTAGAACAATCAGTGCCTTGTAAAAAGTGTTTATCTGACTTACCCTGAAAATATCTGATTTTGGAAGCAAAACAGGGTTGGGCCTGATTAGCTCTTGGCAGTTTAAAATCTGACCTAGGCACGAAAGAAGAAGAAGAAGCTCTTGGATATAAGAACAGCAAAGAATCCCAAGAATCTCCTGGTATAGCTAGAAAAAGAATCTTATCTCAAACTCTGAGAAGCAGCTGACAAATCAGACTCTGTGTTAGTCAGCTCTCTATTTTACTGAATGTTAATGTGCTTTTTCTTCCAGAAAATAATAGGATACAGTTTAAGTAGAAGAAAGTATAAACTACCAGTGCAAGGAACAGACTTTGGAAAAATCACTGGGAAGTAACTTCTCCAGGCTTAGGGAGTTCCGTGTTCTGGGTCCAGCTGCCCAAAAGGTCCTCACAAAGTTTCTCTCAGCTAGGCTTGTTCTTAAAGTCTGGCCAGTTTATCCTGCTATGGTAACTGAGTAGACCATACTGCCAGCAACTCAACACTGATAATCAGGCTTATTGGAAAGTAAGATGAGCCAGGTACAGGAAATCTTGAGCCAGAGTCCAAAGCTGTCTTAAGTCAAGTCAGTCTAAGAGTAGCACAAGCCATTAATCATTGTCGTCAGCTGCAACTCGATCCCAGTATACATTTATTTTCTTGCCCCCAGGGCGCAGGGGGGCCTGGTCTTGGAGGCCAGCTAGTTCTGTGCCTCCTCCACCCTCTGTGGCAATCAAGAAAAATGCCACTGGTGTGAATTTGTTTAAGGGGGATCCCAGCTTGCCACGAAGTGACCCACGCACTATGATCTCGGAGCAATCTCCTGCAGTACATATGAAATGAGACATGCAGGATTTAACACTGAGACTGCAATGGAATGCTGCAGCCTTGAGGATATGGACAATAATAATCTGAAGTCTAATCAGGAAGTGCAAAAGGTCAGAGATAGCAAGGAATTAACAGCAAGGCAAGTAAGATTAGGAGCTATCAGGGACATTGTTTCCTATGGCTTGCATCCCATCTGAAGGGTTTAAAAAAAAATTAGTTAGCCTGCTGAAACACTACCTGGGACTCAACTGAAGATATCTGGACAACCGGAAGAAGAACTCAGTCTCAGAGTTTGATCTTGCTGGTAGGAACAGCCTATCCCTAAGGAAACCACATACACCTACGGAGGGTCTTATTCTCAAGTTGTCATTTGCCAACCTGGACTTGTGCCTGCAGCCTGTGGTAGTTTAGTGTGTTGAAAAGGTGGCCGACCTTCTTTGACCTTGTTCAAAAGGTGCCTTCACTTTACAGGGGTCAAGCTGCTGTTCCCCTAATTTCTTAGGGATTTCTTTCCTTGAAATGGGTTTTCCTGTAGGCAGAACTTCCTTAAAGCGAGGGTCCACTATAGCATTTATGCTGTAAGCCCATGATGGCGAACATTGGCACTTCGGGTGTTCTTGGACTTCAATTACCAGAAGCCCAAGTCAGCACTCCTGCTGATCAGGGCTCCTGGGAATTAAAGTTCAAGAACATCTGGAGTGCCAAGGTCTGCCATTACTGCTCTAAGCCCATGAGATTACTTTCTACACAGAGTGGAATTTTTGTTCCATCTGATTTTTGTGCTGTTAATTTTAGAAAGGGAATCTGAATGATGTTGAATGTTGTAGTTTTGATGAGGACCACTGAGGTTCAAACCCTATTCTTACTCATTTTTAGCCAGTATAGATCAATTGAGTATCCTAGTCCTTATCTTCCTGGTGCTGTTGCTCTCCTACATGTGGAGAGTGACAAGACAGAACGAGAAGAGCTTTTTTCATATGTAGGGCTCTCCCATGTGAGCTGGAATTGGATTTTCCAGGGTCCCAACTTACAAGGAGAGTCCTCTTTGGTAACAGAAGCTCTCCCTATTCATGCTTCTCATCCGTCAACGGACAAATAAAGTTACCGGTACTTGCTTCCTCCCCATGACTCTTAAACTGAGTGTTCAGCCCTTGTACTCATTTCCACACAAAGCAGTGACCTTGCAGGTGATGGTTCTGTCCTTATTCAGGGTCTGGTTTTAGTCTCTTCTTCTCCAAACAAGTGACAACAGTCTGGGGAAGGAAAGGTAAAGATTAGGGCTGCGAAGCAGTTGGCTTACACAGAAGTTGGAGAGATAAGTAGAAGAGTACACTGAGCTGTAGTATAGTAGGCTAAAGTTCTTCAGGGGAGGAGGGGGCAAGCAGAAAGAAGTAAATAGCACATATGGTATATCCTGGCACAATGTTTCTCGGCCTTGGGCCCTCGGGTGTTCTTGGATTTCAATTACCAGAAGACCAAATAAGCACACCTGCTCATTATTGCTTCTGAGAATTGAAGTCCAAGAACATGGAGGGGGGGGGGGAGGTCGCAAGGTTGAGAAACTCTGTAACCTGGCAGATGTCATAAGGAACCTCCCCGCCATCACCCCCTGCAGGAATGCTGATCAGATAGCCTGTCCTATGGTAGCCTACCCCAAATATGGAATCATTGGGAAAGTGGAGTCTTGGATATTTAGATCATCTCTGTGTGGAGGATGAAGGCTCACAGAGATATATCTGTTAGAGTGTGAATTCAGTTGTATTTATGCAAAATTTTCTAGATGTGGAATCCTTCTTGTATATGTTGCTGTCATACAAGCATAATAATACCTGCATCTGCAGAGCTTGGAGAAACAGTTGTTAGCTAACTGGCTTAACAACATATCAGTGGTAAGTCTATTAAGGTTGTGCATGTAAATATTAAAACCTGGCTAAAATATATATTCATGTTCACAATTGAAGGAACCCTTTTCAAAGTTAACACTTCAGTCTAAAATTGTATTGCATTTATTACAGTAATACATGAATTATTACTTTTGTATATAGCATCATGTCGAACCCAGGGTTTTTCAACATTGGGCCTCAAGGTGTTCTTGGACTTCAATTACCAGAAGCCCAAGTCAGCACACCTGCTGATCAGGGCTTCTGGGAATTGAAGTCCAAGAACATCTGAGGACCCAAGGTTGAGAAACCCTGGTTTAACCCATTCACTTGAAAACTAGAGCATAGATATCAGAGACTGGTCTGCGCGCCCTGTAGTTGTCACATAGGCAAAGTAGGCAAGGTGTAAATTAGGGGTGGTCTTTGACATTCTATATCTCTTTTTCTACATTTCCCAGAGGTCCTTACCATTGCCTTCTCTGGGTAGAACTGAGAGCACTTGATATGAAACATCTGGCAGTCTAGATATTCCCTGCCTTGTGTAAATATCCTTAATCCTCTGATGGAAATTTAGTACTGATAAGAATTCCCAAAACTTTGTGGGAAACTCCTGTGGAGGAGAAAGCTTGTAAAAAATTGCCCTGGTGACTCAGTGTTACTATTGGTATATGAATATCATTGGGGTGGGGATGTTTTGTTTCAGCTGAATCTTGTGTTCCACTCCTATCTGATTCTGGCTGTATATAATTAGGAGTCAATTAGCTCCCTGTAGCATGAGAACTCATGTGGTGTTCACATTCCATTAGCATCTGGGGAGAGAAAGTGATGCAATACAACCACCATGAATGTTGAAAGCTTTGATTGTTTTCCTGTTTAGAGCATGATAAATTGAGAAACATGCTGCGAGTCCAGAATTACCTGCTGGTTCTCTATTCTTCAGTTCTCCCTCAGGCTTTTGGTTTTCACTCTTTGGGACATCCGTTTCAAGGGAGAGGTGCTTGATCTAAGATGAGGGAGGCAGTTTCTCCAGAGGATCCATATAGGTAGCATTCCTCAAGAGTGTGCATAGGTTTACTGCTGTGTTTTCCGTCTGATTAGCTTCTTCTGTTCTACTGGCCTTCAACCCTTCTGGGTGATGCCAGCTTCCAACATGTCCTCTGCTTCATTGCAACTGTATATAATTTTCCTTTTGCTCTCCCACTTGGTGCTTCTCTGAAGATTCTTCTTGTGCTGTATCAGATTATGAATATTGGTGATCCTCATGATGATCAGCCATGACGACTGTCCTGCGAATATAATGCAAAAGCCTTTCATCTTGTTTCCACATTGCAGTGTGACACCCGTACTACTGACCCAGCTCTATGAGTCACTTTCTGATCCTGAGCCCTTTTGGCACACAAAGTCCTCATCAGCTCCAGGTCAGTATTGATGAAGCTGCTGCCCAAAATCAAGATGGATTCAAGTGGGATTTAATTCACTTGGGGACCATCAAGTGTGATGATTAGAACGGGGCAAGTCTCTAGCAACTTTAGCACTTCTGGAGGTGAGGGCTCACATGGAGCACTGTACATTACACACTCCATCCATTCTTGCTATGTGTATAAAGAATATGTGAGGAGACAATGAGGGGAAAGAAACTAGTTCCACCCTCTCCACTGCTTTTCCTTCCGTGTATTGAGGCCACATTTCTCCACGAGGAACCCTTGTCTATCCTTGTAGGCGGAATGTTGATTTGTCTGAATCGCAAGGCAACTTGGAGAGTCAGAACTTCTTAGTGATATACATTAGCCTTTCAATGTGTAGAAGGTAGGAATAGGCAAAATGAAAATATTCTTAATTCTCAACATTTGTGTCCATTTGCACAACTATGCACACACAACTCAAGGTTGCATGTGGAGTAGTGCCAAACAGAACTGCTGTCCCCTAAGCATTTTCACCCTTCCATCATGCAGTTGGTCATCCTTCAGACATGTCACTGACTGCTCCATGATAGAAAGCCATGGTGGCACAGTGGTTAAACTGCTGCACTACAGCCAGAACATTGTGATTTTGATCCTGACAGGAATAAAGGTTGACTCAGCCTTCCAGCGTTCCATGGTTGATAAAATGAGTACCCAGCATGTTTGGGGCAAAATGCTGATTACCTTGTGGACCAACCAGATATTACACTAAGCGCTTTTGTTGTTTGCTTTTCAGTCACACAGTCGGTTCCGACCCTTTGCGACCCTTCAGACCATTGCCCACCAGGCACCTCTGTATTCCATCATCATGCTCAGCCCACCCAGCTTTGTGTTCATTGTATCTACAATACTATCTAGCCCTCATTTCCGGCCTCCCCCTTCTTTTGCCTTTCACCTTTCCCAGCATCAAGGCTTTCTCAAGTGAATCCTCTCTTCTCATTTGATGACCAAAGTACTTTAGGCTTCAACTTTACTATTTGACCTTCTAATGAGCAGCCAGGGTTGATTTCTTGTAGGATCAACCTATTTGTCCTCCTCGCTGTCCAGGGGACTCTCAAAACTCTCCTCCAACACCACATCTCAAAGGCATCTATTCTTCTGCGCTCAGCTTTCCTAATGGCCCAGCTCTCACAATCGTACATTACCACCGGGAATACCATTGCTTTGACTATGTGAATTTTTGTTTGCAAGGTAATATCTCTACTTTTAACTATGTTCCCCAGGTTTCTTATAGTTTGTCTCCAAAGCATCAGTTGCCTTTTTATTTCATGGCTGCAATCACCATCTGCAGTGATCTTGGATCCTAAGAAAGTAAAATCTGTCGCTGCTTCTACTTCTTCCCCATCTATTTTCCAGGCACTGATAGGACCTGTTGCCATTATCTTGATTTTCTTGATGTTGAGTCTCAAGCCAGCTTTTGCACTTTCTTCTTTCAACCTAAGCAGCAGCTTCTTTAGGTCTTCCTCACTTTCTGCCATTAGGGCGGTATCCTCTGCATATCTCAAGTTGTTGATGTTTCTCCCAGCAATTTTTATTGTGATTCGTCCAACCCTGCATTGCGCATTATGTGCTCTGTATACAAATTGAATAAGCAGGGTGACAAAATGCTACCATGTCTTACTCCTTTTCCTATTCCAAACCACTCTGTCATTCCATATTCTGTCCTTGTTGCTTCTTGACTCATGTACAGATTTCTCATGAGGCATATAAGGTGTTCTGGTATTCCCATCTCTTTAATTACTTGCCACATTTTGTTGTGGTCCACACAGTCAAAGGCCTTGGCGTAGTCAATGAAACATAAGTACACTTGTTTCTGATATTCCTTTGTTTTCTTCATGATCCACCTTATGTTGGCAATGTGGTCTCTTGTCTCTCTGGCTCTTCAGAACCCAGCCTGCACTTCTGGTAATTCTCTCTCCACGTGCTGCTGAAGTCTATCCTGAATTATCTTGAGCATAACCTTGCTAGTATGTGGGATGAGCACAATTGTTCGATAATTTGGACATTCTTTGGCATTACCCTTTTTTGAGATTGGAACATATACTGATCTTTTCCAATCCTGTGGCCATTGGTGTTTTCCAAATCTGCTGGCATATAAAATGCAATAATTTGATTCCATCATTTTTTAGGGCTTTGAAGAATTCAGCTGGGATACCATAATTTCCACTGACTTTGTTGTTTGCAGTGCTTTTTAGTGCCTTTCTGACTTCACTCGCTATGGGACAGTATATAAGTGTTACTGCTGTTGCTCTAGTCCAGGGGTCAGCAAACATGGCTCTCCAGAAACCCAAGTCAGTATGCTTGCTGATCAGGGATTCTGGGAATTGAAGTCCAAGAATATCTGGAGAGCCAAGTTTGCTGACCCCTGCTCTAGTCCAATGTTTCTCAACCTTGGGGCCCCAGGTATTCTTGGACTTCAGTTACCAGAAGCCCAAGTCAGCACACCTGCTGATCACAAATGAAGCCAGATTGGCTCCTGAAAGAGAAATCTTCCCACCTGTCCATAATGGCAAACAATGTGGTACAGTATTTCTGTGCAAACAGAAATGTGGTGTAGTTATGGGCTGTCACAAAATTCATTTCCAACTCTACAGTCAACAGTTAATAATATGTTTCAGGAGAAGGAGGGACTGGCCTGTGAAGAGAGATTAAATGAACTGGCCTTTATATGTTCTTTCTATTGCTTTAAAAACATTGCATTGCCCATTCGTTTCATTTGAGGAGCTACATTGGCCATAGGAACATTCAAAGTCCAGAATCCTTTTCTTTGGAATTAGGTGCAGTAAACAAGTTGCCTTTTAGTTTTTAGCATTATGCTATGTTTCTTTTACAAATGTGGCAAAACTTTTGATTTGATTTTAATATGACGAAGTCAGAGAATAAACTTCATAGAGGAGTTCCCAGAAGGGTGTCAGTTCCCAACCAATATGCTTCATGACCAGGAAAACTATGAATCAGCTGAGAATTCTGCTTCCCTCAAATAAGAATTTGCATCATGTGGAGAGTAAAGGAAAGGATGATGAGGGACAGCTAGAACTAGTAATCTTATATTTGTGTTTCTTCTCATATATCTTTTATATCCAGGTCAAGAATGTCTAAATTGGGCTTCTCTCTTGTAAAGGTAAAGGTTTCCCTTGCTCGAAAGCCAGTCGTATCCGACTCTACGGGTCAGTGCTCATCTCTGTTTCTAAGTCGAAGAGCCAGCGCTGTCTGCTTCTGCAGACGTTTCCATGGTCATGTGGCAGGCATGACTAGACACCGGAGTGCATGGAACGCTGTTTTCTTCCCATTGAAGTGGTCCCTATTTATCTACTTGCAATTTCTTGCTTTCGAACTGCTAGGTTGGCAGGAGCTGGGACAGACGGGAGCTCATTCCATCCTGCAGTACTCGGGAATCGAACTGCTGACCTTCCGCCTCCCAGTCAGCGTCTTAGTGACTTGAGCCACACACGCTTTTAATTTATTTCTAACAAAGTTCCAGGACCCCTTACATGATTCATAGGCCACAATTTTGCAAGCTGACACACTACCCCTCCTTCCACTTCTGAGTAACTTCTGAAAAGGGACATTGTCTATTCAGTATGTTTTCTGCAAGAAGATGTATTGATTGTGTACATCATGTGTATCTCATTAGTATGTACTGTACAGTAATACCCCGGATAACGCGAGTACCATATAGCGTGAAAACCGCATAACGTTACAAGATTTTCGGAATAATCTTGTATCGAATAACGCGATTTTTAATGTTATCCGATACAGTTGTTCTTAGCAGCAGGGTGGCTGGAAAGCTGAACGGGGTTCTCCGTTCAGCTTCCCAGCCACCCTGCAGCTACGGAGGCAGGGGTGGGGAGGCTGGAAACCTGATGGGGGGGTCCCCCGTCGGCTTCCCCAGCCACCCCACAGCTGCGGAGGCAAGGGCGGATGGCTAGGGAAGCCAACAGGGAGTCCTCGTCAGCTTCCCCAGCCACCCTGCAGCTGTAGATCAGGTCCTCTGATCTCTCTGGAGCAGGCAGGGGACTTGATCCAAGCGGTTTCTGGGCTTCCCCAACGTCCTCAGCCAGTGCAGCAAACCAGAATGTCGGGATTCGAACCCTGACATTCTGGCTTGCTGCACTGGCTGAGGACGTCGGGGAAGCCCAGAAACAGCTTGGATCAGGTCTCCCCACCTCCCTGGACCCGGCAGGGGGAGGGGTCAGAGAGAAAAACATCCATTTTGTTTTACCAATTTTGGGGTCTCTGACCCCCCCCCCCGGCCGGGTCCAGGGAGGTGAGGAGACCCGATCCAAGCTGTTTCCAAAGTTCCCCCACCTCCCTGGAGGCTGCAGCAAGCCAAAATGTCAGGATTCAAATCCCGACGTTCTGGCTTGCTGCAGCCTCCACGGAAACAGGGCTTTTTTTAAACATTGTGTGATCAATGTATCACACAACGTTAAAAACCGGATAACGATGGGACTTGTGGAACCAAGTCATAACGTTATCCGAGGTACTATTGTATATGCAAATACAAATGAACCCATCTTTTCCTTCTCATCAAGACGTCCCTGTACCAATAAGATTTCCTGGCTCCTTGGGAAAATGAGATTCCTGGTCTTTTTCTCTTTTCCTTATTCGTTAGTAAAAGGAATGGCCAAATTTTGCATACCTCAATAGCTTTTCCAGGTGATCTTGTACAAAACTGTTTTCCTAACAAATCATAATAATTTGGTTCAGTTTGGTGTTTTTCTGATGGTAGAGGGGGAGGGAATGACTGAAATTTTTGAGAAATCTTGAGGGAAATCTTTCATAGAAAAATTTATCTGCTAGGAGAAAAGAGGTTTTATTTTTCATTTGAGAGCTTGAGGCTGTGAGATCCATATCAAGTAGAAAAGTGCTATCTTGCGAATACTCCATAAATACTAACCCTGCACTGTACCCAAATGGATTAAGTTTGGATTTAAATATCAATTCCTCCTCACTGTCTTCTTTTTGCTGGATCACACCAATTTTTAACAGGCACTTGGAAACGAAACATATTACATACAATGTGGTTAAGTGTCAAAGTTGCCCATTTTAAGATTTCAAATTGTGAATTTAGTCTCCCAACAAAAGAAGACAATCTTTTCACTCAACATCAGTTTTATTAACTTTCTCAAGGCCTTCCATTGACATGAAAGAAATAAACAGCTGCAAACATTGATTTTTATCTTCAAAGGAACTACACTGGGGGAGGCTGAACATAGTCCTTTATTCCCATTTATAGGGGGGGAACCTGGGTATGCTTACGATATGTAGTTGGGGATATAGAATAAGGAATGATTAAAAGATCTGTTCCTCTGGGAAATACAATTTTGCAGTCATTTGAACAATTGACAACTTTTGCCACATATCCCACCATTTTTTTTTACTGTTTTCATATTTACTATGGTTTTGGCACAACTCAAATTGTGACAATTTTTAATGCACACTGTTTTTAGACTTCCATTAGGGGTTTCTGCTGTTTTGCAGCACTCTAATTTAAGCTGTTCCAAGCACACTTGTTTGCTTGGAATAGGCCAGTGGTTTTTGGACTTCAATTCCCAGAAGCCTGAATTAATTCCCCAAAGCACTGATAAGCCAATGTACTGACTTAGGCTTCTGGTAATTGAAGTTCCCCTGTGAGGCATGGGCCCCACGTTAGGAAAAACAGGTATGGGCCAAACTAGAGACTGCTGCATGGTAACCAGATTTTCTGCTGGTAAATAAACCCCCATGTCTGTAGCTGTGAATGCCTGAAGCAATAGGGGGGAGGGGTCATGCGCAGAGCAATTTCACAAATATTTCTTTCTAAAGCGCAAACAGTCTTATAAATGCAAAAAAAAAATGTAGCTCAGGTGTCATTTGTATCTAGACTCGCTTATATCAATGTGCTTGGTCTAGCAGCTTTAAAAAGATGGTTTTGATAATACAGATGCTTAGGATTTGTGATCAGATAATATAATGTAGAGCTGCTGGGTGTACTTGTCCAGTGTATTGGGTATTTCAGTCCTTAAATATTCACACACAGAGAGAATGAAGATCTTGTTTACATATTTTCCTGGGTTTGAGTGGTCTCTGTGGGATCTAGAACCTCCATACAGATACATGCATGCATCTTGCACAAAATTGTCATTGGTTAAGCCAGGGTTTTTCAACCTTTTTAAGCCAGTGGTCGAGTTACACTCTCTCAAACAGCTTCAGGGGCCAGACACCCTTTTTGCCTTGCCTGCCAAACATGGCACTTCCAGGTGTGATGGAGGCAGGGGGGTGGGGGGTGGCACATGAAATGGTGTCATTGGCCGTGTCCGGTCCTTGGCCCATTGGTTGATAACCCCTGCGTTAAGCCATGCATAGTTTTTCTTAAAAGAAAAAAAGAAGGAAGAGATCAATCTTCACAGTTCCTCTTGTGTCATTCTGTTGCATAAAGAAAAGGGAGAGTGTTATCCCCCTCATCAGCTCCCTATGGAGCATATCTAGAAATAAATGTTTTCATTTATCGATCATACTATATCGTTTGGCCAAACCTTTTAAAATAATTTGGGAGGATGTTTCAAGTTTTATCTTCAAAGCCCTAATGGTTCCCAACTTCAGTGTAGCTTTACTTTCAGAGCCATCACTTGGAAAGCCAATAAAGTAATCCTGTGTTGTCTCTTTTTGTTTCAGTAAGGGGGTGGTTTTTAAAAAATATTTCTTGTTTTCACAGAAGGAAGCATTTTGTTGAGATCATACTCTACTTGTTGCCACCTTCATATAGCTGCAGCATCAGGAACACAGCGAATGTGTGAAAAAGCAGGAAGGAAATTAGCAACAAGAAAGAGAAGGAGATGCTTTAATTTTTATTTTCCTTGAAGTCAATAATTGCTGCTTTGTTTCTGCTGCAAGGTCTACTTTCAGCTCCTCTTCCTTCTACTCTTTCTTCTTCTTCTTGTCTAGGCCAGACGTGAAACTAAAATTAAATTAATGAAGAACAAAGTCTGATTACTGGTTTATACAAGGGTGACAAATCCACTCCTTGCTTAATGTGAACTTTACAGGAGTTGCCAAAGGCGGTGAACCTATTGGTTGATAAAAATCAGTGCCTTGGATGTCTTCTGTACAGTTTAGGATAAAATCCAGATTAGTTCATAGACATACACTGAAAAATCAGAGTAAACTCCTGTCCACCAGAACAAATGTTGGAAATGAACAAAATTCTTCTTCAAGTCCCATGTCCATTCCGATTATTGGGTATCATCTTGGCAAAAGTCTTTCTGAACTTAACTCAGAAGCGAGGCGTGCCTTGGCGGGGCCCCGTATAAAAATTTGTTTGGGGGCCCTTAGGAAGGGTAAAGATTTCTCACAAAAGGAAAAACTTTTGAATGCACGCTTTATGCGGGGAAAAAAGAAATTGCTTTTTTTGACTTTTGTCATTTGTGAAATAAAAAAAATTTGGGAAGTTTTTATTAATTTTTGCTTACGCACGTTGGGGGCCCCCGTGGCCCGTGGCCCCTGTATAATTGATACGGCGGATACGGCGGTAGCTACGCCCCTATCTTAACTCCTTGGAACAGTTCTTGCGAGGACATTCCTTACAAGTCTTTCAGGTTCTTCATCCACAAGGTCAGTTTATGTCCAGGGCCTCTCTTCCCAAGGATATTCCCTTGCATGACGACTTAAATGCTATAGTTTATGTCATTCCTCTTGATGTGCCCAATGTATTGGAACTTTCTTTGTTTAATGGCCTTAAACTGTTCTTGTTTTTTATCCATCTGGCAAAATACTTCTACTTTAGTCACATAATCAACCCATTATATCCTTAGCAGCTTTCAGTAGACCAGTGTTTCAAAAGCTTCGATTTTCTTTTCAGATGCTTTAGTCAGTGTCCAAGCTTCAACTCCATATAGCAACACTGGAATTATGCAACATTTCACTGTTTGATCTTCAGAATAAGAGTTAGATCTCTAATCCATAACAAATGTCACTTTTTTTTTTTACAAAGCCAGATCTTGCCTTTTCTATTTGCATTCTAATCTCTACTTTGTGATCCCACTTTTAATTTAAAAAACGGTAGAACCTCGCATAATAAAAAAACCCTCAGTTCCATGGAATGCTTCATTATGCGGATTTTTTTCATTCTGCGGGATACCATTGGCAGTACTCTGCATAACAAAAAAAGTTTGTAAACTGGGGTTCCATTGAGCAGTTATACACCGGCATGCAAACCCCCCGCATAATGAACATTTTTTCATTATGCGGGGTATCTCCCTGCATAAAAAATGCTTCGTTATGCAAATTTTTCGCTATGTGAAGCGTTTGTTAAGCAGGGTATTACTGTACTCCCCAAATAGACAGTTTTATCAATTCTTTTGATTTCTCCTGTTGCTGCTTGGCTTATTAAAAATATTAGAACTAAAAATTCCTTGAATTCTGCAAATAATCAGTTTCCCAAATCTTTGGGGATAAAACAGAGGCAGAAAGTCTTGTGGGCCCTATGAGCATGGCTGGATATTCAGTTTGATTTCTATATTTCTGCAGAAAGTAGCACTCAGTGAAGATAAAGAAGGTTGTGAACATAACTGTGAAAAACAGGGTTTTTTGGAGTATGAATCCACAGTCAATCATAGTCAGCATGTTGCCTGGTGAATTCTGAAAGTTGTGGCCAATTTCAAGCTTTATTTAGGAGTGAAGGCTCTTGTGGTGTTCCTGCTGTCTAATGAAACTACAGTAATTGGGCCAAGTAAGAGAATAGCACAATGAATTGTGGAAAAGGAGATTAAACTTGCTTAAGTCACATATTTACGTAAGTTGCAGAACAAAGACACTTTAAGAACAGAATTTAGGTTTTGAGATTCTGAAAGATGAAGTCCACATAGTTCAGTCTCAGGGTGTAAAGCAAGCAATACAATACAAATACAGTACATACCTTTAATAAATCCTATGTTTCCTTCTTCTTTTTTAAGTGGTAAGGTAAAGGTAATGGTCACCCTTGCTCGAAAGCCAGTCATATCTGACTCTAGAGTTCAGTGCTCATCTCTGTTTCATAGCTGAAGATCCAGCACTGTCTACGTCTGCAGATGTTTCTGTGGACATGTGGCAGACATGCCTAGACACCAGAGTGTACAGAATGCTGTTTACCTTCCCACCGAAGTGGTCCCTATTTATCTACTTGCAATTTCTTGCTTTCGAACTGCTAGGTTGGCAGGGGCTGGGTCAGAGCCAGGAGTTCATTCCATTCTCTAGTACCCAGGTATCGAACTGCTGACCTGCTGCCTTCCAGTCAGCATCTTAGCCACTTGAGCCAATGCAGTCCCCCCCCCCTCTTTTAAGCGGACCTTCTTGCAAAAAAAGAAGTTATTGTATAATTATATTGCTAGAAGTTATCCTAAGAACCATTAGGTCCAGCCCCTGCTTAAGTATGAAAATAACTCTTGACAGATGGTCACCCAACTCTTGTTTAAAAGCCTCCAGCAAATGATAGTCTCGTCACTGCCAACACCAAGAAGAGGTTGAGATAACGCTCAGGGCTGTAGCCAGGATTCTAGATGTGGGTGGGCAAATATTTTTTCAGGGTTGGCAACAAAGTCTCTTTTCTATGCATTCCTATGGGAAACCACACCTTGCCAGGGTGGGCTAACTGCTAGCTCAGGGTTGGCATAGTCCCACCTGCCCCTCCTTTTTTTTTGTTTCAGACCTGATAATGCTACTTTCTCATTCCCCTTGCAGGTTCATATACGCTGTGCTGAACTATTATAGCACTAGGTTCCTGTTGCAGAGAATGACGAAAACCCCATCAAACTGCAAATCCTTACGATGGATAGGATTCCTTAGGCAGGTACCATGATGTTTAAGGCCACATCAAAATGATAGTACCACTTAGTGCAGCTACAATTTCTGAATCCAATGCTATGAGAATGAGCAGGCTAGTTGAGACAGTGTTTCTAGAGCAGTGGTGGCAAACCTACGACATGTCCCAGCACAGAGCTCGCCTCTGCCCAGCAGCCCAATGGGAGCGCTTCTTCCCCCAGCACAGAGTTTGCCCTGCCACTCTGCAGTGCAAATGACATCCTGTTGAGTTTGGGCATTTGGTCTCTAAAAGGTTCATCATCACTGCTCTAGAACAGGGTTTTCCAACCTAAGGCCTGTGGGCTGGATCTGGCCCATGGCACCATTTCATGTGCTCCCCACCCTTCAAGGGGCATTTGAGAAAAATATGGCCATTCCTTGGAAGCTGTTGGGACAAAATGGCCACCTTCATCATGCAGGAAGGGCAAAATGGCTATCCGGCCCTCAAAGCTGACAGAGTGTAATCCGGCCCTTGGCTTGAAAAGGTTGGGAACCCTGCTCTAGAGGAATACTTGAGGCTAGGAGGAAATCTCTCTAGCTCCTCATCTCTTCAGATTTCCTTCTTGATTTTTTAAAAAAGCAACAGGGTTTTCCCCCTAGTCTTCTAATAGTGTAGTGTGGTCTTGTAATTTAACAACCACTGCCTTTCGATTAACCTCTATAAAGTTTAGAGAGAAAACAAGACTGTTAGATAAGCACTCTAGCAATCATAGCTTAGTGTTATGCAAACAGCCAGTGCCATGGGTTGGCCCATAAACAATGCTTTTTCTGGTGCACCCAGATCAATGTGCCATCAGAACAACTTTGGCTAAATAACATTTGTAGCTATCACTTCATGGGGCATTGTTTAACTTTGCCTTGTGACCTGTTACAGATTTCTCCTTTCCTTTCACCTTGGGAAGAAGAATAAATCTGTTTGCAGTGCTGGGTAATAGGCTTCTGTCTTGACAAGAAGGAGTATATGCCTTGTAAATAAAAGAGGACTATGTCTAAACATGTGATAAAGCTCTAAAAACATCTGATAAAGCTCTGAGACATTAGGAACTGGAGTTGGTGAGGTTTATTGTCGTCTGCATTGTTTGTTGCCAGAAATAGATGGAAATACAAAATCAGTGTTCCTGTCTGCGTTGCTTTTTACTGTCATCGTAGTGGCACATGTACATGGAACTGTCAGACAGATGCCTTAGAAAAGTCAAGGGAACCTTTGTAAGATTTTGGTGTCTTTTATTTTCCCTTTCCTCACTTAAATGCTCTGCTTCTTCAGCTGAAATAAGCAGCAGGTTAATCTGACGTGGTTAAAGTCACTTTGGAATACAATTCAGGAATTTAATTCAGGAAGGTAGCACAGAGGAGATTGAAACTTATCTCTTCTTCCAGTTTTGCTACCCTGTTGAGGTTGCTGATTTCTTTATTATTTTTATGTCAAGAGAGTAAATTATGGGTCACTTGTATCTTCTATGCAGTTTAGCTCCTAGTTCATAGCTCTACAACCATTATTCCCAATGTGGGGCATATATCCCATAGGGGGCAGTTTGATTTTTAAGAGGGGCAGTTTGAGAATGAGTTATTAACATTGAATAGCCCTTTAGGCTCCCTCCATGTCACCCTGGAGGTAGGGGGGGTGGCATCAGGATTTTAGAGATGCTTGGCCCAAAAGAAGTTGGGAACCACTTCTCTACAATATTTGGAACCAACAGATCTCTGTGTGTGACATTGTCTCATGTGTCCTCCAAATGTTAGTGGTAGATGCCATGTGTAGAATTTCTAATATATTCATGTTTCCTCTTCAGAAATTAAGCTGGCAGCTATGTCACACAGACAAGTAATTTGTCATCATCTAGTGGTTCAGTTTTTGTTGTTCAGTCGCACAGATGAGTCTGACTCTTTGCAACCCCATGGACCAGAGCATGCCAGGCTCCTCTGTCATCTGTCATCCTCCTTAGTCTGCCCAGATCTATGCCCGTTGCATCAACGATGCCAATTAGCCACCTCATCCTCTGCTGCTGCCTTCTCCTTTTGCCTTCAATTGTTCCTAGCAAAACAGCCTTCTCCAGTGAGTGTTCTCTTTTCATTTGGTGGCCGAAGTACTTGAGCGTCAGGTTCAGTATTTGTCCTTAACTGATTTGATCACCTTGCAGTCCAGGGGACTCTCAAGAGTCTCCTCCAGCACCACAGTTCAAAGGTGTCTATTCTTCTGTGCTCAGCCTTCCTTATGGTCCAGCTCTCACAGCCATACATTACTGGGAAGAATATGTAGTGGTTCAGTACAGACCCTTTAAAAGAAGAGTGGTGATACACCAACACTAATTTCAGCAGCTCTCTAGTGTGTAGTTAAACAATAAAAAAAATTAAATACTCCATGCTAATGTGGGTTTTGCTTTCAGAAAGAAAAAGTTTTTGCTGAAATTGTAAGAATTTTGAGGAAAAGAATCGAAGTACAGTACAGTGGTACCTCATACAATGATTTTAATCCGTTCCATGGGGCTCATTGTACGAAACAATTGCTATACGATGAATGCATCGTATAGAGATTTTACCTATGGGATACATCATACAATGATTTTTTTCACTAAGTGGTTTTACCCATTGAAAATTTGTTGTATGATTTTTTTCCCATAGGGAAAGTTGTTATGCGGGACACCATCCCCCCCCCCCCAAAAAAAACCCTAGTTGTTATGCGATTTCGTTCCTATATGAGGCGATCGTTGTATGAGGTTCCACTGTACATGGTTCTTCACTAGACTTATCTGGTAACATTGAATTCCACAAATCAACAGAAGTAACAGACCAAAAACCAATAATACACAATAATATACTAGCATTGGGCTAGATAGGCAGAATAGGAATCTAATAAATAAATCAGTAAATAATGAGTTTAAATATATTCAGAAGAGTCATATTGGATTCCATTCCATTCCTTTCTATTCTTTTGTTTTAGCGCTACAATTACCTCAAATAATATAGGTATCTGAGTTGTGTTAAATTATATTCACTGCCTCTGTTAAGTACTTTTCTGTCAGAAGTGTTCTTCACTTTCATTACTGTTTGTGTTCGGTACTTAAATGTAATTGTTTCTGGTGGATAGATCATTTTAAGGAATTCTAGACAATGGTTTATTTACATATAATGAATTACGTAGAACTTGCAACCTTTCCAGATAGCATGACCCCGCATAATCTCCATTGAACACATTGAGACTCTTTCCTCTGTTGCATAGCAACAGCACTTCTACCAATTGTTTCTTAAGGGTGCAAAAATTCCTTATTGCTGTTTATTGATCAAGAAACTATAATACAATAGCAATGCAAGTGTTAAAAAATTATGTCCCCCATTTTTCAAGGTGCAGACATGCCCTTCCGCACACGAAAAATAGAAGAATCCAGAAATCCCTACATGGACACAGACAATATATAGATCTATAATTTCTGTATGATGTATGTAGATTGGACACCATAAAGTAAAGGACTCCTTTACTTGAAAGCCAGGTGTGTCTGACTCTAGGGCAGTGGTGGCGAACCTATGGCATGCGTGTTAGAGGTGGCACACAGAGCCCTCTGTATGGGTATGTGCGGCTTCATGAGCAAACCCTATGCCATGCCGCTGTTGCCAATAGCAGTGCTACTTCCCCATCCACCCCTCTCCCTCTGCCAATGCGGAGGCTAGAGGGAAGGCTGAAACCCCACCCAGGACAAGGTGAGGGGACCAGATACCCCCACCCAGCCCTCGGAGGACTAGGAGTTGCACCCACAGGGGGATGTGAGCACCCGCAGAGAGGCATGCACACCCTGGGAAGTGGTGGTGGGGATGAGGTGAGGGAACCAGAAACTTCACATCACCTCTCCAAGGAGGAGGCAGTGGTAGCTCATGCATGGGGGGTTTATGGCCATGACCCCCACTTGACATCGCCGGAGGTTCACCAGTGATGTCACATGGGTGCCTGCCCACACGCCTCCTCCTGAGTACTTGTGTCTAAAAGGTTTGCCATCACTGCTCTAGGGCAGTGGTGGCGAACCCTTTAGAGATCAAGTGCCCAAACTGCAACCCAAAACCCACTTATTTATCGCAACGTGCCAGCACAGCAACAGGAAAGGGAGGAAGTGCTCCCATTGTACTGCTGGGCAGAGGGGTGGGGCAAACTCTGTGCTGGGGTGACTGCACAGGTGCCCACAGAGAGGGCTTCGAGTGCCACCTCTGGCACGCATGCCATAGGTTCGCCATCACTGCTCTAGGGGATAGTGTTCATCTCCATTTACAGCCAAAGAGCCAGCATTGTCTGCATCTGCAGACGTTTCCATGATTATGTGGCAAGTATTACTAGACACCAGAGTGCATGGAACCCTGTTATGTTACCTTTTCCGCTAAAGCGGTACCTACTTGTAATTTCTTGCTTTCAAACTGTTTGATTGGCAGGAGCTGAGACAGGATTTTTATTATTGTTCTTACTGTGTTGTAAGTTGCCCATAGTCAAGGTATAAATGTAATAAACAAATTAATAAGTACCTTAATTTTGGTCTTGAACCTGTAGGCTTTTAAAAATCTGATCTCTATTTGTTAAATCTGGTCTCTATTTGTTAAAAGGAAACTTTTTTTAGCTCTTGCCACACTTTTCAAAATTAAGCCTTTCACCTTAAAATAATGGTGTGGTAGCTTTCTATTCTCTTGATATGTTGGTATAACAGGAAATGAGCTCCAAAGGAACAAAGTTTATGGCATTTTAACCCTGTGAGTTGGCACCTCTGTAAATCTATTGGCTGACCGAGTTGAAAATTATCCAGTTCAGAATTCAGCAGTAATAGGGTTTTTTTCAATTGCTCTTTCTTCTGTAAAATCACTTTATGTAACTGTTTTTGCAATACTTTGTGAGAGTACTTCAATCTTTGGACGTTTTTATAGTTCATACCCACTGGGATTTAGGAAGTAAATACTTCCTTTTGCTATCTCTGAAGGGGTTTATATGTACTTTCTGGAGAAAAAGAAAATTATATCAAATTGTAGGTTAAGTTGGTTCTAGAAAAAGCTTCTTCTTTTTTTGCGCCCATGTATGAAAAATTGCCCATCCATTTGCCAACAAGCAACTACCTGGCTATTATTATTATTTTTTAGATAAGGGTAGAAGGACTAAAAGTTTTATGAGAATGGGTGTGGTTTTTTTTTTAATGCACCCAGATTATAACAATTGAGGTTTAACTCAGCTGTTCTTGAAGCAGCCTTTCTAAGTAGAACTCATCTTAGATGATTATCCCAAACTATAAACACAGGCTACAGAAGTTGGCTGTTCTGGGATACATAGTGGAGAACTGAATTCCCAACTTCTGGCTCCCTAACCTAACTCACTTAAGCTTTCCAGCCAGTTAGATGAAGTGGGTAGATGCTCTTCAGTGCAGCAACTGGGAGTGTCCTGTGGGAAGTAGA
The DNA here is from genome assembly GCA_030440675.1 of Furcifer pardalis. Lineage (NCBI taxonomy): Eukaryota > Metazoa > Chordata > Lepidosauria > Squamata > Chamaeleonidae > Furcifer > Furcifer pardalis. The sequence goes on from CP126892.1 coordinate 89,173,463, forward strand.
AAACCAACAAAGCCTGTTTCTCTTCTGCTAGTACATTTATTATTTGTGTGGATCTAATTTCTGTCCAAATGTCCATGGAAAAATGCACTCCATAATTTTACTACCTCTGGTCTCCTTTCTGTTTCCATTAAATAGATTTTAGAGATTTTGTTTAGATGTTTATAATGCAATGATGTGCATGGCACTTTGAGAAGCATAGGCAGATAGGTCTCTGCCCAGAAGGCTCTGTAGTGAAGGAGGGGGTAAATAGAAAATAATTCATCCATATACAAGGAGGTTGGTCACAGTAGCAACTAAACTGTTGAAAGTAAACTAAAGATGGGTTTTGAGGAGCAATTGGAAGCGCCACAGATGGACTCTTACTTGGCATCACAGAGTAATGCTGTTATAGAGAGTTCCTAGGATAATGGTGGTGAATTTATGGCATGTGCCACAGGGCGCACAATTCCTTAACCTTTTTTTTTTGGGGGGGGGGGATTGCACCCATTACTATATTTCAACTTTAATCAATCTGGCAAGGTTATTTGGAGATTTAAAATAGGACTATTTATTTATTTATTTATTTATTATATTTATACCCCGCCCTTTCCCGAGGACTCAGGGCAGCTTACAATGTAAAAGAGTTAAAACACATCACATGCAATACAAGATTTAAAATTAAGGATTAAAAGACTCAAATGTTAAAAATTAAGTTAAAAACCACAACAGGGAGAGAGAGGCGGGGTTATTCACCGGAGCCCGCTGACTGAACTCACCGCCTGGCCCACACCCCACACATGCCCCGCCAGCCAGGTCTTCACCCCCTTTCTGAAGGGCAGCAGCTCTGTCTGGAGACACAATTCACTTGACAGGAGGTTCCAAAGGGCCGGAGCAGACACAGAAAAGGCCCTCCTTCTCATGCTAGAGAGATGAGCTTCTCTAGCTAATGGTACAACCAGAGAGCCTCTCCAGTCCGCTGTGGTGGGACGGACAGATGTTCTTGGGGTGATGTGGTCTCTTAAGTATCCTGGCCCACTACCATGTAGGGCTTTAAAGGTGATAACCAGCACCTTGAATTGCACTCGGAGGCATTCTGGGAGCCAGTGCAGCTCTCGGAAAAGTGGTGAGGCACAAGCATAACGCCCACACCCCATCACAACCCGGGCCGCCACATTCTGGACCAGCTGAAGCCTCTAAATGGTTGCCAAGGGCAGCCCCATGTAGAGCACATTACAATAATCGAGTCTGGAGGTGACCAAAGCGTGTGTGATCATGAGCAAGGAGCCCCGATCTAGGAGTGGCCATAACTGGCGCACAACACGAAGTTGTGCAAAAGCCCTCCTAGCCCCGACTGCCACCTGCTCTTCGAGCAGTAGTCGTGAGTCCAGGAGGACCCCCAGGTTACGCTCCAGGTCTGTTTGGGGCAGAACTGCCCCATCCAGAACCAAATATGGTAACTCCCAAGATAATGCAGGGCCCCTGACCCACAACCACTCAGTCTTGCCGGGATTCAGTTGTAGCACGTTGTCCTTCATCCAGACCCTGACAGCCTCCAGGCACCTGAAAAGGACTTTCACTGCATCGCTAGGGTCCCCACGGGCCGAGATATACAACTGGCTATCAGCTGCATATTGATGATACCTCACCCCATGGGAACGGATGTTGCCAAGATATAAGAAGCCAACTTAAAGAAAAGATGAAAGAGATATAAAAATTATTATCATTGTTATTATTACCATTTTACCCACATTCTTTTATCTGAAGAGAAGAAATTTGGGGGCAAAATCCTGTTGCTATAACTTATACTGCATAAGGCTGCTGATGTTATCAACAGTGATGATATTTTAGAAATAAAACTCTTCTGATTTCTCTCTCAAAGTTGGCCAGGGCATGTATTTTACTAGTGATGATAGTTTTCAGTGATTAAAGATGTCTCCCTCCCGTTCTGTGGCTTCCATAGTTTCCCTAGGATAAAAGGCATTTGTTGGAGTTTTGAGAGCTTTGGAAGTCAGAAGTATTTAAGTTTTGAGAAATGACTGCTCTGTCATCAGCTTTATGCAGCATAAGTTACAGCAAAAGGATTTCAACTACTGCATTATTGATCACTACTTTTCAAATTTTACATCATATAATTATTAATAATGGTAATGATATATCACTACAACTTTTTGTTTTAAAGATGTTTTGCCTTTGAAATGACATTGCATGTCTTGCTTATTTAAATTGCCTTGATTTTAGAGCAGTAAAACAAAGCTCGTTTTTACCTTTTCTCCCGTGTAGATTATTTTCTCCAAAAAAAATGCATATGTCACACTAAAGTTGTTGGTATTGGGAAATTAATGCTGTTTGGAACCTGGGGGTGGGGTGGGAAGATTAAGCCATTTGTGGAATCTGCTATTAGCCATTCTCATCTCTGCTAAATCTGATTTTGATATAGCACAAGAGTGGAGCAGAACTGTTTGTATCAAGGATTATAGCACAGTTACAAACAGAATTATGTTTTAGATCCAGTGCTTGGAAAGTTACTTTTTGGGAGTGCAACTCCCAAAATAACCGAGTTAGTTGATTCTGAATGTTCAGATACTGGCTTCTGGCAGTTGTAGTCCAAAAAGTAACTGTTCTAAACTCTATTGCAGAATACAGTACAGTACTACAAAATAGTGTTAGCCAGAAAGAATGTTAAATAATTTGTTCTCTTCTATTAAATAAAGGTACTTTTTATTGTCAGTGAATTTATTGATAGACGTTTACATCTTACAAGTTTCATCACTTGAGACTTCCCCCAGCTCAATTTTTCACAGCCAAATAGCCTAATGAAATAAATGCCTTAGTAGATAAATGCCTTAGTAGATAAATGCCTTAGCATTCCCTCACTTTCAAAGATCAGTTGCTAACATTTAGAAAGTTGTGTTTGATGCCATCAAGCTGTATCAAACTTATGTAGACCCTAATTGGGTTATTTGTGAGATGATTTGGAAGCGGTTTTACCAGTACCATCTGCCTTCTGGGGAGTTTCCATAGTCAAGTGAAATTTGAACCCAGGCCTCCCAAGTCACAGTCCAGTAGTCTATCCAATTAACATTTGGAATAAAAAAACCTGCAGAATCTCCCAGTCAGCTGGTCTTTTAAAAATAGTCTTAAAATTGTGATTTTAAGCTCAGAGTATATCCTTTGTACCATCTCTTTTTCAGTGTCTTTGGGTTCTGAGACTACAGCTGTTAATTTTTGTTGTTCTTTACCTGAAGGTATAATTAATACAATTCCACACTTTCTTTTTTAACAGACTGGTTTGTGAAGAAGAGGACTCTGTAGCTGTACTTCAGTTTGCGTCAGCACATTTTGACCACAACTAAGACAGTTGTCAAGTGAAGCTGAGTGCAGCTTCTATCACATAACAGTCCCATGGGGACTGTACCTGATTCCCTGAGATCTGCCAAGCATGCATTGGTTGCCACATCCAAGGAAGAAAACTGCCTAGAAAAGCTTGAATCCCCCAAACACCAGCATAAGCAAGCAAGCATTGAGAGAAGTAGCAATGGATATCCTTTTAGTGCCAAGGTGCAGCCAGTTGGGAAATGCTCATTTGACATGAACTGCGAGGCAGAAACCAGCATGCCAAGGGGTGAACATCACTGTGGACATGACATTAGCCAATCAGCTATGCTATCTCCTGGGTCCTTCAGCATCTCCAAAGAAGGCTGTCTAGCAGCAGTGGAACCAGTAAAGAACTCTGAAGAGGAAGGAAGTAATAGCTGTCATGCCATAGACCAGGCCCTAAAGGATAGCTGTATTTTGATGAACACTGCAATAAAAGCGTCTGGTACTCAGGAGGACTGTAAAATTGTGGCAAGAGGTAGTGGAGGGCCATTCTGCATTACAGTTGATGATAAGGCACCTCTTTCTCCTGGAGGAGGCAGTGGTGTAGTGGAAAATAAAACCCATGATAATAATTCTGCCCTGCTTCCCACTCATCATGTTTTCCAGCAAATAACTCCAACAGCAAAGGAAACTGTGGGTGGTAGTAGTAGTCCTGAGAAAATTCAAGCTCCACCAGCATCAAAAGAACTGAGATATGTTTCTGATCATGATCTGAAGGACCATGTTTGTTTGGGTTCGGAATTGAGGTCTACAACGAATGCAAGTTCCCATCCTAATGTTAGAACTGTGCAGGAGCCTCTGCTGAAGTCAAGTCTTGAGAGTGCTCCACAGCTTTTGTCATGTAATGAGACTGCAGAGGAGTCCCCACCGGAGCAACTGAAATTCAAAGACACGGGTACTATGACGGTGCAGTATGAAAGTAGGACAGCAGGTGAGGAGACAGTAAGAAGGACCCACCAAGATGCTGAGGTTCAGGCAGTTGCCACTGTGGAAAGCAGATCAGCTTCCACCAGTCCGAGTATCTTAGCTTCATTCCTAAGAGAAAATGTGCCTTCTGAGGCAAAACAGAGTCAAGAGGACTCGGACATTATTTGTAGAGGAGTCAGAGGGAAAGAGCTGCCTGAAATTATAGACAACCTGACAGTGCTTGGCCAAGTGACTCCATCTGGTGGCATCATGCCCAAAGTGTGTATTCAGGCACCAGCTGAAGTGGAGAAATGGATAGAAGCTCAGCCTGTCAAATTTCCAGATGAACCAGCAGGAAGACAGGATGCAGCGTGTTTGTCTTTGCTAAACAAGTCTGAGCATCCGTGCCCAGTGGCATCTGGTTGTACTCAAGAAATATCGGTCAAGGGGATGGAAGTAAAAAGAGCAGATGGGGCTAGAAATCCTGGCAGCATTTCTCAGTCACTGTTGGATACTTCAGTTTTGCAGAAGACAAGACCTGTTTACCAAATCTCTGCCAACACAAGTCACCAGCCTGTGTTTCCACCACAGCCTGCAAACCATGAAACCCCACTACCTCCGTGTTCTGCTCTCTCAGAAACCAGTAGCAAATGTCAGCAGCATGAACCTTCTGCTACAGAAAATCAGCTAGCATCCCCTTCATGTCACAGAGTATTGAAATCGGCTATACCCCTCGTCACCCATGCTGTTCAGAGCCATCAGCAGAATCAGCCACAAATCAAAACTCTTGGTGACTTTGAGATGGGCCCAGCCAGCTTCCATGTGGATGTAAAACCAAAGAAGGAGGAGACAGTCATCCGTCTCAGTCCTAAGGAAAAGAAAGTGGATTCACAAAGAGCTGGATCACAGGCACTGGATGTCCCTGTTGCAGCCCAGAAAGATCGGGAAATCTCTCCAGGGGATAAACAAGAGGTAGAAACACTGGCCAGTCAGAAACTGACTGCTGGGAAACCGGCGTCTGAGACGAGTAGCCATTCTTCCCCTGGTCTGCTAAGTAAAATCAGTAAAATGGGGAAGGAATCAAAACTTTCTTTATTAGTAGCTCCTTCTTCCACCCAGCCTATGTCAAGCCCTTGCAAGAACAAGAAAGTATTTAAGTCTGCCCCAAGCACAAAAGTACATCTGAAACAATCCAAGAACGTCAGGGATGTTGTGTGGGATGAACAGGGCATGACCTGGGAAGTATACGGGGCATCGCTTGACCCAGAATCCTTGGGAGTTGCTATTCAGAACCACCTGCAGAGGCAGATCAGAGAACACGAAAAACTAATTAAAGCCCAAAACGTCCAAACCCGTAAATCCATTTCTTCAGATACATCCTCGAATAAAAAACTTAAAGGGCGGCACCGCAACATTTTCCACAACATGTTGCAGAATTTTCGCCGGCCAAATTGCTGTGTCCGTCCTGCAGCTTCTTCTGTGTTAGATTGAAAAGGGTGGGGAGATGGGTTGAGAGATGATGCTGAACCTTGTCTAGCCATTTGTCTGTGTGAAGACAGAAGTCCTTAGAAAATGAGACCTGTTGTGTGAAAGCCTGATACAGAGACAGGGGAAGAAGTGTGGTTGTTATATTCCCAGTAGCCATCGTGTCTTATATTTCTAATTTTTGCTAAGGGTACATGCAGCATTTATGTTTACATAGGAGTCCCTGACCTGGTCAGCTACCAGATGAGAACATAATTACTTTTGTGAAGCACAACTAAAACCGACCAATTTATTGCAATGATCTGTGATAATTTGAGAAGTAGGGGAGGAGGAAAGGCCCTTTAAAAAATGGTTGTGTTATTATAATGAAAACTTCAACACTTCTATGGTAATGTAGCAAATATTCCTAAACTGAAGATAATATAAGTGTATATGTATATAGAAATATATCTGTTTATATGTATGTATGTTTATATACATATACTGTATAGTAAAAATTCTCCAGTTGGATTGATATTGAAAGAACTGACCCCGTTAAATTAACTTTTTTGAGAGATTTTCAAAGAAAGGCAAGAAGAGACCTGATTACGAGCATTATTTATTCCGACAGACTATACGTAATTCCAAATGCAAGACTCCACCCAGAGGAAGAATTTAAGAGACAATGTACCCCTCTGCCTCATATGTTTAAGGGGATTGGTGTTCCTGTGCCAATACACAATTGTGTGGTTCTAAAGCCTTTTTCTGTAGGCCTTTGGATGCTTGTGGCAACTGTAATGCAAGAAAGGTGCTTAGGACTGGATTGTGAGGGACTTGAAATATCCAGCTCAAAATCTGAGTGTGTGCCAGATTTCCTTTAAGAATTTTGGGAATCCTGTGTGAAATTTTGACTGTTATTTGTTCATTAATGCATTTCATTTTGTTTCTGTGAGTAGAGCTTTTTAAAATACTTTCCTTTTGAGGAAATGCTTCTGTGTTGTGGTGGAGACATTTGAAAATGAGCAGAGGGTTAAGACTATAATGTAGCCCTTTATACAGACATACCTTTCCAGCCTGTAAGAGAGAAGCAGCAAAGATGTGCCTGAGGCAAAAACTGTGTGTTGAATTCCTGCTGACTGCCCATCTTGGTTAAAAGAGAAAAAAATATGGATAGAAATGTGTTAAAACCATTATAATGAGATTCATGAAGCCATTGATTAAATATCCCTAGGAGCATTTATTCTATCTGCCTTGCAAAGTTCAGCCTTTGTCAGTGGTGTCGCGTGGGCTTCAGCCAGCCGGGGTGAAGACCAAACTTGCCACCACCCTCCATCTAGGCTCACCACCACCACTGCTCCCCCCTACCCAGTAAACCCCTTGCTGCCTGTTCCAAGGCCCCTGGAGCAGGACCCAGGTCAGGGAGAGCCCCCAACAGCCAACTGGGTGAGTGGGCGGGGGCAAGCAGTGAGCGCACGGTGGGGCGCCCATCGGGGAGGAGGCAGAGCAAGGGCAACCATGGCTGGCGGGAGGCAAAGAGGGGGCGGCCCAGCTACTGGCGCAGCAAAAGGGCCGCCTTCTGCCTCGGAAGTCCGGCTCCCTAAGCCCAGGCAGAGGGAGGCCAAAGCGGTGGGGACATTTTGCCGGCCCCTGAAAAGCGCTGCCCGGGGCCATCCACCCCCCTGACACACCCCCACCCCCCCACACACTACGCTTCTGGCCTTTGTTAACATTCATAACGTGAGTTTCTAGATAATGTTGGATTATAATGTTTGGCCTTCCAGATCTTAGTGCTCAGGTACATCTAGAGCAGTGATGGCAAACCTTGGCACTCCAGGTGTTCTTGGACTTCAATTCCCAGCTGATCAGGGTTTCAGGGAGTTGAAGTTCAAGAACATCTGGAGTGCCAAGGTTTGCCATCATTGGTCTAGAGCAGGGGTGGCCAAACTATGGCCCGTGGTGCCAAATCATCAAATTATGTAACTAGTTTTTTTGGTTTTTGTGGTTGGTCAGGACTTTAGCAGGAGAGTCCTATGAAGACTAATTTCACAAACATAGACTGTCTCAGTACCCTCTGCAACATTAAATTCCTTTCTACTCCAGTTATGGCAATGGGATCTCTAATATCTCTAAACTGGCTGGATGATTCTCTGTGAGTTGGTTACTTAGTGTGGAGTTGGGGAGAGGAAGTTTGGTTCCCCACTGTGCCTCCCAGGAAGAACCAACCTGTGTAGGAATGGTGAAGAGTCTCCTGGCACCTTTTACCTAGAAAACCTTGAAAGGGTTGCCATAAGTCAGAATTGCTTTGACAGCATGTAATTATTACCATTTGCTAATATTTCTAACATTTATTTCTGGCCTTGGTGAGTGGTTTCTTCAAGCCAATTGTGCTGGTCCATGACCAGCCCATCACTGCCATGCTGAGAGCAGTGTGTCCTGCCTGGGCTGGTGGTGTTCCTCAAATGTGTTTCCCTGCAGATCCTAATGGATCAGCATTGGGGAGCATCTGGTCTACCTGATGTTGTTGGAATAGTTTCCACCAGTCCTAGCCTTGATAGCTAATAGGGACTGAAACCCAGTAGCATCTGGAACACCATCCATATCATTGATAAACCAGTGACTGTAAATAGCTGCTTCTAGCCTTAACCACATCTGTCCAGGGTAACTACTTAATGCTTTGCCAAAAAAAAAAAAATGTTGCCTAAACTAGATGCCCTCTACCTGCTCCCATGCAGAGCTAGAGGGGAATTTTTTTTTATTAGAAATCCAAGAATCCCTGCTCAGAAATTCTTGAGCTTGTAGTCTAAAAATGAAAACAGAAAATGACTTCCCCAGACTTCCCCAATTTTGTTGGGTTATTTTCCCGTCTTACAAGTTAGTTAAAACTGTGCTTAGATTAGGCACACTTTCCAACAGAGGACTCCCCCCCCCCCGAACTCTGCAGATAAAGCTAACCCCTTGTAAAGAGGACACACGGCCACTCTGTCTCTGTGCAATGGAGTGAGCTCCTAGCTCTGTCCCAACTCCTGCCAACCTAGCAGTTCGAAATCAAGAAATTGCAAGTAGATAAATGGAGACCACTTTGGTGGGAAGGTAAACAGCGTCCTGGTGTCTAGTCATGCCTGCCACATGACCATGGAAACGTCTGCAGAAGCAGACAGCGCTGGCTCTTCGGCTATGAAACAGAAATGAGCACTGAACACTAGATTCGGATATGACTGGCTTTCGAGCAAGGGTGACCTTTACCATTACCTATCTAATGGGCCATAATGAAACAATAGCCTTGCAGTCCCAGCCAGCATCAAGTAGTTGGGGTAATTATAGCCCAGATGATCTGTATCTCTGCTTTCGGAATTTCTGCCCTAGTAAGATATAGCTTACTAGTAAGGGGCTGCAGTGGCTTAGTGGTTGAGATGCTGAGCTTGATGTCCAGAAGGTCAGCAGTTCAAGACCCGAGTGCTACGCAATGGAGTGAGTTCCTAACTCCTGCCAACCTAGCAGTTCGAAAGCAAGAAATTGCAAGTAGATAAATAGAGATCACTTCCAGTGGGGGGATGTCAAAATTTTTACTACCCCACCATGATGTCATCACAGTGTGGTCGGAGCTAACATCTTGATGTCATGATTTCGTGGGCGGGACCAAAGAAAAAAATTAAAAATACAAAATAATATAAAAATAAAAATAAGCACACCCACACTTCAACCCACCCACAACACAAACCCATAAATAAATAAATAAAATAAAAAATACATTAAAATACAGCCACCCACCCCAAACACAAATCAACCAGATCTTTTAAACCAGAGCTTAAAGCTTATTCTGGCTAATCTTTGTCACACTAGATCAGATGGAAGGAACTACAGAATGAACTCACCACAAGATGGCTTCATTTTGGCACTTTTCAACTTTTTAACAGTTAAAGAAGTCAGGTACTAAGTCTTTGCCTAAACAGTTCTCTAGGATAAAATGCCTTAATGTAAATGTAAAACAGCTGTACCTCCTTAAGGGTTCTCCACTTGGAACAGCACTTGGAACAGCACAGGTGTAGCTTATTGATGAGGTAACTCCAAGACTTTGCTTAAAAACCCCAAGCCAGGCCTTTTTAGGAACTGTGGTAGTTCGTCAATATAGGTAAAGGTATTAAATACAGATTAAAAAACACACAGACACACCAGATCCAAAGGTGAGTTACTTACCTTGGGGAACAGGCTACAGGGAGCTTCAGGCTAGCAGCTTCTCTTCCTCCTCCCTGCTTGGGAGGACATCAAGGAGGCCATGCATGCACACCAAGTGCTTGGCGTGCATGTGCAGTGGGGAATCAGTGAAAAGTTCAGCCCCGAAGGTGTTTCCCTCCAAAAGCTGCTACCGGTTCTCTGGGACACTGGGGAAAGTTACTACCGGTTCTGGCGAACCGGTAAGAACCTGTTACATCCCATCACTGATCACTTCGGTGGGAAGGTAACAGTGTTCCATGCAAATTGATGTCTAGTCGTGTCTAACATGATCACAGAAACATCTGCAGACGCAGACAGCACTGGCACTGTAAATTGAGATGAGCACCGCACTCTACACTCAGATACGACTGGCTTTTGAGTGAGGGAGACCTTTACCTAAGATGGTACCAACAGAGGACCTCTGTTGTCCTGAATAAAGTTTACATATGGTGTTAAGCTATACAAATGCCAAGTTAGGCCAGCTCTGTGAACTGCTGCATTTTTACTAACGTTTGTCAAAAGAAAATCAATTCTCAATTATTCTCCTGTTCTGCAGAGTGGGGGCGGTGCCCAGCTGGAAAGTCTGTAGGTTAATTGTTGTTCTAACTACAGTTACGTAACTGTCACTTTATAGATTTGGAAGGTTGACTAAGAAGGAAGAGCGAGGACTGGGAAGAGAAATCACAGCATTGAGATTATTCCTTTTCCACTTGAGAAAAGAAAATCAAAAGTTGCAGAACTTTCCCTATGAAATAGCAACTTACAAAAAAATATGTCTGGTGAAGTTATCCTGCTATGGTAATAGAGTAGACCATACTGCCAGTGACTCAACGCCAAGCATCAGGCAGTGGTTAACTAACCTGACCACTCTGAAGACTAACAGCCTTGGGTGCTGAAGTCCATAGGGAAAGTTGATGTTCCCCAAGTGGATTAAATCCTACTTGAATCCATCTGATGTTGGGCAGCAGTTTCATCGATCCTGGCCTGGGGCTGAGGAGGACTTTGCATGCCAAAAGGGCTCAGGACCAGAAAGTGACTCGTGGAACTGGATCAATGGCATGAGGGTCATGCTGTGATGCAGAAGGCACATGAAAGGCCACTGCATTATATTCTCAGGACAGTCTTCATGGATGATCGCTATGAGGATTGCCAATATTTGGATAAGGTAGAAGACGACAATATGGGACTGTACTTATATGGGGATTGTAGGAATATGTAATATGATGACATTAGGCAACAAGGAAAATGTAACAGCATATGATAGGATGGAAGAGGGAATTCTCAACCTGGCTGGTCCTGTTGCCCAAAATGGAGAATGTTCTGGTTCATATATACTACAGTTTGTTTCAGCTCTGGTATTAAGATGCACAAGAACTAAAAGTCTCATTCCAGTTTCTCATCCCACTTCATGAGTTCCCAACTCAGTTATTTTAGTTAGGTATTTTTTGGGGTTATTCTATTAGCCAGCAATGCTGGTGTCTCTAGTAATATTGGCTCAGATTATTACACCTCTCCCCTCCCCATTAATGGTTTTTTTTAAAAAAATACAGAAAAATACTATATTAGAATAATAGAACTCTGTTTATAATATGTTTATTAAAACAAAGGCAAAAATGACAAACCCACAAGTGGAATGAGATTAACTCATTGGATTTAAATTCACAGAGTCCCAGAAAAGTAGTCCCCAAACCAGTGTGAATCCAAACTTCTTCTTTCCAGGATTTCATAATTTCTTTGTAGTTTAACTCCAAGACAGGACCCTTCCTTTGGGGCCTGCATTGCTTGCTGCAGAGATGGGGTGCTGTGGTTCTCTCTAATGTTGGACTACAACTCCCATGGTTCTTCACCATCGTTGGCTAGAGCTGGTGGTTCTGTAGTACAGCAACATCTAAAATGCCATAATTTCTTTCAGGTGTTAGATGTGCAGAGGTGAAAAACGTAACAGAAATTTCAGTGATTACTGACCAATTGGCTGTGAATCTGTCAAGCATAGACATTTATAATAATAATTGTGTGGCATCAATTCAGTTCTGACTTACAGTAGCCCTTTCCAGAGTTTTCTAGGTAGTGGATACACAGAAATGGTTTATCATGCTTTTCTTCTGGGAGTGCCCTGGGATTGTGCAACTTGCTCAAAGACACACAGGCTGGCTCTTCTCCTGGGAGGTTTTGAATTCTCAAACTCTGGCTCTGCAGTTGGATACCTAGACCAAAGAGCTATCCAGCCACCATAAACATTCATACCTCTTGTTAATTTCATTAGGAGACCAAGCATAACTTTTTTCCTATCCAAATTTAAAAGACCTAAAAATAATTTGTGCAAGCTGAATTGTATCTTGTAGCGTGAGATTGTTTTTCTCCACTGATTATCACGGTTAGCACTGATAACATTGATGAGTGTAGAACTACATTTTCTTCTGCCCTTTTTCAAGGGTAGAAAATGTTTAATAGCTCTGCTTTTGTGCTCCTCACTATGTGTTGGTTTCCATCCATTAACAGCATTACTTTTGCAATGTACTCAGATGTACATCTTATCTAGCCTTGCTTTATTGTCTGCCTTGCAGCCAAACAGGCTGTTCTGTGTTGGCCGCATAGTACACATAAAAAGGATAAAAGGATTTTTGTTTTTTTTGCTAGGAAGACTAGCAAACTTGTAATTCTGGCACTACTGTGAGATTCTCAAACATGTGGTCTCAAAAAAGAAATCCATCTCTAAGAAGTACTTTCTTCTTTAGCTTACAGAAGGTCATGCTTAAGGCTACAACCCTATGAATCCCATTATTATCTAGCTTACATCTGAGTAACTTTGCAGAATATCAACTGACAAGTAGGTCCATTGAAATTGGTACATGAATGTAAAGCCCAGGTGTTTTAATAGAATTTAAGCACAACTACCTATTAGAGGAGGTTGAGTGTGAACTGGGTTCGTCTGTAAGTAAAATCTACAATGTCAAAATTACTTCTGATGATCAAAGTCATGGTTTTGGCTCAGGAGTTTAAAAACTGGAACCCAGATCTTCAAAACTGTTGAATACTTGGCTGACAATATCATAACATTGCTGCTAAAGCACCAATATAAATCTTACCTAGTGTATATGTTGTGAAATTGCACTGATGTTAATCCAAATGATGCCAGAGAAGGAGAAATGTAAATAAGTTTTAACCTAACCAAACAAAGAGAGTCATGCTCACTGAGTAATTTAATTTCCCCTATGTTGCTTATCATGGAATTAGATGAAAAGTAGATGATGTGGTTTGCCTTATCCTAAACATTTTTATTTATTTATTTTGCTAAAGAGGCATGTCTATACTACAGTAGATGACATTGCCCAGATCCTGTTGCTTAATATACCAAATGATGGCAAGAGAGTAGATCATTTGAATCAATGGAGATATAGTGAGTCACCTCCTCAATGAATCCCATTTATTAAAAGGGGTCTACTGTAATAATGATTTAAGGTTCACCTGCATTATTTGAAAAAATCAGGAGCTGGCTCTGGTTTTTTGAAGTTGATTAAAGATCATATAGTCTTCATGTTAGTACTGTATGTATGTCCTAATTGGATGATTTTTAATCTGATTGTAACCTTTGCAGAATATCAGCACAGGATTTCAGATCACTGCATTAACAAGCAATTTGGCACTTCTGTGCTCCAGGACTGAGGGGAAAAGAATAAATATTTGTAATATTTATTTTTAATATATATTGGAAGTGGCATTGTGCATAAGTGATGCAGCGCTAGAATTGAAATAAACTACAAATTCAGCCGCCACCATAACCTGCTTACTCTGCACCCCCTCTGCTTTCAAAGGCTAAACAATTCACAATCAGAGGATGGTCCATTGGACAGTTGGTAACCGCAGTATAAGGGCTGGCCTGGAGCTTGTTCTTCTCCCATGCTAGTCAACCCTCCCACCGCTCTCTCCAACACAAGCAACTGGTTCTTTGGGTAGAGTTAGGGCCCCATCACTCCCTTGTCTGCTGGACTGGTGCTCACTGTGGGCTTGTATGCCAAATTTGAACAGGGAGGGGAAAGACTTTTCCCTCTCAGAGGAATATCTTTCAATGGGTTTTAGAAAGGAAAGTTAGTCAAATAGTATTTGAGCATCAACCCCAACTGGCTGCCTGTCTTGTAAAAGGAATATTGCTACTAGGCAAGCTGGAAAGTGGGTTTGACACAGCAGATGGGTTAATCTTCAACACTCCCCCACAGCTTGGGTGTTTGGTTTCATAAGTCTTGGGATATACATTTTGTTTTTAAGTTGAATTGGAATAAGTTGACATCCTGCTTAAGTTATGCAGTGCTAAAATTGATAAAAGGTTCTGAAATCTCTTGTTTTGGCAACAAAAACTTGGCAAACTCCAGAGACACAGTCAACTCTGACACAGGTGATTGCACATGCCAAATATTAAGAAACAAAAAACCTGTGAGCAGAATTGATTCAAAATAAACACGCTCCTTTTTGATGTTAAAACAAACTAACACAAATGCTTTCTGGCCAAAAATAAGTGTGCCTAGCAATATGTTGCATGGTTCCAGATCTTTAAATTGATCTCAACAGTGGCAAACTCAATACAAAAACAGGAGTAGCCAAATGTGTATTTGAGCCCTTACTATGCTAATGTAAGCAAACAAAGACAGCCATGTGAGTCATATACAAAATATAAAACAAATGCAGGAAGAAGGTGATACCTTTATTTGATCATTCAAAAAATAAATCAGTGTGCAAGCTTTCAAGATCTCTTCATATTTTTTGAGTGATCCAATAAAGGTATCATCTTCCTGCATTTGTTTTGTATGCTAATGTAAGTTACAATTAGAGTAGACTCATTGAAATCAGTGGACCTAGGAACTGATTCATCAAATAGCCATTGACTCAGCAGCCTTACTCTAGTGCAATTTACTACACTCCACAACAGGATTTGGGCCAATGTTAGGTAGTTGACAGTCTGACAAATCCAGTGGTGGCTGCTGTTCTTTGTGGCACAGCAGAACCAAAGCTGGTAGCAGAGTCAGAATGAAAATGAGCATTCAGAGGTGGTGCCCAAACCCGCTGGCTGGATGGCAGACGTAGGCTAGCGGAGTGATGGTGGTGGCTTAAATCAGGGCAACAACTGTTTGCCCTGATGGACCAGAAGCCACTGGCAGATCAGATTTTTGGATTATGGCCAGTAAATTTAGCAGAAAACAGAAGTCCAGGCAACTCTTGACAACTTGCTTCAGAAAGGTGAAGAACATTTGCACCAACCTTTTATATCCTCAAGGACCGAGGTGGCTTAGTGGTTATGCCACTGAACTTGATGACTGGAAGGTCAGTAGTTTGACACCTGAGTGCTGCATGACAGAATGAGTTCCCATCTCTGTTCCAGCTCCTGCCAATATAGCAATTAAAAAGCAAGACACTGCAAGTAGATACATGAGTACCACTTCGGTGGGAAGGTAAACAGCATTCGGTGCACTCCGGTGTTTAATCATGCCTGCCACATGTCCACAGAAATGTCTGCAGATGCAGAAAGCGCTGGCTCTTTGGCTGTAAACGGAGATAAGCACTGAGCGCTAGAGTCGGATATGACTGGCTTTTGAGCAAGGGTGACCTTTTACCTTTTTCTGTAGTCCCTTTTGTTCCTTCCAAGGGCAAAGCAAGTAAATCAGGATAGGTTTTCATCCTCAGTACTGATATGGGCAAATATATAAGGCCGCTGAAGTTGTCAGTCATTGAAGGAGATGCATAATCTAGTGATCTGTTTGGTCTGGATTCCACTCTCTCGCAGTTTTTAATTCACTTCCTGCTTTCTGATTGATAGTTAACTGCCCTGTTGTGGGACTTTATCCTTTAGATATCTAATGCCAACAACAATCTTTGCTCTTTTCTCCCTTCCTGCTGTTGTCCAAAAACGTGAACTTTATGTGAATTGTTTGAGTGGTAGTAAACATTGGTGGTATTGTTGAGTGAAAGCTATTGATGCTTGGCTTATCCTGCTGCCTTTTGTCTCCTAATGGGAACTCAAGTCTGTTTCTCCCCCATTGTGTACTGCAATGGTCATGGCTGTTTTTGTGTTCAGATAACCTGCAAGTGTTTTTTTCTATCCTTTATTTGTTTATCCTTGTGCCTTCCAAGTATTTTGTTTTCACCTAAATTGTCCTTACAGCTTGTGAAATGATGTCCATGATGGACTTATTTTTATCATTTCCTCCAGATATTCTCTTCCTAACAAACTCTGGATCTTATTTTGAAGAGATTTTGCTTCTGGAGATGTATTTTTTGCAAAAAACCTTTGACTGTGGACTGTTCATAAACTTTCACAATAATATACAGCAAGGGAAAGCATCCCTTCTTAGATGAATTATGAGGATTAAAATCTGGACAAATTTCCTCTTGTCTCCCTTCATTTACAGTCAACCCTCTGCTGGCTTTCCAATAGTGGATGGAGGTGATAAACAGTCAAAAACAAATGGAACATTTTCTGCTCTATGAGGAAATTGTAAAAGCCGTCTTAACATTCTGCAGCAGCTCTCCGCAAAGGATTTCAACCCACCTTGTCTCCTTGCTGACTAATGCCTCTAATTATAGTGTTTCCAATACATATATAGTGATAAGCAGATACATCGATACTTTTTTGTAAAAAAAAAAAATCCTGAAAATAATTGGGTGAAAAAAAAACTTTCAAGGTATCTGAGTTCATACAAATGGAGATTGTCATTGGTAAAGTACAGCTGTGGTACAATTACATACAATACAAAGGCTACATAAGCCTACTGAAAATGCATTTGCAATAATGTGTCTTTTGTCCTCACCCACCCCCCAAAAGTCGATAACACCAGCACGTCACATTATAAATGGTTATCCTTTATTTTTGAAGATGTTCCCCTCTGTTATGGTTGAATATATGCAGCTTTAATTGCCTGGATTTTTACTGTTGGCCATAATCCTATTGGTGATTTACATGTGCATTAATTTAGATTACCTTAACTCACCATGGCAAATTGTGGCTAACGAAGAAGGTGCCAGTCACATCGCAAGATGTACATTTAGGCACACTCTGCATAATACAATTGGTGCTCCATAAGTTAACAGCAGTTAGCTACCTTGAGTTACACAAGTTACCTTACTTGCACATAAATCACCAAGAGGATTCTGGCTATGTTACTGATCATGTTGCCCTGGGCAAAGAACTTTTTAGTGGTGATTCAAAGTAACCCAAAAGGAACTGCAGTTTTCTACTGACCAACCAATTCTACCCAAAACAATAGCATTCTATCTAGCAGTCTTGTCTTTTGTCAGAAGATGATTCAAATAGTTATTCATATGAGATGATGTTTTTTCACCTTGTACAGCATAACATATTCAGTTACACCTAGATTATTGAAATTGATCATTTTATGCTAAAAAAAATCCATGTTAAATAAATAAGATTAATTTTTGAAGTGAAATAGAATGACTCTATTGTTCCTATTGTTATAGTTAACATTTTCAATGGAATGCAATATAGTTTGGATTTGGTAGCCAAATCTGTATGCTTTTTCTGCAAGGAGTTCAGATATATTTATATTATCCTCACAACTGTTTGTGAGCAAATAGGCCTCATCTCATGTGCTTCCCAGCCCAATGAGAAACTGAAATCAGGTCTTCCTGGCAAAACCCAGGTCTTTCTACTTTACTTTATGTTAAGATCCCATTCTTCTGCCACATTTGAATCTGAATATTGGTGATCCTCATGGTGATCAGCCGTGAAGACTATCCTGAGAATATAATGCAGTGGCCTTTCATATGCCTTCTGCATCACAGCATGACCCTCATGCCATTGATCCAGTTCTGTGAGTCACTTTCTGGCCCTGAGCCCTTTTGGCACGCAAAGTCCTCCTCAGCTCCAGGCCAGTATTGATGAAACTGCTGCTCTCCATCAAGATGGATTCAAGTGGGATTTAATCCATTTGAGAAACCACCCTTCCCTATGGACTTCGGCACCCAAGGCCATTAGTCCTTAAGGTTGTCAGTTTAGTTAATCGCCGCCTAACACTCAGGCATTCAGTCACTGGCAATATGGTCTACTCTATTACCATAGCAGATAACCTGGCCAAGATCCCCTTTTTGTTGTTCAGTCGCACAGTCGATTCCGACCTTTTGCAACCCCATGGACTACTCTCCGCCAGGCACTCCTGTCCTCCACCATTGCCCTCAACTTGCTCAGCTCTGTGCCCATTGTGTCCACAATACCATCTATCCATCTCATTTTTGGCCGCCCCATTCTTCTTTTACCTTCAACCCTTCCAAGCATCAAGGCTTTCTCAAGCGAGTCCTCTCTTCTCATTTGATGTCCAAAGTACCTTAGCTTCATCTTTACTATTTGCCCTTCTAAGGAGCAGTCAGGGTTGATTTCTTCCAAGATCGACCTGTTTGTTCTCCTTACTGTCCAGGAGACTCTCAAAACTCTCCTCCAACACCACATCTCAAAGGCATCTATTCTTCTGCGCTCAGCTTTCCTAATGGTCCAGCTCTCACAACCATACATTGCCACAGGGAATACCATTGCTTTGACTATACGAATTTTTGTTTTCAAGGTGATGTTTCTGCTTTTAACTATGCTCCCCAGGTTTCTCATCGCTTGTCTCCCAAGAATCAGTCGCCTTTTTATTTCATGGCTGCAATCACCATCTGCAGTGAGCTTTGATACTAGGAAAGTAAAATCTGTCACTGCTTCTACTTCTTCCCCATCTATTTTCCAGGTACTGATAGGGCCTGTTGCCATGATCTTTGTTTTCTTTATATTGAGTCTCAAACCAGCTTTTTCATTCCTTTCAACCTAATCAGGAGCTTCTTTAGGTCCACCTCACTTGATCCCATACAATAGCAAAATGTAGATTGAAGTGTGTCTGGGAAACAGGCTTTCAAAATTAGAAATGAAGCAGTGAGTAAACTCATGGTTCCTAAGATTATTTTTGTAGTCTGCCAAGACCTTGAAAACTAAGCTTCCAAATCATGGCAGTCAATCACTCCAACACATTTTGTCAAGTGGGAAAAGATTGCTTGTAGCAACTGGCCATCAAATTTTGGCAGCAAACTGGGAAAAAAACCCATTTTTTAAAAATTAAAACCTTGCTCTAGATGATATTTTTATTTTTTGCTGGCTGCTTCCAAATTTTAGTGGCACAATTTGGCTACTCTTCCAGGGGCTGCGACGCTCTCAGTATTTCCTAGGATGACATAATGGGCACTTACCTTAGACCTACTAAAGCTGCCCACCCATGTTCTGTAAACTGGGGATTAAAATAAAATAATTAAATTTTCTTCTTGTTTAAAAACAGCACCCTGTTCAAAACTGCTTCTAAATGCATTTTAAATATTTACACCTTGCTTTTGTATCATAAATGTCCAAAGTGGCTTAAAGTGATAGCAATCTGTACAATAAAACATTGTAAACAGAAATAAAGGCAGTAAGTGAAATTGCCATTTTAAGTGCTTTGAGGCTTTTTTTTTTTAAGAAAAGCCAAGGACAGTTAAAGTCCACATGTCTGCAGGCCCTGCCAAAAGTCTTCACACAGGAGCAGGAGACTACCATCAAGGAAGTAAAAAAAACTACAGACCAACAGAGCCTAAAAGTAAGTGATAAGACATCCTGTCTAGTGCCCTTAAACAGTTTAGTGACTAGAACAGGGACCATCTCTCCATGCTGAGGTGTCTTACTCAGACTATGATCCACCCTTCTCCACTTGTGACAGATATTAATAGTGTGCCAGAAATTTTGTCCATAAAATGTTTGACCATTCTCATTCAACTTGGTGGGAAAGAAATTCATTTCAAAAATAATTTCAAATGGATGATGTTCATAATTCTTGCGTTTTTCCAATTCATGAGATGATGTTCTTTCTTATTGTACAATCATCTCTGTGGAAGCCTCTAATAGCTTTAGGATTTTCAGAATTGATGGGTTATTGTCCACAAAAGTCTACAAAATTTACCTCTGATGGGAGTTTATGTGTTCTTACTGTTATTGAAAGGGACCGTGGTGGCTTAGCGGTTAAGACACTGAACTTGATGACTGTAAGGTCTGCAGGTTAGCAGTTTGCAACCCGAATATTGCATGATGGAGTGAGCTCCCATCTCTGTCCCAGCTCCTGCCAACCTAGCAGTTTGAAAGCAAGAAATTGCATGTAGATAAATAGGTACCACTTTGGTAGGAAGGTAAACAATATTTTGTGCACTCTGATGTTTAGTCATGCCTGCCACATGTCCATGGAAACGTCTGCAGACGCAGACAGTGCTAGCTCTGGCTGTAAATGAAGATGAGCACTGAACCCAAGTCAGAGACGACTGGCTTTTGAGTAAGGGCGACTTTTATCTTTACCTTACTGTTAATGAATTCACTCTGGCAGCAATTTCCATCCTTTGAAGAAAAGAAAACTGGATAGACGGGACTACGCTTTGGGAGATGAAAGGACTTATGGGTGTGGTAATCTCTGCCCTTTAGGTTCTGCACGGCAAGCCTCCCACACTATAAGGCCCACAATCTCTTGGAGCTCCCACAGAGCTTAGTTTCATCCACCCATTTCCTATGCCTTCTGCACAGGACAAAGATAGCTGCTGGAGTCTGAAATTATTACCTATAAGAACATAGCAAAGGGTAGCCTTAGTGGTTAAGACGTTGACCTTGATGACATGAAAGTCCACGGGTCAGCAGTTCAAGACTCGAGTTTTGCATGACAGAGTGAACTCCCACTGTCTGTCCCAGCTCCTGCCAACCTAGCAGTTTGAAAGCAAGAAATTGCAAGTACAGTACTGTACAGTACTGTATATAAATAGGTACCACTTCGGTGGGAAGAAAATGTTCCGTGCACCCTGGTGTTGAGGCATGCCTGCCACATGGCCGTGGAAATGTCTGCAGAGGCAGACAGCGCTAGCTCTTTGGTTGTAAATGGAGATGAGCACTGCATCCCAGAGTCAGATATGACTGGCTTTCGAGTAAGGGAGACCTTTAGCTTTACTTAGCAGTGGAAATATCTCTGCCTGAAATACTGGAGATTTATTCAGCTTAAATAGCTGCTCCCACATTGAAATGTATATTTCAGCATTGCTGGATTGTAAAATCTCTTACCTATGTCTATGCTGGCTTAAGACTGATAGGAGCTCTCTAACATATGGAGGGCTAGATGTTGTTCCCACCTGTGGTTCATCAAATAGAGCCAGTGGTGGGCAGCAAAAAATTTCACTACCACACAGTGGGCGGAGCCTACGCCGTGGGAGATCTAGTCATGCCTGCCATATGGCCATGTATACATCTGCAAACACAAGCAGCACTGGCTCTTTGGCTGTAAATGGAGATGAGCACTGCACCCTAGAGTTGGATATGACTGGCTTTTGAGCAAGGGAGACCTTGAACCACTTGCAGAGACAAAACCTGAAATCAAATTTGAATACCAATCAGGGATCTTCTGTTATTAGGTAAAGGTTGCCCTTGTTCGAAAGCCAGTCATTACCAACTCTAGGGTTCAGTGCTCATCTCTGTTTATAGCCAAAGAGCCAGTGAACTTGATCCACAAAAGCTCACATTAAAATACAGCAGTTAGTCTTTAAGGTGTCACAACTTTTTTGTCTTTTTGTTTTGTTCAGTCTCTGATATGCTTGGACAGAATAAAACTTTTTAAATGGTATCTGTGCTAGTCTGGGCTGGGCAGGGAGGTGGGCGTGGCCACCCAATTTTGCTTTCCCCCCTCCCCGAAGGCCACCCAATTTTTCCACCACCACCCTGCCCAAAGGCCACGCAATTTTGCTACACACACCCCTGCTGCATGAGTGTGTGCGAACCTGCTGCTGCCCACCACGGAATAGAGCCCATCTTTTCTTCCTGGTCTTCTCTTCACGATAGTAGGTAAAGGTTTAAATCTAAAGGTCGGTCACTTTTGGACAGAAAATTTCTTAAAATACACAGATTGGGAAGTTGGATTCTTATGTCTTCAGTCTCATTCACAGAAAGAGCCCCCTCAAAGATTGTGGTATTTTTGAATCACAATTGGGGATACTCTGGCAAAAGGGACTATGGAATGAACCCACCAAAAGGTGGCTTCATTTTGGCAGTTTCACTTCTGGCCTAGAAGAATCCATGCATGTTACCTTATTTTTTCTTTGTCTTTCAGCCAACTTTGCTTCACAGCCAGATAAAATCTTCTACTGCTTCTAAATCACTTAGGATGCCATTCTGTTCAAAATCTCAGAGAGCTATTCTGCAAAAAGAATCGGCTCAAGCAATTTTTAATCTCGGGTGTTTGTGTCTTTGAGAAATCCTTTCTCTGGATATAAAGCATGTAGAGAGAATAGAGAAGATCTATGGCTACCTTTAAATAGGAAAGTCTGGATTTAAATGTACACTGTTGTTTTTCTGCATTCCTTCCATCCCCTATCTTCACACATAAATATTCTAGTAAAGAAGTCAGTAATTTCAGGAAGATGTATCTTCTGTAGCAAGGTTAAGGAAACTTTAGCTCTCCAGATGCTTTTGAACTTTAATTGGCTGGCCACTATGTGAAAAAAATGGTGAAGTACTGTAATTAGGCCATGCCTAAGCAACATTCATAGGGACTGAGGTGGCTCAAGTGGTAAAGACGCTGAACATGACTGGAAGATCAGTTTGAGACCAGAGTGCTGCATGATGGAGTGTGTTCCCATCTGTGTTCTAGCTCCTGCCAAACTAGCAGTTTGAAAGCAAGAAACTGCAAGTAGATAAATAGGTACCACTTTGGTAGAAAGGTAAACAGTGTTCTGTGCACTCTGGTGTCTAGTCATGTCTGCAGAAGCAGACAGCACTGGTTCTTTGGCTCTAAAAAGATGAGCACTGAACTCTAGAGTCAGATATGACTGGCTTTCAAGCAAGGGCAACCTTTACCTAGCAACATTCATCACTCTCTTAGGGGCACATTTACATCCCCAGAACCTATGCATCACCAACAACTTTACACATCTTTCAAAAATTTAAAAAGACTTATTTATTTGGAGGGTGAAAACATTTTGCCATACAGTACTGTATTTTGAAAGGCTCCAAGCACGCTATATCCCGATTTTTTTTTAATTTTTGAGGGAAATTGCCCATTGTGAGATACCTTTTCAGTTAAAAATATTATTTAAACCCATTTTCAGCTAACATTAATCCGCCGAAGCAACCTGTTCAGTACACTATTACTGTAATAAAAGAAATCGTATGTCTGGCTGGACATCCCACTATGGTAATGGAGTAGACTGTACAGCCAGCGACTCAACACTGAGTGTTGGGTGGCACTAAATAACCTGACTCCCTAAAGGGGTCAACATCTACGGGTGGATGAGCCCTTTTAGGTAGGGTGATGGTGGGGTGGAGGAAATGACACTGGAAACCATCATATTGGGCCCAGCAGCAAAACGAGCAGAGTCTGATTCCCAACGGTCATGAAGGCGGAAGAGGCCATGCCAGATGGACTGGCTGTGAAGGTGCACCTTGTCCATATCCTCATGACTGCGGCAGTCCATTGCAGTCCCAGTGTTAAATCCTGTATGTCTCATTTCATACATGCCGCAGGAGATGGCTCCATGATCATAGTGTATGGGTCACTTCATGGCAAGCTGGGCTCCACCTTAAACAAATTCATACCCATGGCATTTTTCCTGCTTCAGGGGGAAAATGTATTCTCTGATACAAGTTGCAGCCAATGACTAAAAGAAATTAAATAAAACAATAAATATGTAAATTAGCCTCTTTAGCTTCACCCATTGAAAGTGTAACCCTTGGATTCCTGGAAACTCTGAAAAATGACTTTCAGTCCCACTAAGACCGTCCACCTCTGAAATAGGCCATTGGTCTTTTCCTATGTTCTCTGGTTTAATAAAAACTCAATCCAGCATTGTCAGTTATGAACCTCTGGAGGGTTGCATGATTCCCTTCTTTGCTCTGTTCAGATTCGAGATTCCCTTTGCAGATTCTTGGCATGACAAAACAATTGGAACTACACTCTCCCTATTCAAAGAGATCTATATTTGTTTACATGATTAAAAACTACAAGGAGATCCTGAATTTAGGAGCTGAGTTAAGTGGCTTGGGTTAGCATTGCCTCAGCAGCGACGGAGCTATAAAGACATTTGCCTGCATGATTCCATCTTAACTACTGAAATAACACTAGGAATGAAAAGGCTGCTCCTTCTTAGCCTGCTGTGACCTCTATAACCCAAAGAAAAGATGTGGGTCATTCACACTGAGATCGTGCTTTAATTCTGCCTCTTTAGTTATACTCTTTTCTAATTAATGATCAAAGGACTGTTTGCCGTTAAGCTTTCTCCCCTACATTATGCCAGTAAGCAAGTATCAATTTAAATTTGCTTTAAACGTGTCAAAAACATTGTATGAAACAATGCTTAGGAAATATATATAGACCAAAACTCTCAGAGTTACTCAGACAGCACAGCCTAGAAGTGGCACTGTGGGAGGTTGTAGTCCAGGAAGTAACATTTCCTCTGGGCATTCTCTGCAGGCATTTTACAAATTTGCTCTGCCAAGGACAAAAACAACAGCCATCTCGTCCATCTTGTAGCAGACACCTCCTTTGGCTCCATCCCCTTGCTATGTGAAATTCCAGAGGCCTGATTCTGGTCTGCATGGACCATTGAGCTGACACATCCCAGCTCAACACCCCAACCTTGAGCTAATATTTCTCTTTAAGGTGTTCTAATAACAGATGTGCCAGCTCTTTTAGAGACGTTTGCCAAAGAACCCTCAGAGGTCAGACTGATACTCACAATGATTTACAATATTTCTGTGTGGTCCACTGCTCTTGGGCTAGGCAAGTCCCATCTGCTTCAGGAGACAAGTCTCTCATTCGCAGCAAAAACAGTGGAAGCCAGATAGGGATTTTGTGCCATTTCTTTGAGACACCAGGCTAGATCAAAATGGGAGCACTGCCATACATGTGCAGGAAAGGGGGAAAGGAATATTTAGAGGGTGTCTAAAGCTGGACAGCGAGGAGAACAAAATAGGTCAATCTTAGAAGAAATTAACCCTGACTGCTCCTTAAGTCAAATAGTAAAGATGAAGCTAAAGTACTTTGGACATCAAATGAGAAGAGAGGATTCGCTTGAGAAAGCCTTGATGCTGGGAAGGGTGGAGGGCAAAAGAAGAAAGGGGTGGCCAAAAATGAGATGGCTAGATGGTATTGTAGACACAATGGGCACAAAGCTGAGCGAGTTGAGAATGGTGGAGGACAGAGGTGCCTGGCGGACAGTGGTCCATGGGGTCGCAAAGGGTCAGAATCAACTGTGCGACTGAACAACAACAAAAAGCTGTGTGGTCTAAGATCACTACAGACGGTGACTGCAGCCATGAAATAAAAAAAAACCCTCTTACTCCTTGGGAGGCAAATGATGGCTAATTTAGGCAGCATAATAAAAAGTAGACACATCACCCTACCAACAAAAGTCTGCATAATTAAAGCAATGGTATTCCCAGTAGTCATGTAAGGGTGTGAGAACTGGACCATAAAGAAGGCTGACCACAGAAGAATAGGTGCTGAAGAAGACATCTGAGAGTCCCCTGGACTGCAAAGAGATCAAAACAGTCAATTCTGAAGGAAATCAACCCTGACTGCTCCTTGGAAGGACAAATACTGAAGCTCAAATAATTTGGCCACCAAATGAGAAGAGAGGACTCACTGGAGAAGACCCTGCTGCTATGAAAGATCGAAGGCAAAAGGAGAAAGGGGTGGCAGAGGTGAGATGGTTAGACAGCATAGTTGACGCAGTGTGCATAGATCTGGGCAGACTACAGAGGTTGGCAGGTGACAGAGGAGCCTGGCATGCTATGGTCCATGGACTCGCAAAGGGTCAGACTTGACTGTGCAACCAAACAACAACAAAAGCTGTGCAAATCAGTTTCACAGGACTGGCACAGGACCAGCCCTGTCATCATAGTCAGCTCAGTCCAATCAATCTTTTGGAACATCAGAACGCCAGACAAGAATCTGCCTGTCCTGTAATGTTACACCATAGGTTGTCCTCAGGGGCAATTCAGGATAGCCTCTGGGTTCATGTGTGACCTTTGGCAAGAGAATTCCTCTCAAGTTCCAATTTAGTTTGGGTCTGGATATGAGGGAAGGTTCCATTTGACCCCTGTTTCTAGAAGACAGGAGATACAGTCGTCCTCAGTGGCCCAGTCATCAAGAAAATGGCCCTGAGATAGCAAAGCCACCAAACAGGCTTAAGTCTGTGAAAAGGGGACAAATCTCAAGATGAGGTAACAAAAGAGTGTATGGTTTCTAGACAGGCCTTTTGTTAGTCTATAAAACTGCCTGTACTCTTGGGTTGCTTGTCTTTTTTTCTCTATCCATCTCTTGAAGGTGGGTAGAGGGAAGAGGGGCCCTTTTGCAAAATATATTTTTAATAAAGCTTCCCTCTCGTTCTATAACTTAAAAGTTTTAAAATTATTTTCCCTTTTGGTAAACCACAGGCAACCGAGCTGTGATTCGCCCATTTTGGCAACACTTCTTTTGGGCATTCTGTGAGTTGCAGTCCAAAAATTAATATTACTTCCTCTGTTTCTGACAGCATCATCCCACAAACTCTTTGTTCTGAGAGAGAGATACCCCTATGTATCACTATGGTGCCCACATCTGAGTAAATGTGGACTGGAAGATTCTACAGGAAACATCACCTCTTAGCACTTATCTGTCACAAATGCCTAATAGGGGCATTTGTGAAGTAGAACTGTTTGTGTTCCTTTTTCTCATTTGCTCTTTCTCTACATTCCTATTGCTCTTGTGAAAGTAATAATCTACCTCTCCCTGCCTTTTTTAGCCTTCAGCCTGCTAACATCTCTCTTGAGGAATTTTCTTCTACGTCTGTGTGAAGTAGATGTGAAACTGCCAAAATGAAGGCACCTTTTGGTGAGTTCATGCTGCAGTTCCTTTCGCCTGACCTAGTGTGAAAAAGATTAGCCAGCAACACAAGATTGCCGTTACCAGGGTACGTCCGACTGTGGTTCAAAAATACCACAATCTTTGAGGAGGCTCTTTCTGAGTACCCCTGTGCAAAGCTAACATAAATATAAGTACAGAGTGCAGCATTTAGTCTTTAAGGTGCCACAGTGTTTTTTGTCTTTTTGTTTTGTTTACTCTCTGATAGTTCTATGTTTTGTGGCTGATCATTGAGTGGTCGGAAAGGCATCATTTGCAAGTATGGTTGCTCAGTCATAAAGCAACCATAAAGCATTACATTTCCACAAGGTTGCCATTACTGATTGCCATTACCACAATCTTTGAGGAGTCTCTTTGTGTGTACCCCTCTGATCAGCTGTCTAGAGGCTTTCCTATAAATGTATTTTCTTAATTTTTAGTCACTCAGCTAGTTTTATTGGCTCAGGGAATACAGCAATAATAATAATAATAATAATAATAATAATAATAATAATAATAATAATAATAATAATAATAATAATAATAATAATAATAATAATAATAATAATAATAATAATAAAGAAAGGAAAGGCTAGACAGTTGAGCTGCAAACTGGAAAAACAAGCCAATGCATGGTCAATATTTGAAAAACATAGAAGGCAAGGCTGACCCAAAACTGACATAGGGATGGTTACGAGCAGGAGTTTTGAAGAAGGAAATGGAAGGATTTATCTTGGCAGTTAAGGAACAAGTTTTGCCAAAAAAAATTCATGAAGACAAAAATACAGTGCATATCCAACAATAGCAACTGCCGGCTTTGTAATGAAAAGGATGAAACAATAGATCATCTGATCAGTGGATGCAGCAAAATTTCACAGACTGATTATTTGCACCATCATAACAGGGTTGCAAAAATTATCCATTGGAAACTTTGCCAGAAGTTTGGATTTGAATGCAGTAAAATCATTTGGAACATCAAGTAGAGAAAGTTTTAGAGAATGAGAGTCAAGATCCTGTGGGATTTTAAAATCCAAACAGATAGACATCTGCCTCACAACACACCTGATATAACTGTTGTGGAAAAGAAAAAAGTCTGGTTTATTGACATTACTATACCAGGGGATGCATGAATTGAAGACAAACAACTGGAGAAAATCACAAAATGGCCACTCCCACCATACCACTCCCAGAGAGTAGGTAGTAAAAAAAATTCAATCCCACCACTGAGCAAGCATGACTAGATCATCCACCCAGTCACATGCCCATGCCCACAGAGTAAGCCATGCCCACAGAGTTAGCCACGCCTACAGTATGGTAGTAACGTTTTTTTGGAGCCCACCACTGCTTCTATGGTTTCCTTGTAGATTATTACAAAAGGGTCAAGTGGGTGGCTATCAAACCTGGCAAAGAATATTGCTAGATTATAGCCCGTTAGGTGAGCCACCATGTTGTTTCCTGTGGGTAATTTGAACCCACTGTATTCAGTGGTGGGATGTCAAAAAATTTACTACCCCACCGTGACGTCATCACAGTGAGGGCGGAGCCAACATCATGATGTCATGATGTTGTGGGCAGGGCCAAAGAAATAATAATAAAATAAAATAAAAATAAGCATACATGCATACCACTCAACCCACCCACCCACCCACAACACAAACCTTTAAATAAATAAATTTTAAAAATAAAAATAAATAAAATACATTGAAATACACCCACCCACCCACCCCAAACACAAATCAACCAGAGCTTTTAAACCAGAGCTTAAAGCTTATTCTGGCTAATGTTTCTCACACTAGGTCAGATGGAAGGAACTACAGAATGAACTCACCATAAGATGGCTTCATTTTGGCACTTTTCCACTTTTCAACAGTTAAAGAAGTTAGGTACTAAGTCTTTGCCTAATCAGTTCTCTAGGATAATATGCCTTGACGTAAATGTAAAACAGCTGTACCTCTTTAAGGGTTCTCCAATTGGAACAGCAATTGGAACAGCACAGGTGTAGTTTATTGATGAGGTAACTTCAAGACTTTGCTTAAAAACCCCAAGCCAGGCTGCTATTTCAATTCTTAAGACCTCTCAGATTGCTGTGTCAAGACTCAGGAGTGGAAGGAGAAAGCTACTTGTCCATGTGTTATTGTTAATGATAGAGTCCATTGGTTTCTTAGGATGATAGCCAGAAATATATCAAAACACTCTTAATGTTCTTTCAATTGAACTGACCTTTGTCCTGCTTTTGATCTTTACCAGTGAGAGCTACTGAAACAGCCCCAAAAATAAACAAATCCACCAACTGTTTCATCTGAAGAAGAACTTTGTGGAAGCTAATAATGGGCTTTTACAGACAGGGTGAATTTGTATAGCCTCCTACTGATTTATTTTTGTTATTTCTGCCTGCCCTGTGTACAGGCTGAAGTCAGAACATCCCATTTAAAATGGGATTTACCCATTTTATCTTCTTTGAGAAAATTCTTAAATAAATGTGTAAAAAAGTTGACTTCTTCAGTAGAACAGCTCCACTAGAGTTGAATGTGCCTGCACATACGTCTTCCATACCTGCAAATTAAACACATCTCACCAACAACTGAAAGCATGGAAACAAATTAATAGAAAGCAGTAACATGCTAATCTACTCTCTGAATAAAACATAAAAAACAAACCAAAAAAAGACCTTTCAAGTTGATGAGAAGAAAATTAGAAAGACACCGAATTTTTTATCTACAGTATGTCCCAAAAGTCACCATACTTAGAGGAAATGGGAAATTGTACTTAAAGGTACCTTGTTGACAAAATATTCATTACAAAGGTCACCCTTGCTCGAAAGCCAGTCATATCCAACTCTAGGGTTCAGTGCTCATCTCTGTTTATAGCCAAAGAACCAGCGCTCTGTGTTTGCAGACGTTTCTGTGGACATGTGGCAGGCATGACTAAACACTGGAGTGCACAGAATGTTGTTTACCTTTCCACTGAAATGGCATCTATTTATCTACTTGCAATTTCTTGCTTTCAGACTGCTATGTTGGCAGGAGTGAGGACAGAGATGGGAGCTCACTCCATGACGGGTCTTTTCTAGTAGATATTATCCAGGAATGCACTGTCCTCGAAAGCCGAAAGACTGGAAAGGCCAAGAGCGTTGGGGAAATGAGGAAGACGGGGGAAAGCCCAACCATGGAAGTCTCCCACCAAGAGGAGAATAAAATAAAGAGGAAGAATTGAGAGCAACTAACAGGAAAGAGGAGGAAGAAAGATTGGCTGAAAACTGGACACATGCTCCCACATGGAGTAAGGAAGAGTCATACCCCACAGAGTATACCAGCTATGCAGCATTACAAGGCAGTCAACCCTTAGCTCCCTTCCTCCTCTAGTAAAGGTAAAGTTCTCCCTTGCTTGAAAGCTAGTCATGTCTGACTATAGGAGGCAATGTTTTTCTTCATTTTCAGCCAAAGAGCCAAAACTCCATGGTCATGTGGCAGGCATGATTAGATACCAATGCACATGGAACTATGTTACTTTTCCCACCAAAGCGGTGCCTATTTATCTACTTGTAATTTCTTGCTGTTGAACTGCTAGGTTGGCAGGATCTGGGACAGGTGATGGGCACTCATTCCGTCATGCAGCACTCAGTTCTCGAGCTGCTGGCCTGCCAACCTTCTAGCCATCAAGCTCAGCATCGTAAACCACTAAAGTCACCAAGGCCCTTTTTCATCCTCTACTCTTTGCTGAAGTGTGTAATGACAGAGACTCCTAAAGAGCCTAGTAAGATTAAGACCAGATCAAAGGTTGCTTTTTGTTCCTTCTTACAAACAGAAAATTCAACTTCAGATTATCTGAGCCAGATCATTTTCGCTGTTGGTTAGACACAGCCCTTTACAGAAATTCTCCCTGCCAACCCATTTCCTTTTATAGTACTGGATTCCAAATCACTGGTTACTGTGTAAGAAAGAGGCAAAAAAATATGCTAATTTATTTTCTCAGCTGGCACTGATAACTAAGTTGGTTGGAAAGTTTAGTGGTCATGGAAGGTTCTTGAAACAGGCTGGGCTAGAGCAGTAATAAATAATTTCTGTGCTACGTAGGAAACATCCACATTTTTTCCATTCAGCAATACTTTGAAAGTTAAGGAGATGTTACTGAGTGGAATTGAACTCCCAACCACTGAGCTATCCAGGCACCTATTTACAGCATATACATGACATAAAATTTGGGTGCCCTTCTGAAATGGCTATGCATAATGTGAATCTTGTTTCTTAGTTACACTGGGCCCTGGTGCCTGCAGGAATTCCTGATTCATCATCAGGAGGAGTGCTGACATTCCTTAAGATCTGGACAGATAATTTCCAGACTGCTGAGTTAAAGTCTTGGTTTATCATTTGTATAACACTTCTGGTGGGCGAAGGGTACTGCTTCTGCCCTCACAAGAATGGTCCTGTCCAGAAAGTTTCTAATTATCTGCAGATAGACAAGACTCACTCCTCGGCTATCACAAAGCATCTTGGTTCCCATTTCATACATTATCAGAGCAAAAGCCAGTTCCTCATGATTATGGCCCATTATACTTTTGTGTAAGGTGGGTGTAATGTATTAATGTGTCCACAGGGTATTCTGATCATGCCCTCCTCCCAACATTGAAAATAAAGAGCTATACTGTAAATAGAACAGGATTTGATTTTTGGAAGATAATACCCTGTGCCTTTAAGTTGTTGTGTTTTTTTTAACAAGGACATTTAAAAATATTTCAAAATATATGATATTCCTTCATCAACTCCCTAAGATTTAAACCTCTTCTAAAAAGTAAACTCAAGTAACATTAGAGGTTGCAAACATCACAGTAATTAACCACAGTGAATTACTTTATTCATTATAACGAATAAAAGGATTTTATTTATTTATTTATTCTTCAAATTTCTATTGCCGCCCAAATCAGCAACGACTCTGGGTAGCTAACAACAATTAAAAGCAACATCAAAACTAACTAAAAGCACTTTTAAAACCATTAAAAATTCAAAATATTTTACCCACTCACCCCATCCATTAAAAGAGAGAGAATCTTAATTATATAAGCCTGCAGGCGAGGGTCACTTCTCCATCGGTGCCCCACATCGGCCCTGCCAGCCAGGTGTTGTTCTTTGCTAAAGGGCAGCAATTCCATCTGCAGCTGTAACTCTTGGCAGGAGGTTCCAGAGGGCTGGAACACAGAAAAGGCCCTCCTTGTGCTAGAAAGACAAGCCCCTCTAGCAGATGGTACAATTAGAGAGGCCCTCCAGTCCCCTCTGGTTGGATGGACAGATGTTCTTGCGGCGATGCAGTCTCTTAGATATCCTGGCCCACTACCATGTAGGGCATTAAAGGTCATTACCAGCACCTTGAATTGCACCCGGAGGCATACCGGTAACCAGTGCAGCTCCCGGAGCAGTGGTGAGGCACGGGCATAGTGCCCGCACCCCATCATCACCCAGGCAGCCGTATTCTGGACCAGCTGAAGCCTCCCAATGGTCATCAAGGGCAGCCCCATGTAGAGTGCATTACAGTAATCTAGTCTAGAGGTGACCAGAGCATGTGTGACCATGAGCAAGGAATCCCGGTCCGGGAGTGGGCGCAACTGGTGGATCACATGAAGTTGTGCAAAAGCCCTCCTGGCCATGATTGCCACCTGCTCTTTGAGCAGTAGTTGCGAGTAACCCCCAAGTTACACACCGGGTTTGTCTGGGGGAAAATAGCCCCATCCAGAACCAAAGATAGTCGTTCCTGAGATAATGCAGGGCCCCTGACCCATAGCCACTCAGTCTTGCCAGGATTCAGTTGTAGCCCGTTGTTCCCCATCCAGACCCCAACAGCCTCCAGACACCTGGATAGGACTTTGACAGTATCGCTTGGATTACCACGGGCCGAAATATACAACTGAGTATCGTGTACTGATGATACCTCACCCCATGGGAATGGATGATCTCACCCAACAGCTTCATGTAGATGTTAAATAGGAGAAGAGAGAGCACCGAGGCCTGAGGTACCCCATATTGAAGGGGCCTAGGGCTGGACCTCTCGCTCGCCAACCATAACGACTGGGTCCCTTCAGAAATGAGGAAAACCAGGACCACACAGTGCCTTGGATCCCCAATCCTTGGAGCTGTCCCAGAAGGGTACCGTGGTTGACGGTATCGAAGGTTGCTGAGAGGTCAAGAAGAGCAAGGACAGATGGATGACCTCCGTCCCGCTCCCACCAGAGGTCATCCATCAGCGTGACCAATGCCGTCTCTGTACCATATCTGGGCCTGAATCCTGACTAAAAAGGATCCAGGTAATCCGCTTCATCCAGGCCCCCCTGTAACTGCCGCACCACTGCCTTCTCCAGTACCTTCTCTAAAAAGGGAAGGTTGGATACAGGTCTATAGTTAGTACTGCTGGGTCAAGTGATGATTTCTTCAGGAGGGGGCGCACCAAAGCATGTTTTAATGGTGGAAGGAACACCCCCTCCCAAAAGTGAAGAATTAATTATTAACCCAACCCATCCACCTGTGACCACCTTGGAGGCTTTCACCAGCCAGGCAGGATTTCTTCTACACCCATCCTAAACTCTGGTCCTTCCTTCCAGCACACAATACTGACTCCACACTGAGAGTCCCTTTTTAAATTTTGATTTTGCAAAGGACCACATATGTCCCCAAATTCCATCAGTAGCATGGCCAATGCACACTAGCAGTACAAATAAATGCCATCCTGCACAGTCCAAAAATAAAAGTTTCCCCACAATCAAAAGCAGAAGAAACTCAATCAGGTAAGCAGGACACACTTTCATAGGGAATAAATGCTGCCATCTTGTGTTAACTTTGAGATGTAGGAGCAATAGGTTTACAATATTGCATTTCAGCTTGTATTTTTTCCCTAGCAAAAGTTTTCTTTACTCTCCCTGCAGTCGTGTCTTTTCTCTGTCTGACAATGATGACAATGACGATAATAATAATAAGTTCCAAAATATTTGGTTATTAATTTTAAACATATTTTAAATATGTGGACTCCATTCTCAAACCATATGCTACCATATGTGGACTCCATTCTCCATGACTAGACACCAAAGACCATGGAACGCTGTTTAACTTCCCACCGAAGTGGTACCTATTTATCTACTTGCAATTTCGAACTGCTAGGTTGGCAGGTGCTGGGACAGAGACTGGAGCTTACTCCATCATGGAGCACTCGGGTCTTGAACTGCCGACCTGCTGACCTTTCAGTCGTCTAGTTCAGTGCCTTAACCACTAAGCCACTGAATTACAGTACACTTCTTCACATGTTTGAAGAAGGTGATTGTCACTCACAGAAGTTCCCACTGAAATACATTTGTTAATCTTTTAGGTGGCATATTTTTACAGCCCTGGGGGAGTATGTGTGAGATGGAGGCCTGAATCCAACTGTCAAACCATTTTAGGGTTGATTTGTTGAATCAGCAGAGATTTCTGTGTTGACTCATGGTTTAGCAGTTAATTCAGCAGGCCTACTCTAATTGTGAGTAGCAATTGGATTATGCCTAATTGTCCTTTAGGTTCAAGTGCTGTCTTTAATAGTTCTTCAGACAAGGGACTTTGAGCAAATAACTTGCCATGCTGTGCATGTTTAATTTTAATTTAATTTTAACTTAATTTTTGTACTTTTATGCTGCACACTCAAGAAACCTGACTCAGGGTGGCTCACATAACAATCAAGCAATATACAGAAGTACAAAATAATAACATATAAAAACTTCAACATCATAAAATACTCTTTTAAAAACACCCATTAAAACTAAAACCAACAAGAATTAGAAATTTAAAAGGTTGCAAATTAAAAATCAAAGATTAAAAGGGAGAGATAATATTTACTTAATGAACCAGGAGGGTGGGGCCACTATGATGCCACTGGTGCCCCACACCTGCCCTGCCAGCCATGTCTTTAGTCCTTACCTGAAGGGCAACAGCTCTGTCTGGAGGCACAATTCAATTGGCAGGAGGTTCCATTCCTGCTGACATTCCTGCTTCTAAGCAACTCCTAAAAATGAAAGAGTCTTGTTCTTTTAAGCCTACATGGGATGCCACACACTTTGAAAAAATATTATTTTGTACCCCATTTTCAGCTCAGTCAGTGGCTTTCCACCTTGAGCCCTCTAAACTTTTTGACCTTCATCTTCCAGAGTTCCTGGCTATTGGCCATGTTAACTGGTCCTTCTGGAAACTGAAGTCCACAATACCTTGAGGTACAAACGTTAAGAAGCACTAAGCTGGATTTCTTGGCTTTAGAATGTGTCTGCTTTCTGACGGTGATGCAGAGCAGATCATGTTTTCACTTGAAAAACATTCTTTGAGTGGTCCAAGACTGGTATTAAATGCATTAGAGGAAAGCTACTAAAAAGGCTTCAGACTTTAATGACATCTGCCTTTTTTTTATTGAATTAGGTTGCTTTCAATATGGGTGAAAGCATCTAGATATGTTGCAGTAAAAATAATCAAATGTTCTGTAGCATGTGATAGACCAGGGGTTTGCAACCTGTGGCTTGCGGGCCAGCCCCGGCCCCCAACGCCATTCTATCTGGCCTGCAGCTATGACCCCAGAAGTGGAAGTGGACACATCTATGACAGCCATAAATGTGCCTGTACATGCTCACCACAGTTTATGACAGCGTTTACAGCAGGGGGAAACCATCTGTCCAGTCCACTCAGTTGTCTGAGGGGGAGTTGTCCGGCCCATGATAGACTACTAGTGGCATGTGATAAAAAGGAACCTAATCTACCAAGGCTTATTAATAATGATGCCACAAAAATCAATGGATGTTTATGGCGCCATTATTGTAGTTTTCAAATTGATGCTGGACAGCTTTCAGTCAGCATGGAAAAGGACAATCCAAGGCAGAATGCAGAATCTTGGTTTCTCCAAATCTGTCACAACAGCCCATGAGTTACGATCAAGCAAAATTGGCCATCAAAAAAAATAATATTGGACATGGAGAAGCAAGCTGACCTAGTGTGCTGACCTACCCAGCGGGCAAGGTGGCCACGCAGTGGTGCTACACAGGAGAGTCCTGGCAAAAGGCTATCCAAGGAGAGTCCAATAGTCAAGTCCAAAGAGCAAGCTGAGGTCAGGGCACTGGTAAGGATCAGATCGAGCATCGAGTTCACAGGATATCCAGGGGCATTGTCAAGGTAGGCAGAAGTCAGGGTCACTGCAGACAATCACAAGGTACAAGGAAGATCTGGCAGAGTGTCGGGATCATCGCACTGAGAAATTGTACCAATGCTTGCCTTGTGTAACAAGCTTGCTTAAGAAGTCTCCCAGCTAATTGGTATCAGCTGGGAGCCTCCTCTGATTATGAGCTCTGGCTTTCTTGCGTCTCAGCTGCAGAACCTTCTGGCACCAGTCTCTGACTGAGGACTGACAGAGTAAGACCTCTGGTCTGACGAGTCATCTGCCTGGGGAGTCAGAACTGGGCCACAAGCAGGCTGAGTTTCCTGGTTTGAGTCATCCTCTGGTTCAGGTACAGGCTGAAGCTCAGGGTCAGATGCAGGCTGGGATGGCAGAACAGGGCCAGGCATAGGAAGTACAGTATCTCCTCATCCAGGTCATCTGCAGAGTCTGAGGGCTGGATCACAACACCTAGCCAGAGTTCCAACTTTTTTTTGGTTCCAGAGTCCCGAAGATACATTGCCTCCCCAGCTCAGTATCTGACACACCTTGAGAGTATTCATCTTGGCCCGCTGCCATGCCCTTCCATGATTTTGGAGGGAAAGTTTTGAAGGATACCTATATTGGAGAGACGGTGTCCTTGTGACAGGAGAAACTGAAACTACAAAATATGTTTTATTTATCTGTCCTTTCTATAGGGATATCCAAAATAAAATCATATCCCCCACTGCTCTGCAAATAAGCTGGTCGATCAAATAGCACTTACACTCACTGGCTACTATTAGATGAAAGTCCTACTTTTACCCGTAATACTGCCAGGTTTTGTGCTACAGCGATCAGGATTGGAAGAACAATTCTGGCAGACCCAGGGGCGTAGCTACCACCGTATCTGCCGTATCAATTATACGGGGGGCCCAGGCCACGGGGGCCCCCAACGTGCATAAGCAAAACAAATGACAAAAGTCAAAAAAAGCAATTTCTTTTTTTCCCGCCTAAAGCGTGCGTTCAAAAGTTGGCAACACCCTACATCAGTTATCGCGGGCTGCGGGATTTCCCCGTTTAAGTCATTTACTTCAACTGGGGAATCCCACAATAATCGATGTACATACGATACGATGATACGATGATAAACCACGGACGGAGAGCAATGACAGATAGATAATTATGATGAATAAATATTTCTTTTAATTTTATGCAAATTTTTTTCTTTTGTGAGAAATCTTTACCCTTCCTAAGGGCCCCCAAACAAATTTTTATACGGAGCCCCGCCAAAGCACGCTAAGCTTCTGGGCAGACCCATTAGTGGCTCAAACCATGAATGCCATATTGCAGTAGCAGTTACTGTAGCACTAATTTTGAAAACTAGTTTTATTCTATTTCTTTTAACTTTGAATTGACATGTTTTTTAAATAATATATTTTAACTACATTCTAAGCACTTACCTTTTTAAAAAAATATTACCTCTCATTTTAGTGTGCTGGTCATATACCATAATAAAGTGATTGAAAAGTTTTTGAATTGGTAGCTCTGTTAGACAGCGCAGGCATATCACAGAGGAAATAAAACAAAGTAAAAACAAATTTTTAAAAAAGACAAAAATGTGTCAGAATATATTTTGTCTTTTTTTGTTGCTTTCTTGTCTGATACAGTGTCACAAGACTCCCTTGTTGCTAATATTATTGTTAAATAGATGGTGATGATTGTGATTTTTAAATAATTTATGGATGTGTTTTAGTGGAGCTGCTTATGGGCCTCTGACCTGTTGAGCGGGCCAAATGTAACATGCAGTCAGGCTTAATTTGTGTGAAACAAATTAAGGTTAAGAAGAGAACAGTTCTTTGCAGCTGATGGGGAAAGTACATTAGAGGATTAGGTAGAGAACAGCTTTATCCTACCAGCAGCCCCCCACCCCCACCCACCCCAGTAGTAGCTGTTTTAGCTAATGCACAGCCACCAATGGGGGTTGGGAACAAAGACTTTATCTACTCCAGGGCCCTATACATACATCTGCTACAGGTTGCTCAGTGGTGGCTACTGTGAGCTGTTTCACACATGTGAGAATGGAGTCAAGTCTAGCCAGGTTATCCTGCTATGGTAATAAAGTAGATCATACTGCCAGTCACTCAACACTGATCGTCAGGTGGTGGTAAACTAACCTGACAACCCTGAGGACTAACGGCCTTGGGTGGCGAAGTCCACAGGGAAGGGTGATGGTTCCCAAGTGGATTAAATCCCACATGAATCCATTTTGATGGAGGGCAGCAGCTTCATCAATACTGGCCTGGAACTGAGGAGGACTTTGCGTGCCAAAAGCACTTAGGACCAGAAAGTGACTCATGGAACTGGATCAGTGGTATGGGTGTCACGCTGCGATGCCACTGCATTATATTGCTCCCAAGCCAAGATAATCTTCAAGGCTGATCACCATGAGGATAGCCAGTACAGTAAAACCTTGCATAAAGAGCGCCTTATCAACTAAAACCAACCAAAAACTCACTTAACAACTAAATTGGGGTTTGCATCCCCCCCCCACCAGAAGTCACAATTGGTCAATTATAATGGTGTTTCACTTAAAGAGCAAACTTGCTTAAAGAGCAACCCATGGAACACATTATGCTCTTTAAGCAAGGTACCACTGTATTTAGAATCAGATACAACTCTTGAAGGAGGAGGAGGAGGAGGAGGAGAGAATGGAGCAGCAGTACATTTAAATTTTTGTGAATACATCTACTCATATATCAGGTCAAGTAAATATAAATATTTATTCATCCATCAGAAATATATGCAAATCAGAAATAAATGCCATAAAGACATTTTGCTGATCCAAGTGAAACAGTAAATGATATTCTTCAAAAGATCAGAACATGAAAAATTACTTTTTTTCATCTACAGCCTCTAGAACCCGCAGCCAGTGTGTCAAGGTGATCACTTTTCAAGGTTATTTTGGCACTTGCAACAGAAATTCCAATGAGTTTGTCTTACCTTCCCTTGCAGTAGCAATGCAGTAATATTATATTACATAATTTATAAATTCCTAAATTTGGTGGATTTTAGCCCACTTCTTCAGGTATTGTATATCTGAAAATCTGGTCTCTAGCTAATGAAAGCTTCTGCCAAGTAAATGTGCTACCGGTAGTATTTGTTCTGTCACAAAACTCTGTCACATCAACATATTGTTATGCAGTTACTGTGAACTTTTAGTGGAATGAGTGGAATATAAATAATAATCTCAGAAAGAAATACCTGTGAATTTATTTCTCTGTGGGTGAAAAACTCTGATGCCCAAACAGTTTATCTGTGCTCAGAAAGGAAGCATCAATGACCTTCACAGCATTCCATGGTTTGTAGATGTATAAAAATATATGGGGATCAGCCTACAAAAGATGGATAAGAACAGCTTATTCCAAACTGAGTGTGCTCAGCGGTCATCGATAACTGACTAAGAGGGGAGGGGCAGCAACCCTAGAAGAGAAAATGGAATAGAGTTATCATGAAAGAAGGTCATGGTTGGCCAACCAGTTGGGCAAAGCATGCCATGTACCAACATCTGTTGAGAGAAAGAATGCCATTGCAAAAAAAGATCAATGAAAGGGATCTCATTGCAGAGGTGGAAACAGACAAAGAGAAAATGGAATGGGGCTATCATGAAGGAAGGTCATGTTTGGCCAACCAGTTAGGCAGAAGCAAGCCATGTACCAACATCTGTTGAGAGAAAGAATGCCATTGCAAAAAGATCAATGAAGGGAATCTCATTGCAGAGTGGAAACAGACAAAGAGAAAATGGAATGGGGTTATCATGAAGGAAGGTCATGGTTGGCCAACCACTTGGGCAGAAGCATACCATGTACCAACATCTGTTGAGACAAATAATGCTATTGTAAAAAAGATCAATGAAGGGAATCTCATTGCATTGCAAGGGAATCTGTTGTTGAAATCTGAGCTGCATATAATCATGTTGTGAAGATACTGGTCAGAATGGTGTTGGGGAGAAAAGGAGTGAAAGATCAGTGGATGTGCTCTATTTTGCATAATGGTCATGCACTGGTTGCTAAATTGAATATGTGACCAGCCAAGCAAAGGACAGCCCACTGGAGAGGAATAAGCACTGTGCAACTATTGTTGAATTCATAGTTCATCCTGAATTGTATTCTGGCAATTCTGCAGTTTTGTGCATTTCTCCAATTGTAAGGTAAAGGTCACCCTTGTTCAAAAGCCAGTCATATCCAACTCTAGGGTTTGGTGCTCACCTCTGTTTATAGCCAAAGAGCCAGCACAGTCTGTGTCTGCAGATGTTTCCGTGGACATCTGGCAGGCATGACTAGACATCAAAGTGCACGAAATGCTGTTTACCTTCCCACCGAAGTGGTCTCTATTTATCTACTTGAGATGAACTGCTAGGTAGGATAGAGATGGAAGCTCACACTGTCATGCAGCACTTGGGTCTTGAAATGCTGACCTGCCAACCTTCCACTAAGCCACCACAGTACCCTCTCCAATTGTATGTTGCTCTTAAATACACACGTAGTGCAGTTGTTAAAATTATGTTCCTCTCAGTCACAGTTTAGGTCAGTGAGGGCGAACCTTTTAGAGACTGAGTGCCCAAACTGCAACTCAAAAAACACTTCTTTATCGCAAAGTGCCAACACAGCAACAGGGGAGGAAGTGAATGCTCCCATTGGGGTGCTGGGCAGAGGGGCAGAGTGAACTCTGTGCTGGGCAAGGGAGAAAGCGCTCCCATTGGGCTGCTGGGCAGAGGTGAGGGGAGAACTCTGTGCTGGGGTGACTGCATGGGTGCCCACAGAGAGGGCTCCAAGTGGCACCTCTGGTACTCGTGCCATAGATTCGCCATCACTGGTTTAGGATCCTACAGAGACTTCATGCTCCAGGTTCATGTCTAACCTTCTTCTGTTTGCATGTGAATTCCTGTAGTTAGGAATTAATCATGATGATTACTTCAATATGTGTGTGGTTCAGTGGGTTGTGTCCATAAAAACTCACACTAGAATAAAAAAAAAATCTCTAAAATGTATACAACATCTTAAGAGATGTTATCTGTGTATTATTTTTTGAAGTTGAATTGAATTACGGTAGCAATGTGTGGTATGAGGTTTGCTCAAAACCAGCTACACTGACAGTACTTTGGGAAGAAATTGAAATGGCATGCACAGCAATACAAGTGGACATTTGGGTTAATGTGTATACATTTTTGGCACAACTCTACATTTGTTAGTCTTAAAGGTGTTGCAATATTTTTATTTTTGTTATTTATACTACTGTTAATGCT
The DNA here is from genome assembly GCA_030440675.1 of Furcifer pardalis. Classification (NCBI taxonomy): domain Eukaryota; kingdom Metazoa; phylum Chordata; class Lepidosauria; order Squamata; family Chamaeleonidae; genus Furcifer; species Furcifer pardalis. The sequence continues at coordinate 89,214,728 of CP126892.1, forward strand.
AGCAACACATGAAGCCCAGGTGGCGCAGTGGTTAAACTGCTGTATTGCAGCTAAACTGCTGACACTGTAAGTTTGATCCTGACCAGGCTCCAGGTTGACTGAGACTTCCATCCTTCTGAGGTTGGTAAAATGAGTACCCAGCATTTGGGGGCAAAATGATAATTACCTTGTGAACCACTCAGAGAGTGCAGTAAGTACTATGGTGTGGTATGTAAGTGTAATTGCTATTGCTAAAGTGCTTTAACCTGACTTCTGGAAACTTCCGTCTATCTTAAATATGCAGTGGTAAAGAGCATTGCAGCATATTTATGTTTCCATTTAGATAAACTGAGTGGTGGGCAGCAAAACATTTCACTACCACACCATGGGCGGAGAATATGTTATGGGCGGAGCCTACATCATGGGCGGAGCCCACATCATGGGCGGAGCCTACATCATTGGCAATCTAGTCCTGGTGGCCATATGGCTATGTATACATCTGCAAACAGGCAGCACTGGCTCTTTGGCTGTAAATGGAGATGAGCACTGCACCCTAGAGTTGGATATGACTGACTGTTGAGCAAGGGAGACCTTGAACCACTTACAGGGACAAAACCTGATGGGGCAGGGCAGTGAAGAGGACGTGGCCACCCCCTCCCCGAAGGCCACCAAATTTTGCTACCTCCCCTCCCAGGGGTGTGTGAACCTGTTGCTGCCCACCACTTGATAAACTTTTTGAAGAAGAAGAAGAAGAAGAAGAAGAAGAAGAAGAAGAAGAAGAAGAAGAAGAAGAAGAAGAAGAAGAAGAAGAAGAAGAAGAAGAAGAAGAAGAAGAAGAAGAAGAAGAAGAAGAAGAAGAAGAAGAAGAAGAAGAAGAAGAAGAAGAAGAAGAAGAAGAAGAAGAAGAAGAAGAAGAAGAAGAAGAAATAATGAATATCTTTTTTGTAGGATTTGGATCAGTTCAAAATTAAATATGGAATTATGACTAGGAGGTAACATAAATTCAGAAAAAAGGAGATTTTTTTTTCAGATTAATTTAGACTCGTAAGAGAATATCAGAGAGCAAACAAAACAAAACAAAAAGACAAAAAATGTTATGGCATCTTAAAAACTAACCCCTCTATTTTAATGTTAGCTTTCATGGATCAAGTCCACTTCCTCAGACCTAAGAGTGAGAGACATCATGGCAGTGATTGGCAGCAACAGGCTCGCACCAGTTCGGCAGAACCGGTAGTAACTTTCCCCAGTGTCCCAGAGAACCGGTAGCAGCTTTTGGGGGGAACCACCTTGGGGGCTTACCTTGTCACCGGTTCCCCCACTGCGCATGCACACCAAGCGCTTGGTGTGCACGCATGCGCGGCCTCCTTGCTGTCCTCCCAAGCAGGAAGGAGGAAGAGAAGCTGCTAGCCTGAAGCCTGCTCTCCAGGGTAAGTGACTCACCTTTGGATGTGGTGTGTGTGTATTTTAATGTGTATTTATTTTTAATGTGTATTTTTATGTGTTTTATGTGTATTTAATCTGTATTTTTACGTGTTTTTATGTCTATTTAATCTGTATTTATTTTATTGTGTATTTTATGTGTTTTTAATTTGTATTTTTATGTATTTTTATGTATTTTTATGTCTATTTAATTTGTATTTTTATGTGTACTTATTTTTATGGGTTTTTTATATTGGCTCCGCCCACATCATTGGCTCCACCCATGACATCATGACATTGGCTCTGCTCACTATGTTGCCTCTGCCCACAGTGTGGTAGTAAACTTTTTGGCTGCCCACCACTGGTGTAAACCCTCTTTTTCAAGAGGCCAAAAAACAGAGCAAAGGCCTGAAGAGAGGAGAGGTCATCAAATGGCTTTCAGACCAAGATGCCTAACACGCCATGTAGACCAGCCCAGATCCATTTCAAAAGAAACAAGACTATTGTTTCTGGATAAGATGCCCAGTGGCAAACTGATTTAGTAGATTTGCAGCATTTTCCCAAGTACAGTAAAACCTCATATAACACTAAAACCTGGTTCCACAAGTCTTGGTGTTATATGATTTTTAGTGTTAGCTGATGCATGTTAAAATCCTATGGGATCCATAGAGATACATTGTAACCACACAGGCTTTAGCGGTTGTTATCTGAAGCATCCCATAGGATCTTAATGTTATCTGATGCAATTCTTCCCCCCAGATTCCTTAATGTTATGCGATTTTAGTGTTATTCGATACTAATGTTATATGAGGTATTACTGTACAGTAATACATCGGATAACGAGTGCATCGAATAACGCAAAAATCGGATAACGATGCAAAGTTTCCAAAGAAATTTTGCATCGGATAACGATCTGTTAGCATTATCTGATGCAGTTGTTTCGTAGCAGAAGGGTGGCTGGAAAGCTGAACGGGGTTCTCTGTTCAGCTTCCCAGCCACCCTGCAGCTGCGGAGGCAGGGGTGGGGTGGCTGGAAAGCTGACGGGGGGCTCCCCCGTCGGCTTCTCCAGCCACCCCACAGCTGCGGAGGCATGGGCAGATGGCTAGGGAAGCCGACAGGGAGTCCCCGTCAGCTTCCCCAGCCACCCTGCAGCTGTAGATTGGGTCCTCTGATCTCCCTGGAGCAGGCAGGGGGATCAGAGAGCCCAAAATGGGTAAAAAAACTGTCCATTTTTTTTACCCATTTCGAGCTCTGTGACCCCCCTGCCTGCTCTAGGGAGATCAGAGGACCAGATCCAAGCTGTTTCTGGACTTCCCCGACGTCCCTGGCCAGTGGAGCAAGCCAAAACGCGCATCAGGTCTCCCAACCTCCCTAGAGCCAATGCACGCTGTTTCCAAAGTTCCCCCACCCTCCTGGAGGCTGCAACAAGCCAAAACGTCAGGATTTGAATCCTGACACTTTGGCTTGTTACAGCCTCCAGGAAGGGAGGGGGACTTTGGAAACAGCTTGGATCGGGTCTTCTGACCTCCCTGGAGCCGGCAGGGCTCTCTGACCCCCCTGCCTGTTCCAGGAAGATCATAGGACCCGATCCAAGCTGTTTCTGGGCTTCCCCCACCTCCCTGGAGGCTGTAACAAGCCAAAATGTCAGGATTCGAATCCTGACGTTTTGGCTTGTTGCAGCATCCAGGAGAGTGGGGGAACTTCAAAAATAGCGTGCATTGGCTCTAGGGAGGTCGGGAGACCCGATGCACGCTAATTTTGAAGTTCCCCCACCCTCCTGGAGGCTGCAACAAGCCAAAAAGTCAGGATTCGAATCCTGACATTTTGGCTTGTTACAGCCTCCAGGAGGGTGGGGGGAACTTTGGAAACAGCTTGGATCGGGTCTTCCAATCTCCCAGGAGCCAGCAGGGGGGTCAGGGAGCCTGAAATGGGTAAAAAAAAGTCTGGGTTTTTTTACCCATTTCGGGCTCTCTTACCCCCCTGCTGGCTCCAGGGTGGTTGGAAGACCCGATCCAAGCTGTTTCTAAAGGTCTCCCACCTCCCTGAAGGCTGCAGCAAGCCAAAACATCAGGATTCAAATCCTGACGTTCTGGCTTCCTGCAGCCTCCAGGGGAAAACGTTAAAAACCGGATAACAACGAGACTTATGGAAACAAGTCTCATCATTATCCGATGTACTAGTGTACAACAAGGGTTACAAGTATATTTTAAAAGTGATAGACATCCTGTCTATATATGCCTGGGCTTTACCTCTAAAAGACAAGGCAGGCAGAGAAGTGTCCCAAGCGTTCCACGCTATTTTCAGGCAAGACGATAGGAAGCCTGGAAAGTTGTAAACAGACCATGGTCGTGGGTTCCTAAAAAAGTATGTAAAGAAATTGCTAAAACTACATGGTGTCCATCACTTTGTCACCAATAATGAACTCAGAGCAGGGGTGGTGGAAAGATTTAATAAAATTTTGAAAACTAAAATGTGGAGGTATTTCACAGCTAATAATATCTTTACCTATATTGACGTACTACCACAGTTCCTAAAAAGCTACAATTCAGTGCGCCTGGTGTCCTGTTGAAAAGTTGCAGAGTATTTTAGTCATTAATGACTAATCTTAACCAGTTTACAGGTTTCTGCATACAGTACTTTGAAAAAGAGATGAATTTTAGGCTGCCAAAGATGCAAAGAGAGAATAAGTTAAAGAACTCTGTATCTTGATTCAGTAATAAATCTCAAAATCTGTTAAAAGATCTCCCTCATGCTGTATGACTCAAACTAAAGGGTGAATTTGAAAATATTAGGTAACAAGAACTGGACCAATCCTTCAACCAATTTTCATGACCCATCCCAACTGCTACCATGTCAACGCATAACCACACATCCCAGAACAGGAAGAAAATGGAGAAAGGGCATTTCAATTCAGTCTAAGCTCAATCTTCTTCTTTTGTGTCTATGTCAGACTCTAAACTGCCAAAATGAAGCCACCTTGCGGTGAGTTCATTCTGTAGTTCCTTCCATCTGACCTAGTGTGAGAAAGATTAGCCAGAATAAGCTTTAAGCTTTGGTATAGAAAAAAAACTAACTCAGTTGATAATAACCTCATATATCTCACTAAAATGCTCTGCAACTTTTCAACAGCTAAAGATATTGATTAGTAACTCCAAGACTGCATAAAGCAAGGTCTCAGTTTGAATTTCTTTTGCTTATGCATGCAATAGATTCTATGCTCCTCATACAGTCTGGTTGTTATGTTCTGAGGGAGAAAGGTTTCATACTGGAGAAGGATAAAAGACTGCTGCTGCCTGGGACCAGGAGGACTTTCCTGTCAGCACACCCTTGGGCCCTTTTACCTACTGAGGGAAGAGGATTGGGGCCAGCTGTGGCAGATTTGATGGTGGCGGAAGCTCCAGGCCACCTAACTCCAGGCTCAACCTGCCCAGAAAAGGATAAAAGACTGCTGCACCCCAGATGCCAGGCACTCTCACTCCTTAGCCGGGATGCATGTAGCTCTGAGGCTGCTGACCGCCACCGACCACTGATGCTACTCCAGGCCAAGCCGCTGCTGTTGCCGCCTGCTGCTCCCCAACCCCAGATAAGTGAATAGGGTTTGTGTTTGGGTGGGTGGGTGTTTTATGTAGTTTGTTTTTGTGTACAGTATTTATTTATTTATTTAGATTTATATTGCCGCCCACTCGCCGAGGCGACTCAGGGCGGCTTAGTCAAATTTAATGTCTATTTTAATTTGTATTTTATGTTTTTATTTCTATGTAATGTCTTTTTAATTGTAATTTTATGTGTTTGTTATTTCTATTTAATTTGTATTTTTATGTGTTTTTTATTTCTATTTTTATGTCTACTGTATTTTTATTTTTTTACTTTGGCTGCGCCCATGTCATTGGTTCCACCCATAATGTCATGATGTTGGCTCCACCCACAACATAGGCTCCACCCACAGTGTGGTAGTAAAATTTTTTGGCTGCCCACCACTGCATCATGGTACTGTATTAAGTTATACATATCAGCTACAGAGGTACACAACTAACAGATACGTTTACAAATCAGTGTGGCTTTTTACAACTGGTCAAGAACAGAAAATCTCTGTTTGGGGCTTTTATTTATTACCGTGAAGTTTGGTTCTGTTGAGTTGTAAATGGCTAGTAAGGTAAAGGTAAAGGTTTCCCTTGCTCGAAAGCCAGTTGTATCCGACTCTAGGGGTCAGTGCTCATCTCTGTTTCTAAGCCGAAGAGCCAGCGCTGTCTGCTTCTGCAGACGTTTCCATGGTCATGTGGCAGGCATGACTAGTCATGGAACGCTGTTATGGAACGCATGGAACGCTGTTACCTTCCCACCGAAGTGGTCCCTATTTATCTACTTGCAATTTCTTGCTTTCGAACTGCTAGGTTGGCAGGAGCTGGGACAGAGACGGGAGCTCATTCCGTCCTGCAGCACTCGGGAATCGAACTGCTGACCTTCCACCTCCCAGTCAGCGTCTTAGTGACTTGAGCCACTGCTAGTAGAGGGTTGCAAAGTAAACATGCTACAGTGAAAGGAGATGATGGTGATGATGGCAGCTTTAAACTCTGCGTCACGTGACCCTTCTAGCCGACCAATGCAAGAGTCGCTGACTCAGATTTCAGTTTCAGACTCCGGCCATGTGTAATCCAAAGTAACATGGAGATTTTACCTCGGGGGTGGGAAGGGGGTGGGAATGCTGCTTTTGGATGACTGGATGGCTTTGGAGCGCAAGGAGAACGCACAGCTTTCTGGGCTCGGAGGAGGCTTAAGGGGCTGCAGGACTCCATGCGCCCCGGCTGCATTCCTTGCTTCCAGCCACTTGTGGGTCAAGCATGGGGGCGGGAGCCTTAGCAGTATGTGTGAGTACAGACGGTTTCTTGTATTGGGGGGGGGGGAGAAGGGATTTCTGTCTGGGGATGTGGGGGACTCCGTGTGTTCTTAGCCAGCTGGCTGATCTACAGTAAAAGAGCATTTCTCTCTCAATATCTTCTCAGTCTGAAGGCTGTTTTGGAATTGTATGACAAAGTGATACCTTATATCCTAATGTGGGAAACAATTACTGTACAGTATAGAATAGTAGCCATGTTAGTCTGTGTTTCAAGCATATCAGAGAGTAAAAACGTTGTAGCACTTTAAAGACTAACAGCTGTTTTATAAATGTCTGTTTTCGTGGATCAAGCCCACTTTGTCAGACCTAGGAGTGAAACTTCATGGCATCAATTTATACACATCAGCTCCAGAGTGGTTGGTTAGCATAACAGCGAAGTATACAAATCAATATGCCTTTTTACAACTGGTAATAGCAGATAATCACTGGTTGTTATTCGGATTAGTTGTACATTCTCGCCCTGTTGAATCGCAAATTACTTTGACATGCGAGAAGCACATTAGGGAGCAAATGGCTTATTAGACCTATCTTCTTTCCAAATGACGCACAGGAGAAGAAAACAGCGATGATTTGAAAGCTGCAGAAGTTTCCTCTCTTCCACCATCAATAATTTCTCTGGCTTTTCCATCTTTTGTGAGTCTCTTGCACTCTCTGGACGACAAAAGAGGCTTGCAACTCCTCAACTTGGCCGAAGCTTCGGTCGTTTTGGGAGGCTGCGATCCTAGGAAATTTTATCTCTGCAATTGTTTAAAGGGGCTGCCGGATTTCTTTGCTCAATAAAACAAGCAAGTTGCGTAAGCAGGCGAGGCTTTCTGCTTTGCTACAAACCATTTTACTAAGCCTAGAAACCCTGAGAAATTTAGCTTTCAAGATCTGAAATGGACTTGTCATGAAGTGTGCGCTGTTCCCTTCTATTGCACCTTAAATGTCATTAAATCTTCTAGTGCAATCCGTGCGCCTTTTTACGATTTGAGCCTGGAAGTCAGTTTCCCTCTGTTTTCTAAGTGCTCCAGAAATATTGCCACAGAAGTGAAGTGCACCTTTTGGTTTACTGTGATGATGAACCTTCTTATTTTTAAAAATATACTTTGCTTACAAAATAACCCTGTGTGTGTAACTGACTTCATAGAAAGGGGCTTTTAATGCCATGGTCGTACTCTATATTTATTTTATGTGCCTTTAACTTAGTTTGTACTCAGTACTTTAATTATAATTTACTTCACTCAGTTTAAGCATGATAGCATTTGCATTTGTCTGTACTGTACTTGGTTTTAATCTTTTTAAAAGTCTCAGTTCTAGGAGTAAGGGGATGGATGGATTGATGGATGAACAAGCAAGCAAGCCAAGAAGCTTATTAGTGTTTTTTCACCAATGCACTTGCTGTGGTAATAAATTTCTACAAGTTATTCCTTGTGCCTAGTCACACAACTGGCTGGTGGTGAGGGAATTCAAGCAATAGTTTGTTAACCGCCAGCAGTTTGTGGCCAGAATTGACACCACAGCAGTTACATGTAAAGGTAAAAGTCACTCTTGCTCAAAAGCCAATTGTATCTGACTCTAGGATTCAGTGCTCATCTCTTTTTCATAGCTGAACAGCCAGTGCTGTCTGCTTCTGCAGATGTTTCCATGGTCATGTGGCAGGCATGACTAGACACCAGAGTGTGCGTAATGTTGTTTACCTTCCCACCAAAGTGGTCCCTATTTATCTACTTGCAATTTCTTGCTTTCAAACTGCTAGGTTGGCAGGATGGGAGCTCATTCTGTCCTGCAGTATTCGGATATTGAATTGCTGACCTGCCACCTTCCAGTCAGCCAATAGGATTATGACCAATAACTATTGAAAAGGAAATCCAAGTGAATTCAGTGAGGCTGCTGGGATGATGGACATAGGTTTGTTACTTTAGTGGCTTAAGGCTGTAATTCTGGACATACATGCCTGAGAGTAAATCTGGCTGAGAGGAATGGGATTTACTTGCGATCAGAAATGCTTTGAGTACTGTACTGCCATGTTAAAAAAAATCCAAAGGACGCTGTGGTTTCTCCTGTTTGTTTGCATTGCAATCTTCCAAAAGTAGTTCAGTAATATGCAAAATACTAGTGAAATTAGTGCAGTGTTTGATTTTGCAATTGAGATGATTGTATAAAGAGCAGACTATGCATATGTTTATGAAAAGGAGAAAGAAGCACACCTACTTTGTTTCTTGAAGTAAGACTTTTCCTGGGTATTGGCTGCTTTTCTTTTTTCACTTATTGCTCATTAATGAGAATTTCTGTAATCCACAGTGGGAATTTTAAACAGGTATGTGCATGTTTACTGAAGGAGTGGATGTATCTGAAACAGTTTTTTAAAAACATGCAACTACTGGTATTTTCTCCTCTCTTTTGGCTGGTGGGCATAATTTTTTAATAAAATGGGGAGGGGAAATGTAAACTTTCTTCATCTGCACGTGAAGTCCTGGATTGATGCTCTCTCTGTATGGTTGCTTATGTGTGAACAAGAAAGGAATCTTGAACTGTATGTTAGGTATTGACTGTTTTATGTAGTGTAGTCCTTATAATGTGTGTTTACTTGAAATGTTGCCTTTATGGTGCAAAACTGAATGAGATATGATTTCCACCTTGGTTCTGTCATACAGAGTTGATTGGTTACATATTCTTAAATTTTAAACTAGCAACTTCCAAGATCGATATTTCAGATTTATAAATGTATTTGTTTGCTAATTGGTGTTCTGAAACAACAGATAAATAGCTTTTGAAAAAAAATTACATGGCCCTGTGTCTCCTTGGTCTTGCACCTCTCTTTTGAATTTTTCAACATCATTTCATGCTTCTCTAAATCAGACGTTATAATAATTTCGTGTCAGTTTACTCTGGACTGAAAGGATTTTTGCTGGAGAAACTCCATTCAGGGGATGCCCAAATAAGGCTCCTTTCATGTCCCCAAATGCAGCCCCTAGGCATCGAAATCGAATCTTCCAGCTTAGCAATATTAAGTTAGAGTTGAAAGGAAATAGTTTTCAGAGAGGCATCTGTGTTATGCTGGAGCAAAACTGTATTTGAGCAGGATGGCTCAGTGGTTAAATTGCAATACTGCAGCCTAAACTCTGCTCATGATCTGAGTTTGATTGCAATAAGACGCAAGGTTGACCTATCCTTATGAGATCAATAAAATGAGTACCTAGCTTGTTGGAGGCAAACTGTATTTTGCATAATTACTTTGTGAACTAACCAGAGAGTGCTTGGCACTAAGGGGTGGTATATAAGTTGCTTGTTTACAGCAACTGGTGGTTGTGATTGTGCAAGCCTGGAAATGCACAGAAAACACAAAAAAGATGGTCATGTGAACAGACCAAAACAAAGAGGATTCTGGCCTCTGTGTTTTCCTGCAAGAGTCTAACACAGTTAGGTCTCCCTTGCTCAAGAGTCAGTCATAAGATATATTTTCAGCCAAAGAACCAGCTCTGCAGACCTTTCCATAGTCATGTGGCAGAAATGACTAGATGCCGAAGTGCATGGAATGTTGTTACTTTTTCCACTGAAACAGTACCTATTTTTGTACTTGCAATATCTTACTTTCGAACTACTAGGTTGGCAGGAGCTGAGACAAACTACGGGTGCTCACTCCATCGTACAACTGACTGTCTTAACCATTAAGCCACTGCAGGAGACCCTGGACTCCTAACATGGTTACCCTCTTTGAAATAATTCAGTTTTTTATTCCTGGTCACATGTATTGAGAAATAAACTCTATTGAACACAGCGGGAGCTATGCCTGAGTAAATGTGCAATAAGGTAAAGGTCGCCCAGCGCTCATCTCTGTTTACAGCCAATGAATCAGCACTGTCTGTGCCTGCAGACGTTTCCATGGACATGTGGCAGGCATTACTAGACACCGGAATGCACGGAATGCTGCAATACCGTGCTGTAAATTTTAATTTTACTCTTTCTGTAGACCAGGGGTGGCAAACCTATGGCATGTGTGCCAGAGGTGGCACTTGGAGCCTTCTCTGTGGGCATCCATGTGGTTACCCCAGCACAGAGTACACCCCACCCCTCTGCTCAGCAGGCCAATGGGAGTGTTTCCTTCCTCCCCCCAGCACAGAGTTTGCCCCACCCCTGTGCCCAGCAGCCCAATGGGAGCATTTACTTCCTTCCCTGTTACTGTGTTGGCACTTTGTGATAAATGGGGGGGGGGTTGCAATTTGGCCACCCAGTCTCCAAAAGATTCACCATCACTGCTGTAGTCAATGAGTTAGATATCTGGTGGTGGAGCCAAGAGTAGGGTATTTTGTTCCTCACTGTGCCTGTGTGGCTTTGGGCAAGCTGCACAGTCCCAGTCCCCTCCCCCCACAAAGAAAGGAATAGTAAACTTCTGAGTACTCTTTTATTGATCACCATAAGTCTCAACTGACTTGACAGCACATTAGTATTATTACTAAACAACATTCCCCAAGTTAATATGTCTGGTATCATTCTCAGAAAATATGAGGCCTGTTGTAGAGCAAGGCAAACCATTGATCCATTTTGGTCTATATCGTCTACCAGAAGAGAGTGTTTTTAAACTTACACTTCTGACTGACTGCCAGTAATTGGGTTTTAGGGGAAGCTACCAAATGGTGTTAATCTGTGCAAGTACAGTATATCTGAGAGTAAACAAAACAAAACAAAAAAGACAAGAAACGTTGTGACACTTTAAAAACTAGCTGCTGTATTTTAATGTTAGCTTTTTGTCGGTCAAGTCCACTTCGTCAGACAGGGGCCTGACAAAGTGGACTTGATCCACGAAAGCTTTCTCAAGGAAGGGGATATTATTGGGGGTTTCCCTGAGTTCCAAATTTGTGCTACAGGAAAGTTGGATTGGGCCCCAAAAGCAGAGCTTCCACACTATCTATACTTTGACTAGCAGAGGATCTTCATAGTCATAGATAACAAGACTGTAAAATGAATTCATACCTGCCTGTCATTCTGTCATGTACTGTACAAGAATCGGAAAACTCACAGTATGTACAGTACAGGTTTGCTTGGAATTGGTAAAGATCCTATGCACAAGAAATCTATTTTTCCTCATCATGCTATCATGTCAGCCTTATTCAAGCTTTTACCTTTATCTCCCCTCCCCCATTTCTAATACGCTGATGTTTTACTTTTAACACCTCCCCTTCTATTAAGCTGATGTTTTACTTTTATCCTCCCTTTCAATTAAGCTGATGTTTCAGAGTAGATAATAATAATAATTCCATGTCAGAAATTCTGGGTTGAAAGGATTTTTGTTGGAGAAACTGTTCAGAGGATGCCTGAATGAGGCTCCTTTCATCTCCCCAAGAGCTGGGACAGAGACAGGCACCCAATCCATCATGCAGCACCCAGGACTCGAACTGCCAACTTGCCAGCTTTCCAGCTAACAAGGCGAGCTTCTTAACCTCTGAGCCACCGCAGCTTCTTCAGAGTAGATGGTTGTTCCCAATCATAGAGTATCTTCTGTTTCCGCTCCACCCACAGTTGCTCTGGTGATGAAGCTCGTCTGCTTCCAAGTTATCCACTTTGTTGCCCAGCAACATATATGAGCTCCTCCTCCTGACTTTCCCTTTCTTCTTCTTTTCCTCTATGATAGTGTGGGTTTTTTGTCCCAGGCCTCTTTCCAGGTGTTCTCCTCTGCAGAAGTTTAGCTGGGAATTTGATTTCCAAGCAGCATCTGTGCCACAAAATTAGCTGGAAGGCTCACCCCAGCTTACGTGTGGCCTGTGCTTTCGCGGAGGAATGCAACCTCCTGTGGTCACACTGACGGACTGCTCTCTCTTCCTGTGCTCTTTCAAGCAAAGTAAGTCGGCAGTGAAGCTGAAAGAAGACATGAAGAAGATTGCAGCCACACCGCTGAACAGACAGAAGGGGATGGCATGCCGAAAGTTGTTTGGTGTGAGCCTCCAAGAACTTCAGCAGCAAGGACTGTGCAAAAGCGGAGTCCCTGTGGTGGTCTGGGATATGATTGAATACCTGACTCAGCACGGTAAGCTACTGGCAGTGTCCTGCAATTTCTCAAGAGATAGCCAAGGTTTTAAGAGTACAGTATATAACTTATCTTCAAACTTTCGTATTCCCCTCCACATGTGTCCAAAAATGTGGCGGTGCTGAGAATTATATGTTAGAAATGCTTTGCTATACTATTAAAACTGTGCTGACCAGGAAGGGTAGAAGACTATTAAAGCAGCTTATGTCTATATGGTGTAGCCCATTGGTGGCTAACCTTGGCACTCCAGCTGTTCTTGGACTTCAGTTGCCAGAAGTCTAAGTCAGCACACACTGTGATCAGGGCTTCTGGAAATTGAAGTCAGAACAGCTGGAGTGCCAAGGTTAGCCACCACACTGTATACCAGAGGTTCCCAACCTTTTTATGCCACGGGCCAGACCATGCCCCTGTACAGCTGAATGGGCCGGTGACGTGGTTTTCCTGTGGTGTAAACGCTGTGTAAAACATGTCCGGGGCTGTCATAAACACATTTACGACAGCTGCAGGTGCATTTATGGCTGTTGTAAATGTGTTTATGACAGCTATAAATGTGTCCGCTTCTGGTGCGGAGACAGTGGTAACATGGGCCACATGAAATGGTGCCATGGGCTGGGGCCGGCCCATGGGTTGTAAGTTGGGAACCTGTGCTGTAGATCACCATGCCATGACTCAACGTTGATTGTCAGGGGGTGGTTAACTGATCTGGCAACCCTGAGGATTAATAGCCTTGGGTGGCCAAGTCCACTGGGAAGGATGATGGCCCTCAAGTGGATTAAATCCACCTTGAATTCATCTTGATAGAGGGCAGCAGCTTCATCAATACTGGTCTGGAACTGATGAGGACCTTGTGTGTCAAAAAGGGTCAGGACCAGAAAGGACCAGTAAATGGCTTGCAGAACTGAATTTACTGTGTTAACAAGTTGCAGAAAGCAACTGGAAGGCCACTGCATTATATTGTTCCCAGGATAGTCTTAATGGCTGATCACCGTGATGAGAGCTAATATTTGGAATTGGATACAGCACTTGAAGAAGAAGAATGTCTGTATATTGAGGACCTGTGTGTACAGTGTATTAAGTACATTATTGTAAGTAATTCTTATGAAGCTTATGTATTGCTGAGCAACTAGTAATTTCTTGGGTCAATAGGTTAGCCAATGAAGAAATATAAAATAAAATAAATAAAGGCAAAGAGATCATAAAATCTATGAAGGGTAGAAGCTTAGAGTATTTCTCATAGTATAATCAGATTATTATTATTTTTTTAAAAAATACAGATTGTTACATGCTGCATTGCATCATTGTTCAGATCTGGTGCATTCAAGGTCCAGAGAGCCATGATGATATCCCAGCTTTGATAGGGGAGGAACAAGAAGTACATTTGGGACCTGTCTATCTTCCGTTATCATACTCAGAGCACTGTAGATGGGAGTTCCCACTTTGTCTTTCATCTGGGTTCTAACTCCACCTACACGTTCTTAACTTTGCCTTCCTTGTTCTCTGACAATTTGAAATTTTTTAAAATTGAACTTTATATACAGTTTATTCTTTTATGGGTGTATGCATGCTCATTAGCATCTAGCTTAAAAAGAACTTGTGTTCCTGCAATGTATTCTAATTTCCGGCAGGTGTCAGAGCTGGACTTCTTTGCATACCATTTAGTTTTCCATCTTAAAGCCTAATAATTAACATTCCTATAATGCTCCCAATTTTTTAAATATATCTATATCATCATCATCGACTGCAACTCATATCTGAGAAAACTTTTTTTTCCTGAAGCAGGAAAAATATCATGGGCATTTATTGACTAAATTGGCAATACTTGTATCGACAAATTCACAGCACTCTTGCCTCATCTAGAAATCAGTGGCAGTTGACCTGAGTTGTTTGATTTGTTCTTTAAATGTCTCATAAACTGATGGTTTGGCAATTAAATATCTGAAGTGTCCACAGCTTTCTGGGGCAGGAGGAAAAATAGGCCTTCATTCATTAATTAATTTTTATTTTATTTAGTTTATTAAAACTCCCACACATTAAGCATGGCTTTGGGGGATTGTGGCTCAAAATTAAATTTTGGAAGGTATAATTTGGGGCACAGTCAGCAATCTGGTTTGGGGTGAAATCATTTAGTGATTTTGGGGGGAATAACTCATACACCCTAACTCCAGACTTCATCAATGTTAGTGTGGCTCGGTTGGTGTGGCTCGGTTGAGTTATGGGCTCCTGAATCACTCACTGAATTTTTCCCAAACCAGCTACTATTGTTCTAAGACTTTTGCACAGTACAGTGGAACTTTGGTTAACGAACAGCTTTGTTAAGTAAAAATTGCATAACTAAAGGAAATCCATAGAAAATAGTGGCTCAGTTTACAGATTTTCCCTCCAGAACGGAGTAATTGGTTTCAATGCATTCCTATGGGAAACCACATTTTTTTATTAACGTATTTTGGTTTACAATGCATTCCTATGGGAAATTGCATTCAATGCATTCCTTTGGGAAATTTGGTTTAAGTAATTTTTGTTGTACAAAACATCCCAGAGAATGCATTAATTCCGTTAACTGAGTTTCCACTTTATTGTATGTCACCATGTCAAGGTTACAAGGTATGAACACTCACTATTTAAGGACAGCGGCAGACTAGTGAAAATTGTGTATCGGAAGAAGACAGTTCTTTTTCTTTTCTGGTCTACATTTTTCCCTACAGAGGATCAATAAAATATACCGCCCAGTGCTTTAAAGTGGTTCAGTCCAGACTTCCTTGTTCAACATTTACCGCTTCATTCCCATCTTGCTCAGTTGGAGTAGTTTTTCTTGGCTTAGGGTTGGCTATAACATACCTATGTCTACTTTTTTACTGTTCTTGCTCCAAGTTGTTAAGACATTAACTTTCTTTTATGTTGCATTGTATTGAATTGTAAGTGTAATTTTATTGTACATTGTGCGTCAGCGGCTTCAAAGATTCTGTTATGATAAGTCAGAGGTGAGGAAATCTTATCCCACTTGGTGTTTTGGACAACAAATCCCACAGTTGTTTCTCTGGTCGCCTGGGTTTATGGAAATTGGTCCAAATATATGGAAGTCTGAAGATCCAAACCACTGTGTTAACTGGTCTGGGAGAGTGACAATTGAATGGATGTGTAGGAGCTAAGGTTTTTAAAAAAATGTCTGAGGAATTTCTATTTTTAGCATTTTCCTATGACAAAAAGGAGTTCAGCAGTTCATGACCTGAGTGCTGCTTAACAGAGTGAGTGTCCTTCATCTGCCCCAGCTCCTGCAAGTACTGTACTGTATATACTAGTTTTTTAGCCTCCAAAATGAGACCCAAAAAAGGACTCAACTTATACTCGGGTCAACGACCACGAGGGTCCCAAAACAAATTCAAACATACTTTTTTTAAAAAAAAAGCACTAACACTACCATAAAAATTTGAAAACATACCCACACAAATGTCTGAATAAATTAATTGTACCGCATTTTCATGTATTTTAATTACTGAAACTCACTAGCAGCTGCTGCATTTTCCACCCCCAATTTATACTCGGGTCAAGCTATTTTCCTAGTTTTAGAGGTCTAAATTAGGTACCTCGACATATATTTGGGACGACTTATAGTCAAGTATATACGATATATAAATGGTTACCTCTTTGTTGGGAAAGGTAACAGCATTACTTATGCCCTGGCATCTAGTCGTGCCTGTCACTTGACCACGAAAATGTCTGCAGATCTAGACAGCACTGGCTCTTTGGCTGTAAACAGAGATGAGCATTGCCCTTAGACCCCATTGGCTTTCAAGCAAGGGAGACCTTTACCCGTTGTTTTGGCAGTCTATTCTTAGAGCAGGGAGAATTAATGTGCCAATTATTTTATCTCCTTGTCGATGTATAATTGCAGGTCTAAAGCAGGAAGGCCTTTTCCGGGTGAATGGCAGCCTGAAAATGGTGGAACAGCTGCGTGTGAAGTATGAGACTGGTGAGGAAGTAGACCTGACCATAGAAGGAGATGTGAGCTCGGCTGCCAGTTTGCTGAAATTATTTCTCAGGGAGTTGCCAGACCGGGTGATAACTTCAGCAGCCCAACCCAAATTCATACAGTTTTATCAAGGTGATGATAGTGTGTTGAACATATCTCTATGCATCACATCAAGCATTTAACCCTATACATTTTCCTTGCCTGGGTTTTTCATTTTCTTTGAAATGTTTACTTCTAACAGGACACTTGCAATTATAGTTTGGAAAACCTGAAGCACAAGTGTTTATATCAGGGGTTCCCATTGTTTTCCTGCCATGGGCCAGACCCGCCCCTGACACTCAGCTATGGGGCCCGGAGGTGTGGTTACTCCCACTGCTTATGTTTTCGTTATTGTCAGTGGCGGTAGTGATGGCAATTGTGCCATTTTTTTTTGCAGCTTCTTGCACAGTCTCCGCCAATTCCCAGGGCGGTGGGAGGCTTTACGGAGCATTTTTGCTCCATTTTGGAATTTTATGCCACTTCTCCAGCCCGGCCTGTGGCATCATTTTATGTGGCCTACCACCTTTGCTGCTACTGGAAGAGGAAGTGGACACATTTATGACAGCTGTAAGACATGCCTGTGTATGCATAAAAGCGCCCACACCTGCCGTAAACTCTGTCATAAATGCACCTGCAGCTGTCATAAATGCGTTTACGACAGCTGCAGACGTGTTTTACAGCAGTGTTTATGGTGGGAGGAACCATGTGACCGACCCACCAGCTGTCCAGGGTGTGTGGTCTGTCCTGCGGCATGAAGAGGTTAGGAACCCCTGATCTATATGAACATAAGTAAAGAAAACATGTCCACATAGCAAACTGTCACTACCTCCTCCTCCTCCTCCTTCAGAGTTAAAAGGCAAAACAAATTCATTTTCTCTGTTTTAACTTTGTAAAATGCAGAGTACTTTGTGGTAGAAGGAAATGTGACTAGTGGCAGAACAGAGCTTTGCAGACCCAGATCCACGAAGGAGAAGAATGATGTGCATCTTTGCAGCTAACAAGATCCCAGATACGTATTGCTGAGTGAAAAACACACAAAGCTTTGTTTTGAATATGAATTATATAATATTTAGCGAAGAAGTACTTACAATAAAGTGTGTGTGTTCCTGGGCTGTTTATGGATAAAACAAGTGGTAATTTTCAGACATGGGTTAGAGGGCCTGACAATGATTTTGTTGTGTTATAGAGTCTGGGATGTTACAGGTATTAGTGGCTTTGGACGTGACTAACAAGATGAACCAGGTTTTCCGTCATCATACGTCATTATGTCTTATGAGTGAGCTGCATAGAGAAGATTTTCAGTATGTTTTCTTGCCCTGAGTTCATGTTTTCCTTCCATTTCCTGAATGGCAGAAATACAAATCTCTGCGTACTTGTTAGAAAACTGTTCCAAAATTTCTCCACTTGAAGATTGTGTTTGGTCCCATTTGAGAACACCCTATTGTACTTTGCAGTTGATTTGCTTGCTCTAGAAAGGATAAGTGCTGTGGTTTCCAAATCTTTTCTTTTCTACGTTATTTAAACAGTAGTGACAAGGCCAGAATATACTTGCAAATACATAACCATCCATCATTGGGAAGAGTTAATTTTTGAGCTCACAAAATCCCCTACCTTGTGTGGCTAGTTATTGTTATTTTTTAATTGTGTCAGAAGCACCTAAAGGTGCTTTCTGTATTGAAAGGATTTTTGCTGGAGGAACTCGGTTCAGGGGATGCCTGAATGAGGCTCTTTTCATGCCCCCAAGATCTTTTTCCATCCGCCCAGAGTTGGGTTTACCTAATTGGGGCGGGATAACAAATTGGACAAAATAAATAAATAAATAAAGTGTCCCCTATTTATCTACTTAAAATTAATTTGTTGAGACTAAAATTTGGTGTGTGGGTGTGGATTTGGGGCGTCCGTAGGTCAAAATGTTGACTTTTCCAAGCTGTTATCTCAGCAGGACTATTCACTATTCCCATCCCAGTTTATTAAACCGGCTTTTTTCAAACTGTGAGCTCTTAGGTTTAGTTCAGTTATATCATGGCTGCCCACATGGACAGCATTAGCTTAACACATACAGTGCTGTACAAAAGTCTTCGGCCACCACCAGCTAGGTTGGGGAACATTCAATGAGTGATGGCCCCCCCCAAAAAAAAATCAGCCCCCAAGCCACCTAGACACATCAAAAGTGGAGAGATTCTTCATTTGACTCTCCTCTCAATCCTCTTCAGGTTTGGTGAAGTTTGAAGTTATGGTATATGAGTTATAACCTCCTAAATCACTCATGACCTTTCCCTAAACCAGCTGATGGTGACCTAAGACTTGTGCATAATATTGTATGTCAAGAGTATCCTGCTATAAGAATCCAAAATGTTCTGTGGTTGAAGGACCACTCACTTATTACTTTGGAGAGCTGAGACTGGGCTATTTAGATACAGAGAGAACTTAGATCAATGGAACCATGACCCAATTCACTTTAACACAGTTCATACCTTTGTAGAGTCATATGCTATCTATGTAGTAGACCACACTGTTAGCGACTCACTACAGATTGTAATTAAGCTGACAACCCTGAGGACTAAAAGCCTTGGGTGGTGCAGTCCGCTGGGAAGACTGATGGCCACCAAGTAGATTAAGTCGCACATGAATCCATCTTGATTAAGAGCAGCAACTTCATCAATACTGGCCTGGGGCTAAGGAGAACTTTGTGTGTGAATTAGAAGAATGGTATCTATCCTTTTACAAGTTGGAAATTCCAGAGATATTAACTGTTTTATTGCCTTGAATTGCTAAATTCTGTGTCTTCTCTTCATGTTTCCTTGATCAGTTCACTAGCCAAGTGAATGTGGTACCCATTTGGATTATGAATGGATATGTAATAAATGGGGAGCTAAAACAGCTTAGGCTCCTGATGGCTAACCTTGGCACTCCAGCTGTTCTTGGACTTCAATTACCAGAAGCCCAGATCAGTATTCCTGCTGATCAGGGCTTCTGGGAATTGAAGTCCAAGAACAGCTGGAGTGTCAAGGTTTGCCATCACCGTCCTAGGCCAAGTTATGGACCAGTACCCTACGCCTTTTTTTCAAGGAGAATTATTGATTCATTTATACATTGTAAGATCCAGTTTTATTTCATGAGAGAAATATATGTTTGGCAGATTAGGAACTACTTTGTGAAGCTAATTGCTCATTACCACCTGATGATGCTTGAGTTCATTTGGTACTTTTCCATTTTAACAAAAGGCTTCTTTTTTCCTTGGAAAATATTACTCTACTTCAGGATACAAGTGTTCAGTGGTAAGGCCAGCTATAGTTAAAATCTTCCATTGGTTGGCAACAGAAAAGTCTTAGTTAAGTAGGTTTGTCTTCCTCTTTCTTTAAATCTCAGATACTATCAAGGTTCTGAGCAAGAGATGCATAATAATCTGATTGTTCTCTATGACATTTGAACAAGGAAGCTACAGGTAGCCATCCCACCTTGGTGGAAAATAATGGCTTGAGATGATTTTCAAGTCACAGTTTGGAAACAAGTTATCAATCATAATATGCGGATTCTAGATATTGGCGAACACAGTTTTCAGGGGAGTATTGGTGCCAGTCAGTTATTTCAAAACAATGAGAGAGAGAGTTTTGTGGCACCTTAAAGATAATCAAGTTTTATTTGACTCAAGCATTTCATGAACTGCAGTCTACTTAAAATGTACATGATGTAGTCTTTGAACACTGGTTTTCATGAAGACTGGTGCCAATTAAACCTTATTAATCTTTAAGGTAGCCCTTAGACCATTGGTTCCCAACCTTTTTTTGGCAGTGCCTCATCTAAGGATTTCTAAAATCCTGATGCCCTTCCACCCCTGTGACATATAATTCTTATTATTCAAAAAGTGAACTCCTATTTACATGGAAGAAGCCTAAAAGCCATTCACTGATAATAACTCATTCTCAAATCCCCCCCCCCCAGGTGTGTGCCTCACATTGGGATCCAGCATCTTAGACTCTCCCAGACTTTTTGCTATAGTGAACTAAAGATAAGCACAAAAGCAGCATTCGAGCAGCAAAAATATGTGCAGGAGGCAGCCTGTTAGCCTGTGCTCATGTACCTGCTCTTTACAACTTCCTTAAAGAGAGTTAGGCAAATGGATGAAATTGCATTATGTTAAGCCAGGTCTTTGATCTGGGTAGCTAAGAATTGCCTGTCCAGACTTGTTCTCCAAAGGCTCAGGCATTTCCACCTGGAGATACAAAGGTATATTTGGGAGTGCAACTGGTGGTGCTGCCATTGTGGAGGAAAGCTCTATCAAACCAATAAGTTAAGTTTTTCTGGCTCTGATGGAACAGTATATGACCTTATGTAAAACAAGTTTATATAAGCTTTACATCAGAGAGTCTCAACCTGCATCCCTTGGCGCTATTTCATGTGTCCCCCACCACCACCACCTCCATCACACCAGGAAGTGCCATATGGCAGAGGAAAGGCAAAATGGCCATCAATCCCCCAAAGCTGTCTGAGGGAGCGTGACCTGGCCCCCGGCTTTAAAAAGTTGAGAACTCCTGCATTATATATTCCTAGGTTGTGTGTGTAGTCCACAAACAACTTATTGCTGCTAATCACAAGGCTAGGAAACCATATTCCAGTTTGAGAATAAATAGACGTGACTGATTTATCAGCTTAGGATGGGTCATCTGTATCATCCTGCCAAGCAGTAGGGAGAATTTCCCCATACTGTATGTCAAGTCAGCAATGGAAAAATATGTTAATGTCTGTTGCTGGTAAATCACCCAGTCCTGTTAGCTTTGAGTATCTTTCTGTCTTGAAAGAGAGAGGTCATAGCATCCATAGCATAGCTCTTTAGTTTAAAGAAGGTGTGTTACGTATAGCTCAAGCTACAAGACTGCCACATCATTTAACGGCCAGTCATAGCATGCAGGACTAGTCCGGGTTCAAAATATCTCTTGATTTGGCTGCCTCATATTCTCCAGACAAGTTCACATTTCTGCCAGGAAGCACCTCTTAAGAGGGTCAGTCATTCTAAATTTTAGAGCTGCTGTGAGATTATGAATTTTTTATATCAGAAAACAAAATAAAACAAAATAAAAAACACTGTAGCACTTCTTGGAATGGGAAATAACTGGTTTGTGAGGCACATCTGCTCACACAACTCCCTCTGTCAAAAGAAAAAGTGTACTTTTTTTAAGTGGAGTGATGGGGAGATGAGAGAGGCCAGATATACTTTTGGCCCTTCCAAACATGGGAATGTCTCCCCGCTCCATACCATGTAGTTTCTGGATCATTACTGCTTTCCTGCTCAGAGTCTTCATTCTGTCCCTGTTCAACTTAACTTGTCCAAAATGGCTATACCTGAGCAAGATCCCTAGTTGTATGTTGGCTGACCTCAGTGGTAGAACACATATTTTGGAAGCAGAAAGCTACACATTTAATCGCGGACACCTCCAACTGAAAATGAATACATCTTGTATATACAAAGTGACTACTGATGTGACCTTTGCTCAGCACCATAGAAAGCCAATGCAGTTGGTACAAGTCGTCTTCAAGTGAGTATCATCAAAATGTGTTGGGCTACATTGTCCATAATTTCTAACCACCTAATGACAAGTTATAGTTCTGCACATTTAAAGGATACTAATTTGAAGAAGACTGAGTGCCCCAACCCAATCTTTGGAGTTTTATGCCACTGTTTTTCAAATTTCCTATTTTTCTCTTATCTGTCTTTGGCAAAGACTCTTGTTTTCCATCTATTTTCTCTTCCTTACAGATAGCAAACATTATGGTGTGAATGCAAATACTCTGAAGGAACTTGTGAAGCAGCTGCCTGAAGCCCACTATTGCCTGCTTAAGTACCTCTGCCAGTTCCTGAGGCGAGTTTCTGAACATCACTCTGAGAACAAGATGAATATTTCCAATCTGGCCACAGTTTTTGGACCAAACTGTTTTCAGTAAGTTCCTTACCTAAATGATCCATCCAGTTTAAAGCAAAAATTAAGCTAAACTACAGAGATTAGGAGTGGACTGCTGAAATTGACTAGCCATATTGATTACTAGAACAGATAATTCTAGGGATATTATCCAATGTGGGGGTATAATTACAATCAAGAACAAGTTTAAAGTTTAATTTTTAAAGGAGAAAAAACAATCCAGTGGGGGAAATGACACAAAATTGCCTAGTAGCTCAGGTACATTTGAGGTACCAAGAATTCGAGGGGACAGTGCTTTGCTAAGGAGTCAATCTTTAGACAATACGCAGGAATCGCTAGGCTAAGCTGACCCTAATTCGAGGGGTCAGTGCTTTGTTTAGTCTATTCTGCCAAGGAACCCTGAATTCCTGATTTGCACCAACCTGACCTACAAAGCTCATGTGGCTGTGATGGCAAGTGGGTCTTCTTTTCTCTCTTGTTTTAAAAGAACGTAGGCTTTTAAGCCCTCAACACACATTGCTACTACTCATGAGGTTTTGATCTGGCCAAAATAAATTAAAGCACGAAGGTTATTTGCAATAGTTAATTGCTTGGGATTGGAAGGGTGAACTAGTTGTCCTAGATTATTATTTTTTAGCTGGTTTTCATTCTTTGTGTGTGTGAATACATAAGCTATTGCCATATCTGTATTCCACATACTTGTCTGCACTGCTTTTCTGGGTCCTTGAGAAGCAGCTGAATGTATGAGCTGATTATGCTGAAAAGCACCGTGTGTGAAGTCATATAAATGTTCTGCTTGGGATACATCTGACATGTCATTGACGTATGCAAGTCAACATTGGCTTCTGCAGTCATTGAGATTAAACATGCCTTTTAAAGCTAGTTTCAAGTCTACCTCAATTTGTAAGCTTCAAACCCTCCTCTGAAATTCATGATTTTTTCAGAGAGGACAACTTGCAATCTTTTAAACTGGGGAATTGTGTGGAATCTTTTAAATTGGGGAATCCATATTTTGACAGAACTTCACATACTTTTAGACATCTTTGTTTAATCAGGTAATGAAAATAAAATGTGCATCCAAGACTTTACTCAGAGATACTTACAATTTACAACCCTTTTGAACTATAAGTTTAAACATTAGGGTCTATGCTATATATTAAAATACCCTAACAATGTAAATATATTAAACATTATTAAGTACACAGGCAATTTCCAGACCTTTAGAATAGGTATTCTTTGTGTAAATGTGGTATCAATGCTACATTGTTTTCTTAAACACTTTTGCTGCATGCTGAGCTACAGAGATAATTGGTTTTGTGGTACTTGAGATTCAGTAGGTGTTGTAGAGGATCTTTGAGTATTTTGTATACATTGCCAAAATCCTTTTTGGGATTTTGAGGAGAACAGCCTGTGTCAGTATATTTGCATTTCTGGCTTTCATCTTACGATCAACTGTGCAATTAGAAGGTTAGACAGTTTGTGATGTACAGCTGCAAGTTAATCAGATTTGCTTCTGTAACCATCTTTATGCAGTCATTTAAGCCAGTAAGATTCTGGCCTCTTAAGTCTAATCTTTCAGTCTCCTCATTTATTTAGGATTTGAAAGTTGCTTCTTTGGATTACAGCTCTCTTTGAGAGTCATAGTCAAAACAATATTCTTGCAGCTGGAGATATCACAAGAAGACAAGACTCATTGAAAAATAAATAATGGTGAGAAAAGTTGAAGGAAACAGGAAAAGAGGCAGACCAAGTGAGATGTAGATTGACTGAGGGAAGAAAGCCACAACTTTGCATTTGCTAGAGCTGAGCAGGATTGTGGCCAATAAGACTTTTTGGAAGTCACTAATTCATAGGGATGCCATAAATCCGGAGCGACATGATGATGTATAACAACAGTAACAACAGTCCAAAAAAATAGCTTTTCTAGTCTTTTATGTAATATATTAGAGCCTAAACTGGCCTTCATCCCCTGGTGATGATGGAGTAATATCTGATGGAGTAATAACTTTCATTATTCCCAAGCAGTGTGATGTCCAGCACTTATGAAGGGTGAGCTGCCCCCAACCTGTGGCCTTCAGGTTGTGAACAACAGGCCTACACATTGCATCCAGATGTTCTTAATACCCTTTGCCCTTGAGAGTCCATATCTATTTTAAAGAGAAGTTAGCAATATTCCTACATGTAGGATCTCCTTAACCTGTCAAGGAGCAGACATTCTCCTTGTTTCTCGGATGGATGGAAATCAATAGCAGAAAAAGTGTGTAGCATATAGAGGTTTCTAGCTTGTGCTCTTGTCCTCGTCTGAAAGAATCTCAGATAGCAGGACTAGGAGAGGAAGCAAACACTTTGGAAAAGTTGACATCAATTTTTCCAGGCTGTAGGGGAAATCCTCTATGTGTAACTAGAGAATAGCTGTCTTACAGATTTTTGACTAAGCAGCTCTGATGTATTAACTCAATGTTAAGGTTAATTACTTAGATATCTATCAAATATCTGCCTGTGGTTGTTTACTTACCAAAGCAGTCAAGGTTAAACATCTCAGAAAGATGAATGTGACATGTTCAGGTCTGATGCAACTACTTCTACATGTTCAGGTCTGATGCAACTACTACTTTGTAATTGACTTTGCTGTGCTGCTGGGTGAGCGGCCAAGTAAAGAGTGGGAAATAACAGTGGCAAAACATTATGTAATAAAAAGAAACTGTTGCTAAGAGATTTCAGGCATGGCACTAGTTTGGACATATGTTTATAATATAAACTATTGGGTAATAAACTGAGGTAATTCATAACTTGACTTGCATATTAAAGTTGTACTCCTGTTGTGGTTGTTCAGTAGTTAGTGTGTTTGCTTTAGAATTTTTCCAGTATGTATATATTCTTTTTGTAAATTCAGTTGTAGAATTTAGAAACGCCAGGGAACTTCACATAGGGCAGACTATTCAGTTCCTGTTTCAGTATGGCAGCAGAAACTTTTATTTCTTAGTGATCCTTACAACGCACACTCCATTGCCTGGTATAGGTCCTGTGAGATCTTGTGATTGTGGTGCCCTTCTCATTCTGGAATTAAAGGGGCAAGAAGAATCAACTACATACTGAACTTCTCCCTAAATCATGCGCTCGATTGTTGCACAGTAATCTGGCACACCCTGTAATTAGACAGCATGATAGCCGTGCTTTCGTCAGTGACAGAAATCAGTGAGTGTTTGCCTCTCTTCCACCTCAGATATTGTCATTCATGGTTCTCCTGTCTTCTCTACCTACCACACTTGAAAAAGGAGACAAAAACAGAAGTGATATTGTGATGTTGCAGTGTTGATCACCTATAATTATCATTCCCTCTCACCTATGAGGGAAAAGAGGTTGCTTGGTTTTTACCCCTGGGGGCACAAATTGAGCAAGCCAGAGTGGAAGACTGGGAAAGACCTTTGGAGAATTCCTCCCAGCTGGGTGTCTTATGCTGCTGAAGGCAATTTCTTACCTTCAACTACTATAGCAGGTTACTTTACAGATATAATGTGTGCCTTCTCAGATTAGGAGCTGGGAAAAATTGTGTGTATTTTAATGACAATACACAGACTATTCTAGCCAGCATGACTGGTGGCCAGGCTGGCTTGAATGGTTCTTCAAACTGAGCTCCAGCTATTGTGGGACTACATCTCCCAGCAGCCCTAGCCTGCACAGACAGTGATGATGAATAATAGGATCAGAAGCACAAAGCCTCACATTGGTCTTCTCAGCAGTAGTGAATTGTTTAACAGCAGTGCTCTTGAATTGGTCTTTGCCCTTTCCAGTCTTGGGGCCACCTTCAAAACCAGCATACTATAAGGAACTCATTTGTAACGTTTAATAAAATTTTATATATCATGCTCTTTCTTGATAAACCTCTTATCCTATTTTATAGGCATTTTGCCTCTCTCTAACCAGGCCTCTTTCCCAAGGAAGGCTTCAGACCATAAAAGAAAAGTCATAAACATGCTTCTCCCATCATGATCTCATATGATTTTCTGGGAGAAGATGTGGAACTAACATATGGAAAGAAATACAGTAGTACCTCGGATAACGTTTACCTCGGATAACGCTAAAATCGCATAACATTAAGTACGGTAATCTGGGGAGGAGAATTGGATCGAATAACGTTAAGGTCCTATGGGATCAGTGATGGGATGTCCCCGGTTCCAGACGGTTCCCTGGAACCGGTAAGAACAATTTCGGAGGGTTCTCCGAGAGGGTAGTCTATTTTTAAGGCGTCCGGTTCCGGACGCCTGAAAAAAAGAATTTTTTTTTTTTAAAATTGGACCCAAAATGGCTCCAATTCAGTGCGCATGCGCAGAAGTCAATCTGACGCATGCGTGCTGCAATTTTAAATTGTGCATGCGTCAGATTCTGTTTCTGCGCATGCGCACTTGTTTTTGCCGGAGCCGGACCATTTTGAAGTGGCTCTGGCAGTGGCGGAGGGCTTAGGAGGAGGAGCCGTGCCTAGCCCGGCGGCCCAGCGCTCCCGGCCGCAACTCTCCACGGGCGCCCCAAGCCTCGGCGCTCGGCGGCGGGCCTAGCCGGGCGGACCAGCGCTCCCAGCCGCAACTCTCCACGGGCGCCCCAAGCCTCGGCGCTCGGCGGTGTGCCTAGCCGGGCGGCCCAGCGCTCCCGGCCGCAACTCTCCATGGGCAGCTCGGGGCCGCCCGGCTAGGCGCGCCGCGGAGCGCCGAGGCTAGGGGCCGCCCGTGGAGAGTTGCGGCCGGGAGCGCTGGGCCGCCCGGCTAGGCGCGCCGCGGGGCGCCAAGGCTCGGGGCCGCCCATGGAGAGTTGCGGCCGGGAGCGCTGGGCCGCCCGGCTAGGCGCGCCGCCGGGCACCAAGGCTCGGGGCCGCCCATGGAGAGTTGCAGCCGGGAGCGCAGGGCCGCCCGGCTAGGCGCGCCGCCGGGCACCAAGGCTCGGGGCCGCCCATGGAGAGTTGCAGCCGGGAGCGCTGGGCCGCCCGGCTAGGCGCGCCGCCGGGCACCAAGGCTCGGGGCCAGCCCCAACGGTCCCCATTGTAAGAGGGGTTTGTGTTTGGGGTGGGTGGGTGTTTGGGTGTATTTTTATTTAATTATTATTTTATTTATTTATTTTATTAACGGTTTTGGGGGGGGATTGAGGGGTGTGTGTGTGTGTTTTATTTTTATTTTATTTATTTTATTTTTGGCCCCGCCTACAACGTCATGATGTCATGACGTTGGCTCCACCCATGACGTCATGACGTTAGCTCCGCCCCCACTGTGATGACGTCAGGGTGGGGTACTAAATTTTTTATCATCCCATCACTGTATGGGATGGATCGGATAACAACTGCTAAAGCCTGTGCGGTTACAATGTATCCCTATGGAGCTTTAACGTTATCTGATCCATCCCATAGGATTTTAACATGGATCGGATAACACTAAAAATCGGATAACACCAAGACTTGTAGAACCAAGTCTTAGCGTTATCCGAGGTATTACTGTACAGTAACTGTTATCACAGCCACCCAAATTGTGGGCAAATAATTCATTCCTAGCAGTTACAGAGCTTGGACTTTTTGACCCATAGCCACCACCAGATTCCCAAACCATCTAGTGGGAATACACTGGTTGAGGAAGTCTAGGAGCTGAAGACCCCCAACCCCACCCCAAAAAGTAGCATTTCAAAGCTCTGGTAGAGGCACTCTGTCCTCTTAGAATAGAGTTCCTGCCAAAATTGGCATGGTCAGCACTGTGCGTCCTCAACAGTTTCATTTCTACAGAACAGTTTTGCCCTCGTTAAATGTTCTCCAAGAACAGGAAGTGTCTTTTTTATCGTCAAGATAAAAATGGTCTGGTAGAAGTGTCCTTCTCTGTCATGTCCTTGTACATTTGTTTTCAACCTCAGTAAAAGTCAAAGCCTAGAGAAAATAAATAAATAAATGGCAGTGTGTTGTTAATCTGGAGAAAATATTTCTGCAATGCATGGGTAAGGCAGACCTTGGGAAAACAATCCAAAGATTAGCATGTCCATATTTGTATTGTAGGACCATGGTGGGCTTAGTGATTAAAATGCTGAGTTTGACGACTGCAAGATCAGCAGGCCAGTAGTTTGAGACCCAAGTGCTGCATGATGGAGTGAGCTCTCATCATCTGTTGCAGCTCCTGCCACCCTAGCAGTTTGAAAGCAAGACATTGCAGGTAGATAAATAGGTACAGGTTTGGCAGGAAATGTAACAGCGTTCCAAGCATCATGCCTGGCACATGTCCATGGAAACATCTGCAAATGCAGACAGTGCTGGATCTTTGGCTGTAAATTGATGTGAGCACCGCCCCCTAGAGTCAGACATGACTGGCTTTTGAGCAAGGGAGACCTTTACCTTTACTATTTGTAGTGTATAGGCAGTTACCAGAACACAGAAATAATGATTTACAAATGAAATGTATTTGTTATTTGGTGTCAAGTGGGAACTGATATATAGTGTTCCTAAGAGGGCTTTCAGCTGGCTGGATACCTCAGTAGTTTAGATCAGGGGTGAACAAACTTTTCAGGCTGCAGGCTGGTCATGTGGTTCCTCCCACCAGAAGTGGAAGTAAAATGAGGCTGCGCATGTGCAAAATGTGTTTACGACAGCCACAGGTGGATTTATAGCAGTGTTTTCCACAGGCACAGGTGCATTTTACTTCTGCTTCCAGGAGCGGTGAGGGTGGTGTGGGCTGGATGATTTGGTGTCATGGGCCTGCAAGCCATAGTTTGGGCACCCCTGATTTAGCTGTTTGGCAGAGGAGTCAGAGGTAAGGCATTTAACTCCCTACTATTACTTCCAGGAGAAGACCCAGTTAGTGAGGCCATGGACAAGCTTTGCAGTCTCAGTTAGGCCCCCCAAAGAAGGGAATGGTAAACCACTTGTGAGTATTATTCTATACCAAAAAGCCCCAATAAATGGTTATCACAAGTCAGAATTAACTTGACAGCATGCAATTATTATTAATGGGGCTTTCAAGCTAGGTGAGATATTTCAGGTGTGGTTTTACGAGCTCCATGCTCCCAGTGAATTTCTATGATTAAGTGGAGATTTGAACTCAAGATTCATGAGTCCTAGTCTGTCAATCTATCTACTACACCACAATGAATTACTTTTGAGTAACCAGTACTTTAACCCAATAGCTGCAATGTTATTTTTTTCCAATGAGTAACTGTAAGTTACTTTCCAAAGTTATTTTAAAGATAATTTTTACAGGACAGTTTCAGGATTTAGCATATTCTGTTGGTCCTAAGTAGCAATGGAATTATGCTTTGCTTACCTCCTTTGTATTTTTATATGCATTTCCAAAGTGCAGTTCGTCTAGTAGCATGCATTGCCACAGATAATTAGGGCAAGAATAACAGTAGTTTGGCTGCCGAGAGGTAAGTAGATGGCTGAGTTCCTTATAAAATACAACACAGCTCCGGCTATTTAATGATTTTTGAAGAAAGCTTTGTCCTGTTTTATTGGGTTTATGATTTGTTTCAACACTTTTATTTAATTATGCTGGGGGGTTTTCCTCGTTTGTGGGGCTGCAGCATTATAAATGCCTTTTGAAATTGTAAACATGAACATTTTAAAACTTTCCGGAAAAAAAAATCTTAAATAAATAAATGTAGAAAAAGTCCTTGATGATGTGGAAGAAAATCAGGGCAGGTTGTTTTGTAATTGCCCTTAGAAGTTTTTCTGCATCGTGGGAAGCATAGAAAATTCAGCAATTCTTGATAACAGGATATTGAGATATGAATAATACTGAAGGTTTGATTGGGCTGCTTAGTTCATTATCCTTCCACCTGAATTAGTCATCTTTCCATGTGTTTTTACAGTTCATGCCCATCCAACTGTTGCAGCTGGAAGTATTTGTTTGCACAATTTCCGTGCACTTTACCTCTCCCCTACTTTATTTCATTGCCTACTCCTTCCAGCCATGTTTCATCCTAGCTCTAATTGCAAGAGTTGATAAAGGCAGTAATTGCTTTCTTGTTTGGCGTGATTTGTGCCAGTTCCTTATACATAACAATTTTCACCTCATTGCCATTTTAAGCTACAATTTTGGAAAATGTTTAACTATGGAATCTTATTGTTTGTGCTACTATATAGTCCCATGTATTCTTAACACTTCTTAATGCCAGTAAATTTGGGAGGAAGATGATATTTAGATCAAGGATGGGATTATTAGGATTCAGCTTCCATTAGTCCCAGCTACTGTGGCTAGTATAATAATAATAATTTCGTGTCAGAAATTATTCTGGGGTGAAAGAATTTTTGCGGAAGAAACTCCACTCAGAGATCGCCCAAATGAGGCTCCTGTCATGTCCCCAAGTGCTGGGACAGAGATGGGCGCTCAATCCGTCATGCAGTACCTGGGTCTTGTACTGAAGACTTCCAGCTAAAAAGGTGAGCTTCTTAACCACTGAGCCACCGCAGCCCCCTACCATGACTAGTAGCCATGAGTTATGGGAACTGTAACCTATCAACATCTAGAGCAGGGATTCTCAACCTGTGGCGTGCGGTGCCATTTCATGTGGCCCCCACCACCTCCACCACACCCAGAAGTGCCATGTGGTGAAGGAAGGGCAAAATGGCCGTCCAGCCCCCGAAGCTGTCTGACAGAGCATGACCAGCACCTCGGTTTAAACAGGTTGAGAACTCCTGATCTAGAGGGCTGTGGTTCCTCCAATCCTAATAGCAAAGCAAAGCAATCACACTTATATACCATCCCATAACACTTAGTGCACTCTCTGGGCGGTTCACAAGTTAATTAGCATTTTGCCCCCCAGCATGCTGGGTACTCATTTTACCAACCTCAGAAGGATGGAAGGCTGAGTCAACCTTGATCCCTGGTCAGGATTGAACTAATAACCTTTTGGTTGCAAGACAGCAGTTTAACCACTGCCCCACCATGACTCCTTTAAAAGAGGCTGTGAGTTCATAAGCATGTTTTAATTTCAAGTAATGTTTCTCAAAAAGTGGCACTCTTATCTATTAAGTTGTCTTTCTGTAAAGTTAAAGCTGTAGACTTCAGCAAGTGTGTTTTGTTGCTTCCCTGATTGGACAAGGGTAAGGCTTTCCTGCTCGGAGATTTCTAGGTGACATGAAAGAGGAATCAGACTAAAATAGTACAGATGTCATTGGACTCGATTCATGTTTTACTCCCACATAGTCAAAAATTCCTCAAAGTCTTTTAATGAAATCCTAATCTGTTGTAATCGGGTTGTGTCAACCTGAGTGAATCAGGGATTGGTAATTTGATATAATGTCCTTTCAAGTGAAGCTTAGTGGTTCACACTGTTTTCTCTTTTGCAAGGGGTTGGTGGTGGCATAGTGAGATAAGTAGAATCATCTTCCCCAAAGTGATGCCCTCCAGTTGTTTCGCTGGAGGTGATGGGAGTTGTAATCCAAGACACCTGGAAAGTTGCAGGTTGGAGAAGGCTGGGTTAGAGAGTCAGACTTTGATTGGTGAGTCAAATCCAGACTTAGCTATAAAGGTGGGTTTTGAAAATAGAGGAAAGAAAGATGTATGGCAAAGCAGTCTGAAGCAAAGGAAGAGCAGAAGACCATAATACAGATCTTGGAATTTGTAGCTGGAAAAGAAAAAATTCCAAGTTCTCGTATCACCTGATCTTTCCTGTTCTCCTTGCGTGACCTGTCTAGACCCTGAGTATCCTTTTTCAAGTAGACCTCGGTGATCTGTCTATAGCTCATGACCCTCAAGGCACCTGTTTGTCATCTGCTCTGTGTTACAGTCTCATGAGGCAAAAGTGGAGAGCCTGAAACAGAAGATGAGGAGATGGACAAGTGTTCCCTTGCCCTGCTCCGTTTTCATGAGCCCCATTTTACAATCCAGTTATTTTTCCAGAATGCCTGATTTATTGATTGATTTGCTTCAGTGTCTTTCTCCAAAGGTGGTTTTGCTGTACAATTAAAAGCCAATACATTATAAAATATTGAAATGTAATTAACTATATTATCATATTAAATCTGAATGCTGCTTTTAAAAGCCATTAGAAACTTACCAGATAAAAATGATAATAATTGACAATAGAAAAGTATAGCACAGCCATTGAAGTCCTTGACCCTAGTAGTTAGTCAACTGATGAAGGCTTTTGTGTGCCAGTGAAAAGCATACATCAAGAGAGTGGCCAATCTGGCCTCCATCCGCAGGAGGTCTAAAATCTAGGACAGTGATGGTGAACCTTGGCACTCTAAATGTTCTTGAGCTTCAATTCCCAGAAACCCTGATCAGCAGGAGTACTGACTTGGGCTTTTGGTAATTACAGTCCAAGAACACTTGGAGTGCCAAGGTTTGTCATCACTGATCTAGGAGTGGCCATTGAAAAGGCTTCTGTGGGGAACTATAAATTAAATCTAATTGGTAGCCCCAATTAAAGCAGACCCAATGTGACTTAGGTAAGTGTGCTGACTCACCATTGATCATTTGACTTGATGGGTTTGTTGTGGTTGGGATGGCCCATTCGCTTAAATGAGTTGCCAAAGCCTAAATATTAGCGTGTTGAATAAGGAAGGAGGAGACTTAGCACTGATGGAAAGTGACAAAATTGTGACAAGAAAGCAAGCTCTTGCATCTGTCTATTGGTCTGATATACTGTATGTCACTTTTATGAATGGATCTTTAAGCTGACATTACATAAAATCTCTTTAAAGGCTCAGTTTAAGGCAGGTACAATATATTATAGAACCTGAAGCATTCATTTCATGCTGTTTATTCCCTTTGAGCTCAATGCTCCCATTTTGTTGCATCAGCTTTAGATAATGTTGTGCCTAATCAGT
Organism: Furcifer pardalis; assembly: GCA_030440675.1. NCBI lineage: Eukaryota > Metazoa > Chordata > Lepidosauria > Squamata > Chamaeleonidae > Furcifer > Furcifer pardalis. The sequence goes on from CP126892.1 coordinate 89,247,737, forward strand.
CAGGCTTCTATGCTGGGTAACTTAGTCTTGAAAGTTGTATTTGTCAGATCCTGCCCAATTAAGTGTAGAATAGAGATGTAGAGGGCCAGATGCTTTTTCTATAAACAGAAGAGCCTGGCTTATTATCAGAAGTATATATACACACACATTCACACACAGCAATTTATTCATGGCATTTGAAAGCCAGTAAATGATTCTTGTCTTCCCTTTTCTTTGCCACTTCCAACCATTTACAGTACGATTGCAGATGAGAAGCGTCAGACGCAGAGATTCCTCTTTCAGTTTCTTGGAAAAATAGATGAGGCAGTGACCTAAAAATAGACACAACCGGGGCAGTATCGGGAATATTTAGTATCAAGAATATTTATGTTGCCTAGCTTGTAATAGATCGCTCCCATGTACTTGAGACCTTTTATGATGTTCCTCATCATTGGGCATGGTGCAATTCCACAGTGTATTCCTTTGCCCTACACTCTATGTTGATACTTTTGCGAAATGGTGTTTTTCCCAACTGCAGTGCTAGGGTAGGAGAGAAAATAACAAGTGTTTCATTTGTCCTAGAAGGCAATGTTGTGTAAGAATTGACAGGTGGAGTAGAAACAGCTCACCCAAATGGTTTGTAATTTTGAAGACAGTAGGGAGGGAGGAAGACTTGAAAAATATTGGGGGTTTTAAGAGCGCCAAACAAAATCATTTATTAAGGCTGAGCAAACATGTGTTTTTGGACTGCAGTCCTCAGAAATCACAAGATATCACAAAACTACTGGGAAATTATGAGAGTTCTTGTCCAAAAACACAACACCTAGACCAGGGGTTCCCAACTTTTTCAAGCTGGGGTCCAGGTCATACTGTCTCTGTCAGCTTCAAGGGCTGGATGGCCATTTCCCCCTGCCTGCACGATGGGAGTGGCCATTTTGTCCCAACAGCTTCAAAAGGGTAGCCATTTTGTTTCACAAATGCCCTTGGAGAGGTGGGGTGGCCACATGAAATAGCACTGCAGACCAGATATGGCCCATGGGCCTTAGGTTACGAACCCCTGACCTAGAGAAATGTCTCCACCTTTCCTCAGGTGAGTGAAAGGCACTATATCTATCTTGGATCCTGTGTACTTTATCTTCCGCTACAGCACTACAACCAGGCCGAGAGGGGAAGTGCAAAGTCACTCTGGGAATTTCATGATACAGTTCATGAAGAACTAAAACATGGGTTTTCCAAATCTGAGTCCAATATGCTAACCACCGTACCACACTGGTTCTCTGTATACTCTGATATAATATCCTCTGAGATATACAGTGTGTACATGGCTTTTGTCAGGAAGGAATGTGGAGAAGGTACTTTCTGAAGGGTAGCTCCAAAATTCTCCAGGCTGATCTGACCTTTCGTTATGGCGCTGAAACTGGAATACAACTGTGTGGAAAATCTGACAGACATAGACCTTTTTGATAGCAAGCAAAGTATATATGGGAAGTATATACTTCTTTGGAATTGGGTGGCAATACAAATCCGCAAATAAATAAATAAAAGTTGATATTTCTTCTGTTGAGTGTTGCTTGTTTCATTGTTTAGCTCAGGAATTCCCAACCTTTTAAAGCTGGGAGCTCCCTCAGACTGTTTCAGGAGCTGGATCGCCATTTTACCCTTCTTCCACCATGTAGCACTTCCTGGTGTGGTGGAGGCAGTGTCCCCCCCCCCAATGAAATGGTGGTGTGGGCCGCATCTGGCCCATAGGCCACATATTGAGAATCCCTGGTTTAGCTTTTGAGATTTGTTACCAGTATTTCCATTTTTTTCTGTTTGTTATGACAGTGAAGGTATGGTCACGTGGAGAAATACAGCAAATTGCAATTTCTATGTAACATTGTTCTAAGGCCTCAATAGCTTAGTTTAGGGGTGCCCAAACCTTTTGGACCGCGGGCCAATCATGTGGTTCAGGGAGCCGGTCACTAAGGCCTGGGGGCCGGGTGCAGCCCTCAATGCCAATTCATCCGGCCCACGAAACCCTCGTCGCTCCTGGAAGCGGAAGTAAAACACGCCCGTACAGGTGCATTTTACTTCTGCTTCCAGGAGCGACGAGGGCTTTGCGGGCCAGATGAATTGGTATTGGGGGCCGCACCCGGCCCCTGGGCCTTAGTTTGGGTACCACTGGCTTAGTGGTTAAGCTGCTGACCGAAAGGTCACCAGTTTGAGACCCGAGAGCTACATGATGGAGTGAGCACCCATTGTCTGCCCCAGCATCTGCCAACCTAGCAGTTCGAAAGCATGAAATTGCAAGTAGACAAATAGTTACCACTTTGACAGGTAGCCATGAGCGACAAGGATTTCATTGTAGGGAAGTAGGTGAACAGATAAAGGAGAGATACAGTGCTCTGGGTCTCCTCTACTCCCCATACAGTCACCAAGATGGCTATCCCATCCATCTGCTCTTCTTCTGGTAACCTTTGGCAAGCTAGTGAAAATGTTTGATGATACTAAACATCACTTAGTTTATTTACAGTGGTACACAAATAGAGCCTTCTAGAATATTGTGGTATTTTTGAACCACAATCGGGCGTACCCTGGTAACAGCAACCTTGTGTTGCCGGCTAACCTTTCTCACACTAGGCCAGGCGAATGGAACTGCAGAATGAGCTCACCAAATGGTGCCTTCATCTTGGCAGTTTCACATCAGGCCTAGACGCCAAAGAAGAAGATTATTTACAAGGCTATAGTAAATGGAGAAAAGTGAGTAAGTGTTTGTTTCAAGAACAGATCTCACTGTACACCAGCCAGCTGGCACTTGTGGTCTAAAGATGTACCTTTTCTCCTCTCCAGGTAATTGTTCTGCAGTATGAATCATCCTAAAACTGTTATTAATTGCTGCTTTTCACACTGGGTTTGACAACTAATGTCAGACCAAGCCCTCTTCTATAGCACTTTCCCCTGCAGCACTTTCTGTTCCCTGGTGACCTATTTGGCTGGCATACAGTTGTCTATTACAGGTCATTAGGCTACTTTGTGAGCTTGGTTCTCATGTTTTCAATTGTAAGTAGCTAACTTACTTAATATATTTATTTATTGGTTGATTTGGCACAGTGTGTCCCCTGGCTTTGAAGGTATGAAAGAACAGGAGATCTGCAATAAAATCATGGCCCAAATGCTGGAACACTGTCATGCCCTGTTTGAATGGGAATACCCAAAGAAGGAGAAGGATATCCATCCATGTGAGGAGTTGGCAAAGATTATATTGGTTAAAGTAAGTCTTTAAAAGCTTACCCTTTTTGATTTTCTGCCACTTGCTTTGATGTAATTGCACTGCATTGAAGGAACGGTGCAGAGCAAATATGTTCGGGGAATGATGGCTAACCTTGGCTCTCCAGGTGTTCTTGGACTTCAATTCCCAGAAGCTCAAGTCAACACACCTGCTAATCAGGGCTTCTGGGAACTGAAGTTCAAGAACATCTGGAATGCCAAGGTTGACCATCACTGTGTTAGGGGTTCTAAATTTGTCTGCCTAAAATGGGATAAGCTTTAAGTTGGGTGGATTTATTTTATATAGCAGTTAGTCTTTAAAGTGCTACTGTATTTTTGTTTTATTACTTTTTTTGTTTTTGTTTTCTGATATGCCTGAACCACAGACTAACACGGCTACTATTCCAAAAAATTCAAGTGGATTTATTTGTCTCCTTCCTTCCTTCTTATGTTAAAGTTCATGCTGCAAACATTTTCCATTAGCACTCTTTGTTTGTGTCAAATTATACCATTGGGCTACCATCAGGAATGGAACAAAGGCTAGATGCAATAGGATGGGGAAGCTGTACACTTTTGCTTGCTTTTTGTCCATTTGTAATCCATTCCTAGCCCACATTTTTGGATGGTGGTAGGGAAACAACTAAGACTGTAGTGGCTTAGTGGTTAAGATGCTGAGCATGATGACCAGAAGCTCAGCAGGTCAGCAGTTCAAGACCTAACTGCTGCATGATGGAGTGAGTACCCATCATCTGTCCCACTCCTGCCAACCTAGCAATTTGAAAGCAAGAAATTGCAAGTAGATAAATAGGTACTGCTTTGGCAGGAAATTCCGTGTGTTCCATGACCATGGAAACACCTGTAAACAGAGATGAGCACCGCCCCCTGGAGTCAGAGACAATAGGCTTTTGAGCAATGGAGACCTTTACCTTTAGGGAAACAACTAGGGGTGAAATTTCTAATACGGGGTTCCCAACCTAAGGCCTGTAGGCCGGATCTGGCCCACAGCACCATTTCATGTGGCCTCCCACCCCTCCAAGGGCATCCAAGAAACAAAATGGCCATACCTTTGCAGCTGTTGGGACAAAATGGCCATCCCCATTGTGCAAGCAGGGCAAAATGGCCACCTGGCCCTCGAAGCTGACTGAGAGAGTGTGACCTGGACCCTGGCTTGAAAAGTTTGGGAACCCCTCTTCTAACAGAATAACCATTTTATAGCAAAGAGTTAAGAGATCTTTCCATCCCACATCCATTCTACAGTACCATCTCTCCATAGTAATTTTTCATTAGCGCAAACATGTAAGGGAAATGCTGTGCTAAACCAGTGTTTTGGCACACAACATTGTATTTGAAACTCTGGAGGGTTTTTTTTTTAAAATCTAGATTAGTTTACTTCTGGATCTGCGGAGAGCTTCAGCATTAGAATGAAGATGCTGCCATGATGGTCATAACCTGAGTCTCCCTGTGTGTAATGAATCTTGTTAAATTTCCTTCCCTCCGCTGTCTCAGCCTGTAGCCGGCTATCATTGCCTCCTGCAACTTAATGCCATCTTTTGGCAGGAAGAGAAGGGGGAGGGGGAGTAGTAGTGGTGGAACAGGACATGTGAAGGCATCTCTAACAACATCTTAAACTTTTTCCCTTACTAGTGCCAGGGACGAGGAGTTATGTCATTTTGCAGGCCAAGCTCCTAATTTGAAATCTCTTTACAAAGAGGGTGTATCTGAGTATTAGCTGTTCCCTCCTCATCAGCAAATAGACCACTGTCTTCATTCATACATAATGCTAAGTTAGGATTTCTGAGAAGCCTGGCTACTTGATCATGAGCAGGCAAGCTGGTAAGTTGATCCTACACCAAATGAGGACCAGCTAAAGGAACAGTTGCCAAACTTTTTGACATTGTGCCCTGCCCCCTTTTTTGATTTTTTGAGAAAACCGTGTGTCTCCTCACCTCTCCTTTTCAATAAATAAATAAATATTAATTTAAAATTTAAAATAAAAAATAAACACAAAACCATCGTTTTAAGATAAGTTAAAATGATCGTGAAAAATTGACTTAAAATTGTTTAAGATGATAAAAAAAATTGTTATGAAAATCTTGGCCTTAATTTTTTTTAATTTTTGAAACATACATATAATGAGATACATATTATAAGAGAATAATAAACAATAAAATTAAGAGTAAGAGTACCAACATTACATACCTTATAACAAAATTCACACTTTTTAATTTATAGATATTATAATCCACCTGTCTGGCCAGACATCCCCCTATGGCAGTGGTGCCCAAACTAAGGCCTGGGGGCCGGGTGCGGCCCCTGATGCCAATTCATCCGGCCCGTGGGTGCATTTTACTTCCGTTTCCAGGAGAGATGAGGGCTTCGTGGGCCGGATTTATTGGTGTTGGGGGCCGTACCCGGCCCCTGGGCCTTAGTGAGCGGCTTCCTGAACCACATGATCAGCCCACGGCCCAAAAAGTTTGGGCACCCCTGCCATACGGTAATGGAGTGGACAGTACAGCCTGTGACTCAACGTCGAGTGTCAGGCGGCGACTAACTAACCTGACTCCCTAAAGGCGCCAAAGACTCTGGGCGGATGACCCCCTTTAGGTGGGGTCATGGTCACCTTCAGTGGAAGAAATGTCCCTGGAAACCATCATATTGGGCCAAATGGCAAAATGAATGGAGGAGGAACTCTGATTCCCAATGGTCATGGAAGCAGAAGAGGTCATGTCAGATGGAGTGGATGTGAAGGCACACTTTGTCCATATCCACAAGGCTGCAGCAGTCCATTGCAGTCTCGGTATTAAATCCTGAATGTTTCGCTTCATGTGTGCTGTGGGTAATGGCTCCGAGATCATAGTGTGTGGGTCACTTCATGGCAAGATGGGATTCACCTTAAACAATTCATGCCAGTGACATTTTTCCTGCTTCAGGAAAAAAAATCATTCTCGAATATGAGTTGCAGTCAATGATGGTAACCCCATTACTTAGCCTTAATTAACACACACACACATATATATAGGGGGCTGCTTTGGCTCAGTGGTTAAGAAGCTTTCTTTATTAACTGGAAGGCCAGCAAGTCTGTGGTTTGAGACCTGGGTACTGCATAACAGATTGAGCACCCATCTCTATCCCAGCTACTTGACAACCTAGCATTTCGAAAGTAAGAAATTGCAATTAGATAAATAGGGACCACTTTTGTGCGGAAAAGATCTGGGGGACATGAAAGGAGTCTCATTCAGGTGTCCCCTGTGCAGAGTTTCTCCAGCAAAAATCCTTTCAACCTAGAATAATTTCTGACATGAAATTATTATTATTAACATATATGCAGTAATACCTCGCATAACGAGCCTAATGCGTTCCACACACTTGCTCGTTATACGAGTAATTCTTTAAGTGAAACACATTTCCCATAGGGAAATCTATTTCGCTTAACTTTGCCTGCGGTGCATGCGCATCACCTGGGTGTTTGGAAAGGGTACGAGGATCTTCTCCGTACCCTTCCCAAACCCCTGCTGACGTGCGCGTGCCTGAATGGTGTTTGGAAAGGGTACTGGGGGAAATCCCCTTACCCTTTCCAAACACTCTTTGCGATGGGGATTTGGGCGCCGGGTTGAATGGGCTCGCGCCTGTTTAACCCGCCACCCAAGTCCCCATCGCACACTTTGCGATGGGGGTTTGGGCTCCGGGTTGAACGGGCGCGCGCTTGCTTAACCCACCACCTAAGTCCCCATCGCAGACTAGAGCGTGCTGGCTAGGTGTTTTGGAATGCAGCGGGGAGCCCCCATCTGCGTTCCAAAACACGCTTTAGCCGAGCCACCTGTCAGCTGGGCGTTTTGGAACGCGGACGGGGGACTCCCCGCTGCGTTCCAAAACACCCAGCCAGCACGCTCTAGTCTGCAGGGTGTTTTGGAATGTGGTGGGGGAATCCCCCGTTGCGTTCCAAAACATCCCGCAAAATGCGAAGCCTCTCGTTAAGCGAATATTTGCTCATTCAACGAAGCAGACCTATTGGGGAAAGGTCTGCTCGTTAAGCAAGTTTTTCGCTATGTGAGATGCTTGCTGTGCGAGGCATTACTGTACACCACAAAGCATATATTGCCCCTTCCTCTGGGCCCACGCCAATGGCCTGAGGGAGAAGATGCCATGGCCTGGCAGGTGGCTGAGGACCTCGCCCCCACCTCCAGGCCCCCATCAACGGCCAGAGGGGAGTTAGTCTGTGTTCTGCTTTGGGTTTTTTGTGAGTTTGTATTTTGTGATTGTTACCGTACTGTTGCTGTTTTGACTGTAAGCCACCCTGAGTTGCCTCGGCGAGTGGGCAGCAATATAAATCTGAACAAATAAATAAATAAATAAGTAAAATAACATTTGACAAAATGTTGGTATTATACATATACCCTTTGGATTTCTTCAGCCACCTCTAGAGAGGACCATACTCCCCAGTTTGGGAACCAGGAACTTATTGGGGGAAACTGAAACTTTGAAACTGATGTTGACATGTTGATCTTCTCATAAGCCACAATTTGAAAGCCAGCTTCAAACTTTGAGTTTACACTGGTTTGTTTAAGAAGAGAAGCAAGCTATGAATCTGAGAACCACTCTACAGTGCTCAATTTTAGGGTGGTGTGATATGAGATGAAGATCTCTTTCATGATCGACTACCTGATATCTTTTTTCAAGATGGAGATGTCTGGCATTTAACCAGTGACCTTTTGCTTGCAAAGCTGTACCACTGTGCATCAGCTGCTTCTAACAAATTTCCAATATCTGCCCATCTGAACTTGAAAGGTTCTGAAAAACAGCAAAAACTGAGAATCTGTGACGTCATATTGAGATAAATGTACATGAATTTTGCTCAAAGTGTGTGCTTTTAAACATCTTTTTGAGCACATTTAAGTTAAGCCTATTCACAGCTTATTCACTGATATAAAACGTTGTTAGGTAAAGGTAAAAGCTGCCCTTGCTCGAAAGCCAGTTGTATCCAACTCTAGGGTTCAGTGCTTATCTCTGTTTATAGTCAAAGACTCTGTGCTGTCTGCGTTTGAAGACATTTCCGTGGACATGTGGCAGTCATGACTCAGCACCTGAGTGTATGGAACACTGCTTACCTTCTGACCAAAGTGGTCCCTATTTATTTACTTGCAATTTCTTGCTTTCGAACTACTAGGTTGGCAGGAGCTGGGACAGAGTCAGAGCTTACTCTGTCATGCAGTACTCAGAAATCAAACTTCGACCTTTCAGTCGTCAAGTTTAATGTCTTAAACACTTGAGCCACTGCAGTCCCTAAACATAGTTGTTACAAGAAGTTAAATTAAAGAAATCATACTTAGAAGAAAGGATTATCCTCATTTTCTTGTGCATTCATTCACATTCATTTTTTTATTCAGATTTATATTCAGATTTAACACTTTCCCCATGCTTTCTAAGTTCAATTTCCCTTTATACTATTCTAAGACAATCCATGGCAAGAAACAACAGGCAGCTAAAGCAAATTTTAAAGTAATCAAATACCAACTTCTTGGCAGTGGTTTCTGAAACCACACAGAATGATAATGTTCAGAGAGGCAATTTGTTCAGCTCAGTGTGTCTTTCCATAAATTGGCATAGGTCAGTGATGGCGAACCTTTTAGAGACCGAGTGCCCAAAATGCAACCCAAAACCCACTTATTTATCGCAAAGTGCCAACATAGCAACAAGGGAGGAAGGAAACACTCACATTGGGCTGGTGGGCAGAGGGGCAGGGTGAACTCTGTGCTGGGGGGAGGGAGGAAGTATTCCCATTGGGCTGGTGGGCAGAGGGGTGGGTGAACTCTGTGCTGGAGGGAGAGAGGAAGCACTCCCATTGGGCTGCTAGGCAGGGGGATGGGGTGAACTCTATGCCTGAGGAGAAGACTCCGTGGCCTAGCAGTGGCTGAGAACATCGCCCACTCCTCTGGGCCCACAACAACGGCCTGAGGGGAGTTAGTCTGTGTTGTGGTTTGGTTATATTTTGTATACAACCACTGTTGTAACATTTTGATTTCTCTGATTGTGATGACAGGATCTTAGTGAGGTTAAAACTCTACCAGAGAACTCTAATGAACTCTCTTGAGCTCCTTCATTCTAGCTCTTCAGCAGAATATTTCAAGTATTTCTCCAAACTATATGTCCCAAGTTTCCATAGATGGAGCTATGGTAATTAAAGTGATAGCAGAATAGGATAGCTGGGTAGTGTAAATGCACAGGTTTTCTGTTAATGGCCAGTTCCATAATCCGTTTCATAAACATTGAACATCATTTTTTCATTGTTCTTCTCCACAAGAGTTCTTTCCAATTAAGAAGCAGCCATATAGGAAAAGAAAAATAATCATGATTAGTGTTTTGTGAAGCAAGCCCTCCTTGTTAATTGCTTATCATCTCTCTCCACAGGAGGCCAACTGCAACCAGGCTGGACCAATTATTCTGAAAAACGTGGAGAAAGAAGTGCCAAAGTTGAATCCAAGGAAAAAGGTAGACAAAAATGGGTGTATTGGTTGTAGTTCTTTCTGTTTGACTGAATTTCCTCTGGTCTAGTGGTGGGGAACCTTTGGCCTTCCTGACACTTTGGGCTTCGATTCCCAGAAGCCATAGCCGGTACAGTCAATGGCTAAGGGTTGTAGGATTTGCACTTCAGAATATCTAGAGGGTGAGATTTTCCCACCTTTTCTCTACACGTCTTTCTTTCTGTCAGGCTTAAGAGCTGTGCTGTGGAAGTATACTTTATTTAGTATCGGCAGACATAAGTGGGTCACAAAATTTGCTGTCAGGGTGTTTAGCATTCTTATCTCCAGACTGAATAAGTTAGCATTCTCTATTAATACAGTCTGCAGTTAAGATTCATGATTTTTTAGGGTTTCCGTCATATAGAGAGCCTCTGCCCATAGCAGATAAACTTCTCTTACAAAATAATAAATAAATAAATAAATAAATCACTGTTTAGACGAGGGGTTCATAACCTTAGGCCCACAGGCTGGATCTGGCCTGCGGTGCAATTCCATGTGGCCACCCGCTCCTCCAAGGGCATTTGATAATCAATATGGCCACCCCTTTAAAGCTGTTGGGATAAAATGGCCACGACCACCCCATTGTGCAGGCAGGGCAAAATGGCCATCCAGCCCTCAAAGCTGACCGAGAGTGTGAGCTGTCCTCAGGCTTGAAAAGGTTGGGAACCCCTGGCCTAGATTTCCAACTTTTCCCCTTCTTTTCTGAAAAGAAGCATGCCGAGTGGACTAAGCAAGAGAATTATCATTGACATCCTCTGAACAGATATGAGCCTCAAGTCCACCAGCTCAGATCCAAGAAGAGCTTTATGGCAAAAACAAATATTCTTGAGGGTACACAAGAGCAAAACCAAATTAGAAGATGGAGAAAGGAGCTCACTGAGCAAGGAACATCATTAAAGGAGGATATAGCTGAGGAATTCAACCTCCCCTACATCGCTTGGAGGACACTGAATAGGCTGAGGGTCAGAGTCCCTAAATGTGAGACCAACATGCTCAAGGGGCGGCTGCTGGCAGACAACAACACATGGAGTCAATGTGGAAAGATTCAGAATCCGGCTCATTTACTGGTCTGCCAATTACTGCCAGAAACATGCACTGATGAGGACTTAAGTTTGGCCAACAACAAAGCCAAGAAAGTGGCTTCATTTTGGCAGTCCAGGGTTGGATCGGGACATGAAAGAAGAAGAACTCATAGGGGGAGATACCATCTTTGGATATCCTGGACTCATGTTGTCTAGAGTTTTGTAGATTAAATCTAATGCTTTGAATTTTATCCATAAATGAGACAGTAGTCACTGATGGTGTCCTATCATGGAATTTCTGTTAACCAGTTAAGCTGCTGGGTATTTTCTTAATGTTTTTTCCTTGATGGATGACGATTCTGCCCTGGGGCTTTTCGATGTTGCAGTTTGAGATGTCTGGATCACATCATGTGGCCTATGCTTAATTAAATCAGTCAAGTGTGGCTACAGCCTGGGAGACAGTGAAGTTCTGGCTAAAGGAAGGAACTGCAGTGCATCTGGGAATGCCACATGGCAATCTGGACTGTGTCTAATCAGCATTTAATCCAGTCAAATGGTGTACCAAGAAATGATCCCAAAGCCGTTCTTTGGATAAATGAAGCAAATTAAACTGACCAACAACAGAAAAGGAGAAAGCTATCAGTAAAGCAGTGGAAGCAAGAAAACAAATAGAAGAGGGGTTGGGGGGCTTGTTTCAAAAAGCAGAGCTGGGAGGAAAACTCTACCACTCCGATTAGTGGCAAAAGAGAATCATGTTAGGTTGTTAAAACCTTATTCTGTTGATAACCAGTACAGCTATACTATAGTACTTCTCACTTTCTCATGGAAAACCTAATCCTCAGACTCTATTACTTCTTATTGCATGTGTACCACTACACTACTTTGTGTAGTAAGGTCTTGCTCGAAAGCCAGTCATATCCAACTCAAGGGTGCAGTGCTCATCTCTGTTTACAACCAAAGAGCCAGCGCTCTGCATTTGTAGATGTTTCCATGGACATGTGGCAGGCATGCCTCAACGCCAGAGTGCATGGAACGCTGTTAATTTTCACACTGAAGTGTTTGCTATTTCTTGCTGTTGAACTGCTAGGTTGGCAGGAACTGGGACAGATGATGGGAGCTCACTCTATCATGTAGCACTTGGGTCTTGAACTGCTGACCTGTCAACTTTCTGGTCATCAAACTTGCCATATTAACCACTAAGGCACCACTGCCAGAGCCTTAAAAGTCAGGATTTTTAGGTACATTGGATCACCAGATATGTTTCTGCCTTTAAAAAACCAATGGACAGAACTTTGCGTCTGAGTTTAAAAGTTCTTCTGGGTGTAGTCCAAAAGATAGCATGTTTATTTTTGGATATACTGGCCCAATTTTGACCTCCTAACCTGCAGTACAATAGAGACATCTAGCCTCCAGATATTGTTTTTTTTCCACAAGACATTCATGATTTTGTTCTTTACTTTATGTTTTAATTAAATTTTGCTTTTGCAAGCAATAGATAGATCCAACACCTGTTTTTTAAACACCTGTTTATTAAACAACCAGCTAAACAGGGAAAGTGCCTTCCAACTGATCCCAGCAAAGCTGTTCTATAAACACACACTTGATATGTTTTTGAATGTGTGCCCAGCTTTTTGTCAAGTTGCCAGGCGATTTTAGTAGCTCCTGTTGTTGACTTAACCTTTGTATTTGGACAACCAGGTTGGACAACCAGTGCGTTTTCTGTCTGCCCTCTGCCATACTTAACAGATGCCAGTACTCTCTAGTTATGGTGACACTGTTTATGGCATAGACACTTGAATGCAGAAGGACATTCCAGATAAATGGTGGTGGTGGCAATGAGGGCAGTGCTACATATAGATGTCTCCATCCTTGAACTGAGTGAACGTCTTGTTAATGTGAGCTGAACATTTGCCTTCCCAGACGGGCGGGAATGTCTTCTTGTAATGTTTGTATTATCAGCTTAGTTCAGGGAAAGTGACCCAGCCTTGCCAATATGCTTCTTTCTAACTCTGAACTCTTAACTGATAAGTTCAGTATGTGCCTATGGCACTGTTATTTTGTCTTCCACTGCCCATGTCCAGTTTGTCAGTAATGCAGTTCTCTTTGAAAACATTCTGGGTTCTTCCCTTCTTTTTCCATCAATTCTAAACAACCACCCTTGTATATTTAAGGTTGATCTTATATAAAATCATTCACTTGGAACTATTTTGCTTTAACACGATTGCTGGCCTCTGTACTATCTGATTGTATAAAATGATACCATCAGGTTTTACTCTTATGTCTGATGAGGTGGACTTAATCCATAAAAGCTCACATTCCAAAAAACTTAAATACAGGAGTTAGTCTTTAAGGTGCAGCAACTTTTTTGTTGTTTTGTTTACTCTCCGATATGCTTGCACAGACTAAAACGGCTACCACTTCAAAACTGTTAATATAATGTGATTGTCTTTGGAAGAAATCATTTGAGGGCTAATTCTGGGTTTGTGTAAATATTCCTTTCTTTCTTTTTATAGCTAGTCTTACCTTATTTGCGTGTACGGGTATTTAGGAGGTGGACAAGTCACATTCTTAACATGGAAGAAATGGCTCTGACAACACATGAAGTAATGCAGTCCTATCTGGCCTTTATGAATAGTGCAGATTTCTGACATTTTGAGGGCTGCGGATCCTATCGCTTAATTCGGTGTGCAGTGATGGGATGTAACAGGTTCGCACCAGTTCGCCAGAACCGGTAGTAACTTTTCCCAGTGTCCCGGAGAACCAGTAGCAGCTTTTGGGGGGAACCACCTTCAAGGCTTACCTTTTCACTGATTCCCCCACTGTGCATGCGCACCAAGCACTTGGTGTGCATGCACGCCTACAGTGCTTGGCGCGTATGCACAGCCTCCTTGCTGTCCTCCCAAGTGGGGAGCAGGAAGAGAGAGCTGCTAGCCTGAAGCTCCCTATAGCCTGCTCCCCAGGGTAACTGGCTCACCTTTGGATGTGGTGTGTCTGTGTGTATTTTAATGTGTATTTAATATCTTTACCTATATTGACGTACCACCACAGTTCCTAAAAAGGCCTGACGGCCTGCCTTGGGGTTTTTAAGCAAAGTCTTGGAGTTATCTCATCAATAAACCACACCTGTGCTGTTCCAATTGCTGTTCCAATTGGAGAACCCTTACGGAGGTACAGCTGTTTTACATTTACATTAAGACATATTATCCTAGAGAACCGGTATGATGACCATATCCATCTTGCAACATGGTGCTGCCCAGGCACTTATACTAACAGGTAAGTGACGGGTTTGTGTTTGGGGTGGGCAGGTGGGTGGGTTGATTTATGTTTGGGGTGAGTGGGTGGATGTTTGGGTGGGTGGGTGTATTTTAATGTAATTTTTATTTTTTTATTTTTTTATTTATGGGTTCGTGTTGTGGGTGGGTGGGCAGGCGGGCTGAGGTGTGTGTGTGTGTGTGTGTGTGTGTGTGCTTATTTTATTTTATTTTATTTTTTCTTTGGCCTTGCCCACAACATCATGATGTCATGACGTTAGCTCCACCCACACTGTGATGATGTCACGGTGGGGTAGTAAATTTTTTGACATCCTACCACTGGGTGTGTGGCTGTCTTGGTATGCAACCAGCAGAATCTCATGCTTCTTTGCCAATCATGCCAAAGCAAGTTTTCCTCTGCAGCCATAAGCTCGAGCAATTCTTTTGTTTATACAAGCAGCCGAGTTTGTTTCACTTCTTCTGTCAGTAGGATGTTTACTCCTTCCATTTGAGAAACCAGTAGAAGGCAGTTCCCTATTTTATTCGGTCATTCTGGAACAAGAAAAAGAAGACTTTTCAGAGGTAGGAAAGCGTATCTTTTATTTACATGCATGGTTAAGACGCTGAACTTGATGACTGGAAGGTTGGCAGGTCAGCAGTTCAAGACCCAAATTCTGCATTCCCAGCTCCTGCCAACCTAGCAATTCGAAAGCAAGAAATTGCAAGTAGATAAATACAGTGGAACCTTGGTTAGCAAACAGCTCAGTTAACATAAAAGTTGCGTAACAAAAGGAAATCCATTGAAAATAGTGGCTTGGTTTACAGATTCCCCCCCCCCCCCCGGAACATATTAATTGGTTTTCAATCCATTCCTATGGGAAACCACATTACAATTAAAGCATTTTGGCTTTCATTGCACTCCTATGGGAAATTCGGATAAAATAATTTTCACTGTAAGAAACATCCCAGAGAACACATTAATAGGTATCACTTTGTTGGGACGGTAAACAGCATTCTGTGCGCTCTGGTGTTCAATCATGCCTGTCACATGTCCATGGAAATGTCTGCAGACTCAGACAGTGCTGGTTATTTGGTTATAAACAGATGAGTGCTGAACCCTAGAATCAGGCTGGCTTTCGAGCAAGGGCGACCTTTACTTTTATTTTATTTATTTATTTATTTATTTTTTGGATTTCTATACCGCCCTACTTGGTGTGACCAACTCAGGGCGGTGTACAACATAATTAATATACAGTCGATCAATAGAGTCCAACAATAAAGGCAGAAACATACAATATATAAAAAATGTAACAGTATAATAGCAAGATAATATTCACCTCGGGTAACACTAAGACTTGGTTCCGCAAGTCTTGATGTTATCCGATTTTTAGTGTTATCCGATCCATGTTGAAATCTTATGGGATGGATCGGATAACGTTAAAGCTCCATAGAGATACATTGTAACCGTACAGGCTTTAGCGGTTGTTATCCGATCCATCCCATAGGACCTTAATGTTATTTGATCCAATTCTCCTCCCCAGATTACTTAACGTTATGCGATTTTAGCGTTATCCGAGGTAAACGTTATCTGAGGTACCTCCTTTGTGCTTCTGCCTCTCCACCTCATCTTTTTGAGTCAGGATTTCCTACTTGGCCATGATATCTAGACTCTATTGGGGACGTTCTCTCGGAGGTTTGGTACCTCTGCCAAAAAATGGTGGTGAAGCAACTGTGTGTTTTTATGTCCATGTGCATACTGGGGTGGGTGGTTTATGAATCTGGTTTTTTTTTTTTTACTACGAAAGGAATGTAATCTTTAGTTGAAGATAACTACACCTTCCCTTTCTTCATGGTGGAAATAATACAGTAATACCTCGGATAACGTTAAGACTTGGTTCCACAAGTCTTAACGTTATCAGATTTTTTAGCCTTATCCAATGCATGCATCCGATAACATTAAAATCCTATGGAGATGACTCAGATAACGTCAACTCCATAGAGATACATTGTAAACAACACAGACTTCAAGGGAAAGTTAAGGAAACATGCTGGAACCTTAAAGAACTTTAAGAAATAATTGTCTAAAGGGTAAATACATTACAAAAACATGTCAGACCACCCTGACTTCAGGGGAACAAAACCATACAGCATTTTAAAACTTTTTTAAACTTTATAAAGTGCTTGTTTAAAAGATAAAAACAACTACATTGCAAAAACATGACAAACCGCCCTGAGGATCTGATGCTGTGATCCTGATTGTGCCACCTTGGGAGAAAGAGCGCGGGCAGCCCACCCTTCTCCCAAGGCAAGCTGTTGAGTCCCAGCCACATCTCGGGGAATTTGAGGCAAACATTTGCATCGGATAATGTTAACATAACATTGTGCGATGCAAATGTTTGCCTCAATTCCCCCAACGTTATCCGATTTTCTATTTCGATATTCGATTTATATCCCGCCCCAATCATGCAATGCGACTCTGGATGGGTTACAGACATATCAATACAATATAAAACATAATATCCATTAATACAATAAAATATCATTACCACCCCCAACCCCTAGTTACAATTACAAATCAAAATCACCAAATCCCCAATCATAGTTACAAATTACCCAATTTCAGGTCATTAAAGACACATCATAATTATTATAGAACAATACATTTAAAATGAATAAATAAATCAATCTCGAACTAGTCCTCTCAGCTCCGGATGTCCATTGGGGCAGCGGCAGGTCTTGAAGCCGCCCGCCCGCGCCGCGCAGCAGCTGGGCTCACTCTCTGGGTCGGGCTGGATGAGAGCCAAAGTTCGTTGGGGGGCAGGTCTTTTAGCCTTATCCGATGCAAACATTATCCTGCATGCTGAATTTTGTCCACGATGGGATTTCAGGGCATTTTCTCAGTTTCTAGTGGCTTGGTGGGGATCCTGTTCCTGGGATCAGGAGCACATAACTCCTGCTTGTGCATCTGTTTTGGGAGCCAAAGGGCAAAATGCAATAAGACTTCATTGAGAATTTAGTTGAGCTCTCTTAATGTCCTTCATGGCATTTTGAGCATGTGACTGGAATATGCAAAGAGCCATATAACCTCTCAGATCTAAAGAGAAATTGATACCTGTTCTTAAAATGCAACACTGCCATGGTTCAGTGTGTTTCATTTCTTGCCAGGAATACAGTCATACCTCGCATAACGAAAGTAATTCGTTCTGAGAAGCTGCTCGCTATGTGAGGGTTTTTTTTTTCAAATAGCGAAAATTCCTATGGGAAAACTCACATAACCAGCATTTCTATGGAAAAACTTGCATAGCGAAAAATTTTCATTATGTGAGGTTTTCCCCATAGGGAAAGTCCGACTCGCATAGCAAAAATTTTCATTATGCGAGTCAGATCACTTTTTGAAAAACACGCTTATTATGCGAGTTTTTCGCTAAATGAAACACTTGTTATGCAAGGTTTGACTGTACAACAAAGCCATTGAGCTGTGTTCATAAAATAAATGCAGACACTGTCCTTTGCAGGGGTATGAGATTTTGTCAACTTTAGTTTTCCTGCTGCCATAATACATTCTTTTTTTAGAAAAGCATGTGTATAGTGGACTTCAATTTGGCAGTAAATTAGCCAGATTCTGCATCTCTCCACAATGATGATTATTATTGTGATTGTGAAGAGTTGGCAACCCAAATCTGGAAGAATATCCTCAGGCTAGAGACTGTTGGGTTCTTTACAGATTTCAGAAGCGTTTGCAAATTTAAGAGGCACATGTGTTAATTTGAATAAAAGCATGATTAAACATGATAAGCTTAGTTAAGAATTGTAACTCTGTTTTCTCTTCTCCAGTTCCCTCTTGTAATTTTCAATCACTTTAGGGTGAAGGGAAACAGACAGCAGTTGTGTTCATGCAAGCTGTCTTTTTGCTCCTTGAAAGACCTATGCATTTCTGCTTCATTTAGCATGCAAATTAAATAATGCCAACAGTGTCAGTCAGGCACCCAGATTTTTTCATTAGGCTGTAATTCTGGGTTATGGATATGAAGTATAAAAATACCATAAATGGATAGGGAGCACATTTCCTGCTAACGCTTTCTTGGCCTCTTTGGCTGTATGCACATATACTTCAGCAGAGTAGTATTTCCTTATGGTACAGCCATTATTTTTGTCATCAGAATAGAGGACTTTTTATTTATTCATTTATTATTTATTAATCACATTTATATCCCGCCCTCATCAAAAGACTCAGTGCGGCTTACAAGACTAAAAACACAATTAAAACACATTGATTACATTAAAAGGTTAAAAAATTTAAAAGTTAAAAGGATTAAAAAATTAAAAAGATAACAGGGAGAGAGGTGGGGGTCAAAAGAGCCAGCCGGCTGAGGTGACCATCTGGCCCACACCCCACACATGCCCTGCCGGCCACGTCTTTACCCTCTTCCTGAAGGGCAGCAGCTCTGTCTGGATACCCAACTCACTTGGCAGGAGATTTCATAGGGCCGGAGTGGACACTGAAAAGGCTCTCTAGCAAGCCTCTCTAGCTGATGGCACAACCATCTGTTTATACCCAATCTGGCCTTGCTGCTGGAACCAGACCAATGGATAAGATTGACTCAATGCTTGGGTAATTTCAATTGCTGTTGGTGTTGCTGTTGGTGAAGAAGCTTTAAATGAGACATCTGCTTTAATCTGTAAGTAGTCTTCATTTGAGAACTTTTTGCTGCCAATGTTCATGGGAATCTTTGCAGTCAGTTGGTAACTTTTATCTTAATAAAGTATTTCCGGGCAAGCAGCTAAGCATGTAAAAATCATTTGTAGATAGTAATACAGTAATACCTCGGATAACGTTTACCTCGGATAACGCTAAAATCGCATAACGTTAAGTAATCTGGGGAGGAAAATTGGATTGAGTAACATTAATGTTATTCGATCCAATTCTCCTCCCCAGATTACTTAACGTTATGCGATTTTAGTGTTATCCGAGGTAAACATTATCCGAGGTATTACTGTATAGCAGATATGGGACTGCGGTGTATCAAGAGGTTAAGACGCTGAACTCGATGACTGGAAGGTCGGAGTTCGATTCCCGAGTACTGCACAATGGAGTGAGCTCCCATCTTTGTTCCAGCTCCTGCCAACCTAGCAGTTCAAAAGCAAGAAATTGGGAGGGTAAACAGCATTCCGTGTACTCTGGTGTTTAGGCGCGCCTGCCACATGTCCACAGAAACATCTGCAGATGCAGACAATGCTGGCTCTTTGGCTATAAACAGAGATGAGCACTGAACCCTAGAGTTGGCTATGACTGACTTTTGAGCAAAGGCAACCTTTTGGATATAGCAGTCTGGCCAGGTTATCCTGCTATGGTAATAGAGTAGACCATACTGCCAGCGACTCAACACTGAATGTCAGGCGGTGTTTAAGCAACATGACAACCCTGAGGACTGATGGCCTTGAGTGCCGAAGTCCACAGGGAAGGGTGATGATCCCCAGGTGGATTCAGTCCCACTTGAATCCATCTTGATGGAGGGCAGCAGCTTCATCAATACTAGCCTGGGGTTGAGGAGGACTTTGTGTGCCAAAAAGTCTCAGAGCCAAAAAGTGACTCCTGGAACTGGATCAGTGGTACGGGTGTCACGCTGTGATGTGGAAGGCAGATGAAAGGCCATTGCATTATATTGTTCTCAGGACAGTCTTCATGGCTGATCACAATGAAGATCACCATTATTCGGATTCAGATATGGCAAAAGAAGAAGAAGAAAATATAGTAGATGGTAAGTTGGGAGAAGAGGTACCTGACACCACCTTTCTTTATTTCCAGAAAGTAAATCACCCTTTTGTCCTTTAATGCGAGACCTGATCATAGCATCTTATCAAGGTACACTCTGACCCTGAAGCCATTTGTACCCTGTCCATATTGCTCCATTGTCTCTCAGTTCAACCAGAGCCATGTTGCCACAACAATCATATACAGTAAAACCTCACATAAAGAGTGTCTTGCTTAGAGAGTAACTCGCTAAAGAGCAGAATTTTCTCTGAATGGCCGCCTCGCTTAACAAATAAAACCAACCAAAAACTCGCTTAACAACTAAATCAGGTTTCACAATCCCCCCCCCCGCCAGAAGTCACAATTGGTCACTTACAACGGTGTTTCACTTAAAGAGCAAACTCGCTTAAAGAGCAAATCCATGGAACACATTATGCTCTTTTAGCAAGGTACCACTGTACAGTAATACCTCGGATAACGTTTACCTCAGACAACGCTAAAATCGCACAACGTTAAGTAATCTGGGGAGGAGAATTGGATCGAATAACGTTAAGGTCCTATGGGATGGATCGGATAACAACCACTAAAGCCTGTGCGGTTACAATGTATCTCTATGGAGCTTTAATGTTATCCAATCCATCCCATAGGATTTTAATATGCATCGGATAACACTAAAAATTGGATAACACCAAGACTTGTTTGGAACCAAGTCTTAGCGTTATCCGAGGTATTACTGTATCTGCCTTTTTATTCATTTCATCATGAAGCAGTCCCGGCTGGTAGAAATTCTTAGCCCCTTTTACCAACCAACAGGAAATAGTCATGCTGTTTATAAAACAAACCAAATATTTCCTGGAATAGTTGCCGTGTTAGTCTGTGGTTCAGGCATCTCAGAAAACAAAACAAAATAAACAAAATAAAATAAAGTAAAATAAAAAACACAGTAGCACTTTAAAGACTAACTGCTATATTTTCACTGTTAGCTTTCGTGGATCAAGTCCACTTCATCAGGTCTGATGAAGTGGACTTGATCCACAAAAGCTAACAGTGAAAATATAGTAGTTAGTCTTTAAAGTGCTACTGTGTTTTTTATTTTACTTTATTTTATTTTGTTTATTTTGTTTTGTTTTGTTTTTTGAGATGCCAAATATTTCTTTTTTGCTGTTCAATAGGCAGGCCGTTCCACATATCAGTAACCCATCTATCTATACGGCAGTCCAGTCCACATGTCCACAGATATTTTGTCTGGTTTATCCTTATACTTTTAAAATGAGACCTGAATAACAGATTAAAAATAATCAGCAAGTATTAGACCTTCTTGTGGCAGTTTGTAGTGGCTTCACTAGAATTAACTAGGCTAGATTTATTGTTGTTTTCATTCTTTTATGTTGTTTCTGAAAGATAACTTGAGGTTTAGAATGCACTCCAGTTTCTGAGAATGTCATAAAAATAACTTAGAAGTTTGATAAACACTACACTGCAGACACAAGTTGTATACATGTATCAGTGATAACACTGCCCAACAACATTTTGCTATTGGAAATAACACATGTGATTTACATGATATCAAATGTGCTGATTCCATATCTGAACTCAGAATTTGCCTATCACGTACATACAGATTTTAAGGTGTGCTACAGCTGTTCAAATGGTTGGTAATTGGGTAATGTATTTTTACATGCGAACATTATAACAGTTGCAGCTGCCACTATGCCTGCTGCCACCTCAGCTGAATCGCATCCCCTGGTGGCATGCATGTTCCAGCAGTGTCTTGGCAAGACAGTAAGCTGACAACAGAAATAGGTATATAAGGCAAGATAGACCAAGGGCTTGTCTCTAGTGTGAAACCATCTTATTGGATAATTCATTCTAGGCCATAGTGAGTCTGTTTTGAGCTAAAGATGAGTAGGTGCAGCTGTTAATAAACTGGACAATTTTTGCTACATTTGTGGAGCAAACCCTTCCCCCCCCCCAGCTCATTTAGTGGAAGATCATGCATGCTTTTAAAAGTTTTAAACTAGATTTTTTAACTGGTGTGGGTGGGGAGATAATTTTTTCAGAGTTTTTAGGAATTTTAAGGGTCTCTGTAGTTTTAAATGTTGGGGATTTTTATGTATGCCGCCCAGAGTCGCATGTCAATTGGGGCGGCTATACAAAATGAATAAATGAATGAAATAATAATAATAATAATAATAATAATAATAATAATAATAATAATAATAATAATAATAATAATAATAATAATAATAATAATAATAATAATAATATACCCTACGTGATCAACACAAGAACCTAACTAGGGTGAGATTTGCTAACTTAAAATCCTAATGTCCTAGGCACAATCGGACTTCAGATTTGGATTCAGCGCACTTAACATGTGGATTAGACCAAGTAGCAGACAATATTTATTTTTTTGTGATGCAGCGTAATCACTGTTGTGTTTATTGTTCACTAACATTTGCTGCAGCATATAAGTATGGTGGATGCAATATTCAAGATGTAATGGGTATGCCCTAACTAAAATATATAAATAAAGTGGGAAACTATCTTACTGCTTTCTTTCTGTGAAAAGACACATTTCTGAAATAATGCCTTGGGTTGAAAGGAGAAATCTATATCCTTCTGCGTCCTCAATACTACTGGGGAAAAGAAGCAAGGGTTACCACAAGTGAATAAGAACTGTATGTGGATTATTTTTTCCATTAAATAAATACATAAAATAGGCACAGCAGATGGTGGACCACATCTGGATTCTGGTGACTGCCAACTTTTTTTAAAAGTAGGTTTTGTGAGCTGGAAGAGCCTTCATAGAGCAAGCACTGGTTTTATTGGCCAGTTTTCTGGAAAGTTCCTGTTGTTCCCTCATGCTCAGTGATGGGATGTTACAGGTACGCACCAGTTCACCAGAACCGGTAGTAACTTTTCCCAGTGTCCCGGAGAACCAGTAGCAGCTTTTAGGGGAAACCACCTTTGGGGCTTACCTTTTCACTGTGCATGCGTGCCAAGCACTTGGTGTGCATGCACGCCTACAGTGCTTAGCGCGTATGCATGGCCTCCTTGCTGTCCTCCCAAGTGGGGAGGAGGAAGAGAAGCTGCTAGCCTGAAGCTCCCTATAACCTGCTACCCAGAGTAAGTGACTCACCTTTGGATGTGGTGTGTCTGTGTGTATTTTAATGTGTATTTAATACCTTTACCTATATTGACGTACCACCACAGTTCCTAAAAAGGCCTGACGGCCGGCAGGCCTGGCGGCCTGGCTTGGGGTTTTTAAGCAAAGTCTTGGAGTTACCTCATCAATAAGCTACACCTGTGCTGTTCCAATTGCTGTTCCAATTGGAGAACCCTTAAGGAGGTACAGCTGTTTTACATTTACATTAAGGCATATTATCCTAGAGAACAAGTATGATGACCATAACCATCTTTCAACATGGTGCTGTCCAGACACTTATACTAACAGGTAAGTGACAGGTTTGTGTTTGGGATGGGTGGGTTGATTTATGTTTGGGGTGTGTGTGTATGTATTTTAATGTAATTTTAATTTATTTATTTATTTATTTTATTAAATTTATTTACGGGTTTATGTTTTTGGCAGTTTATTTATTTATTTATTTATTTATTTCTCATACTTGACTCATAGTTGACTCTGGATACCATAAAAGGACAGCAAATTGTTGTTTATTTAATTTCTAATTCCTCTATTTTCATTAATGTGAATAAAAGGTTCTTGTGGGGTTTTCTCTTGTTGGTGCCCAAACAACATGGCCATCGTATGCATCTTCACTTGAAGTGGAAGCACCTTGCAGACATCAAAATGTCTGGTTTCAAGGCAATCTTTTTCTCATATAGTAGTGGTATTGGTAGGAGAGAAATGACTGCTAGGAATTTTCTTTTTAAAGGAAGATGTGGTGTTGTGATCTAGTAGTCATATAGTTTCCTTATTTTTTCCAAGCAGTGCCTTTGCGAAAGCAGATTTGAGACAGTGAGAATTTCTGGAGGCTTCCCAGCAGTTAGGACAGAAACAGGCAGCTGGGTGTGGTGGGTTCAACTTTATGAGCCATGGTTTTACTGCTGCCCAAAATAACTTGCTCAGGGCCTGCTAATGGGCAAGGGATTGCTCAACATTGGTTTGTCTAGTCCCTGTTCTTCCAGAAATGGGCTACAATTAAACCTTGTCTGGAACCATGCCTAAAAGCTTGAAGAAAGTTTCACAACAGAGCATTTAGGCAGAAACCTCAGATTTTTTTTTAAATAAAAAGATGGCAGCTATTCAAGCAGAAAAGAGAGAGAGAGAGTAGTGAAAGCAGGGCTTTGAACACTTTGGTAAACTTTATTATTAGTCACTAAGGTTTCTGTTATAGATTTGCTTTGGATTGGAAGCTGTAGTTCGTGGTGTCCAATGTAGGTAGGTCCTTGGGGGTCAACTTTTCATCCTTGTATGCTCCATGGTCAACCCCATGCCCAGAAATGGGTTAAAAGTCCCTGTGATTTTGACCCTTTTCTCCTTCAGTGATGGAGGGGCTAGAACCTCTTCAATGGAAAATAAATAAAAATAAATAAAATGCCTTGGGTTTGGGATTCTTTTTGAATGAAAATACTGTAAATTTCAACAGGGGGTCTTGAGGAGTCTGGCAGCAGATGGACATTTTCTGTCTGTGTTTTAGATAAGTCTGAAAAGCTGACCTTATTGAATATACAGTAATAATGTCTGTTGGGTGCATTTGGAAGTCTTGTTAAAACACCTGTTCCTTCAGGGCCACCCAAGGAACAGTTCAAACTGGGACAGTCACTCATCTTATATAAAATCTTTACAGAGGCAGAAGTAACCTGAGCAGACATTCCTCAGACAGTGTTTTGAAATCTCTCTCCCTTTTTAATCGTATCCACCATGAGAGAGTCAATCGCTGTGACTGAAAAAGTGTGTGTCCTCATTAGCAGATCCGTCAGTGAATGTCAGAGGTTGGCAAGTTTTTGTTATTCATTTAATGATGATGATGCCAGAAATTATTCTGGGTTGATAGGATTATTGCAGAAGAAACACTGCTCAGAGAACGCCCAAATGAGGGTCTTTCATGTCCCCAAGAGCTGGGCCAGAGACGGGCGCTCCATCCATCATGCAGTACCCGGGTCTTGAACTGCCGATTTCCCAGCCTTCCAGCTAACAATGCGAGCTTCTTAACCACTGAGCCACTGCAGCCCCTATTTATTTTATTCAAAGGCATTTATTTATTTCACTGAATTTTGTCCACCAGGACTCCCAAAATGTTGTGCAATTAAAAAACAAACATGAAGCAATGTTCCCAAAATGTTTTTTAAAAAAACTTTAAAAATCTATTTTGAAACCAGTTTAAACACCAAGGGCATACAGAACAATATAATCTTGGCTGGTTGCCAGAGGTTGAACACAGATGGATCCAACTTTTTCCCTCAAGTGAGGTGCTATAACAAAACAAAACCTGCCTTCTCTACTCAGGAATCTGGTTTCTTGTTCGGGGTGGGACATACAACAGGGCCTCTGTTGGGGATTTCAAATTGAGGTTAAAGTTGATGACCTGCTGAGAGCAACTTAGCCATCCTGTTCTTCTATGACATAGAATCTATGTCAATGATGGCCAACCTTGGCACTCCAGGTGTTCTTGGACTTCAGTTACCAAAAGCCCTGATGAGCAGGAGTACTGACTTGGTCTTCTGGTAATTGAAGTCCAAGAACACCTGGAGTGCCAAGGTTGGCCATCACTGTTCTATGTATTGTCACTCACTTGATAATGTCTTCTCTTCAACTAACCTAAAGAGTTGATCAAGCAGGTGGTGTGGTATTTATTTATTTATTTAACCAAACTTCTATGGTAGGAATGAAAAGCAGCTGTTGCTAAGAGCTTGCTTACCTGTTTTTCCTTTGCAAGTAAACTGGGTGGAATCAAGGCAGCAAAGTGAGGGAGGAAAAGAAAAAACACCAATTACTGCCTGCAACAGTGAGAAAGTCAATACACTCAGAGGTTTCTCATCCAAGGAAATCCTCCCACACAATGCTACTAGAACAGGAGCACCCAAACTATGGCCCATGGGCCCAATTAGGCCCCTGCATATCATTAATGCGGCCCGTGGTGAGTCCCCGGGTGCAGCGCACCAGGTTTACCCTTCCAGCGCTGCGGATTTTGAAGCAGAGGCTCTGAAAATTTTCCCAGTGCGGCTATCGGCTTTGGCAAAGGCTGCAGAGGGGATGGGACCGGCCCAGAGGCTGAAAGTGCAATCGCCGCCACCGCTGACGTCAAACTGTCAGTAGCAGCAGCAGCCCACCTCTGGCCCCCTCCCCCACAGCTGTGTGTTGGGGGTGGGACTGGCCTGTGGGAAAAAAGTTTGGGCACCACTTTACTAGAAGGATGATCCTGCAGGAAGTACTGCATTAGAAAGCCATGCTATTGGTGTCTCCAAAAATAATCTTCCTGGTTGCTTTGATAAAATGAAGGATCCTAGGAGAATTTTGATAGCATAGCTAGGAAAGATGTCTGTCTCAGACTCTTGAAGAGTCTTCTGATTGAGTTCAGAACAATGTTGTCCATGGAGTAGATATGTTCCCGGTGTGAAAATAATAAATAAATGCCACACACCAGTGGCCAGAGCTTGAAAATAACTAGTTACAAGTAAGGGGTATATATTACAAGTTCCTTTTGATTAACTGGTCATATAATTTGTAGTATCAAAGTTACTTCTGTGTGTAAGGAAGAACACCCAAATTATTTAGCTGTTCCAAGTAGAAACACTGATTTCACCATCTGCGTTTCACATACACAGATTTCAATGTTTCCATTTCATATACATTCCCTTTGAAACACTGAAGTGACCCCTCTTCGTTTCTAGCAGGCAAGTGGGGTGTCATAATTCTAGGATAGTCATGTTAGCTCATTCTTCAGACGACTATTACACATAGCTTCAGCCCTTTCTTCCCCTCTATGAGAAGAATAATTCTAAATATACTTGGAGGCCTGTTTGTGATAATTGTTACAAGCTGACATACATGACATGATTTGAATGTCACAAATCACTTTATAAAGGGTTGTTTATAAATTTGTATTATTTATAAACCTGTAATTGTTTTATAGATTTCCTCCCATGTGGTGTAATGGATACAATGCTCAAGAGGCTTTGGTTTGAGTCATTCCTTGGTAACAGAAACTCACTGGAGAGGGGTGAAACTGGTAAAACTATTCCCTAAATACAATATATAACTTATGTTGAAAGCCCTTTGAGCATTTCTGTTAACCAGTTCTGACTTGATGCACAGTACAAATTGGTTTATAATGATCTAATAAAAATGTACAGATGCTTTGGCAAGCAAAATAGAATATGACCACAACTATCACCTATTCCAGTGGTGGTGAACCTATGACACATGTGGCTTGCCCAGCGGATAGTGCAAAGCGTGGTAGTGTGGGGGTGGTATGCATGTGCACGTGTGTGCAGCTTGAAGCACACCGGTAGCATCACCGGCAAGTGTGATGCATAATGTTAAATAATGTTAAATAATGTGTTAAACCACCCTGGGTCGCCTTCGGTGAGGAGGGCTGTATAGAAATTTAAATAAATAATGCCTGCTGCCCATCTCCCCCTGCCCCTTTGGGCACTTGTTTTTTAAAATGTTCGCCATCACTGACCTATTCCATTGATGGCGAACCTTGGCACTCCAGATGTTCTTGAACTTCAATTCCCAGAAGCCCTGACTAGCAGGTGTGTTGACTTGGGCTTCTGGGAATTGAAGTCCAAGAACACCTGGAGTGCCAAGGTTCCCCAACATGAGCCTATTCCATGATGGCAGGAAGAGAAGTGTAACCATATTAGTCTGTTTGCATTTAAAAAAATAGGACAGTACTCATTGCTGATCCAGTGTAACGTTAACTTAGTAAAAGATCTCCCTTGCTGGAAAGCCAATTGAGTCCAACTCTAGGGGGCAGCACTCCTCTCCATTTATAGCCCAAGAGCCAGTATTTTCTGCATTTGTAAACGTTTCCATGGTCGTGTGGCAGGCATGACTTAAATGCCAACGTGCATATAATGCTGTTAGCTTTCCCACTAAAGTGGTACTTATTTATCTACTTGCAATTTCTTGCTTTCAAGTTGCTAGCTTGTCAGGAGCTGAGACTGACAATTGGAGCTCACTCTGTTGAGGCTCAGGTCTCTAACTGCTAACCTGCCAACCAAGCTCGGCATTTTAACCACTAAGACTAACTGGGTCTGCTGTTTATGGGACTACCTGTAGGATGCTGGCCAGAGAATTCAAACATGGTTTGTTGCAAGCTTTTGTCAACTGCATCGCCATGACATCAGATACTGAAATGCTGCCTCAGCTGGTAGAGCAATAGATCCATGCACTGGGATCTTCGTGTGTGTGTGTGTGTGTGTGTGTGTGTGTGTGTGTGTGTGTGTGTGTGTGTGTGTGTGTGTGTGTGTGTGTGTGGGTGTGGGGGGTGTGGGGGGTGGGGGGTGGTGGTGGTGGTGGTTGGGTGATGTGGGGGTGGTGTGCATGCTGATCAGCCAGCTAAAGCTTTACTCCATGAATCTTGTAAAGTGATCTGGAATCTATTAAAGCTTATGCTAAGTAAAACTTGTTAATTTTTATTGTTTTTATTTCTAATATGCATCGTTTGAACATCTAAAGATAATATCCTGATGTTTCCTCTCTAGGCTATCCTTTTAAAAGCTTTTTTCTTTCTTTTAAGAAATAGAACCAAAACCTTCCGAGGCTTTTTAGGTGGCCAGATGTCTCTCTACATTTGAAAGTCACAAGCTCCGTTCAGGAGTGTCAGGCCTTAATTGGTTTGGCTGTGAGAACATTATTTTGCAATTTCCAGATATACCCTGTAGCACTTTCACTATTATTAACAAAGGAGTCCAGAGCACAGCCTTCCCTTGTGCCCTTCTTAGCTGTACTTTGACATTATTTTTAGGCAGAGCATAATAGGTACCACCCCAAGCTGATCTGTGGATCCATGAAAGGGCCTCATTGATGTACTGTCTTCTGTAACAAGTTGATAACAATGACTTCCAAATTCCTTTTAATCTTATTTATGGCCTTAGGCTCAAATTCAAAGGTTAGTCTTTCTCGGGATAGATGCACTTGAATGTTTCAAGGTTGAAACTGATGTGGACTGGTTTTTATTAGATATAAATATATCCTAGTTACATAGAAATATAATACATCTAACAGAGACTGTATTGTATCTACCTTTTTAGTAAGACTATACCAATATATTCTTAGAGATATAGCTTACAATATTTCTAGGTATACTATACAATATAATAATAGCATGTTAGCTTACATATGTTAGTCTATACCAGTGCTGGCGAACCTTTTAGAGACTGAGTGCCCAAACTGCAACCCAAAACCCACTTATTTATCACAAAGTGCCAACATAGCAACAGGGGAGGAAGGAAACACTCCCATTGGGCTGCTGGGCAGAGGGGCAGGGTGAACTCTGTGCTGGGGGGATGAATTGCTCCTGTTGGGCTGTTGGGCAGAGTGGTGGGGCAAACTGTGCTGGGAGAGGGAGGAAGCGCTCCCATTGGGCTGCTAGGCAGAGGGGCAGGGCAAACTCTGTGCAGGATCAACCATATGGGTGCCTATAGAGTGGACTCTGAGTGCCACCTCTGGCATATGTGCCGTAGGTTGGCCACCACTGGCCTATACACTTAAGCACATAAAAGTCATGTTATTCTTATATGTAATCTCCTTTACACCAGACGCGTAGTGAGGGGGTGGCCCGCCCCGGGTGCCACTTTGCGGGAGGTGGCACAGCCACTACCCCAGACTTCCTGGTGGCTGGGGCACGTGCCGGGACCCTCTGTCACTGCCGGGCTGGAGGGTGTGGGCCCTCCAAGCCCGGTGGCTGCAGCTTGTCTACCTTCGGCAGTGCTGGCACCCAGAGCGGCAAGGCTGGTGGTCTTTGCGGCCTCGTGGCCGGAGCATCGCCGGCCAGGCCTTGCAGGGGGTCCTCCAGCTGCGTGCGCGAGGCTGCGGCGACTGCCGGCCTCGCTTCCCAGGTGTCTCTGCCGCTGTGCGCCTGGGTCCCCTGATGGTGGGTCCCCACTGGGCCCACCCCACACTGCCCCAGACCCTGGGCCTCGCCCGTGCCATCGGGGTCCCAGGCATGTGGCCACCCCGCCTCCGAGCCCGGCACCCCCCCCCAAAAAAAAAAAACAAAAAAAAACAGGTAGGACTTTCCTCCCTGGGAGGGGGCAAGTTTAGCCTGGGCTACCGGGCGCCTAAACCCGCCCTATGCCATTGCTTTACACAAGTCTTTATTTTTATGCTCTGCTTAGCATACTCACATAATGTTTACTATATTCATTGTTTAGTAAAATTCTATGCCAGTATTCCCAGAGACATTATAAATAAAGGATACTTTATATTTTATATTTAGTAAGTAAAATGTATAAGTAAAATGTAACATTTAATAGTAAGATGAAGAAATCATCGGCCCTTTGTGTGGTGCGCTTTTCATGCTGTTTAGCCTTGAGTTCAGACACTAAGAGATAAGGTTGACTCTTGGAATGCTTTTCTAAGAGTGTTAGCCATCTTCACACCAGACCTCACAATTATCCATCAATCGTTTTACAGCTTTATAGTAGGAAAGAAGGAAAGGAGTGAACTCCAAATGTACTGGTCTTGGAGTTTGTCCAAGGCTGGGACTATATCTCCCATCACTTGGGAAGGCCCCGGTTGGCAAGGGTCAGCTGAGGATTTTGCTGATTATCTGGCGGAGAAAATTGCTCAGATTCGCTTGAAGTTTGACCCTAGCGTAGTTGCTGTGGATCTGGAGTTGACTGGAATGCAGTCTGGCCAAGTTATCTGGGATCGGTTCGATCCAGTTGTTCCTGAGGAAGTGGACAGGCTCCTTTTATCTGTCTGTGCCTCTGCCTGTCTATTAGACCCTTGTTCTGCCTGGCTAGTCAAGGTGTCCAATGCGGTCACAAGTAATTGGGTCAGGGCAATAGTCAACGCTTCCTTGCAGGGTGTGTGTTTCCTGCACCATTAAAACATGCTTTGGTGCGCCCTCTCCTGAAGAAGCCAGTGCTCAACCCAACGATATTGGCTAACTATCGGCCTGTCTCCAACCTCCCCTTTTTAGGGAAGGTCCTGGAGAAGGCAGTGGTGCTACAGTTGCAGGGTGTTCTGGGTGAAGCAGATTATCTGGACCCCTTTCAGTCAGGATTCAATCTCAGATATGGTACCGAGTCTGCATTGGTCACGCTGTTGGACATCTCTGGTGGGAGCGGGACAGAGGTTATCCGTCTGTCCTTGCTTTTCTTGACTTATCAGCAGCCTTCGATACCGTTGATCACAGTATCCTGGGGCGGCTCCAAGGATTGTGGATCGCAGGGCACTGTTTAGTCCTGTTTGCCTCATTTCTGAGGGGCCTGACCCAGTCAGTGTGTTTAAAGGATGAGATGTCCAGCTCTAGGCCTCTCCAGTATGGGGTGCCTCAGGGCTCAGTTCTCTCCCCTCTTCTATTTAACATTTATATGAAGCCGCTGGGGGAGATCATTCGTTCCCACGGGGTGAGGTATCATCAGTATGCTGATGATACTCAACAATACATCTTGGCCCGTGGTGATCCCAGCAATGCACTCAGAGTCCTTTCCAGGTGCCTGGAGGCTGTTGAGGCCTAGATGGGAGACAACGGGCTACAACTGAATCCCGGCAAGACTGAGTGGCTATGGGTTAGGGGCCCCGCGTTATCTTAGGAGCTACCATCTTTGGTTCTGGATGGGGATACTTTGCCCCAAACATACCCAGTGTGTAATCTGGGGGTCCTCCTGGATTCACATCTAATGCTTGAAGAGCAAGCAAAACGGCCATCCAGCCCTCAAAGCTGACTGAGAGCATGATCCGGTCCCTGGCTTGAAAAGGTTGGGAACCCCTATCTTATAGTGAACAGTTCATTTTCTCCTATGAATCTCTTCCACTAGGCTGTCTGCAACTAATTTACAAATAATTGTTCCACTAAACATTTTTTTATACATTTATATTGTTATCACTTTATTCTGGTATGTCTTCCATTTTAATTTTCTAAGCTGTCACGATCTCCTAAAATGGAACTGTCAGTACAGAATTATTTTGTGCTAAATCCAAGTTTTTCTAACACTCAACAACTAGTATAACAAGTGTTTCTTATCCTTGCAACCCTTCATGATGCCTGTAAACTGTTCCAGATGGTTACTGAGCTTTCCAGAGTTTTTAAGAATGCATAGAGGCACTGCAGGGAATAGATGCAAATGTCTTGGTTTCATTAATAGAAATAGTTTTGTCAGCAGAACAGAACATAAGAGGATGCATAGTGTGAAAGATAAATAAAGATAGTCGTATAAATAGACCGTTTCAGCAATATGATCTGTTAATAATACTAATTGTGTGCTGTCAAGTCAATTCTGGTTTATAGTGATCCTTTTTCAGTGCTTTCTAGGTAGAGAATATACAGAAATGGTTTACCAATCTTTTTTTCTTAGGGCTCCCTGGGACTGTGCAGCTTGCTCATGGCTTCCCAGGGTGGCTGTTTCCCAGGAAGCAAAGTGGGGAATCAAACTCCCAACCCTTGGCTCCAAAGCCAAGTACCTATCTCACTGAGCTTACCATACCATAAATCTTTCCCTTCTTGTGTGAAATAACACTTCTAGCACAAAACGTACATAATTACATAAAATTCTTAATTGTATGCCATTATTTTCTGTAACAAAAGCCAGTGCTCCATGTAACTTATCAGCAAGGTAATAACAGTAGTTATGCATCATAATAGTAAAGGTAAAGGTCAGTTATGTCCAACTCTAGGGGTCAGTGCTCGTCTCCGATTGCAGCCAAAAAGCCAGCATTGTCTGCATCTGCAGATGTTTCCTTGATCATGTGCCAAGCGTGATTAGGCATTGGAGCGCACAGCACTCAGTTACCTTTCCTGCCAATGTTGTACCTATTTATCTACTCACAATTTCTTGTTTTCAAACTGATAAATTGGCAGGAACTAGGACAGACTATGGGAGCTCATTCCGTCACACAACACTTGTGTCTTGAACTGCTGACCTGCTGACCTTTCAGTCTTCAAGCTGAGTGTCTTAACCACTAAGCCAGCACGATCCCTTTTTGCATCATAATACTACCTCCTTGTTTGAGGGAGACTATCATGGAGTGGCAGATTTTAGGGTGGAAGAAGAACACCCCCTCCAAAAAACTTCAGTACAGTATATGGCACTGTTTTGTTACATACAGTATTAGTTAACATCCTCGGTGTTATTTTTTAAAAAAAATCCCTTAAATATCCTGCCCTAATAATGGACCTTATCCTTTTATGGTTACTTTATAGTTAGACTCTGGGATTGTTCATTTTGTGGAAGGGTAGAATTGCTGACTCATTCCTTGCTGTGAATTCAGAGCAGTATATTTAAACAGAATATATATATATATATATGTGAGAGAGAAAAGACATTCTACTCTGATTGCTGCAGATGAGCCGTTGTGGATTTTTCTGCCACTTACAGATTTCGATATTTCTCTTCTACTTTACTTTTCTAGCTCTCAAAGTCCAAACAAGAAGGATCATCCCCAGCGCGTTTAGTGCCGCAGCCAAAACAGTCGGATGGAATTCCCAGAGTTAGCATCCATTTAACGGACAGTTCATGTTTGGAAGAGATGGATTTAGCTGATGAAGTCTCCTTCATAAGCAGCGCTGCCTTCTTCTCCAGGTTAGTGGCCTTTCTTTTCCCATCAAAGTCAAGATGTAGCTTTTGAATCTTATTTCGAAAGCATTGCTGTGTTTTGCTGGAGGCACAAAGATTTACAGCATTGCAGCAGAGCTTGTGAATATGTAAGTGGTGAGCAGCCAGACATTAATTTAGGCACTTGCTGTGTATGTTATCATTAGTACTGAAGAGGATGTTTGGGTTTTTTATGTATACAGTTAAGACTCTGCAGTGCTAATAGCAGGCCATAAAAGCATGTTCTATTTTATGGGTTATTTAAGACTGTTATCAGAAGTAATGATCTTAGGAAGCCTAAGATATTTCCACAGTAAATAA
The DNA here is from genome assembly GCA_030440675.1 of Furcifer pardalis. NCBI lineage: Eukaryota > Metazoa > Chordata > Lepidosauria > Squamata > Chamaeleonidae > Furcifer > Furcifer pardalis. Next base: position 89,281,563 of record CP126892.1, read on the forward strand.
GATTTTGTGTTCCTTGAGATGGCAAGCAGTTCTTTTCAGTGCTTCTGATTGTAAGGGAGTTAGAAATAATGGGTTGGAATTTGTTTGCCTACTAGTTTCATTACAGTACTTACGATATAAGGTGGAAAAATTTAATAGTTTCTTACTAATTCTTCTTTGCATGCATTCATTGTACTAATACAAGTAGCATCATCTTGTGGAGCACAACCTATTAATTTACTAAGGAATCATGTAAATCCTGTAATGGGGGGACACACACCTTTAGTTACTTATACAGAGGACTAGCACATGAGGAGTGATGGTCAGATAAGGAGGAATTATAGACAAGGAAGCAGAAACAAATAGGTAGGACAAGCATTAATTTTAGACAAATGCCCCGGATTTGACGTTTGCTTAGAATTCTTTGCCAAACACCTTTAGTAATTCTGAACAGCAGCAGAGAAAAATGCAAAATGCAATATATATTTTCCTTTGCACTGGCTTATGAATGAAACAGATACACACAACCCATCTGATGCTTCTGATTGTTAAAAGTGTGTGCAACTAGACAACAATAGTGTATTTTTGTGCAACTAGCATAAAAATAGTCTTCACAAATGCAAAATCACTAGTGGAGACTAACATTCATTCATTCATTCATTCATACATGTTTATATTGCCGTCCACTCACCAAGGTGACTCAGGGTGGCTTAGAGTCAAAACATTAAAAAATTCACCCTTTTTCAAGTGTAAACTGTTTATGGTTTCTTGTTTTTTGGTACAAGAACAAAGTTTTAAGTCCTTAATTAAAAGAATTACAATGAAGCTACCTAATCACTAGTAAATAAAAGTACTGTATCTCTAATATGGCGAGGCAAATTAAAAAATCTATAGCTAAATATAGCTAGGTACTTAATGGAAAGCAGTAGAATCTTGGGATAGCTGTATATTTAATTTGTAGATGCCAGGTTACCCATACCAGTTAAATCATTGGTAAATGACTGGCACAGGAAGTGTTACAAAAGTTGGAGGAAGTGAAGGGGGAATGCTAGCTATTCAGCTATTAATAATTAATGTGTAAGCCATACTAGAGAGCCCCCTTGGCCGAGTGATTAAGTTGCAATATTGCAGCCAGAACTTTGCTCACAATCTGAATTCAGTCCTATAGGCTCAAGACTAACTCTCCATCCTCGTAAAATCAGTAAAATGATGACAAAGCTTGTTGGGGACAAAATTCTAAACCTTGTGAACTGCCTGATGTTATTGGGATGGTATGTAAGTGTTATTACTGTTGCTAAAACACCAACCTATTCCTCATTCTTTCTGCTGTTCTGTATTTGAAATTTGTTCACATTGGGACCAGTTTGGGATTTCTCTACACACACACGCGCGCACGCACACACGCACACACACACACACACACACACACACACACACACACACACACACACACACACACACACACACACACACACACACACACACACACACACACACACACACACACACGCGCGCACACACACACACACACACACACACACACACACACCTGGGCACTCAGGCATATGTTCACATACATAGGCACAAAAACCAGTTTATTTGGTTTATACACATTGTATTACATTGGAAAATTCAATTAAAATATTTTATTAAAGCACACACACTCACACAGACACACACACACACACGCACGCACGCATATGTTCACATACATAGGCACACAGGCATATGTTCACATACATAGGCACAAAAACCGATGTCTCCAACCATATATCAGTCATATATCATTAACATCACCCCTCCTATGTGCAACAATATACTGACACATTCTCCATGCTGTGGTGGAATGTGTCTGTTAGGATCATGCTGAACCTTAGTGCAAATTTCAAGTGTTTGTTTATTATTGTGGCAATATTTAGGATAGTCCAACAAGCAATAGAAAGGGAGAGCAAAGTGCTCAGTAATTTTAGGCAGCTCCCTCAACAGTTGAGTCACTTGAAGCAGGAGGTTATGAGATCTCTTCTTGAGAATTGTGACACCCTCCCATAAAAAAAAATAAAGAATTTCAAAAATTACTCATCTCAGCCTTTATAAAGCCACTGGGATTGGTTCGTACAAGAATCTGAAGAGAGGTACAGTAATACCTCGGATAACGTTTACCTCGGATAACGCTAAAATCGCATAACGTTAAGTAATCTGGGGAGGAGAATTGGATCGAATAACATTAAGATCCTATGGGATGGATCGGGTAACAACCACTAAAGCCTGTGCGGTTACAGTGTATCTCTATGGAGCTTTAACGTTATCCGATCCATCCCATAGGATTTTAACATGGATCGGACAACACTAAAAATCGGATAACACCAAGACTTGTGGAACTAAGTTTTAGTGTTATCCGAGGTATTACTGTACCAACATTATGCAGTTAGCACCTATCTATGTTTCTCAGGTAAAGTTGTATAGATGATGAACATGAATTTGGTAACAAGAAGAACAAAGGCCAGTGAGCCAAAGATGAATCCTGATGAGCCAGAACTAATCAATTTTGGAGATTACCAGTGCATACATCAACCCTGTGCATAGAGCTGCTCTTTAAAATGATTGGGAAGCTTTAGTTGACATTTTTTTCCTGTATACTGTGACTGGAGGACTGCAGTGGCTTAATGGTTAAGAAGCTGAACTTGACAACTGGAAGGTTGGCAGGTCAGCAGTTTGAGACCTCAGTGCTCCATGACAGAATGAGCTCCTGTCTCTGTCCCAGCTCCTGCCAACCTAGCAGTTCAATAGCAAGAAATTTTAAGTAGATAAATAGGTAACACTTCAGTGGGAAGGTAAATAATATGTCATGCACTCGAATATCTAGTCATGCCTGCCACATGGCAGGCTCTTTGGCTATAAACAGAGCTGAACACTGAACCCTAGAGTCAGATACAACTGGCTTTTGAGCTAGGGTGACCATTACCTTTAAGGGTGTGACTACACAAAGAAGGAAATGCACATTCATTCACTTTCACTTAGTGTGAAATTGCACCAGAAAATTCGGGTCTGTTTGATTTAATGGACTACAAGGGGAGATAGGAAAAGCCTTGTTGTTGCAACTGTATCAAAGTGACTGTTGATGGTGCTGTTCAAAGTACAGTAACTGCTTGCTTTAAGAAAGTTTTTCCTTGGTCAATTATTCATTTCCTCATATATATTTAAAAAAAACCACACTCTTGCATGCTGAGAAAAGTTTGTTAACCTGTAAATAAACAAAGCACCAGAATCTGCCTCTCTCTGTTGAATCTGCCCCTTCTCCCCTTCTGCACCAATTCAAGCAATCATACGTCTGAACCAATCTGAAAGGATGCATATTTTAATGGTACTGTAGATGCTTCCCTTGCAGAAAAACTAAGGATTGGCTGGAGGGGCCGGATTCTGGAATTATTCACATTTCCTGTTGTATTGTGTAATCAACAGGAAAAAATTGCAAATTAGCCAACCCCAAACCTATAGTATTTCCCACATTTTTTTGCTAATATCATCCCAGATATCTGAATCCAACCTTCTCTATTTAACATCCATAATTATAGATGCTGGGGGGAAATAAGCTGATTTTTTGTTTGTCTCCAAGTATATTGTGATAGAGAGCTTTGACGTTTTGTGGTATTGCACTTCTTCAGAATCTGCCACACAGGTACACTGTGTCCTCTTTTGGGTATGCCTGCATATTTCCAATAAACCTCTTCCAATTCTGGACTTCCTGACCTCACTTTATGTGGTTTTTCATTCCAACAGTGAAGGATTTTATTGTTCACCTTTGACGTTTCATGGTATTGCACTTTTTTGGAATCTGCCACAAACATCATAACTTAAGAGAGCAATGAGAAGTGGTCCTATGTGTAGTGTCAATGATTGTGTAATGCATAAATATCTTCACCTTGTTTATATTGCTACAACAATAGGGCATACTCCTATTTGCCATCTTCCATTGGTCGCATCCTGTGTAGCTCAAGCCTAGTGTGTGTGATTCTTAGTGTTTCCCATCCTTTGGTTTTTGGACTTCAATTCCCATAAGCCTAAGTCAATTCCCCAAAGCACTGATCAGCCAATGTACTGACTTAGGCTTCTGGGAATTGAAGTCCACCAGTGTTCTGCGGAACATAATTTGGGAAATGCTCTAGTTCCGTGATGGTGAACCTTGGCACTCCATGTGTTCTTGGACTTCAGATGTCAGGAACCTAAGTCAACACTCCTGCTGATCAGAGCTTTTGGGAATTGATGCCCAAAAACAGCTGGCGTGCCAAGGTTTACCATCACTGCTCTAGTTGTTTATTTTATTTACACTTGTACCTCGCTTAAAGAACATAATACATTCCACAGGATTGCTCTTTAAGTGAGTTTGCTCTTTAAGCGAAACACCATTGTAACTGACCAATTGTGGGGATGATTGTGAACCCCACTTTATTTGTTAAGCGAGTTTTTGGTTGGTTTTATTTGTTAAGTGAACATTCAGAGAAAATTCTGCTCTTTAAGCGAGGCACTCTTTAAGCGAGGCACTCATTATGACAGGTTTGACTGTATATAAAATAGTCTTGAAAACATTTTCTTAGAACATTTGTGCAAATCTGGCCAGGTTATCTTGCTGTGGTAATAGAGTAGACCATACTGCCAGTGACTCAACACTGAGTGTCTAACCTGACAACCCTGAGGACTAACGGCTTTGGCGAAGTTGACAGGGAAAGGGGATGGTCTCCAAGTGGATTAAATCCCACTTGAGTCCATCTTGATGGAGGGCAGCAGCTTCATCAATACTGGCCTGGGGCTGATGAGGATTTTGCGTGCCAGAATGGCTCAAGACTAGAAAGTGACTCATTTAACTGGACCAGTGTTATGGAGGTCATGCTGTGATGCAGAAGGCAGATGAAAGGCCACAACATTTTATTCACAGGACAGTCTTCATGGCTGATCGTCATTATGATCGCCAATATTCACAATCAGATAAGGCACAAGAAGAAGAAGAACATTTGTGATGATAACAGTATTTTAATGTTTGTGGGCTGAGGTTTGAAATTTAGGGAAGAATATCCAGTTAAGTGTGAAGAAACACACTGCTCTTTCCCCAAGGTTGCAGCTGTTGAAAGGCTAGACTAGAGGATAGTAAACATTTTTTAAAAGCCTATCACAAGAGCCTTTGTTGCCTGTTCCTTAGAACAAAGTTTTTTTCTCAGAAATGTGTTTATGCAATATCATTCACAGTGCCAACTTCCCACAATGGAATAGAGAATGGGGCTGATTGAATCAAGGGTGGAGAGAAATGTACTCCTCAAAAATTAAATGAGTCAGCTTGGAAAGACTAACACAACAAGAGCCTAAAGCACAGGATGAGAGTGGTGGAAAGCAAAGGAAGACATCTCTCCTTAGTTAAATTGTTTTGGATTACAGGATGATTGCTTTTTAACTGGCACGGCTCACAGCTTCTCAGGCAGGGGAGGCAACATATATACACCTGTCCAGGAAAACATATTTTCCCTGACATGTTCCTTCTTTCTCACTGACTTCAACTATTACTTGCATTTGTAAGGCATTGTATCAATTTCTAGATATTTCTAGATATTTATGGGTTAATTATTAGACAGGCACTTATGATTGGCCCTTTCTGATCCATTAAGCAAATCTTTCTTGGATTCTCCTGTGTGACAAGAATGTAGAAACACATTGGTCTAATTCACTTAAAGCTGATTGACATACTGTGTTCAGTCAACAAGGTGTAATTGTGCTCTTTTATCACACGTCAAAGAACAATGGGGGAGAGTTTTATTGGTTTACTTTTCACACTGGAAACATGAAAGCAATACTATTATGGAAAAAGTAAATGAGAAACTAATTGTGTCTTTTATACATTTAGGCTGTAGGGTTTCTTAGCATATAAATCATCTCCTTGCAGCAAAGGTGCATGAGGGTAAGGTGCAGGGAAATGCCATATTTAATTAAAAACATGTTTGGGTCAGTAGTGAAGTTGTAATAACTATACTGAGCAACAACAACCAAGATAGAGATGTTGTCAAAACAGATGATGCTTTAACTAGTCTTTTAAAACTTCTCCCAGATATCAAGGGAGGTCGGGTCACACTGTCTCAGTCAGCTTTGAGGGCTGGACGGCCATTTTGCCCTGCCTGCACAATGGGGGTGGCATTTTGTCTCAACAGCTTCAAAGGAGAGGCTGGTTTGTTTCTCAAATGCTCTTTGAGGGATGGGGGCACATAAAATGGTGTCACAGGCCATATCTGGCCCACAGGCCTTAGGTTGGGAACACCACAAGTGCCCATCCCACATTCTGTAGCCTTGTGGGTCCCTTATTCTTTGTGCTGAAAATGCATGTTTAGGACAATTGTCTGTGAGAGAAGGATTGTAGGAGAGATGTTTTCTACCATCAGGCATTAAGTAGCAGATGCTAGAAGTAGCAGTGGCCTGATGGAAGAGGATTGTATGCTGTGATGCCTCCTCTGTTCTGCCCAATTCTCATCTTCAAGTGTAGCACAAGATCATCTATGGCAGGGGTCTGCAAACTTGGCTCTCCAGATGTTCCTGGACTTCAATTCCCAGAAGCTCTGATCAGCAGGAGTGCTGACTTGGGCTTCTGGTAACTGAACAAGAACATTTGGAGACCCACATTTGCAGCTCCCTGATCTATGGTAAAGGAAGATTCCTGTGCTAGTCCAGTTAGCTTTTATATATGGCATTGGAGGTATCTTCCATTATGTGCTACTTTTTACTTTTTCAAACTGGAGAAGTCAGGATTTAACAGGAAGCTTCTATCATTGGGTTTTTAGCTCTTCCCACCTCTAACCTCTATGTATCCTTCAAAGGGCTCAGACTGATGATGGGGGTGGTACAAATACAGTAAATATTATTTAAAGTTCTGCTAAGAAGCCTCGGAAGAACTCTAAAGTTACAGTTGCTCCCATAGGTTTATGACACTCTGTGTATCAAGGGATAGTGGAACTTGCCAGCTTAAGCCTGTCCAACAAAAATATCTTAATCATCAGTATTCAGATGTTGGAGTGTGGAAAATCTATGTTTTGGTCAGTTTCCAGAATCTGCCAGGGAGCAGGGCTGCAGGCCAGACTATCTTAAGTATTCTTATAGTCTAAAATTAGTAACTTTTCAAAGCTCTGAAATACAGCTAAAGAGCAGTAAGGTAAAGGTCTCCCTTGTTCGAAAGCCAGTCATGTCTGATTCTAGGGGTTGGTGCTCATCTCCGTTTACAGCCAAAGAGCCAGCACTGTGCGTCTGCAGATCCTTGGTCATCTGGTAGGCATGACTAGAAACCAGAGTGCACAAAACACTGTTACCTTTCCTGCCGAAGTGGTACCTATGTATCTACTTGCAATTTCTTGCTTTCAAACTGCTAGGTTGGTTGGAGCTGGGACAGACGACGGGCACTCACTCCATCACACAACACATGGGGCTCAAACTGTCGACCTTCCTTCATTAAGCTCAGCATCTTAACCACTAAGCCACAGCAACTCATCTCAATGAATTATTTCCAGAAAGGTTGAATTGCAAAACAGGCTTATACTTGTCGTCTGAACATTGTTTTATTCAGTGAAATTCATGGTCTCCTCCCCGTTCATTGTCGAATGTGTCCATATGTTTTATTCCTAATCAGAATGTCATATGGTTATTTTATATACTGTTTTTGGTAGTTTATGCATTTTATTAGGGTGAATGTGTATCTATCACTGTTGTATTTTTATGCCATGAATAGCCAGGCCAGAGCAGGTGGGGCTAAATGCACCTGTTCATGTCAGCCAAACTCCCACAGAGCTATATGATAGGAATGACCTCCAGTTACTGCCTTCCTGAGTTTTAAGCTAGAGGCAGAAGGAGAAAAATAAGCACATCTCCATAGGCCTGTTATGGCCTTTCTTGCACTCCAATATACTCTGCAAGTCATCAAAGAGCAATCAAGACACAAACAGATCTATCTGTGTCACTTTGAATTCAGGTTTTGTACTATGTCATGTCTATGCAACTTTCTTCCCTCTTTCTAAAATGTAATGGCCAGAATCCAGTTGAAAGTTTAAGTGTGATGACAAAACCTAGAGTTTTATGTCTAGCCTAGAGACGGGAAGAAGAAGCAGTAGGTAGCCATTAATTAACAATCTCCTGCTTGGATTCCTAGTTGTGTAGCAGTTTGATGACTTGGTATGCAACTAAGAATTCAGTCCTCATGAATTGCCAGCTATTTGCCAATCAGTGTTATGCTGGTGCTCTTATGCCGGCATGAAGCCTGACCAGTGTTGGGTATCCTCTGTACACAAAGCAGCTTTGGGTAATCTCTGTCCCTCTTAACTGGCCATGGAATTACAGTACAAAATGTGTGTTAAAATGTGAAATGGCCAGCCTATACCTGTATTAATTGTTTTAACATTGAAGTAGATGCTGCTGACGCCAGTGAGGTTTGTTTTGCTTTTGTTTTATTTGCCATGCTTATTAAAAAAAATTTCACTATGTTTTCTAAATGTTTATATTTGATTTGAAGTACAGTATTGTAAGGACCCAGAGTGGTGCATTTACCAGGTGTACTAACTAACTAACTAACTAACTAACTAACTAACTAACTAACTAACTAACTAATAGGATTTGAGCCTTAGTTAAAAGTGGGGAGTGGTCAGACTTATCTAATAATTCATTTTACATTTGCTCCTTTTTTACGATGCCCAACCCCTAATAGCTTAGAAGGTGCCATATTGGACATCATTGTTTTGGCAGGAAAGAAGGCAGAGAAGGTTTGGTTTTCCCCATTCTTTGCTTGCTTGCTTTCTTTCTTTCTTGATTCAACTCATTAGGGCACAGAAGAAAAATTAAAAACAAAAGAGAGAGGTGGAAATTGCCAATTAGCACTTGTAAGCAACTTACGATAGTTTTTCTCTGCCTCTGCTGATTCCCGCAAATTAGTCTAGAGATGACTACCGGTAAGAAGGAGACCTGATGTTGTGAATTACAGCAGATCAAACTATATCTCCCCCACACACACTTTTGTAGTCACACCCTCAGTTAGGGATACTGCAGGTGAAGAAAGAGCCACACTGTCTCATATGCTATTCCCTTGGCAGATTGAATGACTGTGTTTTTTTAAATTATGCATTATATAATCAGAAAGCCCTTAAGAAATATAGTGTAAGTTTTCCAAGGAAGCCAAGAAATGACATGGGTATAAGATTTCATGTGATGATGGGCCTGTGGGACACAATTAACACATTTGTCATTGTGTGTGGCATCTCTTGTAAAGGTTAGCTGCTGCTTTTTCAAGAGTAGCCGTTTTCTCACCAACCTTCACCCTGGGACATACATGGGTTCAGTTTGATCCATCCTAGGGAACATAGTCAAATTGCTATTTACTGGCTATGTTCAGTGAATCTGGGCTTCTCTTGGTCTAGCTCAGGGATGCCCAAACTTTCTGGGTCGTGGGCCGCTCACCTGGTTCAGCTCACATGATTCCTCCCACCCAAAGTGGAAGTAAAACACACCTTGTAATCTGTTTTGCAGCAGGATGAGATAATTTTAGGTTGCTATTTTCTCTGCTTAAACCAGGGGTGCCCAAACTATGCCCCATGGGCCGGATCCAACCCCCATCACCAATTCATCCGGCCCATGCCACCTTCACTGCTTCTGGAAGTGATGAGGGTGGTGTGGGCCAGATGAATTGGTGTCAGGGGTCAGATCTGGCCCACGAGCTGTAGTTTTGACACCCCTGGTTTAGCTGTATATAATACCTCTGTCCCCAATCACCAGTTATAGAATTACATAATGTAGGGATTTTCGTATACTTGCAAGCAGCTTGTATCTGAATCAAAGCAGAGATTTAGGAATAGTTTACTTAGCTTATACAGTACATAAATCTGGCACTGGGAACGTAGGAGTTGTAGAGGCTCAGCATAATGTGCTTCCATGACAGGAAACAATGATTTCCTACTACATCTGATCTTCAGGTTTAGTTAACCCAGGCAAGAGCAATGAAGTGTAAAATCCCTCCTCAGAACAGAATAGACATTTATTTCAGAGTAAAGACCTGGTGCTTAATAGCCTATAACTCTTTGGCCAAGTTGTTTCCAGAGGAAAAGAAAGATCGAGGGAAAGCCTGCAGATGAAATGTCAGTGCTTTGTTTGATATTAATTAAATGGAAAATTCCATTTCACACTCGCTCACTCTTTTTCTGTAAAACTTAATGACTTGCTTGTTCTCAATACATTGAGGCTTGTGCAATAAAGAAAAATAAATGCCTGTGTTGTATCTCAAAATATTACCACATACATCAGGTTCCCAACTGGAAAGTTAAAAATTGGCTAGGATCAGACATTTTGGCAGCAAGAACAGACTTCTGTATCTCTCATTATTAAAAAAGAGAAAGAAGTGAATATCTGATTTCCTTTCTAATTAATACATTAGATAACAGTAGCTAGACTAATTAAGGGCCTTTGTTCTTGGACATAAGACCTCTTTCTTTCTGTTCCTCATATATCCCTAATTCAATTTATAGTAATAGTTCCTGCTGTTGTAGAAATACAAAAGGTCTCAGGGCAGAAGAGTAGCGTGCCTTGGCTGGGCACCGTATAAAAATTTGTTTGGGGGCCCTTAGGAAGGGTAAAGATTTGTTTTGCTTACGCACGTTGGGGGCCCCCGTGGCCCGGGGCCCCCGTATAATTGATACGGCAGATACGGCGGTAGCTACGCCTCTGTCTCAGGGCCAGCCCTAGCATGGGGCAGAGGGAGCTAACTGTATCAGACGGAAGATTTTGCTTGTAGTATAAAATCTGTTACTTTATTTGCCCACATATAAGACGCTTTGGAGAATAAGATACATCCTGTTTTTAGACACATTTGGGGGGGGGGGAGATTTCCTACATTTTTTCATGAATTTCCTTCTCTCTCCGTGTACATGTTTTTGAAGCTGCCCTTCGCCCAGCTCCAGCCACCGCTGATGGCCAGAAGCTAGGGGAGGGGGGTCTTTAAAATGTGAGAAAGGTAGGCTGACTGACTTTATTGAACTAACATAAGCATTCTCAACCTATGTACCATGGGCCAAACCCAGCCCCCAATGCCCTCGCCAACCCTGGAAGCAGAATTAAAATGTGTTCTGCACATGGACAGTGCACGTTTTACTTCCACTTCCAGGTGGGAGGAACCATGTGATCAGCCTGATCAGCATTCCAGGAGGCGTGCTCAGGCCCTCAACCCCAAAAACTTGAGAAAGCCTAAACTAATAGATAGAGGAAGATATATTTGTGGGATTTTTTTAAATTGAAGTATCAAAATAACCTGGTTGGAGTGTGGAGGGCTTCTGATTTTTTTAATGTCGGAGTGATTCAAAAGGGAGTTTTTCTGTGCAGATACATGTAAAAATATCCAAGTGTCAGTGGCGGGCATCAGCAAGTTCGCACCAGTAGCAGAAATTATGCCTGACCTTGCCCATCCAAGTTTTGAAATAAAGTAGTCCTAATTCAGGTGCAATGCAGGGCTTTCCCCCTGGCCATGCCCACCATACCTTGCCCACAGTGTGGTAGTAAAAAAAATTTGAGCCCACCATTGCCAAGTGTGTTGTGTTTTGGTGAGGTAAGCAGTTGGGTGTGATGTTCAGCATTGTGGTAACACACCTTCCACATTGTTTCCTCTGTCCCAATATATGAAAATAGTGCTAGTACACCATATCATCTTATTGCTAGGTCTTTGTTCTTATGAAACGAGATACGTTCCTGTGATGTGTTTGAAATGCTGCCACCTTTTCCAGAACACTGTAACCCTTTCAGAAGTAAAGGGGAACCTGTTTCATTTCATCTCGAATGCTTCTTCTACCAATCTTGTCTGGGGAATGGACCTGGAGGTAAATACAGGAAATACTCGTGAGAATTGCCTAGCCATAAGGTGATATGGCACATTTCTCATCTACTTAATTTTTTAAAAAAAAAGAGCCAGGATTGCACAAAGGAAATTAGGGTGAAATGGGATCATAGGAAGGAAGCAAAGAAATAGGGGATGCAGGTTGGAGTGGAATGCCAATTTCATCACCTGTGTGGGTGTTGAACTTTCATTCAACTTGTAACCCCAATGTGTGTTGTCATTATGATTTCAATTGTAGTTGAGATGGGAACCAAATCACAGCACAATCAAATTAATCTGATCTGGCTTTCCAGTGCAGTCACAACATTAAAGCAAAGTGAGCATCTAAAACACAGAACAGCACAGAAAAGATTTTTTAATAGCTCTTTTGCCTTTACTCAGGCTCACAGGGTGCCTGCATCCAGGAAGATGCAAACATTCATGCTATGTGTGTCATCCAACAGATGACCAGTGCTGTCACATCTGACTGTTCCAGTCAAAAGTGTAGTGCTGACTAATGTCAGACATCTCTCCTACTTCTCCAGTAGCTGATTTGCAATATGGGTCTCTCAATTTTCAACAGATGGCCTCTGTAGAAAAACATATACAGATAAATCCAGTTATTAGCACCAACTATAGGAGACACATTGAATAAACTAGTCTAGACAACACTTACATAAAATCAATTAATTCAGTGGGTCTGACACTGAATTTAACAAAGGCATAATGTTGCAGGCAAATCCTCTATCTAGGAACTGACAGGATTCTGAACAAATGGAGATACAGTAATACCTCAGATAACGCTAAGACTTGGTTCCACAAGTCTTGGTGTTATCTGATTTTTAGTGTTATCCGATGCATGTTAAAATCCTATGGGATGGATCGGATAACGTTAAAGCTCCATAGAGATACATTGTAACCGCACAGGCTTTAGCGGTTGTTATCCGATCCATCCCATAGAACCTTAACGTTATTCGATCCAATTCTCCTCCCCAGATTACTTAACGTTATGTGATTTTAGCGTTATCCGAGGTAAAAGTTATCCAAGGTATTACTGTACTGTATAGTTGAATCATTCCTGGTATTAACAGGTTACTTTCCCCAAACTAATCCTGAAACTATTTGCGTAAAGCAGGGGTGCCATACTATGCGGCCCCTGAGGCCAATTCATCCAGGCCACCAAGTCCTCGTCGCTCCTGGAAGCGGAAGTAAAACCTGCCCATATGGGCGCATTTTACTTCTGCTTCCAGGAACGACGCGGGCCTTGTGGGCCGGATAAACTGGCCGCATCCAGCCCCCAGACCATAGTGACCAGCCCACATCCTGAAAAGTTTGGGCACTCCTGGCGTAAAGGGGTATCTAAACACAAGATTATCCTAGCATTTCATTAAAATAGGATCTAACGATTCATGTTTTTGATTATGCCAGTGGTGTATGCAAACACATGCTTCACCAAATATACCAGTGGTGGGTCTAGAATGTTACATATGCTGAAATATGTTGGAAAAAAGAGAAATCAGCAATAGTTCAGTTAAGTTCACAGGCTGTTGTGAAATAGTTGAGAGGTATTTAGGAGAGGAATTTATAGAAATGCTTTGTAAGGTAAATCAGTCTGGCTAATTCAAAAAGCAAAAGACATTATTTCCAGTTCAGCGCACACTTTAAGTTTAAGTTTGGCTGACAACTTCCAAATAATTATGTGTTTTAAACTTAGTACACTCACTCATGAGTGAGGGTGGGAGTGAATGAATAAATATCCTATAGGAAATAGGACAGTTTGTTATCATTTGTGATAGGGGAGGGATTACTTTGCTTATTCCCCTTACAAAAAGTAATCATGATTTGAATTTCCCTCTCACTTATTCTCATACTTGGGAAGGAAATAAAAAACATTGTGGAATATCACACAGAAGTTGGTGCAAATATAGGTCAATAAAATAAAAAAGTTGCCTTACACAATAAAACAGTAGTGTCAATAAAAATAATAAAAAGAAAGTAGAAAACAGTCATTACTTCAGAAGGAGATGAATCCAGAAAACAGTCATAAAATTTCATTTTAAAAAATGGAAGAGGACACACTCCTCAGTATAAAAACACGAAAAATCACTTCAAAATCCTGACTGGTCCAGAGATACAACAGGTGCAAACGCTGGCCAGGTTTATTACAAGGAGGAGCACGATCCAGAAACTTGTGTCGACAGGAGTTACAAAGTGAAGAAGGGGGCTTGATTGGTAAAACTGGTGTCGCCTGTACAGTACTTTAGTCTCGTCCCTATGCAGGTAAATCCCACTGGGTTGCATGGAGGGGGGGGGGGTTGAGAAAAGAAATTTAAAAGGTGGTTTCTGAACTGAGAGATCTTCCTGTGCTTAAAGGCTTTTGAGTGGGGAGGGGGTGCGCGCGCTCATGCCTTAACTAAGGGATCGGGAACGCGCTTCCTTCCCCGCCCTCTTAAGGGAGACGGACGTGCCCGACGTGACGTCGAAAGGATTTGCTAGCGAGCCTCGCAGCACGTGAGAGCGCTAGCCATGTTCGCGCCGTGCAGGGAACTGGCACGTAGGATGCATTTTTGGTTTGGGGGGGCGGGTGGGTGGGTGGTATATACGGCCGGGTGATTTATAGCTTTCATAGGGTTGCCCACCCACCACACAAGGCACAGCGCACCATTTGGTTTTCTGTCCCTTCCCCCCCCCCTTCAAATTCATCCATCACCCTTGCGGAAACGTAACAGAGCTTGGAAAAGTAACTTTATTTATTTCTTGGAGTATGACTTCCCGATGGCCTCCAGTCAGCAAGGGTGGGAAAGTTGTAGCCCACCGACCCATCCATTTATTTTGCAGTGCTGAATAAGTGGGGAGGAACAAAGATAATAACTTTGCAGGACTTTATCCATTTTTTTAAAATCAATTTTAGGAGCCCTAGGCATGCAGGGGTTAAACCAGGGATGCCCAAACTATGGCTTGTGGGCCGGATCTGGCCCCCAATGTCAATGTCTAAAAACCTGGCTAGCAGGGCAGGTGTGGGGCTCCAGGAATATGGGGTCCCATGTTGGGTGGCTGATCTGATGGGACAGCCACCCCTCCCTCACTCTTTTAAACTTTTTAAATCTTTTTAAACTTTTTAACCTTTTTAAATTTTTTAGATCTTTGTAAATTTATGGTTTAATTCTTTTTTAATTGATTTTTTAAAGTAATTTCGAACCTCAAGGTTTTAATTTATGAATTTTCTGTAAGCCGCCTAGAGTCAGGTTCGCCTGATTAGGGCGGGATAATAAATCTAAATAAATAAATAAATAAATAAAATTCATCTGCCTGCGCCACCCTTGTTGAATGTGTTTTACTTCCGCTTCTGGGAAGGACAAGGGTGGTGCAGGCTGGATAAATTGGCGTTGGGGGCCGGATCCGGCCCATGGGCCATAGTTTGGGCGCCCCTGAACCATGTGACCGGCACACGGCCCGAAAAATTCGGGTACCAGTGGGTTAAACAGTTGTACTGCAGCCAAAATGCTGTGAGTTCGATCCTGACTTGACTGAAGACCAAGGTTGACTCAGCCTTCCAAATTCGGTAAAAATGGGTATCCAGCCTGTTGGGTTCAAAATACTAATTAATTTATGAACCGCCCAGAGAGTGCACTAAGCGCTATGTGATTGGTAAGGTCTCCTTTGCTCTAAAGCAAATTGTGTCCAACTCTAGGAGGCTGTACTTATCTCCTTTTATAGCCAAAGAGCCAGCGTTATCTGCGTCTGCAGACGTTTCCGTGGTCATGTGGCAGGCATGACTAAATGCCAGAGCGCACAGAATGCTGTTACCGTTCCCGCAGGAGCACCTATTTATCTCCTTGCAATTTCTTGCTTTCGAACTGCTGGGTTGGCAGGAGCTGGGACAGAGGACGAGAGCTCACTCCGTCGATGCAGCACTTTGGGCTCGAACTGCTGACCCACCGACAGAACCTTAGCCGGGGTGGGCCAGGTGGGGCGAAAACCCTCCTGAGCTAACAGCCTGCCCCTGTACCCCACCCCGTGGTGCCAATGTTAGATATTTGTGACATTGTTGCCCCTCCTGAAAACAAAATTCACCCCCCCCTCCCCAACTAGCATCCTCGCTACGGCCCTGCCCACCGACCTTCCAGCCGCCAAGTTCAGCGTCTTAACCACTAAGCCACCGCAGTCCCTTATAGGGCGGGACAGAAGTGTAATAATTGCTATTTTTATTTTGATGTGGGAGGGGATCGGGCCCCTTCCAGGCGGCTGCCAGTCCTTGGGACGCTTTGCTTTGGGGTTCATGGACGGGCGGGGCAGAATTGTTGGATGGGGGGGGGGAGTTTCGAGTTACTCGGGAGGAGGAGGAGGAGGAGGAAGGGCGGCGGTAAGCGAGCAGATTGAACCGGTTGCCACTTGCTGGTATTTCTCCTTGGGCTGGGCGCTTCGGCCGCTGCCTTGGGAACAAAAGGTCAAAGTGGCCGGGAGGGGGTGTGATCCCAAAAAATAAATAAATAAATTTCGGGGTGGGACCTAAAAAAGCCTCGCCTTTGCTCCTTGCCAGCGAGGATCGACGTCTCTTGTGAATGCAATCTGGGGAGGCGTGTTTGTACCTGGAAGCTTTAAAGCTAGGTCTCCTTCCTCCACAAAGGGGGGGAAAAGGACAGCTCGCTTCTCTAGGGTCATTCGGACGGCTGAGCCAGCGCTGCTCTTCCCTCTGGGGGCAGGGGGGGGACGACTTTTTAAATAATATTATTTTAAGTTTGTACTTGGCTTAGCTGGAGAAGAAGCTAGAGGCTGTCAAAGAGAAGGAGACTGATCCTGAAAACAGCCCCCCACCCCCCGAAACCCGTCAGGAATGGCTTGTGAAATCATACCTCTGCAAAGGTAGACAGACTGTTGTTTTGTTGTGTTGGTGGGTTGGCATTTCCACCCCCCCACCCCCTTATTTATCTATTTTTAAATAACTGTGATGAAGTTGGGAGAGTTGAGAAATCATATCGGGTTGACAGTCAGTGCTGAATTATTTATACAGTACAGTACTTCCTGTATTAGAGTTAACTCTTGTCTTCTGTCGTAATACAAGGGTTTGGGATATGCTTGCAATTAATAGAACTATTACCTTTGACTGCTGTATTATTTATATTTTCTTTCTGTATTAGAGTTTACTCTTGTCTTCTGTCATAATGCAAGGACTTGGAATACGCTTGCAGTTAAAATAAATATTACCCTTGATTGCTCTGTGTTTTGTGTTTTAACAAGCTGCAGTTACTCCACAGTTACTAGGAATGTAGTAACTGTGGTGAAATAAATAAAATAATGCAAACATTTCCTCTTAATGCTACACCTAGTTGATTTTATAATAAAAATGATATTGAACATTGAGTTGGAGTTCCATCTTTGGCTATTAGAACTTCTGTTTCTGTGTTTTAATTGAATGGCTTTGGTTCATTAGAAACATCTTTAATCTCTATTCCTTAGCTGTACATGTCTTATGGTTTTGGTTCATTAGAAACATCTTTAATCTCTATTCCTTAGCTGTACATGTCTTATGGTTTTGGTTCATTAGAAACATCTTTAATCTCTATTCCTTAGCTGTACATGTCTTATGGTTTTGGTTCATTAGAAACATCTTTAATCTCTATTCCTTAGCTGTACATGTTTTATATTACAGAAAAGTAAATTGTTATATGATGTTGAGTTGATGTTGCTGACTGTTATGATTGGTTTTGACAAAGCAAGTATAGGTGTGTCTACTCTGAAGTAAATTCTGTTGAGTTGCTAAAAACCAAAGCTTTTTTCCTACTAAACTGCACAGGTTTTGATTCTATGGTTTTTATTTATTGTTTCTGCTTAGAACCTGTCTAGTACTGTACATCTGACAGCCTGAGTTTTGGTATTTAACCCTAAGGATTGCAAAAAGCACCATTAAAAAATAAAAACTAGATGAGAGCTGAAGTCATAATCCTGTGCAATATCATCAGGGAGTCAGACTCACAACGGGGCTATGGTCTGATTAAATACTGCATGGCTATTTATTATGTAGCTAAAGATTGGAATGAGGGTTTATTTTTGTAAGCATAGAAAGCAAACTGTGTTGGACTGATAAATGAGAAGTTTTAACACATTTGTTTCTGCCTTTTTTACTTACTAAGATACAACTCCTCTTTTTATTAAATTAGGTTTATTTTCCAGCTGGGCATGCCTGTTACGAAGTTAAGTAAAAGAGATCTTGTTGTGATGTGACATTATAGTGTATGCATAATGTGAGACCAGGATATGCCTGGTTGTTGTGTGAAATATTACTTGGCAGATATTTCTGAACAACAGTCATTTTTAGAGTTGCCAAAGGGTCAGGTAGAAAAAAAATTGTTACTTAAGATAGGTCAGTTGCTCCTTCATTGTCATTCAGTTGGACACGAATAAATTACTATATTTATTGGTGAACCTGTGGCTGTGTCAAAGTACAATTAAGTACAGTATTTTGAATCTTTTAAACATATGATCAGGCAAGTCTGTTAAGAGGGAAATGTGTGTATGTTTCATGTTAAACAATTAAAATACAATAGTTCACAGATTAATTTGTTTCGTAGAGAATGTGTGCATTTTTCTCCATAATAAATTAGCTGCATCTTCATTTAGATCTGAAAAGAAAAGCAGTTGTAATGTTAATACTACTTTTTGTAGAACTTTGAAATTGTATTTTGTTTAGAAGTAAAATAAATAAAATAATGCAAACATTTCCCCTTAGTGCTACACCTAGTTGATTTTATAATAAAAATGATACTGAACATTGAGTTGGAGTTCCATCTTTGGTTATTAGAACTTCTGTTTCTGTGTTTTAATTGAATGGCTTTGGTTCATTAGAAACATCTTTAATCTCTTGGAAATCCAGAACAATGCTTGCAGAACAGTTGGCTCAAAGCAGTCATTTGAATGTCCAAACTAAAACTGTATTGTTCACCATCCCTGTACTGAGAAATATCTTGGTTATGTTGATTTATTAATGAAATATTTAACTTAGAAGTTGACCTGCTATGTGCTGGAAGAACACTACTGCAGCTGTTTCAGTACTTTTAATCAGGTGCTTCTTTCCATTTACTTTCTGGCTCATATTGGTGGCAGGGATACCCAAGATATCTCAGACTTGTTCTTCACATGGATTTCATCCCTGTTTACTTAATTCTTGTTCTTAGCATACATTGGAGCTGGGCAGATTGTGGCTCTCTGGATCTTATTAGATGAGGATTCTCATGAGTTCTAGCCAGCACGGTTGCTACCAGGTAATGAAGAAGGCAGTGGTAGTCTTTCTATCTCCTATGATCCAGACGTTCCTTCTCCTATGTCACACATGGTGAGCTTGTAGCTGGGCTAGGCCATTTCAGACCACAGGTGGAAGCTCTCACTACTTAATCCTCTTCATATTTTGTATGTTGGGAGAAGTGTTCAGTCCTTTTGAGAGTCCACATGCAATCTAAAGTGATACATCCCTCATCAAGCTATTCCAGTGTTGGTTTTTGGACTTCAATCCCCAGATGAAGTCCAAAATCCCCAGTCAGTTCCCCAAAGCACTGATCAGCCAATGTACTGACTACGGCAGGGATTCTCAACCTGCGGCCCATGGGACGGACGTGGCCCATGGCACCATTTCATGTGGCTCCCCACTCCCTCCACCACACCAGGAAGTGCTATGTGGTGGAGGAAGGGCCAAATGGCTGTCCAGCCCCCAAAGCCGTCTGAGGAAGTGTGACCTGGGCCCTGGCTTTAAAAGGTTGAAAACTCCTGGACTAAGGCTTCTGGGAAGTGAAGTTCCCCTGTGGGATGTGGGCCCCACATTGGGAACCACTGGGCTATTGTCCCTTTCTCTGGCTGTCCTTGGAGGCTAGGTGAATAAGTGAATCTCCATAACCTGTTTGGATGAAAAGCTCAAAGTGGGATCTTTGCTTTCCACTTTTCCTTTCCCCGGAAAATGTCATTCCTGTCCTTGCCAAGCTTGACTAATCATACTATTAGTCATGCACTCTGAACCACATGCATGGGCCCATGCCAGTTCCTAGGGTTGTAAACCTAAGCAGTGGCTTTTGCAGTGCCAAAAGGCTACTGACTCAGTACTTGAAGGAAAAAACCTGTTATTATTTAACAGTAGGGCAATTGTTAAATAACACATCCCATATGAAATGTGTAAAGTGTCTTTTTATTCCACTTGCTTGCTTTGTGAAGGTTATGTAAGGTCCAGAAGAGAGCATGGAAATAATCTGAATATAATAAGTTTCTTACAGTTAATTCATTTTTCTATCAGTGAAATTGTAACAATATTTTCTCCTTTTGAAGTGTAACTAACTTTCAGTTGCCTATAGTGCAGTGGTGGCAAACCTATGGCACACGTGCCAGAGAAGGCACTTAGAGCCCTTTCTGTGGATGTGCGTGCCGTTGTCCCAACACAGAATTCGTCCCACCCTTCTTCCCAGCTGCCCAATGGGAGCGCTTCCTCCCTTCCCAGCACAGAGTTCACTCCGCCCCTCTTCCTAACAGTTCAAACGAAGTGATTCCTCCCTCCTTCCAGCATTGAGTTCACCCCGTCCCTCTCTGGCATGGATGGCAGCCTGTTGAGTTTGGGCACTTGGTCTCTAAAAGGTTTGCCATCACTGCTATAATGCCTTCCTGTTGCTTTGTGGGAATGTTAAAGTACAGTTGCATTCAAGTGGCTTTTTGTATCTAAAAAAATATTATTTTACTCACTTGGACAGAAAAGTAAGGGGTTACTTTTTAAAAGTTAATAAATTTGAATTGGTTTTTCGCTTTTGTGGACTATGCCCCAGTTTTTAAAATAGGAAGAACTGGGATACAATCCATAATCATCTTTGTCATCAGCTGCAACTGAATCCGAGCATAGCTGACTCCAAATTAAACTTTTCTTAGTTTTTAAGATGCTAAAAGACTCTTGCTTGAATCCTGTGGAAGAAATTAAAGGGGATTTCTCCTTTTGCTTCCTGTCCATCACATAGCTGGGGATGTAACTATCTTCCAACTGGAGGATTTGAGGTAGTACAAACAGCTTGTCAACTGCACAGATAGAATCTAATTGGACAGTTGCCCATTTACATTGTCCAGATTCAACAATGTTCTATCTAGACTTTGCTAGTTTTGTACCAGTAGCAATATCTGTCCTTCTAGAAATTTTTCAAGATGTTGACTACTTTGGACAAATTTTAGAATTCTAACTGTACATAATAACCTGTTAAGTTAATGTTCAAGCTCTGGGGTAGAATAGCTTTTCAGTACAATACTAGCATTCTCAGTGTTCAAAATTTCTAGCCAGCAAGTCCAGTGGTGCAGGACCATGGAAATTTTTAACAGAGAACTTTTTTAGGTATTTGATAGAGATTTAGAGATCTGTAAATATTTTGGCACATAGGTGCCAAATAGCAAGGCAATGTTTATTGCTTTACAGTATTTGTTTAAAAAAATTAAATTATTTTATTTATTGGAAAACGTTTTAATTAGCTGTTCTTTTTTTAAAAAAAAGTTTACAGTAAAACAGATACAATAAAATCTGTACCTGTACAGTAAGTTGTTAAACATAATTTTAACTGTGCATTACCTTGTTTGCTATGGCACCAACTCTGGAATGAAGGTACTGCTTTTTAAAGTGCTGTAGGAGTCATGTTGCTGTTGCTTCAAAAGGCTTAGTAATTTAGGGAGCTGCCTTATGCCACATCAGAAGCTCTTTATCATTGGCACAGAATGGAAGCAGTTCCCTATATTTTCAGACAGGAGACATTTGCAGGCTTTACCTTTCAATACTGGAAATCAAACCTGGGAATATCAGCATTCAAACCCTGTTGTCTACTTCTACATTATAGTCCTTCTTACTTGGCTACTTTTAACTCTTACCTGAGTTGGCTGTTCTCTGGGAATAAGCAATTATTGTATATAATTAATATAAATAAATTAAATAGGAGTTTGGAGAAGTTGGGCTGAATGTACTTTTCACTATTCTTTTATATATTATAGTGGGGTGGCATTCATGGTCTACTCTCGGTTTCTCTGAAGGCTGCACAAAGAAGTAAAAATGAAAAAGAAGATCCCCAAAGAAGTTCTCTTGTAGTTTCAACAAATCAGTCTTGTTGATACAGTACAATATATTCTTCTCTTGTGTCCTAATCAAACCGTGGATTGCCAAAATGAAGCCACCTTCTTGGCTTTGTCATTGGCCAAACTTAAATCCTCATCAGTACATGTTTCTGGTATCAATCTGCAGACTAGCAAATGAGTCAGATTCTATATTTCTCCACATTCACACCGCATGTTGTTGTCTGCAGCAGCCCTCACTTGAGCATGTTGGTCTTACATTTAGCGATTGCAACCCTCAGCCTATTCAGGATCCTCCAGGTGACACAGGGGAGGTTGAGTTCCTCAGCCATATTTTCATCTAATGTTATTCTTTGTCCAGTGAGCTCCTTCTTCCACCTTCTAATTTGATTTTGCTCTTGTGTAGCTTCAAGAATGTTTATTCTTGCCATAAAGCTCTTCCTGCAGACCTGAGGCATGTATCTTTTCAGAGGCTGTTGAGGGTGTTTCTCTTCCTTAGTCCTTTTAGATGGAGCGATACCTACAAGGGGATATATTTTCTCAACTGATGTAGGTTTGAGGCATCCTGTCACTGTGTGCATTGTTTCATCAACAGCAATGTCAACTAGTTGATGTATGAAATGAGAGGAGTCTGAATGGAGCAGCGGTCGGTAGAAACAGCTTAAGTGGGCTGCATGTAGCCCTGCCTAGACTATACGTTGGCTATACCTGAGCTGTCGCATTTTACTGAAATGACTCGGAGTCTGTAACATCTAGCAGTTTCCCCAACTTACGTTTCTGGGCAGTGGAGGGACTGATAACAAACTCATAAAACATGATTAAGCTGTGTACGTGACCAACTAGCCTCTTTTATGACCATCTGCAAATAATTAAGTTGGAAAGAAGCCCTCTCAGATTATGTTGAGTGTGTTAGGGAAGAGGTTGATTTTCTGACCTGTGCACCAGTTTCCCATCAGCATTTCAGTGACCTCTACCTGAGGAATGTCGTTTACATGTAGCATATAAAGGGGAATTACTATTCCTTCAACAAAACAGGAACTTGGGCTTAGCTTGGATTGCAGAAGCTGTGTGTACATTAGGATACCTTCAGTGAGACACAGTTGATACTTTGGACCTCATCTCTCACACAAGAATCTCTCAAACTGCTCTGCAGCTTAGCAGCTGTGAATTAAACTATAGTAGTAACCCCAATTTATGGCCGAGGTCCATTCCGACATCTTCCATCGTAAACCAAAAAAAAAAGCACGTTTCCCCATAGGAATACATTGAAAATTAAAAACCGGTCCCGATTGGACCAAAAATATTTTTTTAAAGAAATACAAAAACCCACCAAAAAAATCCTAACAAAAGTCAGGCACAATCCTCTCCCATACCCCCATCGACCCCACCAGGTGGTGAGTGGCTGAGATGGAGAAAACGGGGTGTTCTTAAAGGGTCTACCCTTTTTTATACTGCACTTACATAACTCGATCGATTGAACTCTTCAGTTGATTAGCGGCTGGGGTGGAGAAGAGGGGGGAGTTCTTGAGGTCCAGTAGAGAAAGGAAAGCCCCTAAGAACACCCCCTCCGGGACAATACTTTTATAGAATTTGCCATCGTAAACCGTGGCAAATGTAAACCAGGGCAATCGCAAACTGGGGTTTTACTGTATATTACACATTCTTAAAAGAATCAGAAGCTAAGACAGTCATTGAAGTTGTTCTAGGTTTATCGATATGTCCTGCATGAACCACAGATGTGTAAACTGCTAAAACACGAAATAAATGTGTGAAGAATCACTTAGTTCAAATGCTGCTGCTGGCAAGAAAACAGCTTTAGGATTTGTGCCCCTATTATTTTGTCATCCAGGGCTTAGTGGTTAAGATGCTGAGCTTGAAGACTGGAAGGTTGGGGTTCGATACCTGAGCACTGCATGACAGAGTGAGCTCCCGTCTTTGTCCCAGCTCCTGCCAACCTAGCAGTTTGAAGGCAAGAAATTGCAAGTAGATAAATGGGTACCACTTTGGTTGGAATGTAAACAGCGATCCATGCACTCTGTTATCTAGGCATGCCTGCCACATATTCACGGAAACATCTGCAGGTTCAGAAAGAGCTGGCTCTGGCTATAAACAGAGATGAGCACTGAAACCTAGAGTTAGATATGACTGGCTTTCGAGCAAGGGTGACTTTTATCTTTATGTATTTTGTCATTCCTGGTCTTATAACAGCAGGTCCCTTTTCTGCATTCCTGTTAATAGTGTGTTGAGTTAATTAGCCTTTTGCAGTGTGTCTTATTAAAATGGAGTGTAGGCACTTGGGAAATAAAGTGCAACTTCATATGCACAAATTGTGATGATGGCTAAGGCTGCCATCCAACAGAGCTCTAGACATTTTCAAGTTTATATATGCACTAACAGTGTATGTATAGACTTGAAAATGGCCAGTTTCCCTGGTCACCTGTGATGAGAAATTTTTTTTACATACAGATAATCAGAAAGAGAGGTGTTGTATATGTGTAAATTGCAAAGGGGATAGCTGGTTAGTTTGCTTTTATGCCATAAGGTACCTACATCATCATCATCATCATCATCATCATCATCATCATCATCATCATCATCATCATCATCATCATTATTATTATTATCTTTGCATTTATAAAAGGTTGTACTTGTGTGGAAGAGTAATAATAATATAAAATAAACATAGCATCCATACATTTTGTAGGCTGTACATTATATGAACAAAAACTTTGAACCCTAAGATTGAGAGTATAATTTATGTTCTAGATGCAGATGAAAAATCTGAGCTTTGAGCTTTCTTGCTAAAATATTGCAGCAATCATGAGGGTTCTACCATATTTTTAGACCTGTAGTACATATTTGCAGTTGCTTAGTAACTTAACTTTTGTTATTATGCAACTGAACTTAATGTTTGGTCTGTATTAACATGCTACCGTTGAATCCGAATAAAGTGTGCAACTTTGAGTGGAATACAACATTTATAATTTACTCCACCTTGTCCTGACCTATTTTCTGTCTTACCCATCCAAGAAGTGTTTCCAAACTACAAATAATAAACAGATCGATAAATCAGGTAATTTTGTAGTTAGCCTCTGATGTTTATTGAATGAGCCCCATTAACTGATTAAAGTGGCTATACCATGTGAGTCATTTGTTGAAAGGTGAAGATGTGATGCTTCCTTCTTGCAGCTTCTTTCCAAATGGGTGGGATTTCTGTGCCCAAGGTAAGGCTGGCAGGCAACATTGGTTTTTTAAAAACAATATCTCACCTCATGCTTATATAAGGTGTGTATGACTGTATAGGCCAGTTGTTCTTCCCATGTTATGAAAACATGGAGATGAAAAAAACCTTGTGAGTCAGGTCATGTTGCCTCATGGAACAGGAACACTGTTTAAATTAAAGTAAACACTAGAGCAGTGATGGAGAATCTTTTAAAGACTGAGTGCCCAAACTCAACAGACTGCCATCTGCGTCGCAGAGAGGCAGGGTGAACTCTGTGCTGGTGGAGGGAGGAGGCGCTTCCATTGGGCTGCTGGGCAGAGAGGCAGGGTGAACTCTGTGCCCAGGTGATGGCACGTGTGCCCTCAGAGAGGGCTCTGAGTGCTTCCTCTGGTTTGCAATCACTGCACTAGAGCATGACTCTCTGCTTAACCTGGTGTGCATCTTTACTTCCAGCAGTCAGTTACGAGGTTCACTTGTTGAAATTAATTAGGTTTTTTTCCCCTCAGCTAAGATCCTGTAGTATCCCAACCCAATTCGAAAATACTCCCGAAGGCCGTCTGCAAAAGCTAAAGCTATTTTGAAACAGGGTATAGGTTTGCCAAGATGTAACTTGCAGACTGTGGTGGCTTAGTGGTTAAGATGCAGAATTTGACGACTGGAAGGCCAGCAGGTCAGCAGTTCAAGAGCCAAGTGCCGCATGACGGAGTGAGTTCCCATTGTCTGTCCTAGCTCCTGACAGTCTAGCAGTTCGAAAACAAGAAATTGCAAGTAGAGAAATAGGTACCACTTTTGTGGGAAGGTAACAGCGTTCCGTGCACTCTGGTGTCTAGTCATGGCGGCCACATGTCCATGGAAATGTCTGTAGGCACAGACAGCACTGACTCTGGCTATAAACGGAGATGAGCACTGGACCATAGAGTTGGATATGAATGGCTTTCGAGCAACGGCAACCTTTACCTTATGAATAAGAGACAAGTGAAAACATGACAAAGTTAGCTGGCAGTTGAGCCAAAGTCAACAAGATCTCTCTGTATACCTGATATGCTATTACAGTTAAAACACCTGGTTATTATGCACCAGAAGCAACATGGGGGACCCATAGCACTTAAACAGTCTGGTGATTCATTGTGGCATCTATTTTTATGGAAAAGAGCCCACTCCATCGGATGCAATGATGTGTTCCTTCCCACATTTGAAATATGATATATAGGGGTGGTCTATACGTGTCGTGGAACACAATGAATGGGAGAATCATGCCGGGGGGGGGGGGGAGCAATATTTTTCTGTAAAACAAAGCTTCCCTCCTTGTTTTAGGAGAAAAGAAACGGCAAGAATAGAAGCTGATGGAACAATCCTCTTCATTTTGCAAAAGGGCGAACGTATTTGTTAATACTTTTCTCTCTTAGAAATTGCATAGAAATAGAAAACTTTAGACTTAGAGCATTGATTCCCAACCTAAGGCCCATGGGCCGGATCTGGCCTGCAGCGCCATTTCATGTGTGTCCCCCAACCTTCCAAGGGCATTTGAGAAACAAAATGGCCACCCCCTTTGAAGCTGTTGGGATAAAATGGCCACCCCCATTGTGCAGGCAGTGCAAAATGGCTGTCTGGCCCTCATAGCTGACTGAGAGAGCGTGACCTGGCCCCCAGCTTGAAAAGGTTGGGAACCCCTGTTTTAGAGGCAGAATGTATCCTAAGAGAGATCCGTAGTCTAGTGTCCAACAGCACAAGAAATCCACAAGTGAAGAAGGCAAATAGAAAAACAGGAAACCTGGCAATTAACTGGGATAAAACTTTTGCTCTCTGCTTT
Source organism: Furcifer pardalis (assembly GCA_030440675.1). NCBI lineage: Eukaryota > Metazoa > Chordata > Lepidosauria > Squamata > Chamaeleonidae > Furcifer > Furcifer pardalis. The sequence continues at coordinate 89,308,506 of CP126892.1, forward strand.
GCTAGTTTTTCGACTGGAGGAATAAACCCATCTGGAGTTCAGTGAAACCTTCCGTCTGATATCTTACAATCCATTCTACTCCCTTGTTCTCCTGGATGCCCCAGCCTGGTCAAAGTCATGGCTGTTTGGTGCCAGTGTTTGCATTTGTCGTATTTTCCCTCTTTCTTCTTGGAAGCTGTTTCTGTGGACCGAGTATTCTGAATAGTTTGACAACCAAAGCAATGGAGGATACTTCAACTACCCAAATGGTTTATGAGAATGGCATGGCTTGCAAAAGAAAGAGAGGGTGGGTTTCTGGAGGCAGAACAAATACCAATGGCTCTGACAGCAAGTTGTTTTACAAACATTTATCTTGGGGAGGGAGCTCTGGCCTTCCTGCTCTCCTGAGCTTCAGCATTTGGTCTGGGTTATTCATTTTAGAGGCAAGGTCAGTGCTTCACTATTGAAGAAGTATGGATCACCAAAGGGGCATTTCATGGAGGTGGGGAGAAACTTATTTTGGCATTTTGTTTGGAAACTAGTAGGAATCATGAATGGCTGCATGTATATACCCCCAAAGTCATGTTATAGCTCGTGAAGCCCCACCCACCACCCTACCATAAGAAAATAATATCTTTAGGGAGCATTATTTATCTGTCAAAGAAAACTTCCTCCCAGCTCGTTGTAGAATACAAACTTGTTGAAAGCATGAGCACGTGCTTATGTGTGTATTCATTTGAGAAAGGCTAGTGCAGAACTCGGAGGGTGCTGAGGTTGCAGAAAATAACCCTCAGGCCTGTGTGTGTGTGTGTGTGTGGGGGTGACTGGAAGGTCAGCAGTTTGAGACCCGAGTACTGCATGATGGAGTGAACTCCTGTTGTCTTTTCCATCTCCTGCCAATCTAGCCATTTGAAAGTAAGAAAATGCAAGTACAGGTAGATAAATAGGGACCGCTTGGGTGGGAAGGTAAACAGCATTCCATGCATTCCAGTGTCTAGTCATGCCTGCCACGTGTCCACGAAAACATCTGCAAATGGAGACAGCGCTGGCTCTTTGGCTGTAAGATGAGCACTGAACCCTAGAGTCAGGTACAACTTGCTTTCGAGCAAGGGTGACCTATTGTGCTTAGATGCCTGTTAGAACTGCAGTGGAATTTGTGTGACCTTCTAGTTCTGGGGGGAAAAGTTCCTTTGCATAGAAATGTTGGCTCGAAGGAGTTTAGTTTTGCCTTCTGCTTCAAACGCTAGTTTTCTGTAGGCAGGTATTTTTATTGTTTCCCACAGAGGAAATAGGGAGTATTTATTCAGTTGAGCAAATCTACAGTATCCTGGCATGAGTGCAACACTTCAGTGAGAGCTAGACCTACTCAGCTGCCACTTCTCGACAGTTATGAAACTGAAGCAGCTGCAAGCTAGGAGAATACTGGCCAGAAAATCAAGAGAAGAGGATCGAAGGCGTCCTGTCACAAACCGAGGGCTGTAGTTGCATTCATGTGAGTGTTGATAAAGGGTACTAGGTGGTTGTGGACTCAGAGTCTTGCATGTATCATCTTCGTGTTCATTTCAGCGCAGGCCTGTGTGACACACAGCTGCTGTGTGTATTTAGAGCCAAATTCTATGTCATCTTGACCAGACATGTCAGAGTTCTTCCTTCCAGAAGGAAAGTCTTTTTCTGTTGTTCTGCTGCAGCCAAAGCTCTGACAGGCAAAACACTGCATTATTCAGATTAACAGGAGAGAAGACAACTGGGGCTTTCCCCATTCCTTCTGACTTTAGCTGTATTCTTTACAGAAGCCGAAGGGAGTTATCCCTGCTTTGTGAGCTATCCCTGCTGTAATGCAGAATATATGGACATAGTTTAGTCTTCAGTCAACATTTAGGGTCCATCAGCTTTACAAACAATCTGCTCTGGGCAGTGATGGGGGAAAAAAGCTTTAGATTGCCAGGTGAAAGTTCTAAGAAGCAAAGCAAAAGCAATCTCACTTGGTGCACTCTCTGGGTGGTCCATAAGTTAATTAGCATTTCTCCCTCAACATGCTGGGTACTCATTTGACTGACCTTGGAAGGATGGAAGGCTGAGTCAACCTTGAGCCCTGGTCAGGATGGAACTCACAGCCTTTTGGTTGCAATACAGCAGTTTAACCACTGTATCACCAGGGCAGAAGCTTTTTGAGCATTGGGAACAGAAACTTGGGGGCTCAGGAGTATCTTGTTCTCCCCTTACTTCTCTTCTCCAACTAAAGCAACAGCCAAGAGAGAAGAGTTCAAAAGTAAAGGTCTCCTTTCTCAAAAGCCAGTCATATCTGACTCTAAGGGATGGGGTGGGTGGTCCATCTCCATTTGCAGTTGAAGAGCCAGCGCTGTCTGCTTCTGCAGACATTTCCATGGTCATATGGCAGGCATGACTAGATGCTGGATCACATGGAATGCTGTTTTCTTTCCCACCAAAGCAGTGTCTATTTATCTATTTGCAATTTCTTGCTCTTGAAGTGCTAGGTTGGCAGGAGCTGGGACAGATGACAGGAACTCACTCCATTGTGTAGCACTCAGGTCTCAAATTGCTGACCTGCCGGCCTTCCGGCTGTCAAGCTCAATGTCTTAATCACTAAGCCACCATGGCCTCTGACGAGAGGCGTATAGGAGTTTTAAAATCTAGGAATTATATCTGTTCTCCTAGCAGTTTTTCCGCAATCACTTTCTGCTGCAGTGATGGACAGCATTTGTCTTATAGGCGATGTCTATTTCCCCCATTGTTTTGGTACTCTAATGTCCCACCACCCCAACACTGCTATTCAGTGCACTGTTGTATTTTTGAAGTTTGGTGGGAAGGTGCTAGTGAAAAAAGGAATCACTTTAAGAAAAGATGCACGTTCTAGGTAGATTTTGTTTTAAAAGAAACAATGCTCATTTGTGGGTAAAACACTACCAAATTTTAGTAGGGTGGTTGTCTAGCAAGGAGTAACAGTATAACCCTAATAGACCTGAAGGAGATTAACCCACACATACTGTACTGTTGAAAATATTTACGTCACGGGACTTTGTGAATTTAAGAGTGCTCACTGCTGAAGTTACCTGAGCTAGATGTGGGTGAATTAAATTTACAGTTAATTGCAGAGCCTGTCATGGAACCAGCCGGCCCCCTCTGCTCTGGCCCTCCTAAACCAAAGCCCGCTAAAGCCTGTGCAGTTACAATGTATCTCTATGGAACTTTAACGTTATCTGATCCATCCCATAGGATTTTAACATTCATCGGATAACACTAAATATCAGATAACACCAAGACTTGTGGAGCCAAGTCTTAGCGTTATCCGAGGTATTACTGTACAGCCAAACCTCGCATAAAGAGCAGCTCGCTTAAAGAGTAACTCGCTTAAAGAGCAGAATTTTCTCTGAATGTTCGCTTCTCTTAACAAATAAAACTAACCAAATACAGTACTCGCTTAACAAATAAATCGGGTTTCGCAATCCCCCCCACAATTTGTCACTTACAAGGGTGTTTCGCTTAAAGAGCAAACTCTCTTAAAGAGCAATCCTGTGGAACGCATTATGCTCTTTAAGTGAGGTACAACTGTACTTGCATTTTCTTGCTTTTGAACTGCTAGGTTGACAGGAGCTGGGACAAAGACAGGAGCACACTCCGTCATGCAGTACCTGGGAATCGGAACTCCTAACTTGCAGTCAGCAAGTTCAGCATCTTAACCACCTGAGCCACTGCAGTCCCTGTCTGACTTAGTGATGATATTTTAAAACATTTCCTTTATTTTTGCACTTTTCTGTGAAAACTCAGCCAGATTGTCCTTTTCACATTTCTGCCAATGTTCTCTTCTAACAATGACTGAAACAGCAGTGGTTCCCAATGTGGGGCACAAGCCCCACAGGTGGACTTCAATTCCCAGAAGCCTAAGACAGTACATTGACTGATCAGTGCTTTGGGGATTTGACTATGGCTTCTGAGAATTGAAGTCCAAAAACCAAAGGTTGGAAAACACTGCTATAGAGCTTTTACATTATCATAAGACATCTGTGGTGAATTTCTCCAGATTGACAAGTTCATGCCTGCATTTGCTGTTGGGAACCAAGTCTCACAGCTTGATGCACAACAGCCAATGCATAGACTGATTTCATAATTTGCAGCACTTTGTTGCTGAGATTTTGTCAGTTCCATTATACCTAGTAGAATTTGGGGCATTGAATAGTCATATGGAGGACCAAGAGTGGAGAGATGGTCATGGTTCTAGGTGTTGATGCTTGATTACATATGCATCTTTGTTTAAAGGTGGAAAAGGGATCCACTCTGTGCATGGTGTCAGTGAGTTCAATGCACTTGGATCTACCTCACTTTGGGGCAGGGATAGGTAACTCTTAGCACGCAGGCCTGATCTGGCCTGTTGACTGTGCAGGTTTCTGAAAATGTTTCCTTTCCACTTCAGAGGAAAATAGGTAGGAAGGATGGCAAACCTTTCCCACAAAAAGAGAAGGCAAGGGAGTCAAAACAGCCACACAAACAGCAGCTGTTTTGAGAGGTCGTCTTCTTCACCATGTTAGCTGAAAGTTCTCAGCTTTGCTCTTTCTGTGGAGGGATAATGTGGGGTGAAGCAAGCTTGATTCCTCACAAAAGGATTACAGGAAACATAGCGTGTGACCTTGCAATGTGATATCTGTGGCCTTGAAGTAGAGGTATGGATCAGTTCCCCGTTTTTTGCAATAGACCAGGGGTGGCCAACCTTTTTGTGCCACGGGCCTGACCATGATCCCTGGACATCTGAGCAGGCTGGACCATGCCCCCCGGAAGCAGAAGCAGGTGCATTCAAGGTTGTCATAAATGCAGCAACTTCCGTGTTTATGACAGTCGCAGGCGTGTTTACACATGTGTGGGTGTGTTTTACAGCTGACGTAAGTGTGTTGGCTTCAACTTCTGGGTGCAGCAGAGGTGGTGTGGGCCACATGAAATTGTGCCATGGGGCGTAGGTTGGGAACCCCTGCATAGGCTGTAAAACAGAGTTGGATGACTTTAGCAGCTTTGAAATAAAGGTAGGAAAAATTAAAAATGGGTATTTCCAGAAGTCCATTTTCATTGAGGGGGTTGAGGAGGAAGGTTTCAGCCAAATTTTTTTACATATAATATTCTGAGATGTAGGTTTGGATTGAATAATAATTGCATGATGTCAAGTCAACTGTGATCTATAACATTCCTTTCCAGGGTTTTCTAGGTAGAAAATACATAGGTGTAGGTTACCCTTCCCTCCTCCCAGGATATCCTGGGACTGGGCAGCTTGCCTCTGAATAAACAGGCTGGCTCTTCTTCCTAGAGGAGTAGATACCTAAGTAGTATAGATATAGATCAGTGATGGCCAACTCTGGCACTCCAGGTGTTCTTAAACTTTAATTACCAGAAGCCTAAGTCAGCACTCCTGTTAATCCGGGCTTCTGGAAATTGAAGTCCAAGAACATCTGGAGTGCCAAGGTTGGTCATCACAGGTATAGATGTAATCACAACTCTTGGAAGTTTCCAGGAACAAACAATGACAGTTTTACACAATCCTCCTCCCTCAACAGGAGTGGGAGAACATACAGCAGCCACAAAGATGGCGTTAGACATCACATATGGTCTTCAAATTGCACTTGTAAGCAGATTATTCCTTATTTCAGGAGCAAATTAGTTTTATAAGTGAGACAGCAAGCTTTCAAACCATCACTACCCCCATCCTGATGTCCTGGTAGCACGATGGGAGATTTGCTGCAATGTTGCTATAGAAATTGGCCTCTGAGGTTTTACTGCTCAGCCGTCAGTGGCTTTTGATAGTTCAGCAGTTTATCTAGTTCTGCCTTGGTGAGCACAAGTGAATGACTTGAGGTTTTGTAACCTTGAAGAATGCAGCGTAACACTTTATTCTTACAATCACCACAAGCTGCTCTCTTTAAGAGTATAGCAAAAATGGGTTCTTAGTGTTGCAGCCCCTTCTTTCATTCTGGTCTTAATGCTACCGCTTGTATAAATCAACTTGCAAACAAAGAACAGAAATGTTGTGCATGTTTTAAATACTGACAGATCTGTCTTGTTTGTTTTTAGCTCCCAAGAGGACGAAAGACCTATGTCACCCTTCTATCTAAGGTATTTACTTCTGTTTGTTTATACTTTCTTGATGGGGGAATTGATTTTTAGGAAATTGGTGCCAAAGAAGGCAATTAAGAGTAATTTGAATTGCTGTTTACCACTGTGCCCAGAAGCAAATTCCATCAAATTCAGCTGGGAATATTCTTAGTCAGTGAAATGAATGGGGATGTAGATTCAGGAACCACCACAAGAAAGCTGTTCTTTGTAAAATACTTGATTAATTATCAGTTCATTCCCCATGATCTCTCTCTTTGGACTTTTCAGACATACAGTACAGTATGTGAAATTAAATTACAGCCAGGGGCAGAAGAGTTTAAACCTTTCTCAAGTGGATTCTGTTTAAAAAATACTGTTTTTCAGAGTTTCTTTCAAAACAGGGATAGTTAATATTTAAAATTTAACAGAATCATGACATAAAAGAGAAAAGGATGACAAACTTTGACAGTTTCATAATTAATATAAAGACTCATAATGAACTTAAAGGTGCAGCTATTTTTCTCCAGTCTCCTGTTTTTATCCTTCCCTGTCTCCAACTGACTAGTTTTATTATTCTCATTCCCATACACTACACAGTATCTTTCTCCTCATCAACAAGAACTCCAGAGAATCTGACGGCACCTTAAAAATGAACAAGTTTGATTTGACATAAACTTTTTTTCACATCATGCGGAAGCTAAAATCAAATAAACCCTCTTAGGATTTAACATCCCATAGAATTTTATGTTCTTTTTCACTGACTGAAAACCAATATGGTTGCCCTTCTGGAACTCCCGTCTCCCTAGTAACCAGTGACATATCTTCCATTCTATTCCATCCCACCTGACCAATCAAAAATCAAATTCAATATACTGTACTGTATGTTAACTTCCATGCATTCGGTGAGGACTTGGAGAGAGGGAGTAAACCTCAACTCCTGGTCCAAAACTCTGGTACCCAAGCTCCCAACAGCCAGCATTTCATTATCTCCCTCTTCTCCTCAAGGTAGGGATGCTGAGAAGAAAGCTGCTGAATTTGTTGACTTCTGAAATTGTGGGCAGCCTGCTTTCATCTCCACATGTTCTTTGTATGATACGTTGAAACATTTACACAGGGCTTTAGATGGCTTTCGAAAAGAATTAACTAGGTTCATAACTAATTACTCATGATAGCTTCATATTTTCCATACACTTCCCAAGTTCAAAAGCTGTGTGCTCCTTCAAGGGATGTTTTAACAACATGGTTATTTTCTAGTTACAGTAATACCTCGGATAACGTTTACCTTGGATAACGCTAAAATCGCATGTTAAGTAATCTGGGGAGGAGAATTGGATGGAATAATGTTAAGGTCCTATAGGATGGATCGGATAACAGCCGCTAAAGCCTGTGCGGTTACAATGTATCTCTATGGAGCTTTAACGTTATCCGATCCATCTCATAGGATTTTAACATGGATTGGATAACACTAAAAATTGGATAACACCAAGACTTGTGGAACCAAGTCTTAGTGTTATCCGAGGTATTACTGTATTTTCTAATTTAGCATTGCTGTTACACATTTCTGATTCCAAGCTGTAAGTTAAACATGCTTTTTAGACATTCTGTCGTTAGGAATGAGCATTTGTGCTTAGAAGTATAAGCAATTAGCGTACATTTTAATACATTTTCTGAACTTTAAAGGATTGTTCTTTTTTCTTCTGTTCCAAATGATGGCTCAGGTGATCTGGATTTCCCTCATATCTAACTCTCAGTGGCTGTGCTGTGTTCTCTAGTTTTAACAGATCATAGCAAGATGAATTGGAGAAAATGCAAGCCAGCATTGTCAGGCCACTTACAATTTCCTGTTTAGCCTGCCGCTAAAGAACAGTGATGGACTAGTGCTGGGTATTGCATATCTCAAAATAGATTTAGTCACTACACTTAAAAATGACATTGTAAAGACAAAATAGAGATAGAGAACAACTCAAGAAGATGTAGAGGCAGCTTAAAAAAACTAGAAGTCTTCTTAGGCCTGAATGTAGTATAGCCAATGTGTTCAAGAGCAAATGGATTTTCATCTAATTTTAATGTTTTGTGTGTCTTGAGAACCATGTTCATTAATTTATGTATCAGATGCATTTCAGACCCAGTAGTATATATAGCTCCAGTCAAGTGAAAGTTCTTAACATCTAGTTCAGGGGTATCCAAACTTTTTGGGCCGTGGGCCAATCATGTGGTTCAGGGAGCCAGTCACTAAGGCCCAGGGACCGGGTGCGGCTCCTGACGCCAATTCATCCGGCCCGCAAAGCCCTCATCGCTCCTGGAAGTGGAAGTTTGGGCACCACGGATCTAGTTCTTAACAGCTACTAATGCATAAGTTCCCTTGGTTAGTTAAAAACCTGAACAAGAAATCTCTTGCAGTCAGAGTTTGCAATTTGTTAGAAATGACGGAAATACCATAGTTAGTAAAAGGCTATGTCTAATTTTGGAAGAAGAGTATGGAGACATCTTGTTTGATTTTCCTGGGTAAAGAGTTAAACCTCTGGACCTTGGCCTGCTTTCAGAGATCCTGTGTAAGCAATTTAATCAGATAAAAGCAATCTGTCCTTCACCTGGTATTTTGCTGGGTAGAGAGGTAGTAGGGAAGGAAGAAAAGGAGACATTATGAAAAGGGCGAGGGGTATTAGAAAGGAAATAAAGCATATTTTTCATGAGGAAATACAGCCTTAGAGAGAGAGAGAAAGCAAATTCTCCCCTTTATTCAGAAATGGGAGATAGCCACTGTTTGTACTTACCAGGATGCTCTGGAATCTATAGTCCAAAAGAGTAACATTTCCCATCTCTGTATCCATTCTAGTTAAACGGAAGGTAGCTGGCCCCAGGCTATCCTTACTGGCTTGATGTCACTGTGTTGTAAGCTGGATGAAACTCTTGGTAGCTAGAGTGTAAGAAACATTTTTATATAAATGTAATCCAATATCCAATCCAATATCGATTTGTCATCACTTATCTAGTTAAGCGCAAATCAGCCGAACTCCAAAATGTTCTATCCTTTGCCTTCTGTTTCCATCTCTGGCCAAACAGCTTTACCATCAGCTTATCCCATAGTTTTTTGGGTCTGCCTAGTGGTCTTTTGTGGTCCCTTGGTATCCAGTCTGTTAACCAACATGTCCATCTGTTATCCTTTAGGCGGGTGATATGGCCTGCCCATCTTTTTGCCACCTATAGTTCATCAACCACATCACACAGTCTGGTTCTTTGGGGTAATTCCTTGTTGCTGACTTTATCACTAATTGTTACTCCACACATCCATCTTTCCGCTCTTTGGGTTATCGCCAGTTTTTCTTTCTCTGATTTTGTTATTGCTCACATTTTGGATGCACATAACATTGCTTGGTAACACTGACGTATGGAATACGTTTCCCCTGGTATCCATGAATATGAATATCAGATAAATGTAATCAACAACATAAAATTAATTAACATAGGCTGCAGTGGCTCAGTGGTTAAGAAGCTCGCCTTGTTAGCTGGAAGGCTGGCAAGTTGGCAGTTCGAGACTCAGGTACTGCATGATGGATTGAGTATCTGTCTCTGTCCCAGCTCTTGGGGACATGAAAGGAGCCTCATTTGGATGTTACCTGAGCAGAGTTTCTTCTGCAATACAGTGAGGCATTTTCTTTGCAAATATGTTATATGGTGCAAATTACTGCAACCTTGAAATCTTTATGTTTGGAATTTGTCTCAGGCTTGTTTTTGATCAGTCTGGCAATACATTAATACAGGAATGGCACCTGGAGTGATAATTCCACCACGTCAAAGCAGAATGAAGGAGCTTTGGAATTAGACTGGTAGCTTGCCCAATACAGCAGTGTCTTCTAATTAAGGCAAGCCTGTAGTCTGACTTTGTTCACACCATTCCCTGGTGCGCAGCTTGTTTTTTTGTGTTATCCTGTGGAGCTTTGCAACTTCCCTGGCTATGTTGAGCAGCTTGTTATTTTGTTTTTGTTTTTCTTTTGGATTTTTTTGTCTTTGCTTGCTGTTTAATAGAGACACATGACTTTGGGGCAACCTGCCAAGAGGAGACATTTTGGCAGGAAAGAGAGGCTCAAGCTGGCCGATAGTTGCTTGCTGCATTGCTGGAGAGCTCTTCTGATGAGAGGCAGACGTTCTCACTTAAGCCAAGTCCTCTCACTTGTTTTCACCCACGTTGCTGCAAGACTCAATGAGAAAACAGCTTCAGCTGCTCCATGCCAGGAGCAGTTTTGCAGGATGGTCTCCTTCAGCCTTGTTTTGCCAACTTCCTGCCAGTCTCTTGCCTACATGTAGACTTATTTCTGTCAAAGAACAATTGAGCAATTAATGTAAACACATAGTGGATACGGACCACAGCTTTTATATAGTACAGAGAGTGCAGTGTTTGAGAACAGTTATGTAACATGTGGGGGTAAGTGCAAGCAAGAACTGTCCGGATTCCAAGCCTGAAGCTTGCCAGTTAGCGGGAACATTATGTGTACATTCTTTTTTCTTATCAGTGCGACAAGTGTGGCAGAGATCTTGATGGGCACAGTGCCCTGAGTGTGTTTTTGCGAAGTCCTTTCTGTGGTGACTCAAGTGGTTAAGACACTGAACTTGACGACTGGAAGGTTGGCAGGTCAGCAATTCGGGACCTGAGTACTGCATGATGGAATGAGCTCCTATCTCTGTCCCAGCTCCTGCCAATCTAGCAATTCGAAAGCAAGAATTTGCAAGTAGATAAATAGGGACCACTTAGTTGGGAAGGAAAACAACATTCCAGGCATTCTGGAGGCATGCCTGCCACATGTCCACGTTAACATTTGCAGACGCAGACAGTGCTGGCTCTTTAGCTATAAACAGAGATGAGCACTGAACCCTAGAGTCAGATATGAGGGCAATCTTTACCTTCTTCCCCTCCCCATTCCTATTTCATTTTTGGTTTAAAGATAATACATAAAAATATCATTACAGTAGAAGGGTTGAACCTGAGTTGTTCGATTTTTTGTGTGGATACAGATTCACTTGGTGCAATCTCTGGCCTCCCCCATTCATGATTTAACCCAATATGGGCTCTTTTGGTTGACCTTGAACCAGTTCCTCCAGCCTTATCTGTAAAAGTGGAAAAACAAGTATAACCTTGCAGCCAAAGAGCCAGTCAGTTACTCAATATCACTATGTAAACCTTACCTTTGCAGAACTCTACAAATCTCCCTTCCATTTCCTCTTTTGTAGACCCCTCCCTTGTTTGCTTTGCTTCTTCCTCAACTTGGCATCCCTCCCGATGCCAGGTTGTGCAGTATATTTGTGCAGTCCAGAATACACAGACGGCAGTAAACTGATGGTAAGTGGGGATAGCTGATTATTTTCTCAGTCCCCAATTGACCTGTCCTCATTTGCCTTGGTGTGTCTTCCTGCCAGCAGAGAGTCTGTCATTGTTATGACCACTAGTATAGTTAGTGCACTATAATATAGCTTGATAATAAAGCTTATTACAAAACTGTGGGTCTTTAAGATCGTGCTGGGTCCCAATGATATGAGAATTTTGCATAACCAAAAACAGTTATTTTCAATGAAAAAATCCAATGCAACATTAGGGCGACGACTGTTTTGTTCTTTATACTCTGTTGTTGCAGAAATCTTGTTTATTTATGATTGAATAAAAGTTCCTAATCTAATGTTCTAAAGCTTCTTTCAAACAAGACAATTATTGTAAATTTAGTCAGACAGATTTGTTTACTCACATCATGTCTGTGTTTTAAGGAGACCTAAGGGTAGAACCGTCTCTAATGGTGTTAAGTACCAGGCATGTGTCACTCATTCTGTTTGGACTCCAAAAACTAAGATTTTCAATTTTGGAATATCCACCTAACAGCCAACTCCAGAGAGTCTCTCCGGTCTGCTCTGGCAGGACGGACAGATGTTCCTGGGATGATGTGGTCTCTTAGGTATCCTGACCCACTACCATGTAGGGCTTTAAAGGTAATTACCAGAACCTTAAATTCCACCCGGAGACATACCGGCAACCAATGCAGCTCCCGAAGCAGTGGTGAGGCACGAGTATAATGCCCACACCTCATGACCACCTGGGCAGCCGCATTCTGTACCAGTTGCAGCCTCCAAATGGTCACCAAGGGCAGCCCCATGTAGAGTGGATTACAATGAGGTGACCAAAACTTGTGTGATCATGAGCAAGGAGTCCCGATCTAGGAGTGTTCATAACTGGCGTATTACATGAAGTTGTGCAAAAGCCCTCTTGGCCACAACTGCCTCCTGCCGTTTGAGCAGTAGTTGTGAGTCTAGGAGGACCCCCAGATTACGCACCGGGTTGGTCTAGGGCAAAACTGTGCCATCCAGAACCAAAGATGGTAACTCCTGTAATAACGCAGGACCCCTGGTCGTCAGCCACTCAGTCTTGCCGGGATTCAGTTGTAGCCCGTTGTCCCCTATCCAGACCCTAACAGCCTCCAGACACCTGGAAAGGACTTCCACTGCATCCCTTGGGTCTCCATGGGCCGAGATATACAGTTGGGTATCATCGGCATATTGATGATACCTCACCCCATGGGAACGGATGATCTCACCCAGCGATTTCATGTTGAATAGGAGAGGTGAAAGGACCGAACCCTGAGGCACCCCATATTGTAGGGGCCTAGGGCTGGAGCTCTCGCCCTCCAACCACACAGACTGGGTCCAGCTCCTCAGAAATGAGGAAAACCAGGCCCAAACAGAGTCCTGGATCCCCATTCCTCTGAGCCTTTCCAGAAGGATACCATGGTCACTGGTATCAAAAGCCGCTGAGAGGTCAAGAAGAGCCAGGACAGACAGATGTCTACTGTACCACTCTCGCCAGAGATCATCCACCAGTGTGACCAATGCAGTTTCAGTACCATATCTGGGCCTGAATCCTGACTGAAGAGGGTCCAGATAATCCGCTTCATCCAGGTTCTCCTGTAACTGCCGTGCCACAGCCTTCTCCAAGACCTTGTCCAAGAAAGGTAAGCTGGACACAGGCCGGTAGTTGGTCATTGAAGTGGGGTTCTAGAGAAGCTTTCTTCAGGAGGGGACACACCAAAGCATGTTTCAAGGTAGCTGGGGAAAATCCCTCCTGCAGTGAAGAATTGATGATAACCTCGACCCAACCGCCTGTCACCGTCCTGGCTGATTTAACTAGCCAAAGCGGGGCATGGATCCAAGGTGCAGGCCTGTCCACTTCCTCAGGGACAACCAGATCAAACTGATCCCAGATAACCTGGCCAGACTGCACCGTGGGCAACCCCAGCTCTACATTTTCCACGCCGGGATTCAACTTCGAGCGAATCTGAGCAATTTTCTCCGCCAGATAATTAGCAAAGGCCTCAGCCGACCCCTGCCAACTGGGGCCCGACCCACCTCTGCCAAGGAGGGACCTGGTCACCCAGAACAGGGTCGCTGGGCGTTTCACCACCCTCATCACCACAAGATAGGCTTTAATAGCAACTCAGTCGTTTAGTTGTGCCTTTTCTGCTCTGATTCTTAAAAAGGAAAATACTAGTTAAAAGAAGTTTTTTTAGTGCTACTTAAAAATATTTTTTTAATCTTTAGAAAGTCAAACGTGTAGGTGATGATAATGAAACCAAGCGAAAAGGATATAGTGAATCAGTGCAGAACTAAGAATTTGTGATTTTATTTCCTGAATAGTCCTTATTAATATGAAACAACCACCCCTTCAAAAGATGGCAGGGTAATGTATTGGGGTGGGTGTAATATTGTGGGGTGTACTCACAGAAAAATCATAATGCTGTAGTCCTGAACATTATACAGTTAATTATTATTTCACTTGAAGCTCTCAGTGGAAAAGTAATGGTTTCTTAATACTAGAAGTCATTGGTTTAGACTAGTGTTTCCCAGCCTTTGGTTTTTTTGGACTTTAATTCCCAGAAGCCTAAGTCAATTCCCCAAAGCACTGATCAGCTAATGTACTGACTTAGGCTTCTGGGAATTGAAGTTCCCCTGTGGGCCCTGGGCCCCATGTTGGGAACCTCTGACTTAGAGGCACCTTCGGTATTTTTCAGTGCCAAACCATTTATACCTTGCATTCCATTTGATAAACTGCTATTATTACTACTGTGTTTATTAAATAAGCAGGGTCTGCATCAGAAAACCTGAACTAACAGAATGTGAATATAATTTGGATGAGAGTATATAATATAGTTTCAGGTTCTCCACAAAGAGTTTAAGTAAAACATGTTTTGGCTGACCCAAGCAGAAAATGATGGATTGGAGAAGGCAAAATGTACATTGTTGAACTTGATACATACTTCGTGCTTGGTAAGGCATAAAAGGGAAAGTCTTACTAGAACTTATAGCAAGGACCTCAGTCTGTGAGCCAAATAAATGGCCTAATTCCTGTTAAACTACTGGATACCAAAATAGTTGGCCAACTAGCAAAGGAAAATATAACTTGTGAGATCTTATTGCAATTTCACATCTTTTGTTTGCAAATGTCAGATACGTTTCTCCTAGGGAGATATTGTATGCCAAGTCCTGATAGTGGAGGCCGGATTTGGCTGTCAATTGCAATGCTTTTTTGCTTTTCTTCAATGCATATCAGTGTTTTTGATTTGACTAGCTTATCCTATAAGGATTTCAACTGCTGCCGTCTTGCATTAGGTAGAAAAATAGGTACTAAGCGTAATGCAGTACATAAGCTAATTGAATGTTGTAGCAATTGTATCAAAGTAAGTCTTGACATCTCCCCACCCCCAATAAAAACATCTTCAAAGGAAGGAGGAATATGTTAACTAAAAAAGAGTAAAAGATAAGATGGCTTAACTCTTTCCCTGCTTGCTATTTCTTTCTCTCCCCCCCCCCCCTCAGTAGCCTTTTTGCCTATGAGAAACCTTAGTTGAAGCTAAGAGGACATTTTAGAGAGAGAAATTGGAACTGAGAAAGAGTAGACTAAGGAAAATACAGTAGAACCCTGCATAACGAAAAAGCTAAGTTCCACAGAGTTCTTCAGTATGCGGTTTTTTTCATTATGTGGATCAAATGGGCGATACCCCACATAACCAAAAAAAAGGTCATTATATGGTGTTTACGTTAATTTGGGGTACACCCCATTTAACGAAAACCCCGTATAATTTTAAAAAAAAGTAGTTATGCAGAGCACATGAATACTTCGTTGTTCTGATTTTTCATTACACAAAGTGTTCGTTATGCAGGGCTCCACTGTATTAATAGTTAGGCACTTATTATGAAATGGCTAGATGATATTATTGACGCAATGGGCACAGAGCTGGGCGGGTTGAGGAGGATGGTGGAGGATAGGGGTGCCTGGCATGTGATGGTACATGGGGTCGCAAAGGGTTGGACTCGACTATGCAACTGAACAACAACGACAAAAATCTTTTCTCAAGCAATTTTGGGGGGAAATTATGTTTGGAGGAATTCAATTCCTCAGTCTTAGTTGAGCTTACTGCCAAAGGATCAGTTTGTTGATTTTTGCATTTTTTTCTGTGTAAGCAAGTGTCTTCCACTTTTGCATCAAAGTGTTATATTAGTGTAAATTTATGTACTGTACAGATAATTATATTCATGCAAAGTACGATCTTGGCCATTCTAATACTGGAGGTGCAGTATTAGAGGTGGGTGGAGGTGACATTTGTGGTAAAGCAAATAAGTAGGTACTAATGTGTAACTCTTGTGACCCTATCTGTTAACAGAAAAATGCCCATCAGTCATAGTTTCCAAATGAAAATGCCTTGTATTCTAGAAGGTATTTGTCAGCATTAAAAATTGGTACATCCTGTTTTTCATGAACAATAGCCATTTGAGTTTAAAAAAAACAACAACCACAATAACTAGAATTGAGCAAACCATTCCCTGATGTACAAAGATAAAAGGTTGAGCCAGCCCATTCCATTTCCCCTCCGACCTGATCTCTAATAATTCTTTAATTTCTGTGGTAAAGTGGTTCCCTTCCCCAGTAACTGTATTGCCTGTGTCGTAATACTCACATTATTTGCTGTTTTCTTCAGCCAGTCTTCTTTAAACCAGTGACCTACAAATGTGCTTGATTACTATCATTTCCAGACAGTATGGTAGGATATTTGTCAGGAAATTATGAGATATGTCATCCAGTGTTACCTGTAAGACATCCACCTAGGAAGATTCACTTGTGCCACAGGAAAGCAATCTTCCCATTCACATATTGTTATTATTTTTAAGTCTGCCAGCTGCTCAGTGGCTTCTATTCTAAGGTGGAGTTAAGTGGACAAATACCCATGCTTAATATTTTCATTATTTTAAAATTGTTTTTAAATGCAATGATGATGTTTTGTAAATAAGGATCATGTAACTGGAAACCAAATTATATATGGAAAAACTGAAGGGACTGGGGCAGAGAGAAAAGAAGGGTGAGGGGAGATAGGACAGAACTCTTCAAATACCTGACAGGTGGCATACAGAGGAGGGGCAGGATCTGTTCTTAATTAACCCAGAGTGCAGGACACTTAATAATGGGCTGATGAAACTACAGGAAACCAGCTATAGGCTGGATATCAGGAAAAAATCTTCTTAATTGTAATGTTGGAGACAGTGCTGGCTCTTTGAGTATAAACGGAGATGAGCACCGAACCCTAGAGTCTGACTGGTTTTCAAGCAAGGGCACCCTTTACGTTTACCTACATAGAGGGTACTCAGAAGAGATTCACCATTCCCTCCTTCTGGGGATGCCCTTGGGATTGTGCAGCTTGTCCATAACTGCACAGGCTGGGTCTTCTCCTGGGATGCCCAGTGGGGAACTAAACTCTCAATTTCTTCTAACTCACTGATGCTATCCAGGCATCTACAGTATTAATATGGCTATACTGCACATAAAATTTGAGAAGTATTTCATTAACTCATATGTAAATCCTTTTGACCAGGGACTGGCAGCCAGCCCTAGATGGTAATGAACACTAGGATTGTTTTATTGCTCATCCCCCTGTTAAATGGGGACAGCCAGTCTTCCTATTTTCAGCTACTTGCTTCTTTTTGTCCCTGAGGAGTGTGGATGGGCAGGGGCTGTACATTACTAGGAAGTGAGAGGAAGAATGCAGAAAAGAAATATCTAAAATCAAGAAATTTCTAAGTCATAAAACTACCACCAACAGTATCAAGTTTCTTTCAAGAAAAGCAACTGTCCATTCAGTTTGTTTTCTGCACCTTTCATTTCATAGTGTAATATTTCCAGCAAGCTTCCTCTAAAGTAGCCATGTCGTATTGATTTACATCAAAACAAGCAGGCTAGCCAGCCTGGACTAACTAATTCTCTTGCAGATAAGAGGATCAAGCCAAATGAAATGTTTTAATCTCCTAACGAGTTGGTTTAATGAATACTGTAGTGGGGTGAACTTCAGCAAAATGTCACATGGGCCGTCTTATCTGAGAAGCTGAGTCAGCGGGAGAGAGGATGATGGGGGATAGGGAGAGAGGACTTTACAGGTTTCAAATATAATCCTGTCTCACAGTTCAGAGACTCAGTTTGTCAAAGCACCATACATTTCTAGCCCATCTGCTTCCCAGGATGATAAACCTTTGAGCACACGTCATTTTGAGGGAGATTGAGCTAGGTTGTTGTAAGCTTAGGGCAGGCCATTGATTGATTGATTTGATTGATTGCATTTGGGATACTGTATTTCCCACTCTGTGCGGTGCACATACAAATAACAAAATAACATAATAAAACAGACAACAAAATAAAAATAAAACAACCAAATAAGTACATCCTAAAACAAAACAACTAGCAGGGTAGAGCATAAATAATGCCCACTTTCCCTAGGAAGATATTATTTATAAATGGGGAAATTATGTGCTTGTTTGCATGTAGACT
Organism: Furcifer pardalis; assembly: GCA_030440675.1. Lineage (NCBI taxonomy): Eukaryota > Metazoa > Chordata > Lepidosauria > Squamata > Chamaeleonidae > Furcifer > Furcifer pardalis. Next base: position 89,326,420 of record CP126892.1, read on the forward strand.
CTTAATGTGTGATAGAGTGATAATTCCATGGTGGCTTAGTGGTTAAGAAGCCTGCCTTGTAAACTGGAAGGCTGGCAAGTTGGCACTTCGAGACCCGGGTACTGCATGATGGATTGAGCGCCAGTCTCTGTCCCAGCTCTTGGGGACATGAAAAGAGCCTCGTTTGGGTGTTCCCAGAATAATTTCTGACACAAAATTATTATTATTAATTGATCGTTTTTATGTGTATACTTTTTCCTGCAGTTGTTGGCAAAAGAGTGAAAAAAGATGCAAAAAATGTTTTTGGTGCTTTAACCTGCTCTCCGGGTTAAAAATAATAAAAACCGCAAGGCTGGTTCTACCATTAACCAGCATGAGCTGGCTGTGTGCAAAAGCAAATTTTAGATGTCATTAAACAACATGATCAATTTACTTTGTTGTTACTGAATTTTTAAAAAATATATTGCAGATGGAGAGAGGTGCTTGTAGACTTTTCTGCCTCATGAACCAAAATAACTTGGCTGTCTTAAGTAATGTAGGAAGGAGGGTTATTTTCTGTCCCAACTCAGACAGAAAGAATACTTTGAGTGAGTCCAGAAGAGCGACTGTTTTGTATTTGACCAAAGATTTACCTCACATTTCCAAGACAAAGTTGAAAATGTATCTTTCAGATAAACATGAACTGAACTATGTGAATTTAGGTTCACTTACTCTTTTTAAGATGTCAGTTCATTTATTGCTGATTGTGGTTAAAGGGGCATTTTTAAGTTTTGTAATATTGTGAGAAAGGGGCCGTGGTGGCTGAGTGGTTAAGGTGCTGAACTTGACAACCAGAAGGTTGGCAGGTAAGCAGTTCGGGATCAGAGCTCTGCATGATGGAGTGAACACCCATCGTCTGTCCCAGCTCCTGCCACCCTAGCAGTTTAAAAGCAAGAAATTGCAAGTAGATAAATAGGTGCTTCTTCATTGGGAAAGGTAGCAGTGTTCCATGTGCTTCAGCATCTAGCCATGCCTGCCACATGACCATGGAAATGTCTGCAGACACAGACTGGTTCCTTGGCTGTAAACCAAGATGAGCACTGTGTCCTAGAATTGGACAGGACTGGCTTTCGAGCAAGGGAGACCTAAAACCGTGAGAAATGCTAGAATCTGTTTGTGTATTGCTTTGATGATCTGGATAGGACCCAGCAGCCAGTAGCCATAATTTGAATTTACAGAGAAAAGATGGCTCTTATGTATCTGTCTCATCCCTTGACTGATGAAGTCAGAAGTGATAAATTGCCTTACTGAATTCCCATCATAGATATAGTACTACACAGTTGACATTTTTCAGTGGAATAAATTCATATCATTTTTCTTATCAACAGTATAGCATTTATTAATATGCATGTACTGTATATGTGAAACTGGCCCCAATGTACAAGTTTTGTGTTTATTGTTTTAGGAAAATAGTTTTTTTTACTGTGAATTAAACCTTGTATCCATGAAGCAAACCATACACAAATCAAATGAAATGCTGATATTTTCTTATGCAAGTTTTCTTATTGATTATCAACTGCATTGGTAACATTTAACTTCTTTTCATGCAGTGCCCACGTGTCACAAGTTAACAACAACATCCCTGCTTCAGGAGAGTAAGTAATTACATTATAGCTTCATTTTTAGGTTTTATTGGTTTTAGTCTTTATTTTTGAAGTGCTATTCTGTGGACTTGGTGAGTTTGTTGGTACCATATCCATGTAGTCATGTAGTCGTTTACTTTGTATACCATATGGTCTGTTTCAAAGGTAGCTAATACCAAAGGTAGCTAATACCATAGTCTGCTGCTGGATAAGAACATAGATTTTCAGTTTCTATTTTGCATATGACAATAAAAACAAGCTTCAAACTTTTTTTCCCATTTGGGGAAGCTTATGAAACTTTTTGTACATTTTTCTTATTTTCAGACCTCTATTTGTTTCATAGACGTGTTTTGTGTGTGCAAAAACAATTTTTGCCCCTAAAACCTTGTACAGTACTTTAGACAAAATACAGTTCATGCAAAACTGAGAAACGGTAAGCTAAGGATTTCTTGAAGTTGAAAAAGCGTTATTTCTCCCTGATCTTATACCTAGGTCTCACCAGAAAAGTTGAGAGGGGAGGGTAAATCTCCTCAGCTGTGCATATTGATGTAGGCAATATGATTTGTTTGTGTGGCCCATGCTTTGATATCACATGCAGTTTTGATGACTAAATGGTTGCCCAGTTTTTGGGTAATTGTTTCAGTCACATATGGATAAAAGGTATAGGTAAAAATGTATGGCTTATAGTAACCTTCAAAGAGGTTTGTTATTTCTTCTTTTTTTTAAAAAAAAATTGTCTTTATTGTTGCTTTTCAGGTTCTTAGAAAAGACCATTCGGTCAGCGGTTGAGCAACATCTTTTTGATGTTCATGGCTCCGGGGGTCATAGTTCTGAGGAATCTGAATCCGGGACATCTTCGACATCTTCCTCCAGTGTTTCTGCCCGACAGCGCAGGCGGCACCATAAAGAGCATGATGAAGCCAGAAGAAACAGAGATATGTATGTTGGTGATTTCTCCCTTTTTGGAAATAATCCTGTAGTTCCCAGATATTGTAGTTTTGAAAAGTGTAGTTCTGTTTCTTATGAACTGCTGTGAAGACTTACGGGTTTCAGAGCAAATAATTTGGTCTATTTGGTCTTGTTTATTTCATGGTAAACACCATGAGGTCAGAGTCTGACCCCCTGATCATTGCCCCAAGAGTCCTACAGAACTTAGACTTTAGGGCAGTGATGGTGAACCTTGGTACTCCAGGTGTTCTTGGACTGCAATTACCAGAAGACCAAGTCAGTACTCCTGCTGATCAGCGCTTCTGGGAATTGAAGTTCCAGAACACTTGAAGTGCCAAGGTTCGCCATCACTGCTTTAAGGAAAAGTCAGAATCCTATGTTAGTCACAACTGGTAGAGGGTTAAATCCAAAATGGAATCAGTGAGTCATTCCAAGTATATCAAAGTTCACCCAGTTATCAAAGTAAAAGTCCTTTTCATTCTTGCAATAATTCCAGGCAATGTCAGCTTGTCCTATTATACAAGCTTTATTTCTCTGCCTTGCTTCTATGTTCAATATGCACAAATTATTTCAAAGTTGTGAAAACATCTTAATGGCTATGAAAACTGTAGGCATAGAAGCTTTAAAAAAGTATAAAAGCTTAAGTTGCAGGCAAATAAGTCAGAATTCAGTCCAAACTATAGGAACATAAAATAAAATTCACAAAGCTTTAGTTATTAAGGTGTGATGGAGTCATTGTAGTTTATTCATTTCTTTCTCCTCCATCTCAAAAGCTTTCGCCCAAAGAAGCAGATTTGGATATCCTCTTCAAAGAGAAAGGCTCTGCAGCTGTGTAGGAGAGGATATATCGCTTTTCCTTGTATGAGGTTCAACTCAACTTTCTCCAATTGACTTTTGGCTGAGTAACTAGAAAGTTGATATGCAGTGCTTGGCTGGATCAGCCATGAAGACTTTTTTTTAATAGCACAGGACACACATGTCTTTCTGGCAGAACTGCTCCCTGGCACAAGACAGAGCCAAAGCAACCTGAGCGGAGCTAGTTGTAATTCTTACCCATGTGGAAGTTATCCCACCAACTCAGAAATGCACAGTTCAGTACTATAAATATCTACACAGCAATGACATCCATTTTAACAGGTTCCCCAGCATACAAACAGGGCTTCAGGCTTCCAGTCTTCCTTCGAATGGCCAAGGATGGGCAACATCTGAATGTATGGGGGAGAATTCAATTTCCTTTTGTTGTTCAGTCACACAGTCGAGTCCGACCCTTTGTGACCCCATGGACTACAGCATGCTAGGCTTCTCCGGAGTCTGCTCAAATCCATGCCCACCAATGTTGTCTATCTCATCCTCTGCCGTCCTTTCTCTATTGCCTTCGATCTTTCCCAGCATCAGGGCCTTCTCCAGTGAGTTCTTCTCTTTTAGTGGCCAAAATATTTGAGCTTCAGCTTTCAGTATCAGTCCTTCCAAGGAGCAGTCAGGGTTGATTTCCTTTAAGATGGGCTGGTTTGATCTCCTTTCAGTCCAGGGGACTCAAATATCTTCTCCATCATCACAGTTCAAAGGTGTCTATTCTGCTGCACTCAGCAATCCTTATGGTCCAGATCTCACAGCTATAAATTACTACTGGGAACACCATTGCTTTAACTATCTGGACTTTAGTCAGCAGGGTGATGTCTCTATTTTTTATTATGCTGTTTAGGTTTGTCATAGCTTGGCCTCCCAAGAAATAAGTGTCTTTTTGTTTCATGGCTGCAGTCACCTACTGCAGTGATGTTAGATCCCAAGAAGCTAAAGTCTGTTATTACTTCCAACCAATTTTCTAGCCTCAACCAAACTCCATATCTGTTTCTTAGGCTCCTACCTCCCTTCTAGTACTGCAATTCTAGTGCAATGAAGGCCATTCCTTCTTGTTTCCAGAAGCGTAAATGTGATTGTTCTTTTTTTTAAAAGACATTTTTGAGTTTTATTTTAAAATTTTGAAGTGAATTCTATGAACGTCTTACGTTTCGGTTGGCTGGTCTGACAGCTCTTGCAATGTAACGAAAATCATGTACTTTTGCCAAGCTTCAACACCAAAACTAAGGCACCCATGAAAATAAGGGTTATGTCATTTGAAAGATTGTCTCGGTGATTTTAAGAATTGGTAGAAGCCAAAAATGCAAAGCGATGATGCATCGCTTTCGGAAGTCGCATCGGAAAAGTGACAGTTTTGCTAGGGGGGTTCGTTGTCCGGGGGCCAGCGAAAAAACAACCCAACCAATTCAGATGATCCAAAGTGTGTTTGAAAGAGGAAGTATTAACCTTTGTGGGGACACTTTAAGATTTGGAATTGGACTTCGGAAACATAATCTATGAAGGGTTTTACAAAAAACCACTAAAATGAGGTCACAAAAACCCCAAAAAAGGAGGGAAACTCAATTTTAAAAATGAATATGACAACTTCATGAGGTGGATACAGTTCGCATACAACATGAAAAAAAATGATGCTGAAGCAGGAATCCACAAAAAAGATATTGAGGAAAAACTTGACTCTTTAAAATGACATTTCCGTGGGGAAGTGTGTGTGTTTGGCGGTGATCCAACAAAAAAACCAACCCACCAATCGAAGTGATCTAAAGTGCACTTGAAAGAGGACAGAATAACCTTTCTTTTGACACTTACACAATTTGGATCGGACTTCAGAAACATTTTCTATGAAGGTGTTAAAACACTTTCTTTCTAACCTCTCCTTAAAAAAAACACCTCTCCACACCAGAATAGATTCATTCACTGTAGCAAGTTTCTCATTTGAAGTCATAAGCACTTTTTCTTTTGGCTTTCCCTCTTATTGAGGAACTGCTTTCAAGAAATTGTGAAGGAAAAACTATTTTTCTTCACGGTTTGACTATTGAAAAATGTATTAAAAATAGGTCCTTTCCAGTTATTCACCTGTGGTGAATTGTTGTGTGTACAGTGGGCTACTTATGGACACGTGTGCATAGTGGGTAGAGTTGAGATTGGAAAATAAAGGTTGAAAGCATCTTTATTGAAATAAAAATAATAATAAACACAAATGAAATTGGGATTTCTGGTTTTGGGTAAAAACAACGTAGCAGTTGAAAAACTAGAAATTGCAAGAAGATAAATAGGGACCAGTTTGGTGGGAAGGTAAACAGTGTTCCATGCCTGCCACATGTCCACGAAAATGTCTGCAGACAGAGACAGTGCTGACTCTTTGGCTATAAACAGAGATGAGCGCTGAAATCTAGAGTCAGATATAACTGGCTTTCGATCAAGGATGACCTTAGTTCAACAAACCTTAGATTTTATGAACATTTTATGAAAACCTTAATTTTATGAACATAATGTCTTTATTTTCTCCATTTGAAACATCCCTGGTCAGGATCGAACTCACAATGTTCTGGCTGCGGTACAGCAATTTAACCACTGTGCCACCAGGGCTCTTGGATTTTAGGCCATTGAGTCTAGCCCCCTGCTCAGTGCAGGAATATGAATCAAAGCAGATCTGACACGTGCAACTCTCTCTTGAATGCTTCCATTGCTATAACATATAGAGTTCATGAACTACTCAGTTAGTTTCCTGTTAATTAAAAGGAAGCTTAGTGTCAGTATCCTCAATGGCGGGGGAATTCTTTTACAGTGAAAGCAAGCCTGATAACTTTTGTTTGAAAGATGGAACATTTTCCACCCCAGAAAAGTCTAAGTTACGCCCTTTGCATTGTGCTGTGAGGCTTCTGAGACAAGTAGGTCAGAGATAGGCTAGTGTACGTGTTCGCCAGCATATAATACTGCAGTTGGATGTGTTTCTTCCCCTCCCTTTCATGCAATCTCCCCACTGAATTGCCGATCTGCTTTTCTCTAACATCTCTTTGTTTCAGCCATTCAAATGCCTTACACCAGGGATTCTCAACCTATAGGCCACAGCCCACGGCACTATTTCATGTGCCCCATGTCGCCACTGCCAACGGAAGCAGACACATTTATGGCAGTCGCAAATGCATTTATGACAGCCACAGACGTGTTTTATTGCAGCATTTATGGTGGTGGTGGTGGTGGGAACCACCAGTCCAGCCCGCTCAGCTGTCTAAAGGGGCGTGGTCCAACCCGCGGCCTAAAAAGGTTGAGAACTCCTGCCTTACACTGAGCCCAGCAGTTAGTCCATTCAGTCCAGTATTCTCTCCTCTTAACTGGTGGCAGCTCTTCGGGGTCTTAGAAATGACCCTCTGTATCACATGCCCCTGCACTTTGGAAAAGAAGAGGCTGAATTTGGGGTTTCTTACAGCAGTTCACGATCCGAGTGCTGTGTGACGGAGTGAGCTCCTGCCGTCTTTCCCAGCTCCTGCCAACCTAGCAGTTCCAAAGCAAGAAAGTGCAAGTAGATAAATAGGTCTTGCTTCGGCAGGAAAGGTAACAGCATTCCTTTCGCTCCGGCATCTAGTCGTGCCTGCCATATGACCATGGAAATGTCTGCTAACGCAGACAGTGCTGGCTCTTTGGCTGTAAACTGAGATGAGCACTGCCCCTAGAGCTGACTATGACTGGCTTTCAAGCAAGGGAGACATTTACCTTTATGTGAAAAATACAGGCTGTACCCCTAGTTCTCAAGTCTTTGTACTTATTCCCAAGTCCTGTCTTTCCCCAGAGGAATTCAGCATATCAGTTAATATAAACAAAACAGAATCTCTAGCAATCTAAGTTTGAAGTAGTTTGAAAAGCCTTTATGAATTATAAATAAGCCAGCATTTCAACAAATTTATTCTTTTGCCCTTATAGTTCCTTGGGAATCTGACTACAGATCTTAAGTAGAACTTACAAAATAGCAATAGTGAAGTGTTCAAATAACATTAATTGGCCTGATAGCTTTCTCTAGACTCTTTCGTTCTATGCGATTCCATCACATGGAATTAATTTTCGAAAAAAATCTTGGTGCAAAATAGCTGTTTGAGATCATATGATAGATTTCTGATAAATTGTATTCTTTGTCTTTAGTAGTGACATATACACAGATTCTATACTTTTCTATGTTTTTCCATTTAGCTGTATTCTGTTGACAGTGATCTTATTGCTTGTTACAGCACCAACAACCTTATATATAAACCATTTATACAAGACTTATAAAACAAGAAACCTTAGAACATGGAGAAGTTAGCTGTTTCTCCAAAAGGTTCCCACCCACCCCGTTACCTGAGCATTTTGAACTATAGGCTGTTTCACGTGCATCAGCACTAACTGAAAACTTGCAGGATCAGATTCTTGTTGAAGTGGGAAGGTAAATTCTACTTAGTGTTCTACATTCTTCCTAGCTTTACTTTTCAGCATTCCAGGCCTGGTATAGTAATTTATGTCTTTTGCCTCAGGGAGCACAGAGCTTCATATATTTTTTTACAAAGAAAAGAAGGATTCTGATAAGCAAGCAGTGCTAATAACTTCATTTTAAGATGTCATATTATTGCACACTGTCAAACTGTTTCGCCCAGCTTAGGGTTTTGACAATGCATTTAACATTATATCATACAATTAGCATGTTTTGAATCTTGCCATGTAGGTTTTTTGCCCACACTCGAGTTGTAAACTAGTAGCTCTTCCACTTTGGACAAATGGTATGTTGTATGACTAGATGCTTCATGGTACAGAAAACAAATCCACACATGTTGAAAACTGGCCTGAGAGAAAGAGCAGAAAGAACATTTTCTTGGACTGCTGATTTTCTGTGCATATGGATTTCTTCTGTCATTTGGATGGAGAAACATTTAGTCATGTATTTTGTCCATAATCTGAGGCATCCTAAAAGCTCATTCTCGTACTTTACTGAGTCCTAGGCCATACGTGAAAGCAGCAAAATAAGCATTTGGCCCCTTGAGTGCCTTGAGAAACTGATATACCGGTAGCAAATTATACATCCTTCTTGTTTAGAAGATGCTGCTGCGATAGATACAAGCTGAAACCTGAAGCTTTCGCAGCATGAGGCTCAAAGGAGGCCGATTTGCAATGTTTCAAAATTCCAGTGTGAGTTTCAAAAAGATGACATTGAACTTCAAAAGGTTTCGCTGAAGAGCTGAAATAGATTTGCACAAAATAACTACCAATCTTATTTACAAGCCCTTGGCTCTGGTATCTTAGGATAGAAAGCCGGTGATTGAATGCACCTGTCTGGTGTATAAAATATTATCTTGACATGCAACTTTTAAAATAAGCATCTGCAAGACACTTCGAGAAGGCATTTTTCATGTTAACTCATTCTTTCTCTATTGAAGAAGAGTCTACGTGCAGTAGCGCACATATGGTGAGCTTTTGGTGCTGCAAATTCCACATTATACAGACCGTAGGGCCAATGGATGACACATGCCAGATGGCCCAAAGGGCTTCACGGCAAGTGTGCTGAATCTAATAGAAGTATGCTCTGTCCCCTTCTGCTTTCCTTCTTGCCATATGTTCTTCTTCACCTCCATTTTCCCTTTTCAGAATGAGACATCCTGCAATCTTACAGTCTGGCACCATTGACAGTAATATTAACATTGATAACAAATTGCAAGCCACTTCTGGTCATTGACACTAATGGACACAGGATAGTGCATTGTGGTGTAAGGTGTAGGAAATATATCACTTCCTAAGGTTATATTTGCTGCATCAGACCACTCAGAGATTGACCTGTCTAAAAATTGTGTTAGGTTTTCAGCATTCCACATATGCTAAGCTTGGTAAGAGGAAGGGAAGAAAGCCTTAGGAAAGAAAGCTTTAGGAAAGAAGGAAAGAGAAACTACCATGGTCTAGGAACTAGTATTATATGAGTTAGTAAATAGATTCCCCAGTTTACAGCCTCATTGGGTAGAGTCTGGAGTGTGTAGTCACAACTCAGAATCTCACATAAATCACTGGATAAAGTTCTTCACCTGTTGCTTTGATTAGAGACACACGTTTTCTTCTCCCCCCCCCCCCCCAATATGTCAGGTAGGCAGTGGTGGGTTGTCAAAAATTTTAATACCACACCGTGACATCATTACAGTGTGGGCAGAGCTGATGTCATGACATCATGGGCAGGGCCAAAGAAAATAAATAAAAATAATAAAATAAAAATAACCACACACACACACACCCCTCAACCCACCCACCCACAACACAAACCCGTAAATAAAATAAATAAATAAAATAAAAATTACATTAAAATACACTCACCCACCCACCCCAAACACAAATCATCCCACCCACCTCCAGACACAAACCTGTCACTTAACTGTTAGTATAAGTGCCTGGGCAGCACCATGTTGCAAGATGGATATGGTCATCATACCAGTTCTCTAGGATAATATGTCTTAATGTAAATGTAAAACAGCTGTACCTCCTTAAGGGTTCTCCAATTGGAACTGCACAGGTGTAGCTTATTGATGAGGTAACGCCAAGACTTTGCTTAAAAACCCCAAGCCAAGCCTGCCAGCTGCCAGGCCTTTTTAGGAACTGTGGTAGTACGTCAATATAGGCAAAGGTATTCAATACACATTAAAATACACACAGACAATCCACATCCAGAGGTGAGTCACTTACCCTGGGGAGCAGGCTATAGGGAGCTTCAGGCTAGCAGCTTCTCTTCCTCCTCCCCGCTTGGGAGGACAGCAAGGAGGCCGTGCATACGCACCAAGCACTGTAGGCGTGCATGCACACCAAGTGCTTGGCGCGCATGCGCAGTGGGGGAACCAGTGAAAAGGTAAGCCTTGAAGGTGGTTCCCCCCAAAAGCTGCTACTGGTTCTCCGGGACACTGGGAAAAGTTACTACCGGTTCTGACGAACTGGTGCGAGCCTGTTACATCCCATCACTGCAGGTAGGGGAAGGAAGCGCAAAGCCAATTTCTTAAAGGCTGGCCTCCATAATGGGAATTTGAGGAAGTTATAGTATCTATCCATAGATCTCTACGTAGTGTGAAGCTATCCTGTTGAGTGTGATTTTACAGCTTGCTCTCTAATTCCTGCTTTATTATATGCCCAAACTGGGTTACTTTTGTAAACTCTGCACTTTCTTTTTATTTAGGGAGGTCATCAACAAAGAAAATATTCCTTCTGGCTTCAGCAGCCTTGAAGAATGTATGCTGACTGATTCAGAAGCTGAAAAATTGCAAGAAAACAATTCAGGGTACATTGGAGAAAGAAGTAAACCAAAGCGACAGAAATCCAGCACCAAACTTTCTGAGCTAAATGACAACAAAGACAGCCCTCTGGTAAGCAAACTCACTTAATAATAATGCCTTTATTTGTTTGCCATGTTTATGTATCTTCTTTATTCCAGTGAGATCCAGGTGGCATAGGTGGCTCTCCATCTCAGTTTCTTCACAACCTTTTGAGCAGGGATTCCCAACCTATGGCCTGCAGGCTGACCTTGGCCCTCAACGGCACTCAATCCGCCCTGTCAGTGTCTCCCCTGCATTTGGAAGTGGGCCTGTCTACATCAACCATAAAACACACCTGCACATGTGCAAACACGCCCACAGCTGATGTAAACGTGGAAGTGGGCACATTTACATCAGCCATAAATGCCCATGCTTCCATGGGGTGTGGTCTGGCCCACTCAGCTGTTGTGGGGTCGTGGTCAGGCCCGCTGCACAAAAAGATTGGCCACCCCTGCTTTAGAGGCAGGCTGTAATGGCAGAAGATGATTATCCCAGAGTCATCTAGTGAGTTACATGGCTTGGTGGGGATTAGAACAGATGCCAATGTAATACTTTAACCACCATATCAGGGTACACAGAAAGAGCATCCTCAAAGGTTATTGCATTTTTAAACCACAATAGGGCGTAAGCCAGTAATGGCAACCTTTCAGTCATCATGTTCAGCAACCACTAAGCCACCACAGTCTCTCATTATGGCATATGTTACAACTAATTCAGAAACATAACAGTTGGTGAGGATATGCTCCCAAGTAGGCTCTGTGGAAGGCATTGTTTCCCTGTTCCTCATGTCTACTACAGCAGCATTTCTATATCCAGGGACATAAGGATATATGCAGTGTATCCTCTAGTAGTGCACAGTGTACAGTTTGAGAATCACAGCTTTATAATTGTGGGTGTTTGATATTTTATGTCACAAAACATGCAAGGTATGATTATGATAGCATGAGAGATAAACACAAATTGTGTCAAATACGAATGCATATTTAAAAAAATGATGTCTCATTGTTTTCTCTGATGTTTTACAGACAGTGGAAACGTTTGGTTCATTGAGGCCCGTGGACAGAATCGAACCAGCTGACATGGAAATATTTTCTGAAGACAGGTGCTTAAATGGCATTCTAGCTAGGCTTTCATTTAATCCTAACAATAAAATAGGGTTGCTTACTTTGTAGCCTGTTTCATTAACATCAAGATGTCTTAATTTAGACTGCATTTATCTGCATACAGCCCTCTTAAGAAGCCTAAGGTTCTTCTTGAAGATAAGATTTTTTAGAAATGTGTGATATATTTTGCAGTATTTTCTGGAAAACTTTGAATTTCCCTGGTAATGTGTAAGATGATCTCTCATTTATTTACCTTTTTAAAGCATTTTTATCAAGTTATACAGTATAGCAAGAAAGTCTCCTTAATACCTTAAAAATGTTGGCAGTAGTATGATCTCTACCCTGAGGATTTCACCCTAACAGCCATCACACGAGAAAAGTGTGATAGTGAGGAATGATGAAAAAAGCAAGTACAGTACAGTATATACACCAGTTGGAGTCTGGCCAGGTTGTCCTCCTATGGTAATAGAGTAGATCAGTGATGGGACCTTGGGACTCTTGGTGTTCTTGGACTTCAAATACCAGAATCCCAAGTCAGCACTCCTGCTGATCAAGGCTTCTGGGAATCGAACTTCAAGAACAGCTGGAATGTCAAGGTTCTTCATCACTAGAGTAGACCATACTGCCACCGACTCATTGCTGAGTGTTAGGCAGCGGTTAACTCACTTGACTACCCTGAGGACTAATGGCCATGGGTGCTGAAGTCCATAGGGGCAGGGTGATGGTCCTCAAGTGGATAAAATCTCACTTGAATCCATATTGATGGAGGGCAGCAGCTTCATAAATCCTGGCCTGGAGCTGATGAGAACTTGGTGTGCCAAAGGGGCTCAGAGCCAGAAACTGATTCACGGAACTGGATCAGCGGTTCTGGTGTCATGCTGCAATGCGGAACGCAAATGAAAGGTCACTGCATTATATTCTCAGGACAGTCTTCGTGGCTGATCACCATGAGGATTGACAATATTCAGATACGGCAGAAGAAAAAGATGCACCAGTTCTTCTAAGGGCCCAGACAGAAACAGCTTAGGTAGTTTGATTGAATGACTAGCTCTCAGTGGCATTTGAGAAATGTCCTCTTCTTTTTCTTGGCTTTGCAACCTGGTATGTCATGACAAAAAAAAACCCAATTGTAAACATGATACTTCCCTTATGATGGTGCTTTAATCTAAATCTTTTCTTCTTTTTGTAGCAAAGACAATGAAAGTGATGGTATCATATTAAGGCATTCTCAGGTTAGTATCTAATTTATTTTTATCTGACAAACATTCTGCAGGGTTTTCCAATGAATAAAGACTGTATCTGCAGTTCCTTTAGTATGGTTGGATGTAGTTTACCTGGCCCTGGAGATTTGAATCATACAAAGTGGCTCAATATTCCCCTAATACCTGTTTACCTGTTTTGTACTACAGCCCATTCACTGCCTTAATCTGCCTAAACTAGGCTGAGAACTGTTTTCCTTGCAGAAGAAGACGGAAGCAAAATAGACATGACACAGTTCTGCCTTTTCTCTGCCATACATTAGTATTTTTTGTTCTTTCCACACGGTGGATCTTTCCTTCCTTCCTACCCACCTGTCTGATGGATCTACTGTTCCTTTGTTGTTCTTCATCTTCCAAGTGTAGCTGAATAATCCAATTTTGTAATTTTTAATGTGTGTCACAAGTCTGAGCTCATTCTAGATTTCTAGCTATTTTTATTTTTTCACTGCAGATACTGGGTAATCCTTTGTTTTTTGTTCCTCTTCCAATTCATGCTAGGCTGGGATGGTTGTACACTTCCCTCAGCTTTAGAGGTTGTCTACCCTTAATCTAGAGGTAGGCTGGTGTTATTACTCCCCTATTGCAAAGAATATTGGGAGACTGAGGTTGACTTGGCCAAGATCACTTGGGTAGTTTCTACCAAGGCAGAATTTAATCTAAGACTCCATGGTGTGCTGGTAATCATCTTTTTCCAATTGCGTTGTACTACCAATATTAGTGGCTTTCATTTAGGACTGAGTGTCAGAAAGCATTTTCCTAAAACTGGTCAGAAGGTGGGTCATGTGATTTATTAGTTCCTACTCAATGGGAGAGTGTCTTTTGTCCCATGTTTTGCTTTTATGAAGTGACTGTTTTATTCCTTTTCTATAGGATTTCCGCCCCCCTAATCCTAGTGGATGTTTCCTTAATACTTTCTTCTGAGAATTTAAATTTGTTCCTTCACTTTGGGGTTTAGAGATTAAGAGAGGGCATGCAGAACTCTTTGTTCCTTGTCAGCTGTGTGGGTTTTTTTAGCTTGTGATCGCTTATTTTTAATAGTCTTCCTGAAAGTTGTATTTAGTATGATTCCCTAGAAAGCAAAAATCTCAACTGCCTTTTGTTTACTAGAACAGGGATGCCCAAATTACAGCCTGTGGGCCAGATCCGGCCCCGGCACCAATTCATACGACCCACGCCACCCTCTTCACTCCTGGAAGCGGAAGTAAAATGCGCCCATATGGGCATGTTTTACTTCCGCTTCCAGGAGCAACGAGGGCAGTGTGGACCAGATGAATTGGTGTAAGGGGCCAGATCTGGCTCATGGGCTGTAGTTTGCGCACCCCTGGTTTAAGCAGAGAAAATGGCAGCTTAAAATCTATCTCATCCTGTTGCAAAACAGATTGCAAGGCATGTTTTACTTCTGCTTTCGGTGGAAGGAACCACGTGATCAGCCTGCTGAACCACATGACTGGCCACGGCGTTTAGACACCCCTGGACTAGAAGCATGACCCTTTTCTTCCCCTTACAAAAAGATTACTACAAGATTTTTTTCATTTCCCAATAAAAGTTTATTATAAGAATAATTTTGAGTTGAGGTTGAACTATATGGTTATGTTAACGAAAAAACAACCAGTTCTAAAATTCAGATTTTCTTTAAATCTCTAAAGCCCAACAATTTTTACTCTACATATGCTTACATGCACTTCAGTCCATGTCATTGGATCAACAGAGTGCAGCTTCAGTATCTGACAACTAATCCTGTAATTTATATATCTGCTGAAATACAGTACAGTACATGTTTCCTTAACACAAATAAAGTGCTTTTGTCTTTAAGGCACCTTAGGACTCTTTCTGGGTTTTATAAAAATGACATACTGTACTAAATTCCATCTATAAACAGAGCAGTGGCATGATGAGGGGAGAACTTTTCACACTGTCCTGAAATCTAGAGGACAGATAGAATAAAAGTGCAATATATTGTTCTCTGTTCCCTTGAGTTTTAGACAAATAAAATTGTGAGAAATAGCTAAAATTTCTGCTGAAACAGTTATATACTGACCTGACAGACTGGGCTGCTCTCAAAGCAGGGATTTTTGTTCTTTAAAAAGAAAAGGACAGATACTAAATATTTAGCATGTCATTCTTCTAAAAACCTTTTTAAAAGAAGGTTTATGTTTTCATTACAGGAGAGGCATAGAGTTCAACCTAAGATCTCATTATCCGGATATTACAGGGTCAAGAAAATGTTACATTCTTTGGGGCTTCTTTCACATTCTCTGGCCTTTCTAAGCCCCTTGCTTAGGGGGGCTTAGGAACTGATTTTTTAAATAACAAGCCATGTTATTCAGAACTAATAAATAAGAGCATGCTCATGTGCTTTTTCTCTGCCCTTGGATGGGGAGGTGGGGAGGGCGGGATGAACAATCAGCATCTGTAAATGTCATTGTAAGTGAATTCTGCCACAAGGCTTTGGGACAGATCTTAAATGTGTTACTTTTGTGGACTACAGTTCCCATCAGGCAGCATGGCTCTTGGACATGGCAGATAAGAGACACTGTTTAAAATCCATGTTGTGCCTTTGACTCACTTTTTAAAAATCTTTTAAGAAGCACACAAAGGTGCTTCGTGGGTTGAAAGGATTTTTGCTGGAGGAACTCCGCTCGGGAGGCCCAAATGAGGCTCCTTTCATGTCCGCTAAATCTTTTCCCACCAAACTGGTCCCTATATATATCTACTTGCAATTTCTTGCTTTCAGACTGTTAGGTTGGCAGGAGCTGGGACAGAGACGGGCACTCATTCCATCATGCAGTACTTGGGTCTTGAACTGCCGACTTGTCAGCCTTCCAGCTAACAAGGCGAGCTTCTTAACTACTGAACCACCACAGTCCCAACTCATTTATAAGAATAGCTTTCTATATTGTCAAAGAACATTCATAACCCCATGGAGTCCAATCAGTGGTGGGCTGTCAAAAATTTTACTACCACACCGTGGGCAAAGCCGATGTCGTGGGTGGAGCCAACGTCATGACATCATGATGTGGGCTGAGCCAACATCATGATATGGGTGGAGCCAAAGTAAAAAAATACACATTAAAATACAAATTAAAATAAATACATATAAATTAAAATAAATACATATACACAGAATACAATAAATACACATTAAAACAAACTACATAAAACACACACACCTCAAACACAAACCCGTCACTTACCTTTACCCTGGGGTCGGGGAGCAGCAGGCAGGCAGGCACAGCGGTGGTGGGGCGGCCTGACAGTGCGGCAGCCTGGCAGCCTGGTGTGGCCTGTACAGGCCCGGCAGCGTGACCTGGCCCGGCCCGGCCGTGCACCAGGGAAAGGCCACCGCTCCTCCAGGTGCTGTGCTTTCTGGGCAGCCCAAAATGGCTGCTCGGAAGTGCGCATGCGTCAGAACTCCATTTGGTCGCATGCTTACTTCTATTTTTCAGTGCGCATGCGTCAAATTGAGCCATTTTGGGCTGCCCGGAAGAAACATCCGGAGGGGGGCCGGAGAGGCAACCGAACCGGTCTCCCGAGGGTTTACTACCCCCCTACCCCCCGGCAATCCCCTTCGGATGACTGCTACCGGTTCGGGTGAACCTGTCCGCACCTGGAGCAGCCCATCACTGAGTCCAACCCTCTGCTCTATGCAAAATCCAAAGTGAAGTACAGTAATACCTCGCATAACAAGCAAAATGTGTTCCACACAGTTACTCATTATATGAGTTACTCGTTCAGCGAAACACATTTCCCATAGGGCAGTGTGCTTTGCTTCGCTGCATCAGCAGGGAGTATGGGAAGGATGCGGTGACCTTCCTGATACCCTTCCCAAATGCCCCGCATGCATGCGCGTTAGCGGGGCATTTGGGAAGGGTACGGGGAAGGTCCCCCCACCCTTCGCAAGCGCCCCGCTGATGCACATTCCGTAGCAGCGGGGCATTTGGGAAGGGGAGGACCTTTCCCGTACCCTTCCCAAACGCCCCGTAGGCATGTGCGCGTCTGCTGGGCGCTTGCAAAGGGTATTGGAAAGGTCCCCCCACCCTTTGCAAGCGCCCTGCTGACGTGTGCTCCGCATTAGTAGGACATTTGTGAAGGGTGGGGGGACCTTTCCAGTACCTTTCCCAAACGCTCCGCTGACTCACGCGCACATGTGTGTGGGGCATTTGGAAGGGTATGGGGAGGATCCCCACATCCTTCCCAAATACCCTGTTGACACGCACCGTGTGTCTGCGGAGTGTTTTGGAACGCGGCGGGGGAGCCCCTCGCCGCGTTCCAAAACACCCCACAGACGCGCCACCCTTCAGCTGGACATTTTGGAACAAGGACGGGGGACTCCCCCGCCGCGTTCCAAAACACCCAGCAGACTCGCTGCCTGTCACTGGGTATTTTGGAACGCGGATGGGGGAGTCCCCTGCCACGTTCCAAAACACCCAGCAGACGCAGACGGGTTTTTTTGGAACACGGCGGGATTCCCCTGCCCGCATTCCAAAACATCCCGCAGATGCGAAGCTTCTTGATAAGCGAATTTTTGCTCGTTCAACGAAGCAGACCTTTTGGGAAAATGTCTGCTCGTTAAGCAAGTTATTCGCTATGCGAGGTATTACTGTATAAACATTAAAGCAGCCATATTTTATCAAAAATTGTATTGCTGATAAATGTACAGAGCTGTTTCAAAAGTGGATGTGGTCAATGATTTGAATAGTCAACTGGGATGTAGCGATACAGGTTCTGGTTTACATGGAGCCACCAAACCCAGTAGATGGCCTTAGGCAGAACACTCCATCTTAGGCTCACCTAACTTGTCAGCGTTATGATGAGGATGAAATGGGGAAAAGAAGAGCCACATACACTTCCTTGATCTCATAGGTGGAAAGGCATGATCAGTCAATAAATTAGCCAATCTGGGCGGGAGTTCTGTAAAGTATACTCTGGAAACATGTCCCCACCACCACCACCACCACCACCAAACTGCTGATTGGTGGGGACATATCACTATTAGTTTTGCTGAAAATTGATGATCTGCCCTTCACTACTTTTAACAGTCATTGGATTCCATGTCTCCATGCTCTTTGTATTAAAATATGCCACTGTCAGTATTGTGGTGCCATTATATAATTTTTTTGTTCTTTTTTGTCCTGATCAAACCCTGGACTGCCAAAATGAAACCACTTTCTTGGTTTTGTAATTGGACAAACGTAAGTCCTCATTGGTGCATGTTTCTGGTAGTAATCGGCAGACTAGCAAATGAGCCAAATTCTGTATCCACATTCACAGCATGTGTAGTTATCTGCCAGCAGCCCCCATTGAGCATGCTTATCTTGCATTTAGTGACTTCTGCCCTCAACTTATTCAGTATGAATCTATGATAGAACATTATCTCCTGAGGATGTGTTCTCTTATTTTCTGGCAAAGCTTAGCCAACAGTAGGAACCCAACAGTTCTCTGTGCCTTATTTGTGTAGCTGTTTGCAGGTGGGGAAGGGGGCTGTCAAATTAGGTATATGTATCAGCAGTATCTGCAGGAAAAAATAAAAATCCATTTATGAAGACAAAAAGCTGTCTGCTTGTGCTTTTAGCATGCCTGCAAATTTATTTCACTTCCCTTGGGCCTAAGTTGCTATTCTTCTTCTGAAGGCTTTATAGATTATTCATTGCATTACGAACTGCGTGAGCAAGCAAGTAGCCCAACGAATGTAACTAAAACTGATGGAGAAGAGTGAAATATCCAGGTTGTGGTCCCCCTTCCCCCCGCAGTCAGACCGCCAAAGAGCATCAAAGACAAAATATTCCAATGTTTGCCATGTTGTTAAAATGTTCTAATGAGATGTGCGTGTTTAACACCTGTTGTGGAACAGATCAGCATTTGCTTTTTCTAAAAATTTCCATGGCAGGTTGTGGCTTGTTGGTTCCTGCTTTGTGAGTCTTTGGGTTTTGTTTACATCTCTTTGTGTGGAAGAAAATGTTCTGCATGTCCGCTTTCACTTGCTCCACCTCAAGTCTTGTCAGAGAGGCGGGCGAGACCACTCTTGATCTGATTTTGCAGCATTGTTTTGAAAGATCATTGGCAGTGTTAAATTACAGTGAAGTGACAAACACAAATGCAGATTAAGTCTCTGGTACAGCTTGTTTTATAGAGAAGGAGGGTAAGAATGTTCATTTCTGCACGGTGACAAATTCTTAAGTATTACTTTAACCTTGAAGTACTTCCATCACGGAAGGGCAGAAGGAACAGTACATGTAGTTGCAAGTTTTAAAGCAGGGGTGGCCAAAACATTACGGGCAGCAGGCCAGTCACGTGGTTCCTCCCCTTAGAAGTAGAAGTAAAATGTGCCCGTGTATGCACAAAATGCTGCCGTGAATGCACTCTCAGCTGTTGTAAACACATTTATGACAGCTGCAGGTGCTTCCTTTTACAGCAGCATTTTGCACATGCGCTTTTAACTTCTGCTTCCGGGAGTGGTGAGGGTGGTGCAGGCTGCGTTATTAGGCGCTACAGGATGGAGTTTGAGAACCCTTGTTTTAAAGAAACAACTTGAAGTGGTCTTTTTGCATTTGACTGCAGTGGTTTAAAGGCATAATAACAGAAGATATGCGTAACCTAGTGCCCTTCACATGTTTTGGATTACAAGTCTCATAAACCCTAACCAGCATAGCTAGTAATCAGGGATTGTGGACGATATCATCCAAAATTCCTGGTTTTCTATCCCTGGTGTACAGATGTTGTCATGAAGGAGAAATGCCAGAGTAGACTAAGTTAAATGAATCACTGATCTGATTCATGTTAAGGAACTCCATATTCACCTCTCTATGTTTTTACTGAATGTAGTTTTTGATCTTCTGGTTCTTGGTGATCTTAATTCAATCTTTATTCATAAATTCTTCAGAAGACTCAAACAATTCCATGAAATGATTCCTTTCGTGTATCCACACAGGAGCTGACCACAGAGAGATGTGCTTTTTATTACATAAAATCTTTTTACCTAAAGTGTTTACTCATTCCAATATGTTTTGGTTTTCACAGTTCCCTTCATTGATATTAAAAGTATAAATGAAGGAGGTTGCATATGGCATAACTGTAAGAATTGTTGCCCAAGTTTTCTATTTTCCCTCTATTTTCCCTGTCCTTTCCCCCCTTTTATGTCATTCTTTTAGATTACAAAGTTTTAGGCAACAGACTGACTTGTTCTGTTCTTCCTGGTAATTTTCTTGCTGACAAGCCGGGTACTGTATTATAATAACAAATAGCAATGGCTGTAATAGCCTTATGCTGGTTTTGGACCATAATAAAGAATGATTGATTGGCTATAATAGCAATAATAATATTTTCAACATTGTTTTACAGTAATAGTAGACAGAAGTCCATGTTTAGAGCTGGATCCCTATTGTGCTGAAGTTACACCCACACCTAAAAAAGCTTTTTTAAAAAAATAACTTTTGATAGTACACAATTTTTAACAAAGGGCCTCTCATTTATCCCCTTCTTCAATTTTTTCCATTCATGCCAGAGGAGGGGAGCAGTGTGCACGCACTCTCTTTCTCTCTTTTAACTTCTCCCCAGATTAGAGGTTTGTTGTTGTTGTTGTTCAGTCGCACAGTCGATTCCGACCCTTTGCGAACCTATGGACCATTGTCTGCCAGGCACTTCTGTCCTCCACCATCCACCTCAGCCCGCCCAGCTCTGTGCCCATTGCGTCTACAATACCATCCAGCCATCTCATCTTTGACCACCCCCTTCTTCTTTTGCCCTCCACCTTTCCCAGCATCAAGGCTTTCTCAAGTGAATCCTCTCTTCTCATCTGATGTCTAAAGTACTTCATCTTCATCTTTACTATTTGACCTTCTAGAGAGCAGTCAGGGTTGATTTCTTCTAAGATCAATCTATTTGCTCTCCTGGCTGTCCAGGGTACTCTCAAGACTCTTCTCCAACACCACATCTCAAAGGCATCTATGCTTCTGCGCTCAGCTTTCCTATTGGTCTAGCACTCACAACCATACATTGCCACAAGGAATACCATTGCTTTGACTACACGAATTTTTGTTTGCAATGTGATGTCTCTACTTTTCACTATGTTCCCAAGGTTTCTCATCGCTTGTCTCCCAAGAATCAGTTGCTCTTTTTTCATACAGAGAACTGATGTGTTTGTATGTACTTTGGTAGTTCTCTTTAGACCAGTAGTTCCCAATGTGGGGCACATGCCCCACAGGGGGACTTCGGTTCCCAAAAACTTAAGTCAGTACATTGACTAATCAGTGCCTTGGGGAATTGACTTATGCTCCTGGGAGTTGACATCCAAAAACCAAAGGTTAGGAAACACTGCTAAGACTGAGTCTCTCTGCTTTGTTCCTTTGGCAGTCAGATAGAGAGAGGTCTGTGGTACCCTTGGAAAGAGTAAGATCAGATAACTTAAGTGTGCAGAAGAAATAAGAGCAGGAAACCAGGGCAGCTGGCTCGGTGTCCACAGCACACAACACTTCAGATTTCTTGTTGGGAAGCCCTGCACTATAAATTATGGATTACCTCTCTAGCAGCTCTTTGCTTAGGCATGGGTGGGAGGAGGGGAAAGGGAGATGGATAATGATTGGGTGGGAGGGGAAGTGTTTGTGGTTGCTGGATGATTTCCCAGGGCCCTCTAGCTCTTCCAGTTGTCCCAGTGCCAAAAGCCTGCTATAATTTGAGTTGCGCAACACAGACGCCTCACAATTCCAGAGCACCTCCATAAATAGTGCTGCTCTGCCCCCACACCCAGCCAGAAAACAACCACAGGAAGCCAAGGGACGGGCAGCCAGCCTGGCTTAGCTGGCACTCATTGATCTTGGCCAGCACCAACTTGCTAGAGAGCATTTGTGTATGGTACAACTGCTTCAAGCAGCTGAGCTTCCTCTAGGGAGAGGGCCACCAACGGAGGTGTCTCCTGCTGAAAGATTTAATTGCCGCAGTCACAGCAGCAACCTTAGCAACAGCAACACTTCAAGGGCTGGTGCTTTTGGGCCCTTGTATTTTGCTGTCTCAAATCTCAGTACTGTTACAAAGGAGGAGATATCTTTTGCCTTTCTGCCTCTTCAACCCATTCCATCACTGGAAACTGTATCTACTGCTTACCTTTTTTTGAGGAAAACAACTTCTGGACTGTCAGCTGTGATCTTTTAGCCAAGGAGAAAGTTTTGCATTGGAAAAAGATTGTTTTTTAAATAGAGAAAGCCACCAGAGTGAATTGAGGTAACGGACTGAGTACAAGCTGTGGATGTTAAGAGTTTGTTGTTTTCTGTTTATCTATATAAAAGAAGTATCACTGGTTTTGCACATGTTTTTATCTGTAGTTTCCACTCAACCGATATTCTGAACATTGCAAAGCATTTGCTGTTGCTGCTGCTGCATCAGTTTCTCGTTTTTGTGGGCTTGTTCCAGAATTTGAGCATGAAGATCCAGGAGCCTTCTAGTATACCTGAAGCCAAATTCCAGAGAAACCAAGACACGGATGGCCAAGAGGAGCGCTTTGTATCTGAAGTGCCTCGGCTGGATTTGACCTCCTTGCATAGTGAAAACGACTGGGAAGGTATGGTCAGTGCTTTGCTTGTTAGTATGAGTGAAAGAACTCTTTATTGCAGTGTGGGTACATACTGTCCAGCCACCCCTGCCATTCCATTTTGATGAATCAATTTCAGTGGCAGAAAAATGATTTTGAGGCAAGAACTGTGCTTGTACTGGGGGTGGGTGAGTATTGAGACATCCTGTTTAGGATGATGATTTGAAGAAAGAAAAACTGAATGTATTTTTAAATTTGTTTTTGCATGATCTTGGTTATAAAGCAAAGTAATCACGCTTATATCCTGCCCCATAGCACTTGGTGCAGTCTCTGGGTGGTTCACAAGTTAATTACCATTTTGCTCCCAACATGCTGGGTATTCATTTCACCGACCTCAGAAGGATGGAAGGCTGAGTCAACTTTGATTCCTAGACAGGATTGAACTCACAGCCTTTTGATTGCAGGACAGCTGTTTAACCACTGTGCCGCCAGTTTACTTGCTTGATCTCTGAGGGTACTGCAGGATTACAGCTTCTGTGGACCCACACAAATAAGTGACAGCAGTGTTTCAGTCCTGGTGGTAGGAGAGTTTCCTCTCTCTTACCAAACTGATAATAAGCACCAGAAATGCAGATAAACCGTTTACTTTTCTTATTTCTCTAGCCTACAAAATTGTCTGGCTTCCACCCTCACAGCACCATCCCCTTTCAACCGCTTAAACTGATTGCTTCAGCTGCTTTGGCGGCTGCTCTTCAAGTTGGCAGGATCGAGATGTTTTGCATTAGTCCGTTTAATGGTTTTGGTATGTCTGGGCTCATACATGCTTCCACTCTCATGCAAATGAGAGAGAGAGAAAGGGGAGAGAGCAAAATCACTCTCTCTTGTTTATTTGTGCAAAAACTGCAGTGCTGAAAGGCATATGCTTTTCTTTGCAACTGTTATTTTTTAAATATTGCTGTTTTTGTTGCTTTGCTCCTCAGTTGTTGTTTTTTTAGTTGAAATGGCAGTGGAAACCACAGTCATGGGTGATGGTATCTCTGAAAACTGTCTAGTTCAGGGCAATGGTGTCGCATGGGGAGGCGAGGGAGGGCCACACCCTGTGTGGCGCTTTTGGGGCTATGGGTGTCCTTGGACTACAATTCCCAGAAACCCTAGTGGGAGTGGGGGCCAGCATCCACCAGTGGCCGGCAAATTTGGCTTAAGCCCCGGGCGGCTGAAATCCATGTGACGTTCCTGGTTCAGGGGTGCTCAGACTTTTCAGGCAGTGGGCCATTCACTTGGTTCAGTTGGCTGGTCGCGTGGTTCCTCCCACCAGAAGCGGAAGTAAAATGCACCTTGCAATCTGTTTTACAACAGAATGAGATAAATTGCCACTTTCTCTGCTTAAACCAGGAATGCTCAAACTACGGCCCGTGGGCCAGATCCAGCCCCCAACGCCAATTCATCTGCCTCATGCTGCCCTTGTCGCTCCTGGCACGTTTTACTTCCACTTCCGGGAGTGACAAGGTCGGTGTGGGCTGGATGAATTGGTGTCAGGGGCTGGATCTGGCCCACGGGCTGAAGTTTGAGCACACCTAGTCTAGTTGGAAGTCAGATATTTTCCAGAATTTGTTTATTTGGGAAAATTTGGAGCCCATCTTTGTTTAATTTTACAACTGCAATAAGGCCAGTTGGTTCTCTAGTTTTTTGATTGGGATATCTGGGAGCACAAGCCAAGAAGTTCAGTTTGTTGTGCAGTGAAGCAAAATGCACAATACTTCAGTCTTTCTAGACAGAGGCCCTTTGGAAACTATGCTAATTTACACTTAGCTGCATGGGTATTAGTTCAGATGTTAGAGTAGGGTTAGATATGAAAGTGGGCTCCTGGGAGCAGGCGACTACCAACTCCAAACCTTTCTCTTTCCCACTTTGGAGCTGTTACATTCAAGTTGAAAAGAAAGCTCTTCATGTGTTATGGCTGCCTCTTAAGCCATGGTGGTTTATTATTCATAAGCCTGTTGTTAAGCTTCTTGAAGTTACAGAAAGTGGTGAGGAAATCAAGGCATCATAAAACAAATAAGTGATAACTATTCAGACTGTTTGCTCATTGAAGTCTTCATTTAATAGGAAAGGCCCCAAATAGTGGTGAAGAGAAGAGGTGGGATTCTGTTGCTCAGAGAATTGCACAGTATTTATTTATTAGTTCAAATTTATATTTACAGTGTTTTCATGTGTGTGTTTAGTAGGTTGATGTAAAGCAGGGGTTCTCAACCTGCTGCCCATGGGCCAGATGCGGTCCGCAGCATCATTTCATGTGGCCCTCCACCACACCAGGAAATGCCGTGTGGTGGAGGAAGGTCAAAATGTCCGCTCAGCCCCCAAAGCTGTCTGAGGAAGTGTGACCTGGCCCCCAGCTTAAAAAGGTTGAGAACCCTTGATGTAAAGAGACAGAATACCAACCACAGTCCTAAAACAGTGAGCCACAATCTGTGCCTTTTGGAAATACAGTACAGTACAGTACTTATTTTAGCCTCTATTGCAGTAGAGTTTTCACATCCTTATACTACTACTTCTTATAATAATGTTCTCTTTCTTTTTTCCTTTTTTCTTTCTCTCTCTCTCTCCCTCCCTCTCTCTCCTTCTCCCTTTCTTTCTCTCTCTCTTTTCTCTCATTCTCTCCCTTTCTTTCTCTTTCTTTTCTCTCTTTCTCTCTCTCTTCTTTCCATTTTCTCCATGGTATAACATGGTTAACTTGCCGCCGCCGCCGCCGCCCCCCCCCCCCCCGCTAAGCCATGATTTAGCTGAAATTTTCTTTGAATACTTTACTTTTTATAGCCCTTTTTTGACAGGTTATTTATTTATTTTATGCATCCATCTCACTGGGTACGGAATCTCCTTCCTTATCTCTGAGAGTGCTTCCTGTTAATCCCTTAAACTCATTGTCTATTTTCTTCTAAAAATCAAGTCAATGTAAAAGATTGCACACGAATGGCCCGATGCTTCCTTTTTCTTTCTTGCTCAGTGCTGTTTCCCATCCTCACTCCAGTTGTAACATTACAGTAAAAAAATTGGCAATGATTTCCTGATTTTCAGGAATGTAAACACATGGTGACTGGCTAGAGCAAGATCCAAATTAAGCCTTTTCCTTAAGCAGGAAAAGCATTATCTTAAAGCTCTTTATGAGAACTTTTACACAACTCTGCTTTCCCAAAAATGTCCACCTTGGGGAGGGGGCATTTGTTTTTGTTTTGACTCCAGAATTCCTTTTTAGAATTACAAGTTCAAAGCTATAAATCTTAAACCATCTAATCCTGCAGAGCTAAGTAGGAGCATGCAAACCAGCTTAAAAAACTATCCAAATGCAAAAAGGATGTCAGAGTTCTTGTGGGATCTGGTAAGACTGGGTCACAAGATAAAATATTAAAGTGTTCCAGTATGCTGCTGGTCACCCTGTCTTCCCATACTCTTTCTCGGATTCACCAAAATATTACATAGTGTGCTTTAATTTTGTCCAGTTAGGTCTGCCAGCAGCTTTGAGTTCCTTTCGTCCTTTGCAGTGCTCGTCCAGCTTTTGGGATCTTCTCCGTGAAAATGGGATTGAGTGTTTATAACCTGTTGCTTGCAGTTTACCTGGAAAAGTTGAGCAACCTCAGCTTCCCAGAGACAATGTAAGGCGAAATAAAATTACTCTGACAATGAATTTGTTCTCAAAACTTCAAAACTTTGTTTTTAGGGACTAAAGTTTCCAGTGACCTTGCTACCTTGGGTGAGGTGAACGATGTGCTTCGAAAGTAAAATATTTATGCTCATAGGTAAAGGTCGCCCTTGCTCAAACATCAGTGTCCATCTCTGTTTATAGCCAAAGAGTGTTGGCTGTTTCTGGAGACATTTCCATGGACATGTGGCAGGCATGAATGCTGTTTACCTTTCCCACTAAAGTGTTATCTATTTATCTACTTGCAATCTCTTGCTTTTGAACTGCTAAGTTGGCAGGAGCTGGAACAGAGACGGAAGCTCACTCTGTCGTGGACTACTCGGGTCTTGAACTGCTGACCTTCCGGTTGTGAAGTTCAGCGTCTTAACCACCTAAGCTACTGCAGTCCCTTTTTTAAGCTCATAGGGGTAGGTGTATTGATGGTGACAACTCACTGTGGTCTGGGTCTGGTCCATTCAAAATAACAAAAGCTTGGTTTCACATCCATGGATGGCTTAGGGTTTGATGATGTCACAATGGCAGAAGGAAAAGATTCAGCAAAACGTTCTGAGAAGTCACAAGTGAACCCTTAGTCAGGTAGAAGATTTCTGTCTTTTGGGGCCACAGGAGGACTGACTTTGGGACCTGAGCTTTGGTGTAGTCAGAAGTAGTTTGGGAACATTTGCTGTAGCAGTGTAGTCTCCATACAGTGTTACTGGTACAGAGCACTGTCAGATATGAGTTGTTTCAGTCCTTTGGCTAGTGTTCTTTTCACAGTCTGACGCCTGATATACAATATTTCTTACGAGGAGTGTCCAGGCATTGAACCTGGAGAACTTCATAACATTGAAAAGCTTCCTGTTACCACTGAGCTTGGAAAGACTGGAGGGTTTTGGGAACTGTACTTTAAGAAAGGAACTTTTCTAAACTAGCTGTTGCCTATTATGTAGTATTAGTGTAGTAACAGAATGGCTTATTCTGTCTTGTTTTAGAACCTGATGAAAAGCACACTAAACCCACATGTTTTTACCAATCTGTCTTTGTCGTGAAAGTACCATATATACTCAAGTATAAGCGAATATACACGAATATAAGTCAAAGTACCTAATTTTGACCTAAAAACGCAGGAAAATAGATTGACCCGAGTATAAGCTGAGGATCGGAAATGCAGCAGCTGCTAGTGAGTTTCAATAATCAAAATACAGTGGTACCTCACTTAAAGAGCATAATGCGTTCCATGGGATTGCTAGTTTAAGCTAGTTTGCTCTTTAAGCGAAACACCATTGTAAGTGACCAATTGTGACTTCTGCCGGGGTGGGTGGGGATTGCAAACCCCAAGTTAAGCAAGTTTTTGGTTGGTTTTTAGTTGTTAAGGAAGGTGACCATTCAGAGAAAATTCTGCTCTTTAAGCGAGTTAGTCTCTAAGCAAGGCGCTCTTTATGCAAGGTTTTATTGTACATGAAAATATGGTAAAATTAATTACACTGTTGGCTCATTTTAATCCAGTACGATCTTGGGACCCTCGTGGTCATTGACCTGAGTATAAGCCGTGTCACCTTTTTGAGGCTAAAAAACTCAGCTTATATTCAAGTATATATGGTAGTAATTCCTCTGGTATAGCAAATCTCAGAATAGGTGCTGCACTGCATTGTATTGACACATACATTGTAGGAATCCTATAGATTCTATGGCCCCATGTTCCAGTATATGAGATAATTGGATAATTTGTTTCCTTTTCCTTTCCTTAAGTTTCTTTAATATTGTTTTTATTCTATATTAATTTGATTTAATGGATCCACAGCAGAATTCCATAATAAATTAGGGAGGCAGCTGTCATGTTTGTTCAAAACAATGTGAGAAACCAGTGCTAAAGCATTTTGGATTTAGATTCTCGACTTCAGAAGAAGCTATAGAGAAGGAGATAAGTTTGACAGTTCAGCATTTTAAGTCGGCTTGAACAGAGTTTGGAAAGATCCAACATAGTTTTCTTGTGTGTGAAAAAATAGGGGCAAATCCCCATGGTGTAGTCTGTCAGGTAGTCCCTTCCGTTAATGGGCTTTCTTATCTCAAAAGGACAGTGATTTTGGCAGCTACTATAATGGTATGCATAAAACATGCCAAAGAAATTGAGGACTCAAATATGTGCTCTTCAGAAGCGAATGCACTTTAAATTTTGGTCATGAAGCACATTTTAGACATGGATTGTCAAAAGAAGAAGAGTAAACGTTACAGCCATTTTACCATTTTGTTGTTTGTTTTGCAGTATTTGGGCATAATAATCTCTGTTTTACGGAATGTATTTAAGGCTTTTTAAAAGCAAACCCTATCCACTAATGAGCCAGTTTATGTGGTTATGGGCAAGCTGCACAGTCCCACGGCACCCCAGAAAAAGGGAACAGTAAACCACTAATGGGAAGAGGGAATCTAGTATTTGTTGACTTTCATAATAGATAATAGTAACGGTGCGCCATCAAGACGATTCATATTTATGGTGACCTTTTCCAGGGTTTTCTAAGTATAGAGTACTGAGAAGTGGTTTACTGTTCCCTTTTTCTGGTGTGCCGTGGGACTGTGCAGCTTGCCCATAACCACATAAACTGGCTCATTTATCTGAAGTTGAACTCTCAAAACTCTGGCTTTGCAGCCAGATACCTTAACCACCAATCTGTCCAGCCAGCTGTTGTATTTCATGCTTACATAATGCATGACATTTATTACCTGGGAAATGTACGAGCATGCTACTTAAGATATAAGAGAGAGCATTGTGCATGCAATTAAACAAAGCAAGACCTTCTCTGAAGTTATCCCAAGGCTTTAAATTATCATCTTGCAAATGTTGTTCTTGCAGTTTGTGGTCTAAAATAGAGGATTTTCCAAACTCTGGTTTTTCTAGTATCAAGCTAATCAATCCATCTAGACAGCAGATCTCCTTCTGCCATCATCCCACATGTCCATTGCCTGTCTGATAAAAGTGAAATGCCATCAATTGTATCCTTTGAAGATTCACTTCCTGCAAGTGGTGGCCATTGAGTGGATCAAGCTGCTTGATGTTATGGGGAGGATCAGAGCAACAGTCATGTCAAAAAGTCTTTAGGATTTTTATAGTGATTTTGTTGGTTGCTGCTGCTGAAATTACTTACTTATATTGTTTATTTATTTAATTTATATTCCATCGTTTCCCCAGAATTGGAGCATAGAGTGCATCAGGTAGAAATTGTTTTGGTGAAATAGTGTTTGATGTTAATGGCTTGTGTAATTTGTAATTTGTAATTATGATTGGGGACTCTGGGGATTTTGAACTGTAACTGTGATTGGAGATTTCTGATATGTTTTTGATTTTGATTTTGTATTATTTGAAGTGTTGCTGAAATGTTTTATTAATTGATTATAGTGTTGAATGTTATATTTGTGAGTTTTGTGAGCCGCCCTGAGTCGGTTGCACCGAGTAGGGCGGCATATAAATTGAATTAATAATAATAATAATAATAATAATAATAATAATAATAATAATAATAATAATAATAATAATAATAATAATAATAATAGCTGTCATACAGATGTGAGACGTATAAGCCAACTTGTTATTTTGGAGAGTCAAGATAAAAATTATTTGGAACCTGGAAATCATACCTGGTGTGTCTGATCAGGACAGAATCCTGGGAATCTGCCTTATATTCAACCAGACTCCTGGCCCAGTGGTTTCCTAATTTGGTATGTCCAATGTTCTTGGACTTGTAATCCCTAGAAACACTAGTTCAGTCAGGGCTTCTGAGAGTAGCAGAACATCTGGGGGCACAAGCGTAAGGACTCTTGCATCTAGTTCAATATTGTTAATGGTGTTTAGCAGCAACTCTCCAGAATGTCAGCCAGAAGTCTTTCCTAATCTCCCTCTGAAGATGATTGGGATTGATTCGGCACCTTCTGTATGCACCTGTGCTCTTGTTTCATTGGTGACAAACAAATGCCTCTGTTATTGTTGTTTGAGCATTTTAAGTAAACCGCCCTGAGTCGCCATGGCGAGTGGACGGCAAT
This sequence comes from Furcifer pardalis, assembly GCA_030440675.1. Lineage (NCBI taxonomy): Eukaryota > Metazoa > Chordata > Lepidosauria > Squamata > Chamaeleonidae > Furcifer > Furcifer pardalis. The sequence continues at coordinate 89,356,715 of CP126892.1, forward strand.
ATAAATCTAAATAAATAAATCACCCTGAGGAGTGTTTTAGCTGTCAATAATTCTTCTTAGCATTGTTGATTCAATCCCTATGCCTTTACTTGGGTTTTGTGCTCTGCAGTGTTTCAGTGGTATACTGTGATTTCAATAGTTTAATTATTGTATTTTTAGCTGTTGCACATAAATGGAGAATCTGTTTTATAAGATATTGTATATAGTAATATGAATAAGGCTTATTGATAAATATAATAAGGAGCCTCCTCAGAGTTGGGGGGGGGGGTTTGGGGGGGTTAACCACAATCTGGCATAACCTGATAACGGTAACCTTGTGTTGCCGGCTAATCTTTTTCACACTAGGTCAGGTGAAATTTGTCACTGCTACCCACCCCCGCTGTACACCCCAAATCCAGGCTCCCAAACAGGGCATACAAGTGAAGAGGGCAAGGAACCAAGTGCTACCTATTATGAGACGGTTAGGCTGTGCATCAAGGCCCTCTTTTCAGACTACTAGGCACAGAATGTTACTCCCATGGTAGGCCTGTGAAGATATCTACAGTCTGTGCCTCTCCTTTGATCCCCCCCTTCTCCTGGGCGAACATCCAAGGTCTTGCAGTGGGAGTATTGCAAGATCTCACACTCCAGTAGCACGGTTTATCTCGACGCTTGCACTAACAATCCTGTTCACAAAACAAAACGTCCATTTGTCTTTCATGGAAGCGAAACCAGTCCTGGCTCCCTCCTCCTTTTTATTGTAGAAGCAATGAGGAGCAAAGAATAATCCATTGAAAAATCCAAATGAAAGGAATAGCTAAACTTAAGCTAATAATCTCATAACACACTCTAGAAATAAAAGATCCCATTCCTGGGTTCCTAATCTAATTCTACTCTAACACGCAATTTATACTGAAAAATAAGAAAATTCTAAGCATCAATCTAAGCGCAGATTCTAAGTATCAACTTGGACTCATCTCCCAATTTCAAAGTCCAGCCTTGATGAAATTCCGACTAAGTGTCAGCCTGGTGAGATTTCTACTATCTCCCAAATAGTGGCCTGGCTTGGCCCCATGGATCAAAGCCACATTTCCCAATGTCCTCCAGATCTTATCTTCAGAAGCACAAGTTTTCACCTCTTTTCAAGAAGCACTCTCTATCTAAACAACTTCAGGGGTTTTTATACACAATATCCCCCTCTTCCTCCCTCCTAAGGAATTTTTAGGTGCCCTTGGACCCAGATTTCAAGATAAGCCTTCGCAAAATATTTCAAGGCCACTACAGAGCAATGAACTCTGTGATTCCTTCAGGTGTTTCTCTGTCCACTAGAGGCACTAATCCTGATGACGTAATGCATCCAGGAATCACTTTAAATCCTTGTGATTTTTAAAGCTTCGGTCCTCAACCTTGAGAAGCGGTGACAAGTATCTCAAGTTCATGACTAAATGATCTGCAGAATGAACTCACCAAAAGGTGCCTTCATTTTGGCAGTTTCACGTCTGGCCTAGATATGGAAGAGGAAGAAGAAGTAACCAAGCTTATTGTTGTTATTGCTATGTGCCATCAAGTTATCCTGCTATGGTAATAGAGTAGTCCCTACTGACAGCGACTCAATGCCGAGTGTCAGCTGGCAGTTAACTAACCTGACAACCCTGAGGACTAATGGCCTTGGGTGTCGAAGTCCACAGGGAAGGGTGGATTCAATCCCACTTGAATCCATCTTGATAGAGGGCAGCAGCTTCATTGCCAATATTTGGATTTGGATATGGGAGTAGAAGAAGGGATATATTTGTTATGTTTCTCATAAAACTGAAATGTTATAAGATAATTATTAAATTCTTACATGGGATTCTCTCCCTGGTTTCCAGAGCCTGTCCCGGCCTTCTCCTCTTGGCAGCGCGATGGCTTAGACTCCGATGAAGCACGCCTCTCCCCTCAGGCTGGCCGCCTCATTCGCCAACTTTTGGATGAAGATAGCGACCCCATGCTGTCCCCTCGATTCTATGCCTATGGGCAAAGTCAGCAGTATCTGGATGATACAGAAGTGCCTCCTTCCCCTCCAAATGCCCATTCATTCATGAGGTAGGTCAATAAGGGGTAAGTCTGAAATGGAACCAATTTGAGTGGGTAACTTGAAATTAACACATAGTGCAGTAAAGCAAACCAAATATTGGGACAGTTAGCTCTGCTCTTACAATACAAGGCAATGTATCTCTATGGAGCTTTAACGTTATCCGATCCATCCCATAGGATTTTAACATGTATCGGATAACACTAAAAATCGGATAACACCAAGACTTGTGGAACCAAGTCTTAGAGTTATCCGAGGTATCACTGTACTGCATTTTTGACTACTGACTTATATATTATTATTATTATTATTATTATTATTATTATTATTATTATTATTATTATTATTATTATTATTATTATTTCGATTTATATGTATATATAAATATATACATATAACAATATATATAACAATATCTTTCTGCAAGCATAAAAATAGAAGAGCGAAGAAGAGCAAAACTGGTTCTTTTCACTTTGATCTGTTAAAGTGCCTACATCCAGGTCTTGACTAGAGTATCCCCATTAAATCAGTTGCTGAATACGGTATGCATATAAAAAGTAGAGACATCACCTTGCCAACAAAAGTAGGAATGTATGGCTGTGAGAGCTGGACCATAAGGAAGGCTGAGTGCAAAAGAATAGATGTCTTTTAACGGTCTTGAGAGTCCCCTGGACTGCAAGGAGATCAAATCGGTCCATCCTAAAGGAAATCAACACAGACTGCTCCTTGGAAGGACTGACACTGAAGCTGAAGCTCAAGTGCTTTGGCCACCAAATGACAAGAGAGGATTCACTGGAGAAGGCCATGATGCTAGGAAAGATCAAAGGCAGAAGGAGAAGGGGGCGGCAGAGGATGAGATGGCTAGATGGCATCGTTGATGCAACGGGCATAGATCTGGGTGGATTACAGAGGATGGCAGATGACAGAGGAGCCTGGCATTCTGGGGTGAGTGGATTCACAAAGGGTTGGATTCGACTGTGCAACTGAACAAAAAAAATTATTAATTCATTCACATTCTCTTTGGCAGATTTAGTGCCAAGGCACTACTCCTGGTGGTGAACAATATAATGTACATAATGTATCAGTCAACAAAATAAAAACACTACAGAAATATTACCAACATAGTAGTAATACCATCACCTTTATTACAGGAGAAGAAGTTCTTCTTTGGGATCTTGTGAAGATAACCCGGAAGATTTGACACCAATGCAGCTGACCCGGAGGATTCAAGGGCTGAAGAAAAAGATCAGGAAATTTGAAGACAAATTTGAAGAGGAGAGGAAATACCGCGTAAGTTGCTGGAATTCCTTTGTTTATCAGGCAGGTAAAGCATTCTGGGTTTGAGTTTTGTCTCCTCTTGCCACAATTATAAGTGTTGTCAGCCTCAGCATCCTCAAGCTGGGTGCTCAACATAAATGGTTGAGGCCTTTCAGTCCCAGGCATCGCTTCTCTGCCATTGCATCCTGATGTGCACAGGGGAAGTGGTTGACAGTCTTTTAAGATCTTTCACTCTTGGACTGCAATCCTGTGTGTACTTACTAGAAAGCATGTCCCAGTGGACACGGATTATGTGATGAATGTCTGAGTAAAAATACACATAGATCACACTTTTAATCCTTATTCAATTGTTCAGAAATGGTACAGTTTTATATAGAGTAACCAGGTGGCAGATCTATATAGTAAAAGTCTCCCTTGCTCGAAAGCCAGTTGTTTCCAACTCTAGGACACAGTGTTCATCTCGATTTACAACCAAGGAGCCAGCACTGACTGTGTCTACAGATGTTTCTGTGGTAGGAGTGACTAGACGCCAAAGTACAGTCATACCTCCGATAACGCTAAGACTTGGTTCCACAAGTCTTGATGTTATCCGATTTTTAGTGTTATCCGATGCATGTTAAAATCCTATGGGATGGATCGGATAACGTTAAAGCTCCATAGAGATACATTGTAACCGCACAGGCTTTAGCGGTTGTTATCCGATCCATCCCATAGGACCTTAACGTTATTCGATCCAATTCTCCTCCCCAGATTGCTTAACGCTATGCGATTTTAGTGTTATCCGAGGTAAACGTTATCCGAGGTATTACTGTATCTATTTATTTACTTGCAATTTCTTGCTTTTGAACTGCTGGGTTGGCAGGAGCTGGGACAGACGACAGGCGCTCACTCTGTGGTGTAGCGCTGGAGTCTCGAACTGCTGACCTGCCAACCTTCTGGTTGTCAAGCTCATTGTCGTAATCTCTAAGCTACTAGATCTATATACCCAGATACATATATTTCCTCAAAGACTGCTTTGTTTTGCAGCCTTTGAGGAACCGATGACATTTGCCAATAAGAGTATTTTTCAAGCAATTCTATTAATAACACATTCTCATTTTAGAGTATTTTTTATTTTGAGTGCTATTCAGAGTGCTTTGGACTCTGACAGTGTGAAAGTACACTTTGTATTGCAAGTGAAGATGTTTACGGGGAGTTATCCAACTTGCACTGAAGCAAATAGAAGTTTCATATGTGACCTTCTATTTCCACTTCTCACACCTTCATTCACCAAAGAAAATCTCTGTTTAATCCCTTCCTCTTGCAGCCATCACACAGTGACAAAGCAGCTAACTTAGAGGTGCTGAAATGGACAAATGACCTTGCAAAGTTTCGAAAGCAGTTGAAAGGTAAGAGCCCGCCTTGCCCTGAGACTTATCAGAATTGTTCTCCATTGCTTCTGTTGGTTCTTCTATCTTTCTTTCTGATGCCCCTTGCTAGAAATCCACTCTCCCCCCCCCCTTTTCTGTTCCACAACTAGAGTCAAAACTGAAACTGTCAGAGGAGGACCTGGCTCCTGTTATGCGCCAGCGTAGCAACACCCTCCCCAAAAGTTTTGGCTCTCAGTTGGAGAAGGAGGAAGATAAGAAGCAAGAGCTGTCAGATAAATCAGCAAAACCAGCAGTTGAGACAACCCTGGAATCGATCCAGAAAAAGCTGCAGGAAAAAAGGACAGAGACAAATCGGCCTGAGGATATTAAGGTATAAATTGAAAGGGTGGAATGATTTCTGTCTTTGAGAAAAAGGACAGGTGTTAAGTTAAATCAAGTTTCCCATTTTGAAATCCATGCATATATCAAACAGTTACGAATTCCAGCAGGGTGAGAAGTCCCATTTTTTATAAGAGCGAAATTGGGCTCCCCATGCTTTTACCTTGAGTAGAAGATTTAGGTTACAATACGGGAAAGATAGAGAAATAGGGACCACTTTGGTGGGAAAGTAAGCAGCGGTCCATATGCTCCGGTATCTAGTCATGCCTGCCACATGACCACGGAAATGTCTGCAGAAGCAAACAGCACTGGCTCTTCGGCTATGAAACAGATGAGCATTGAACCCTAGAGTCGTATACAACTGGCTTTCGAGCAAGGGTGACCTTGACCTTACAGGAAAGGTATATGATCATGTTATGTCACTCATAGGCTTTCAGGACTTTGTAACGCTGTTAAATATGATATAATTTCTTATGAATGTATGTTTAAGTGTTTGGTAGCTTTTAAACCTTATTTGTACATCTTTTTAACCTGAAATTTCCCATCCATTGATATTTTTTTTTAAAAAAATACACTCTTGTATTGTAGGTGGTGGGGAGTAAGAGAACATGTCATTGGGGTGGGGTGGGGTGGGTTTTTGGTTGACATAGCATCTACTCCTTCTGTAATGCAGGGCCATTAAAGAACATCCAAAAGTCTTGCCATTATATTAGTGAATAAAATTGGAGTGAAGCAGTTGATTTAATATGTGACTTCATCTTTCAGCCAAAGATTGACATCTGTAAAAGTATAATGAGAGCATTGAGGAACACCTGATGGGATTGCTTTATTACAATAAAAGTATTTTAATGTGCAAAAATAACACAGAAAACTGTACTGCTGTTGTTTATAGCACTATCAGTTCTTCTCTCAAAGATGGCAGGGAGATCTTCGGCAATACTACTCTAGCATAAAAATTACCTTTATTTTGCTTTATTCTTGCCACTTAATGAAAACATTGAAGCCAGATAAAGTTTGGAAAACCTGTGTTTTAGAACTATACTTCCCAGTACCCTCTATCCATTGCTAGCTGGGAGATTCTGTAGGTTGCAATCCAGTGTTTAACAACCTTTGGTTTTTGTCCTTCAATTCCCAGAAGCCTAAGTCAGTTCCCCAAAGCACTGATCAGCCAATGTACTGATATATATATAATATATTAGTGAAAACGGCAGTATTTCCAATTATAACTTCCTATTCTTTTTTGTTGCTCTCTCTTCCCTCCTCTTTTCCTTGGTTACTTGATACAGGACATGACTAAAGACGAGATAGCAGCAGAGAAAGTGGCTCTTCAGAAAGCTCTGTTGTATTATGAGAGCATCCATGGAAGACCAGTAAGTACAGAAACATTTATATAGATCAGGGGTTCCCAACCTTTTTCCGCCCTGCACCTGACCATGCCTTCTGGACAGCTGAACGGGCCGGACCAAGCCCCCAGAAGTGGAAGCGGACACATTTATGGCTGTTGTAAATACGGCCACTTCCGCATTTACAACAGTTGTGGACATGTTTACGCATGCATGGTCACATGCATAAACACATCCATTTCCAGGTGTGGCTGTGGTGGTGCAGGCCTCATGAAACAGCGCCACAGGCCGGCCCATGGGCTGTAGGTTAGGAACCTCTGAAATAGATCATACAACTATATATTGAGGACTATATATGACCAAATATTAAACTGGGGAAAGTTTGCAACTTCTTAAAAATGTGCAAGTGATGTATAAGTCTAATGATTGACTTCGTAATACTATGCAATATTTGGAAAAGTTAAGCTTTTAGGTAACAATTCTCAGAATCTTCTCAGGTGGCAGATTTTATGGGTTTCATGTTTTAAAAATCTTCCGATAAACTCTGGTACTGGCCAATAGTTGTGTAAGTAAGACCTGTTTTCTGTGAACCGTTGCTGTGATTTTAGTCTGCTTCTTGGTTCATTGCTTAGGGCAGGGGTTCTCAATCCATGGTACCATTTCATGTGGTCTGCTGCCCTCGCTCCCACCATCTCCATCGGAAGTGGCAGCGGCGAAAATAGCTGTAAACGCGGCCACGGCTGTCATAAACGTGTTTACAACAGCTATGGACACAGTTTACGGCAGGGAGAACCACCAGTCCAACCTGCTCAACTGTCTGCGGGAGCGTGACCTGACCCCTGACTTTAAAAGGTTGGCAACCCCTGGCTTAGGGACATTATAAATTCATAGTGATAATTGTGTTCTTCTGAAAAGATCGGCTCCTGTTAACTAATTTTATACTGATTGTGCGCATGCACGTGCACGCACACACACAATATCACCAATATAGGGTTACATTTAGTCTTTTATTATTATGAACTAGAACAAGATTATACCCATAGACTTAATTTTCCAATTTCTTGCAGATTCTGCAAATTGTATTTCAGCAATTAATAGCAAAAAGGAACAAAACTTTTGTGCTTCTTACTCAAAACAAAAGTGTTTTCCCACAGCCCCCGAAGTCAATACCCTTGCAAAAATGTTGGTGTTTTTTTAATGTGTCAGACAAGAACTAAAATCATTATAGCATCTTAAAGACTAAGTGTGATATTTTATGTAAGCTTTTCTGGATCAAGGCTACTTATTACATGTATAAACAGTACTTGAAATAAAAATCTGAAATTTTAAACTTAAAATATTGTTGCGGGGAGGGGGGGGGCATGGAGAAAAGGTAGGAAGGACAATCTAATCCTTAGAAACCGAGAGATTTTCTAACTCAGAACAGCCTTCTTGCCTCAGAGCTGGTTGTTATTACAGGGCCATTATCATTCCACCATTTTTAAAGACCCAGAAATATTCGTGTGGGAAGAACTCTAGAGTTCCTTTTCAGTCTGAATTGCTGATCTTCTCTTTTGTTCCTCATGTTCTTGGACTCCTATTGTTGCCATGTTATTAGCCTCCTGTTGCTCGCCTCATATGACTTGCCAGGCTTTCAGTTTTCATCAGAACAAGCTGTTTATCCAAACTGACATTGTGAGAAACAGTTCACACCATCTGCTTTGAGTAGGTGCAAATTACACGCCCACAAAGTGTACTGTAGTCTTTGACAACAAACTTTGCTGCCCACAACCCTTCTCAATGTAGAGTACAAAACTGTGTAGGTGAGTTGATAATGTAAGGAAAACAATTTGGAGTGTTGAACAGAATAGTGATGAACTGGTTATTGTGAAGACAACAATCAGTGTTATTATTTTCCTCAGTTCATTGGCCTGATGACTTTTTCTTCTTTTGTTCCTATTTTTGTTTTCTGTTATGCCAGAAATATGTGCTATTCTGTCTGTTGTTGAACTATTACAATTGCTCTGGGATTTTTCTGCTCTAGCAATATTGGTTCACATTCGCTGTCTAAAGAACATCATAATTATTACTGTCAACACTTTGATTATGATTTTCAAAGAGTGCCACAGTAGTGTGTGGGAAGAAAACAATTTTAACACAAGAAATTCAAGCTGGATCTGATTTCTTGGTTTTACCATTAACAAGGTTTTGCTAATACAGCAGAGTGCAAGACTGTATGTAGACTTCTATCATTCTCTCTTTGTAACATGTGGATTTTGCCTTCCAAGATAATATGCCTTTTTTAATAATAAAAATTGCTGATTAAAAAAAGGAAAACAAAGATAACCAGTGCCAAATTTTTAAAGTGGAGCCAGACGTGGACCTTGGACATGATGTAGGAAAGCATTCCTTGGTGTTGTTGAAAGCGATCTTTGAAAATGCTTTTAAAAATTCAAGCCAATAAACTATAGGCATTACATAATACAATAAAGATAAAATCAGCAGCAAAATAAAAAGCCACTGCAGCATAGAAAAGCAAGATAAGCAGCAGAACAGGGAAGTTTTTGATCTAAATTCTGCAAGTATAAAAGCAGTTCTTAAAATGCCTGGGAAAATAAAAAAATGTTACCCTGCCTGGTGTTCAAAAGACTGTAACTTTGGGTAGTAGAGCAGGGGTTCCCTACCTTTTCAAGCCAAGGGCCGGGTCACGCTCTCTCAGACAACTTTGAGGGCTGGATGGCCCTGCCTGCATGATGGGGTGGCCATTTTGTCCCAAAAGCTTCAGAGGGGTAGCCATTTTGTTTCTCAAATGCCCTTGGAAGGGTGTAGGGCCACATGAATTGGTGTTGCAGGCCAGATCTGGCTCACAAGACTTAGGTTAGGAACCCCTGTAGTAGAGTAATCTCTCTGGGAAGGGTTTTCCCCAGGTAGACTGCCTCTACTGAATAGGCCTCTGTCACCTGCCTCAGATTGTTTGGTGGGAATAGCTGAGAGAGGTCTCAGATGATGATTCCAAGGCCCTTATGGTTATCTCAACCCAACATATAAATGTGCAAGTACAGTAATACCTCAGATAATGTTTACCTTGGATAACGCTAAAATCGCATAACGTTAAGTAATCTGGGGAGGAGAATTGGATCGAATAACGTTAAGGTCCTATGGGATGGATCGGATAACAACCGCTAAAGCCTGTGCGGTTACAATGTATCTTTATGGAGCTTTAACGTTATCCAATCCATCCCATAGGATTTTAACATGCATCGGATAACACTAAAAATCGGATAACACCAAGACTTGTGGAACCAAGTCTTAGCATTATCCGAGCTATTACTGTATAGTGTTCTGTTACAGGTTGTTGGTGAAGCTGGCTGATATGGAAAATACATTCTGCCTTTGATTCTCGTATTGAATGTTGTGGGCGGCCAAGTCCTCTGACTTTGGTTGGTGTCACAAAAAGTGTACACTGCTTAAATGGCAAGAATTAATCTGTAGATCATCTGAGAATGAAACCAAAATAAGTGTATACTTAGGACAGTGACGGTGAACCTTGGCACTCCATTTTTTTTAAACTTCAATTCCCAGAATGCGTAGTAAACCCATTTGTGTAGATTTACAGAAACTTGGGTTTCTGGGAATTGAAGTCCAAGAACAGCTGGAATGCCAAGATTTGCCAACATGGACCTAGGAAGTGAAGGCTAAGGGAGATGGACAAGTTGGGTATGGACGATTAGGAGCTCTAAGGACTGATTTTCACACATGTGTGGTGTCATTTAGGCTCCTTTCCTTTGATACCAAAATTCATGTTTCTAGCTAAACTGCCTTTCTATGTGGACATAGATATTGCTCATCTTAGAACAGGATTAAGACTTGTTCAAATGGGTCATTTCTTCTCACAGGCTGTTCGGTAGAGGAAAAATAGAATGACATGTGATAGAGTTTATTTCTACCTGCAAAAATTGTTGCCACTGCTCACCTTCCGCCAACTGTAACTATTCTTCTGTTCAGGTAACAAAGCATGAACGGCAAATGATGAAACCCCTCTATGACAGATACCGCTTGGTCAAGCAGATCCTCTCAAGGGCCAACACCATCCCTATTATCGTAAGTCTGCAACTCTTCCGGGCATTCAGTTTGGCCAGGGTGACAAGACAACATGGGGGCATCCTATCTTTCTGTGTTACATTGTTTTCCTTGCCTTAGTAACATGGAGGATACAGCAAAAAAAACAACAACAACTAGATAGGCATGTATGAGGCATCACAGAGCAATGGGAAGACTATAAGATGGGTCTTAAGACACAGGGTAATTCAGCAAGGAGTTTCTGTAGCTACTTCTTTCATGTCCCGATCAAACCCTGAACTGCCAAAATGAAACCACTTTCTTGGCTTTGTCATTGGCCAAACTTTTCTCATCGGTGCATGTTTCTGGCAGTAATTGACAGACCAGTAAATGAGCCAGATTCTGTATCTCACACATGCACACAGCATGTTGTTGTCTGCCAGCAGGCCCCACTTGAGCATGTTGGTCTTACATTTAGGGACTCCAAACCTCAGCCTATTCAGGGTCCACCAAGTGACTTAGGGGAAGTTGAGTTCCTCAGCTATATCCTCCTTTAATGATGCTCCTTGCTCACTGAGCTCCTTCCTCCATCTTTTAATTTTGTTTTGCTCTTGCATACCTTCAAGAATATTTGCTCTTGCCATAAAGCTCTTCCTGGATCTGAGCCGCTGCACTTGAGGCTCATATCAATTGAGAGGATGTTGAGGGTCATTCTCTCGGTGTCTGCTGCTACTTCTCTCCTGATCTTAGGTAGAGCGATACCAACAAGGGGATTTTGTTTCCCCAACTGGTATAGGTTTGAGACATCCCTGTAACTATACAGGTTTCATTAATAGAGAGGTCAACTTGTAGCTACTTACTTAGCTCTTTAAATGTCAAGTAACACGTTGTGGTTCATGTGGCCTTTGGAGTCCATGTGAACTCTGATCCCAATGGGAAACACTCCACCAACTCTGCTTTAGACTGACACACACTGCCTGCTTGAACCACAAGTGCCCCAGGCTTTCCTGAATTCAGGTTGTGGTTTTCTCCTGCCATGCATGACTAGAAGGCAACATGGATTCATCTCAGAGATATACACAACCAATAAGTTGTCAGTCCGATCCTGACCAGGGCTCAAGGTTGACTCAGCCTTCCATTCTTCTGAGGTCAGTAAAATGAGTACCCATTATGTTGGGGGCAAAATGCTAATTAACTTGTGAACCGCCCAGAGATTGCACTAAGTGCTATGAGGTGGTATATAAGTGTGATTGCTTTGCTTTTACATATTGATCATCCTATGAAGAGTTACTTGCACCTCCCAGAAATCTTCTGAATGTGGCGACAGCTGAACATGTTGGCGGAAGTATTTCTGAGAACTGTAGGGTTTTTTTAAAAAAGGGTGGGGAATGTTCTTCAGTTCTGAGAATGTATTAATCTTTTAAGAGTTGAGCAGAACCATTCCCCTGTGTATATTTACAGCCTTGCTGTCCTTGACTTTCTGTTGGCACTCTCGACTTCAGAGTTTTGACTGCTCACACTGGACCCTGTGCCAAAAATGCTGTTGCTTCTTGGCTTGTGTTGCTTTCAGGGAACCTGTTTCCTGCCAAGATAGACGTCCTTGAGGCTCCTTGGCTGATGGGAGCTAAAAAGCAGGCATCTTTTTTCCTGACACTGAGAGGAGAAAGTTCAGCAAATAGGATAGCTACAGTTCCTTCCACAAACAGAGTTGTACTCCCAGAGAGGTGGAGAGAGAGATCTTATTTGTGCAGAATCCAGTCCCTTGCTCCCTCAACTTCAATAAAGCAAAAGCTCTATAAACAGAACTTCCAAATTCTACAGTTAAAGAAAGAGAGTTGGCATTCTTAAACGCATTCTAGGCATTTGAGTATTTCTGGTTATAGCCACAACTATTTTTACAACCCTTCATTTTCAATTCTTTGCAGCTGAAGAAAAAAACTTGAAACACATATATTTCACATTCTGTCAATTCAATTTTAACAGTTAACAGTTATTGGTAGAACGTGGAATTATGTGTTCTTGCTGCATTCAGGCCTACCTACTCCCTCATTTCCTGAGAAGTACCATAAGAATGAGACGCCACAAGGACTAGCTGCATTATTTCTTTGTTAACAAGATGGAAAGTGTGTACTGTGTTGTGATACACTTATTCCAGAGTTTCAGATCATTTTTATGCCAGCCAGAGCAAAAATGAGGTTTTTTCCTTGTATGTTCAGCTTGTTCCTTTATTTTCATGAATGAGTGTTTATTTCATTCCTCCATTGCTGCCAGACCAAGCCTGTGTCTTGGCACCTGGGTAACTGTTTTCAATAAGGATTCTATTGGGATGAGGTGATGGAATGGCATATGAGTTTATATAATTTTAGAACTGCTGAGTTGGAAGGGAACCTATGGATCATGGAGTCCAGCCTCTGTCTTGTAGCACAGGGTTGTTTCTTATACAGTAATACCTCGGATAACGCTAAGACTTGGTTCCACAAGTCTTGGTGTTATCCGATTTTCAGTGTTATCCGATGGATGTTAAAATCCTATGGGATGTATCAGATAACGTTAAAGCTCCATAGAGATACATTGTAACCGCACAGGCTTTAGCGGTTGTTATCCGATCCATCCCATAGGACCTTAACGTTATTCAATCCAATTCTCCTTTCCAGATTACTTAACGTTATGCTATTTTAGCGTTATCCGAGATAAACGTTATCCGAGGTATTACTGTATCTTATATATTCAGGGTTGTTGCTTATTTATTTATTTTATTTATTTATTTATTGTTCATACTTGATATCCCGCCCCAATCGGGTAAACCTTTACTTATGCAGTAAAACCCCAGGTTACGATGGAGGTCCATTCCAACAGCCTCCATTGTAACCCGAAAAAATTGTAACCTGGAATATCCATAGGGGATACTTTGAAATTTTTTTAAATGGTCCTGAATTGATTGTTGTAAACCAAAACAAATGCATTAAAAATTTGTAAACCAGGACAGGATTTCCATAGGATTTGTCATTTTAAATTGGAGCAAACTTAAACCGAGGTGGAAAGTGTTATCTTCTTTTGGGGCTAAGACAAAAAAATGTGATGCATCAGGAGATTCCTCCCATTTAAAGTTGGTTGAAATGACAGAGCACCCTACAGTTTTCACACATGCCATTGTCATTCCCATTAATCTCAAAGGTTGGGATAGGTATACTAGTACAAATGGAATACTGTATTGCTTCAGTCAGTGTAGTAAATATTTCACATAATTTGTGGTCTAAATGCCCAAGCCACACTAAATTATTCTTATCTCAAATCCCTGTATTGTTCCATTTACTGACATGTTGGTATAAGGAAGCTCCTGTTCACTAAGGAGCCCCATAAGTACACTCTGTCCACGAGGGGCGCAGTGCTTAAATGTAAGACCAAGATACTCAAGTGAGGGCTGCTGGCAGACAACAACACACTGTGTGAATGTGGAGAGATACAGAATATGGGTCATTTGCTGGTCACTGTCAGAAACATGTTCCAATGATAAGTTTGACCAACAACAAAGCCACGGATGTGGCTTCGTTCCCCACCCCAAAGTTTAATTTTGACACAAAAGAAGATGGACCATAGGTACACTAGAGTTCTTGCTTCTACAGGATCCCCTGGATTATGGTTCATTTGGCCACAATGAGTAAGAAAGGAGATTTGAAAGGAAAGGCAAGCTGTTGGAGGCAGCTGTCATACTATAACCTGCTTCGTAATACCTGTTTCAGAGTTCCCCCTCCAGCAAGCGGAGAAGCCCTTTGCTGCAGCCAATTATCGAGGGTGAAACTGCTTCCTTCTTCAAAGAAATAAAGGTGAGCAAAAATAACAACAACACAACCCTTTACTGCTAATTAATTTGTTCAGCTCTTGCATCATTTCTCTTTTCTCAAAATAAAAACAAAGATAAACATTTTTGTTCTTAATGTCTGATTCTTTTGTTTTGTCTTTAGGAAGCAAAATTATTATTTGTTTTGTCTTGTTTTTGTACACATTCTGACTATCTCACTTGCAGCTTAACCTTGATTTCCTCCCTTTGGCTACCCTTTGGCTTCATGTTTTTGGTTCTCACATAGATAAAACCTTTTGATTTGCAAAATGCACAATCTATTCTATGCTTCTTTTATCATCTTTTTGTTCTTCAGATACTATTTTTGTAGCTATTTCCACTCCTGCATCTGACCAGAGTTCATGCTTTGGGATGGATCTGCACTTGTGTGTAGAAAGAGCTAATAAAGTTCTCAAGTGGTAAGAATAGATTGTAGCACTCCAGACTACAAGTGCAGGATCTAAATTTTACTGTTTTCCTCTGGCTGAATAACTCATTGCAATAAGCAAGTCGAACAAGAGTTCTCAACCTTTTTAAGCTGGGGGCCAGGTCACACTCCCTCAGACAGCTTTGGGGGCCAGACAGCCTTTTTCCCCTTCTTCCATCACATGGCACTTCCTAGTGTGGTGGAGGCAGTGGGGGTCCACATGAATTGGTGCTGTGGGCCACATCTGGCTCGTGGGCCACAGGTTGAGAATCCCTGAACTAGAAAGTAGTTATAGTCAAGCCCTAGCGCATTGATGGCAAGCCTTTTAGAGACCAAGTGCTCAAACAGAGGGGCAGGGCAAACTCTGTGCTGCGGGGAAGGAGGAAGCTCTCCCATTGGGCTGCTGGGCAGCGGAGAGGGGCGAACTCTGTGCCGGGACAATGGCGGCATGCACTGTCTGGCATGTATGCCATAGGTTTGCCACCACTGCCCTAGAGGGTTTTCTTCTGTTAAGGCATTTGATACTCCCATCCAAGTGATCACAGATGGTACAGTACATGTGTACTTAGTATATGCATACAAACAATGCCTCTTTTTATGCAATTCATGCTTGCCTAATACTGGTTTTATACCTTTGTCGTTGATATTCTAGAAAAATCCATCTCTAAAAGCAAAGCAATCATTAACATTGTTCGCTATTGCAGAAAGTTTTCTCGCCCAGTGTGGTGCTGGATTGATCTTTCCAAAGTTCTAGTTAGTGCCACTTTAGATCACAGTCATTTAAAACATAATTGCATGCAGTTATTAAAGCCAGTTAATGATTTTTGACCTATTTAATTTTCAAGGCTCATGAAATGTTGAATGTTTTTTTCTCTTAAGCCACCATAGCATTCTCTTGTCACAAACATGTTTGTTTTGTAATTTGCCTGTTTTGTGCCTGTGTGTTTTTAACTGTTATTCTAGTGTCAGCTAAACAAATATTGCATATTTTTGTTGAATTTCTCTTTGCTAAAAATCAGCATATATGCATAGATCAATAAAATAATAGGCATAGCTACTGCTAAAGGATGCTAGGAGTTGTAGTCTAGCAACATTTGGAACTAACCTTTTTATTTCCTTCCTCTCCTACAATGACTTTAGTTGCACTGTTATCTTACCAATCAAGAAGAAATTGTACAGATTCTCCTTTCTTAGAGGAGCTCTTGTCACCTTTATTACTAGCTTTATTAAGAATACCAATTTGGCACAGCCTCTGTACAGTGGCCATAAACGCATATGCATATCCTAAGTGTGTCTACATCAGTGTTTCCAAATCTTTGGTTTTTGGACTTCAGTTTCCAGAAGCCTAAGTCAATTCCCCAAAGTACTGATCAGCCGAAGTGCTGACTTAGGTTTCTGTGAAATGAAGTCCCCCTGTGGGGCGTGGGGCCAACGTTGGGAACCACTGGTCTACATGGTAAAGCATTTGCGGTTGTTAGCTTAATCTGTTCAAGTAGTTTTTACCCTCAGGGCTAGATTCCATAGCCACGGACAGCAATATGCAATACATCTTTACATGGTAGCCATCTTGTAAGGAGAAGGTTTACACATGTCAAAACTGAAGACACTTGGTGTTTTTACTTCTGTTTGTGTTTAGGAATGTGACATGTGGTTTGGACAAAATGTGCCTGGCAAAAGCCACAGAGCCTGTGGTAATAGCTATGGTAACCTATTTTCACAGGAGGAAGAGGATGGCTCTGAAGAGGACATCAACACAAAGCTAGAATTCGCAGTCACCCTCAAATCTGACTTCAGTGTGAGAAGTTTCTTGGACCAGTTGGAAGATGATGCAGATGACTTTGTTTCTCCAGTGGATGATAGGATTCCTTCAAGAGGCAGTCAGGATCTAGGAGTATCGAATCTTCATGCTGCCTCTATGTATGTCACATTTTTGGCACTCTCATGATAATAATAAATAACAAAATAAATAATAAAACAAAAATACAAAAAAGCCCACAAAAACTGCCTGAGGGGAGTTAGTCTGTGTTCTTCTTTGGTTGTATTTTGTGAGGTTATATTTTATAATTTTTATTGTACTGTTGCTGTTTTGACTGTAAGCCGTCCTGAGTCGCCTTGGCGAGTGGGCGGCAATATAAATCTGAATAAATAAATAAAAACAAATAAGCTGTAAACTTGAGAAGGAAAATATACAATGCAGTGATAGTCTTAATTGTGAGCCCACCTGCCCCTGGCTGGGTCAATAAGGGCTCACTTCTTCATCCCTTGACCCATGGATAAGAACAGGGCTAGCTGAAACAGACTGGGGTTTATTACGACAAAGTGGGGATTATGTGAAATTCAGTATGTTAACAAACTATGTTCTGCAGAACACTGGTGGACTTCAATTCCCAGAAGTCAGAGTCAGTACATTGGCTTATAGTGCTTTGGGGAATTGACTTGGGCTTCTGGGAATTGAAGTCCAAAAACCAAATTTTGGGAAACACTGAATGATGTTTGGTTTTATGTACCTGTGTTTTCGTAATACTGGGAGCTGGTCTACAATTCATTGCTATCAGTCACATGACAGTTCACCTGGTGTGATGATGGCTTTCTCTGGTAAATTTTTGTCTTTTTTAAAATGTTGGATGTTGGCTTGTGTTTTGTAAAATTCTCTAGGCCAGAACTTGTAGAGCAGTTGCAGGAAGTCAGGGAAGAGAAAAAGAGGATCAGAAAAAAACTGAGAGATTTTGAGGAAAACTTTTTCCGACAAAACGGAAGGTAATGATTGCTGACTTTTTCCCCCAACCTACATCTCTTCATTTTAAAAATCTACATTCTTTCCCTTTGTTTGATGCTGCTGATGCTGCTGATGCTGATGCTGATGCTTATTATTATTATTATTATTATTATTATTATTATTATTATTATTATTATTATTATTATTATTATTATTATTATTATTATTATTATTATTATTATTATTATTATTATTAAAGAAACTGTGGTTTTGAGGAATGCCACCATAGGAATAAATGAGTAAAACATACTTTGTCTATCTTCTTTGGAGTACTTAGTGTATGTGGATAGAGTGATAGACAAGGCCTCTGGAGATAAAGCTTTAAATCTACTTGACAACTCCCCAAACTCACCTGGGGAGTGGAGTTGGTAAAATCACTCCTTCACTATCTCACTTTACCTTGAAGGCCTTATTAAGATCTCTGTAAATTGGTTCTGGCTTGACGGCAAATAACTTACTAATTTCTTTCCATCAGACATTTTGTTGTTAGTTTGGAGGGGAGTGCACAGATTTTACTTTATTTTACAGAATGTCTGAAGAGAGTGATTGTAAAAAAAAAAAAAAAAGTTTCCTGCCCTCAAACACAATTTGGTGAATTTTATTTCAGTGGAAACTCTTCTGTTTTGCCTTTTCTTTCAGAAATGTCCAGAAAGAAGATCGCACTCCTATGGCTGAAGAATATAATGAGTACAAGCAGATTAAGGCAAAGCTGAGGCTGTTGGAAGTCTTAATCAGCAAAAGAGATATTAGTTCCAAGACTATGTAATGAAGGCACACCTGACGGTTGTCAATAGAGTTAAGAAGTTGGCCGATTCAAAAGAATGATCGCTTGAAGACTTAACTCAGCAAGAGCCTTATACCGTGAAGGCCTTTATTAGCAGCTCTCCATAGAGTGTAGCTAACAAAGGATGGAGAAGGATCCTCTGCCTTCTTCAGACCTGTGGCCTGATTTGTCTCTTAGCTGCTCATCCAAGCCTCCCCATGTGTGGGAGCAGGGATTCTAATCCCCTCAGAAAACTTGGTGCCTAGATGGAGATCCTTTTGCTTTGTTCAGCCTGCAACTTGTGAAACGCTTCAACGTACAGAGCCTGATTTACACCTTCTGTAAGGAGCACCAGTGAGGAAGAGGCAAACTAGTTTGAGCTATTCATGAATCTCCAGATAATTGTCTGTACTTGTCAGACCAATAAACCACCGAGGTCGGTGCTTAATGGAGAGGGGTTTGTATTCCGAGATGATTCATTCTGTAGTTTTGCAATGTGGGTTTATTACTTTTGCCCCACAGCTGAAATGCCATCCCTCGGGGAAATAACTATGTTTTGATCTTGGCCTATGGCCTTCAGATTGTGTTTTGAAGCACCTGAGGTTCTCCAGAGATAATGATCAAATTCCACAGTAATGAAAGAATGATGGACAAACTTTCCAAGACTTTTTCTTTACAAAGAAAGTGCTGTTTTCTTCATGGGGTTCCTCCCTTTAAGAAAATAAGAAATTATTTCACAACCGACACTTCCATTTGTTGGGGGGGGGGGGCAGAAGAAATTGACCCTACCAAAGAAATGAGTGATGTCAGCATTATATTTAGCTTTTGACTAGGAGGGCTTTTGGTAGCAGGATTCTTGGGTGGACTATGATCTTCAGATTGTGTTTTGAAGCACTTGCCGTTCAGCAGAGATATGATAGAGTTCCACTGTAATGAAGATGAAGAATGATCGACATGCTTTCCTAGAAGATGGCATATACTTAATACTTTTTTTTCTGCAATAGTGGCATATTCTACAATGTTCTCTTGGAATTGTGAGAAGTACCAGGCTGGTTGCTAGGAACATTTTCTAGAACCTTCTACAATATGCAACAACTTATAGCAGGGGCGTCTGGCATAAAAATTGACCTGGAAGGTCTGTCTCCATTGTTAGTTAAGATTTCATAATGGCGATTGTTTGGTTGTTGTTTTTGTTTGTAATGGCAATGCCAGGACTTTTGATTATTCCCTACAAACCTAGCAAATCCATCTCATCTGACAATGAGATTGTACCTTTTCTGTTCGTGTTTAACAGCAACCATTTATGTGGGCAATGTTATTGCTGTATTCAAATAGCTTGTGTAAAATTGTAGGTATAATGATGCACTTTAGAGAGAGAATTTTCTATTTTTTTACAAATTGAAAACAACTAGAAAATGTAACCAAAACTATTCTGTGTGTGTGTGAGAGAGAGAAAGATGCTATTCTTTTAGGGCAAGAAGTATGTCTGAAACTCAGTTGTAAGATTTGTTTAGAGAAACAAGCAGCTAATAGGAACGTATATCGTAATTAGCAGTGCTAGAAAGTTTTGAACATGAGTTATATATAACCAATCAGACATTAGTCAAGTTCAACGAGTTGCCTCCCTATTATCAATGAAAATAATTGAATTGAGAATGTGGTTCAAAGTGTCAAATTCCATTATATGAATGCCTGTCGAAACTGAGCAGCCCTTACTTTGATTTTCTAATAAAAACTGATGTGTAAAAATGTGGCCAGGGTCCAGAGAACTGCAAAGCTAATATGATGAGTCTAGAGTAGATAGGCTTGTTTAGAAAACAGTCATCCTTATGCCACCTGACTCAGGCTTTGAAACTGAAAGGCAGAAGCTCCAAATTTAAAGTAATTAAAAGGCTAACTTGGAAGTATATTGCCATTAATATGGACCTCAAATGTGCAGTCCTATACATGCTAACTCAGAAGTGAATTCTCATGGAGTTCAGTGGTATTTACTCTCAGGTAGTCATAGTTATTGGGATGAAATAGTTCTCTGGACCTCGGTAATCATTTGTAATGTGTCTGTTCTTACTAAAATTTCTGTTTCAATGATTTAATTTTTTTAAACTAAAGTGTGATTTATTCTAGAGTTTGAATTAAGATATTTGTAGGAAGGGGAAGGTTCTTGCTTGTGTAACTCAACTGAGTGCTTCAGTTATGAATGAGAGCAACGGTGGATGGTGCGTCTCCTAATTCCCCGTGTTTCCATATTTCATAATGCTAATACAGTATAAATAAATGAGGTCGCCATGTTTATTTCAAGACAAAATAATTGTTAATGAAGCACAGTTATAAATAATTCCTAGATCTCATCTTTTCCTTCTTCTTTTTGAAAGAAAAACCTGTAATTTGTCAAAAGGTTTTACAGATAAACAGATAAATCTCTTTTTTTACACTGAAATAAATATGGAACAATTGAGCACGTTTTCTCCAAATGTTTTTGTCAGGCTTTCAGAATTAATTTATGTACATTGTGTCCAGATCTTTATCACACGAATAGCTTTCTTATTACCAAAAGAAAAGCACTCGGGGGCCCAGAACAGCAGAAAATATGTGGGTTAGCAGCTTCATCTTAGCCAGACTTACGTTATATGTTTGACACAAGAAGGCAATTCACCCCAAGGGTCAAATGGGAGATATCCCACTTCCATGAAAATGGGATCTTCACTGACCTTTGAAAGATCAATTCCATTTCTAGAAGGTTAAATTTCTTAGGTTTGAAGAGTACTAACTAGATCTTAATATGGTTCCAGAGAAGCAGGAGTGATAGGGTAGGGAAGATGAGTAACAAACAGCTCACCAAGGCCATAGTGCCTGACCCAATACCATAAAGTCCCTTTATAAATCACAAATGGGTTTATTCCAGCTCGACAGTTCCTCTGTATGAGGACTTTTTTTTAGTGTTTCATTGCAACAGAGTTTCTTTATTACCTTTTCTTCTCCATCTGCACTACTGACATTCCAGGTTCACTGAAGAGTCTGTGTAAGGGAGTGGTTTAAGGATGAAAGATGGTGGAACACTAGGTGATTTAGGCCATGCTACAATGGCCTATGTTCAGGAATGGTCCAAATCCAAGATTTAAGATGGGATTCTGGGACTTGTAGCCCCCAAACACAGCATCATCAGTCTCACTCGATTAAGCAAGGGTCAAATGAAAGAGGAAGCTTTGTCATAACTTTGGATATTTTCTGAGCTCGGCTTTCAAATGAACAGTTCTCTGCAGTTATGCAAAATGCCCCCCCCCCAGATTGACTATCCCCAAGGAATGGTGGGAAATGTTAAATTGATGCAACGTTATTGTTTAAGCTTCATCTTTTGTTTTCTCCATCACACACACACAGGCCCTTACATCACATGCCTGGTACACCCCCCCCCCCGTGCTTTTGCCATATCTATAAATGGAAATCATGATATATGAACCTAATGCACAAACTGAATTCTTTTCTCTGCCAATACATACATAGTTCCTGTGGTTGGTTGGTTGGTTGGTGAGATAGTAAATAGAAGACAATACAAAGGGAGTCGAAGAGTACAAAGTTCCATTCGTTTGTGTAACAGGCAGTTATTTTAGTATTTGCCATCTTCAGTAAACTTGCTAAAGAGATCTTATGGCCTATAACAATTTTGCCGAAATATCTTGGATTTTAGCCTGCTAACAGGGAGAAAGGGTTTTGAAATGCCAAACTCCTACCATTCACATTCAGAGGACATTGTGCAGGTTACCTGTCATGCTTTTTCTTAACATTTTTTTCCCTAAGAAAAGGTGGGGAAATACACAGTGGGGAAAACACAGGAGGGGTTCCAAATCTCAATTGTTGCCCTCTGGGTGTTCTGCAGAGTTTTATAGTTGGGGCACTGTACACAATAGAAGCCTTGTATGGAAACACCATAATAAAGGAGGTGTGTAATACCAAATACCCATCCAATACTCTTTAGAGATAACTAAGATGTCAAATTGTATTGCACCTCTCTGCAAATGGTATACTTCTGTTAGATGATGTTCCGTGATTCCTGTTGGCCATTTAATGTTCTGTGTATGTGTTGACAATGCATCTCTTTGTTTGCTGTGAAAGCTCTTGAATTAGGTCTTCTCCAGGAACTGCAGCCTAAAATCCAGTTGCTAACCCCAGCTAGAGTAGACCTAGTAACTGAGTTGCTGAATGATAAGCCAAACCTTAACAAATCTCAATATTTTAGGGGTCTGTTTAAGTTGGGAACTAGTGTTTGGTTAAGCCTATCTTTTTGTGCTTTATGTATACACAAATTGATTCCAGCTGGAAAACTGAAGCTAATAATGGACAAAGACATCATGCCAACTTTATGCTATCCTTTCATCAGACTTCACCCTTAGCTTGAAAATTACACAGCTTTCTCCTATCAACACTTTGTTTTACACCCCACATGAATTTTTTTTGTTGGCCCAGTTCCATGTTTACCTCACTTAAAAGTAAAAAAGGTTTCTTTAAAGCAGTCCTTTTAAAAATAAATTGATTGACAATGATATGTGTATATGTGTATTTTGCATAAAATAAAACCTATTTTGACTGCAGTGATTGACTCCATCCATTTTCACTAAGAATCACATTATGATGGCCTCAATCCAGCTAAAGTTAGCCATGATTCTGCCCCCCTGAAAGCAGTTGTGGTAGCTAATGAGAACTGATGGATAATCTCTGGACTCTACAATATGCTCAGTAATGAGGGTACGCAGGAACAAAACCAAATTAAAAGATTGAGGAAGGAGCGCATTGGGTAAGAAACATCATTAAAGATACAGCTGAGGAACTCCACTTGAAGGACCCTGAATAGGCTGAGGGTCAGAATCCCTAAATGTAAGACCAACATGTTGAAGTGAGGGCTGCTGGCAGAGAACAACACTGAATGGGGAGAGATAGAGAATCCAGCTCATTTACTGGTCTGTCGATTACTGCCAGAAACGTACACCGATGAGAAAAGTTTGGCCAATGACAAAGCCAAGAAAGTGGCTTCATTTTGGCAGTCTAGGGTTTGATCGGGACATGAAAGAAGTAATGGGTTATGTGTGCCTACCCTAATTATTATTCCTTTAAGCTATAGAATGATCTGACAAGTTTCAAACAAACTCAGAAACAACTCATGTGAAGCACAGAGAACACAAAGATTCTCTGATGGAGCTTGTCTTCTGCTTTGGCAGGCAAACGCTCCCCATCAGTTGGGAAGTTCTTGATGTGTAATTTTTAAAAATTACTTGAATCCTTTGGTACGAGCCCTATTCTCTGGAATAATGGAAAGTAAACTCGTGCCATTTGTCATGGATCAGTCCCTTGCAAATATCTAAACATGGTTCTCACACCACTGCTTTATCATCTCTTCTCTAGGTTACACATCGCCAACTAACATGAACCACTTCTTCCAGTGTTTGGCTTCGAGAACATTTACCGCCATGGCTCCATCCTCTGGCCATGTTTAGTTTGTCTAGAAGGAGCCAAAATCTTTGCCTTGTACCAAGTCAGGCCATTTGACTACCTAGCCCACTATTGTCTATATTGGCCACAGGACTCCAGAATTTCTGGCAGTACTCTTGCATGTTTTAATGCCTATATGTGTACTACCGGGCATGGTTTGTGTCAGAGGAGTAATACACAAGCGTAATAAACACACAAGGGCTCGATCATTGAGTAATAGTTTCTAAGCAATCATTTTGGAGCTCTGCTTCTCATTTTAAAAAAATACTCGGACATCCTCTGGGCATTTCTCAAACTATGTTGTGGATCACCAATGGACTTCAATTCCCAAAAGCCTCAGTCAGTACATTGGCTGGTCAGTGCTTTGGGGAATTGACTTAGGCTTCTGGAAATTGAAGTCCAAATATCAAAGTTTAGGAAACACTTAGAGCCTGACACTCTTTCCTAGCCAGATGGATTGATTGTATCATGTTAGGTGATTCTGATGTGGAGATACGAATACTTGTGGGAACTAGAATGCTTGCTCTGTTTCAGTAGGTAGTACTCACTCCTAGAATCCATTTGTTATGTACATGAGTCCTCTTTTGTTGTTGTCATTGTTTACCCTGGAGGTGTGTGTTTAGGGAGAAAAAGGTACCTGGAATTGCAGGTCATTGCCTTGGCTAAGGAGCGTAGCAATCTCAGTTGCAGCTTTCCACAGTATAGTATGCTACATAGGTGTCCCCAAAAACAGATTTACACACCTCTGGGACTTGGGCAACACAACTGTAATGTCAGCAGCAGAAATGCTAATGCTTTCACAAAACAAGCCATACTACCAGCTTGTTAGAATCTAAAAAGCAAAACTTTAGGCCTGGGGTGCCCAAACTTCTTGGCTGTGGGCCGGTCATGTGGTTCATGTGGGCCGTAGTTTGGGCACCCCTGCTTTAGGCAATTAGAGGAAAGAGATGGTCCTTGGCTGAGATTATTTTGTTTCCCAGCAGTGGCACGCTAACGAGCCACAGAGTTCAGGACCTACTGGAACCTGCCTTAATAATGTCAGCAAATGACATGTAACTTTTGGGATTAGTCACATTAAAATCAGCTTTGGGAAATAACTAGAAACCACGTGACAAATTGCTTTGTGCCAAGAAGTAAGTGGTACTTCTCTACTTCAAAAAGAAAGGAGAAAGTATAGAGCACAAAAACCTTCCTAAATGCAAATAAGAATACCACTCTGTCATTTCTTCCACTAGGGGCTGCGGTGGCTCAGTGGTTAAGAAGTTCGTCTTGCTAGCTGGAAGGCCGGCAAGTTGGCAGTTCAAGACCCAAGTACTGCATGACGGAATGAGGGCCAGTCTCTGTCCCAGCTACTGCCAACCTAGTTGATCAAAAACAAGAAATTGCAAGCAGATAAATAGGGACCACAGGTGGGAAAAGATCTTGGGGACATGAAAGGAGCCTCATTTGGGTGTCCTCTGAGTGGATTTTCTCCAGCAAAAATCCCTTCAAAATAATTTCTGACTCAAAATTATTTCTTTTACTATGCGCAAGCAACAATGTGCAATTTTGTTTCCTAGAACTAATGGTTGCCGGTGTGGCCACTGCATTATATTCTCAGGACAGTTTTCATGGCTGATCGCCATGAGGATCGCCAATGTTTGGATTCGGCAGAACTACTAATGGTTAGAACTGGCTCTTCAGATATAGTTCAACAACAGTTCCATCCCCACCTCTCTTTTATACTGCTGAACAGGGCAGAAAGGGGGCCTTTTTATTTACAGTCAAACCTTGCATAAAGAGCGACTTGCATAAAGAGTAACTTGCTTAAAGAGCAGAATTTTCTCTGAATGTTTGCTTCGCTTAACAAATAAAACCAACCAAAAACTCGCTTAACAAATAAATCGGGGTTTGCAATCCCCCCCCCCCATCATTTACAATGGTGTTTCGCTTAAAGAGCAAACTCGCTTAAAGAGCAGTCCTGTGAAATGCATTATGCTCTTTAAGCGAGGAACAACTGTATTTTATTTTTTTTGTGGATGCTGGATAAAAGCAGAGCTTGTTAAAGTTGTTCTCCATCTCTGGTTTTCTATGTTCTGACCAGTGGGTAGAACGCTAGCTTCTCAAAGATAAAGGTCAGCCTTGCTTGAAAGCCAGCCATATCTGACTCTATGAGGCAGCACTCCTCTCCATTTACATCCAATTGCAGATGTTTCCGTGGTCATGTGGCAAGCCTGACTAGACACTAGAGTGGACAAAACACCGTTACCTTACCCACAAAAGCGTTACCTATTTATCTACTTGCAATTTCTTGCTTTCAAACTGCTAGGTTGGCAGGAGCTGGGACAGAAATAGGAACTCACTCAGTTGTGCAGCACTTGGGTCTCAAACTGCTGATCTTCCAGTCATCAAATGCAGCATCTTAACAATTAAGCCACCACAGTCCCAGCCTCTCATATATCCAATCATAAATACAGAAATCTCCCACTCCTGCAGATTTTAATTTTAACTATTCACTTGTGGGCTCATCAGAGAAGTATAAATTCTGAAGGAAACATATTTATTGTATAATATCGGGCTATATACACTCACCATAGAAAATAAATATTTGATAGAGCTGTGTTTTATGCTGTAGTAGTATAAAGAGAGGCAGATCAGCTTATGGAGGGAGCAAATCAATATTTTTAATTTTCTGAAAGCCCCCAATACCTTCACAGCTTTTTCATCGAGGAGGTACAAAATACGGTTCAACAGGATTGTTCAAAAGTATGTGGAAATTGTCACCCAGGCCCAAACACAGTTAAACTGTAATTAAAGGCTATCTTATCCATCCAATTTAAAACAAAAAACAAAATCCCTACTGCCAATACACTTGGTTGGGAAGAGATTGATTTGATATGGGTCTGTGGCAGTGATGACCAAACTTGGCACTCTAGTTGTGCTTGAACTTCAATTCCCAGACGCCCTGATCAGGGCTGTGACCTTCCCACCAAAGTGGTCCTTATTTATCCACCTGCAATTTCTTGCTTTCAAATTGCTGGGTTGGCAGGAGCTGGGACAGAGATGGGAGCTCACTCCATCGTGCAGCACTCAGGTATCGAACTGCTGACCAGACGACCTTCCAGTCATCAAGTTCAGTGTCTTAACCACTAAGCCACTGCAGTCGCTCCCCATGCTCCGATACACTCCTCTTTTTGCTGTTCTTGGGACTGAATCAAAAGTATTTCAACTCTCCGCTGGTCATAGTGCTATATAAATAAACCCATTTTCCATTAAGTTAGACAATGGACCTTAGGAAACAAAAAGCTAGCCATTGGGAGAAAAGAATAAATCTGTAGCAGGGCTGGGGTAAGCTGAATGGAGGAGGATTAGAAGCCAACAGCTTTACCGGCCTTCTCCCTTGCTCCCCTTCAGTGCAAACCCTGAGCCCAAGGGCCCTCTCTATGGGAGGCACAGATGAGCCTCTTACCAAAGGTAACATCTCAGGATATGGCAGGATGCTGAATGTTATATGCACATGGCTGAGGGATGGAGTAGACCAGTGATGGCAAACCTTTTAGAGTCCGAGTGCCAAAACTGCAACCCAAATCCACTCTGTGCTGGGGGAGGGAGGCAGTGCTCCCATTAGGCTGCTGGGCAGAGGAGTGGGACAACCTCTGTGCCAGGGTGAGGGAGGAAGTGCTCCCATTGGTTGCTGAGCAGAGGAACGAGGCATACTCTGTGCTGGGGGAGGGAGGAAGTGCTCCCATTGGTTGCTGAGCAGAGGAACGAGGCATACTCTGTGCTGGGGGAGGGAGGAAGTGCTCCCATTGGTTGCTGAGCAGAGGAACGAGGCATACTCTGTGCTGGGGGAGGGAGGAAGTGCTCCCATTGGGCTGCTGGGCAGGCCAAACTCTGTGCTGGGGTGATGGCACGCGTGCCCACAGAGAGGGCTCTGGGTGACCCCTCTGGCACTGCATGCCATAGGTTCGCTACCACTGGAGTAGACTATGTGGATAAGGTAGAGATTCAACAGTGCTCTGTAAAGGAAACACAACTGCATGCATGGGGGGGCATGAAATGCACTGTAAGATTGATTTTAAGATCCAGTTCTTGAACCCACAGGTAAATAGGGTGGGGACATTGCATTTAAATACATATACACCGTTTAAAAAGCAGCATGAAGTAAAATATTCAGGTTCTGTCATCTAAATTCACATGATCTGTGTTTCCTTCCAACTCCTAGGAGCAAAGTGCTGAAATTCTTCTGAACAAACCAGAAGGCAGAGAAATTATTTACTCTATCCTTCATTTTTTTGTGGACAGTCAACAAAGTGGAAGAGAAACAAAAGGGAGTTCAGTTTATCTTCCTCAGTTTGTCTTCATCTTCCTCTCTTTAAAAAGAAAACTGTGTGAAGGAGCCATTTTTCAGATCCTATCTAGTAAATGGTTGTCCTATCTAGTAAATGGAGCCAAACTACTTGAAGGAGGGCAAGAGGGAATTCTTTACTGGGATAATAATAATAAGAAGGGAATTTTACAGCTCTGAGGATATGAGAAATTTTAAAAAAATTCCTATCTGAATTATTATAATTTATCTTTGGAAATGGTAAATCTATTTCAAAACATGGCAGGTACTTTTAACATGAGCTGGAGGAGCAAGGAAGGAAAGAAAGATATTTTAAACACCTTCCAATAAGCATAAAAGAAGTTCTAACAGATATTGACTGATCAGTTGAAAACACCAAAAAGCTTAAATCCCAAAAAATGTTGCCTGGACTCCACGGCAATTCTGTTTTTATCCTATGGTCTTTTCCTCCCCCTCACCGAGTATCTTTATCCAAATTGCTTACAAAAATAAAAACAAGACAGTATTTTCTTTCTATACAGAACTGTCTATGTTGGCAACGGCCTGGCCTCAAGCCAGACTAAAGCCCTCATAGTTATCAATGGCCTGTGTAAGTCGCATGTTCAGGATTTCCTTGGTGGTGTACTTGGGCAAGTCCAGGAGGTTGTAGCACGTGTGAGCTACCGGCAGGAAATCCTCCCCACTAGACGTCGACTGGATGACGATACGCAAACTCGACATGCCATAGATGGGAATGCGGTCGCTGCCCGTCAGGAACACTGGAAGAGGGGAAGAGGAGAACCCATGACAGTCCATTCTGAGGACCATGTTTTAAGGATTTGATATCATTCCCATTCCACAGGTAGTTAAATAATGTCCCTCCCACCCACTCCCATCCCCGGCAGATGGCCTTCATTTGAAACTACAAGTTTCTGTTTGGCTAACGAAAAGCAACAATGTTATGAGGAAGAAAAAGTACTGCTCGTATACAGCAAATGCTTCTAAAACGGCTGAGTCTACACTGGGATATAGACGTTAACAAAATGAACTCAAATGGCCATCAGAAAAGGTTTTCTTGCCCTGACAAGAGGTCAGACTAGATGTCTACTGGATTTTCTCCCAGCTCTTCTATTCTTTAGGCAAGTGGTGGCGAACCTATGGCATGCATGCCAGAGAGGGCACTCAGATCCCTCTCTATGGGCATGCGCACAGTCGCCCCAGCACAGAGTTCGTCCCGCCTCTCAGCCCAATGGGAATGCTTCCTCCCTCCCCAGCACAGAATTCATCCCACCCCTCTGCCCAGCAGCACAATGAGAGTGCTTTCTCCCTCCCCCCAATACAGAGTTTGCCCTGTCCCTCTGTTTGGGCACTCAGTCTCTAAAAGGTTCGTCATCACCACTATAGGCTGAGTTTAGGGTACACAGAAAGAGCCTCCTGGAAGATTGTGGTATTCTTGAATCATAATCAGGTGTATCCTGGTAACAGTAACCTTGTGTTACTGGCTAATCTTTCTCACACTACATCAGGTGAAAGGAACTACGGAAAGAATTCACTAAAAGGTGGCTTCATTCTTGCAACTTCACATCCGGACTACACAAACGAGGGGGAAGAGCAGAAGCTGAGTTTTCCTTTTTGACAGGAAAATGCCCAGAGCCTAACCCAGTAGTACAACCATAGAATCCTGAAGCCATCTC
Source organism: Furcifer pardalis (assembly GCA_030440675.1). NCBI lineage: Eukaryota > Metazoa > Chordata > Lepidosauria > Squamata > Chamaeleonidae > Furcifer > Furcifer pardalis. The sequence goes on from CP126892.1 coordinate 89,386,457, forward strand.
ATATTGCCATAAATTAACTAAACACTTACAAAGAAACTTTTTCTTTTTTTCCAGAGGAAATTCATGGAAGGTCTCCCAGAATATCAAAACAGTCGGGTGTGTAGTGGAGTAGTCCCCTTTGTAAATTGCACTCTGTAAAAAAAAATACACAATGTAACACTGATTTTTGAGAAGCAAGGGTCTACTGTATTAATTAAAAAAAGCAAGGCCATATGAATGTTTAACTCAGCAAAGTAATTTGCAGGTGGCAATGTATGGTTGTGAGAGCTGGACCATAAGGAAAGCTGAGCGCAGAAGAATAGATGCCTTTGAGATGTGGTGCTGGAGGAGAGTTTTGAGAGTCCCCTGGACAGTGAGGAGAACAAATAGGTCAATCTTAGAAGAAATTAACCCTGAATGCTCCTTAGAAGGTCAAATAGTAAAGATGAAGCTAAAGTACTTTGGACATCAAATGAGAAGAGAGGATTCGCTTGAGAAAGCCTTGATGCTGGGAAGGGTGGAGGGCAAAAGAAGAAGGGGGCGGCCCAAAATGAGATGGATAGATGGTATTGTAGACAAAATGGGCACAAAGCTGAGTGAGTTGAGGATGGTGGAGGACAGAAGTGCCTGGCAGACAGTGGTCCATGGGGTCACAAAGGGTCGGAATCGACTGTGCGACTGAACAACAAAAACCTACTCAACATATAGTATATTCAAGCCTCACGGTTTACAGGTGTAGCAAAAATCTAGCATCATTAGATAACGCAGCATTTAATGCACAGTAGTTCCCTTTTTAGGTCTCACTACAATCTATGCAAATTTAGTCAGAAGTAAATGTGACTTTAGTGAGTGTCACATCACATCTACCTAGGAATAAAACCCATTGGCTGAAACCATCTTGCTTAGTTCAGAATGCTGCACGAGAGTAGAAAGTTGATGAGTCAACTCCTCTATAAGATCCACTGATTCAAATGGGCCAAGTTGAGTAGCAATTTATTATGCTAAAATAAGCTGCAACTGGAGTAGGACTGTTTGAATAGGTGGACCACATGGAGGAGTTGACCTAAGTGATAGGATTTCAGTCACTGAATACAGTGGAGTGTCAGGCATATCAGAAAACAAAACAAAATAAAAATAAAAAAACACTGTAGCACTTTAAAAACTAACTGCTTTATTTTTATTGTTAGCATTCGTGGATCAAGTCCACTTCTTCAGTGGAGTGTCAGTCACTGAATACAGTGGAAATGTACAGCATTACTACTAGTACAACCACAAAATCACATAATAGGAGACGGTTGCATAACTGACATATTTACTCAGCATTAATTCTCATGGAACATGGTGGGAAATGCTTCCAATGGGTTTACAAAAACCTCTTTCACTTCAAGCAATCCTTTTTCAGCATGATCTAATCTTTTTTCAGCATTAAAAGGAAAAATGCAAGAACAAAAAAATCTCCCCAGTCTCCTCCATGCTCTGTTTAAGCTGCTTTAATGATCTTCAGAAATAGAAAGCTTCCTTGCCACGCACCTGCAGAAGTGAATGGAGAGAAAGTTTTCTATTTCTTTTTAACTATTGCTAACAAACATACTGCATGAGTGATGCTTAAAATGACTTTAAAAAAAACCATTGCTGTTGTGTTAGTGAGAGGAACATGAGATGGAAACTTTCAATTTCTTAGGATCATTATATGGCTTAAAATAAACCATCCACTTTTGTTTGGCCCCTGTGGTCACACATTTTGGTACTAAACTAAAACAGAGTGATTCCTACCTACACAAACAATTGTTTGCATGACTGCCAAGAAAATAAGTGAACGAACACACTCTTTATGGAGACCCAACTGACACGACGCCCATATGATTAAAGCCCCACAAAAAGGCAAAGAAAGATGGAGCTGACTGCCAACTTACTTCCTCCAGTTCTTTCCAGTTGTAATTGCTGCTTCCAACAATCATGGCTCGAAGTTCAGTGGGCTGGAATAGTTCCAGAACCTTCCCACCACACACCTTCAAGAAGCCAGTGGAGAAAGCTAAATACCACTCATGTATTGATACATTGAAGATGTAATTCACATAGGCATCAACGAATTCCTGCCTGGAAGACAAATCACTATTTATTACAATGTTATACAAAAGCAACAACAGAAGTCAACGGCTGTAGATCAGAACCTATCAAATCTACTGTGATAGCAAAGTTTCCAAAAGTTGCTCTGAAGAGCAGATACACACACATTTCTACATTCAATGATCAGGACAGCACAAAGCACAGAATTGCAAGGGACTGAGGTGGCTTAGTGGTTAAGATGCTGAACGTGATGACTAGAAGTTCAGAAGTTTGAGACCCGAGCACTGCATGATGGAGTGAGCTCCCGTCAATGCCCCAGCTCCTGTCAATCTAACAGTTCGAAAGCAAGAAATTGCAAGTAGATAAATAGGTACCACTTTGGTGGAAAGGTAACAGCATTCTGTGCACTCTGGTGTCTACCCATGCCTACCACATGTCAACAGAAAGATCTGCAGATGCAGTTAGCTATAAACGAAGATGAGCACTGAACCCTAGAGTCAGACACAACTGGCTTTCGAGCAAGGTCGACCTAAGCACAGAATTGGCCTCTTCAATACACTCTTCTTTCTCGCTAGGCTGGAATGATCCAGAAAAACAAAAAGTTTCCATGTTCAAAGCTTTTTCAAAAGCAGGCTATCAAATTACATGGAGATACCAGTATAGGAGTTACTGACCTTGCCCTTCTTGTGGACATCTCATAACATCTGACTGGTCAACCCAGGATAGAGGATCGTAGGAAACTACTATTTAAAGGATTGTAGGAAATCACTTTTTCAACCTGATTTCCACATTAAACTTCAGACATTTTGTGAGGAGAGCTTTGCTACTATGGAGTGGATTTATCAATTCCACAGCCCTATTGAGCTTCCATGGCTGAGCAGGGATTCAAAACCAAGCTTCATTAATCCTACTCCATCAATTTATCTATTACAAAAAAACTGAGCAGCTTTAACTACCAGTAAATAAGCTTTTGCATTTCAACCGTACAGAAGGGGAAGAATCTGTACAGAAGTTGGGAAATCAGCTCATGATTAAATCTTCCTGAAGGAGAGACACCCATCTGGGGAACTTCAGAGAATTGCAGGATTACCTCAAGAAGGCTAATAGTTCTTTGCTCCTACTCTGGGAAACAGGAGGTTGGACTAGACATATCCTTAAGTCTGATCCACCAGGATAGTTCCTGGAAATAAACCTTTTGGCCACATCTTCAAGCTTCACAAAAACAACCACATTCAGAGTGATGTTTGTCTATGTAAATCTACTGCAAACAAAACAGAATAAAGCATGTAGTGTGGTGTGTAGAATGTTGGAACCATTTTATTATCTTATACTGAGCTTATATTTTTCCACTGGACTAAACTAAAATATCAGTAAAGGAAGAAGGGCAAAAAACAGAACCTTTTCTTTCATATTAATATTTCTCACCTTTCAGTCTTATTCAAATATTTGGTTTCATGTACGTCTCCCAATGATTCCTGCATTACAGGATATCATTCACAGCCTTATTTATTTATTTTTTTAAAGATTCATATCCTTCTGTCTAAAGAGCAGAATATTAAAATATTCTTTTAAGAGGTTTGTGAGCCAAAATAGCTACAGTGAAGGAAACTATCACTCACACAGGCACCGGAGTGAGACTGGACAGTAATACCTGTTGTCCTTCTGTACTGCAATTTTGTCTCCATCGGGAACAAGGTTCTTCTGCTCCACCACGCCGTAGCTTTCTCGGCATATCTGTTTTTCCAACCCAAAAAGGAGAGCAAAATTGCTTTATTTTGTATCTCAGCATAAGAAGTTAAAATGTAACCAGATAGATCATGGGTTCCTAACTTAAGGCCTGTGGGCCAGATCTGGCCCTTGGCACTATTTAATGTGGTCCCCCACCCCTCCAAGGGCATTCAAGAAACAAAATGGCCACCCCATTGAAGCTCTTGGAACAAAATGGCCAACCTCATCGTGCAGACAGGGCAAAATGGCCGTCCAATCCTCAAAGCTGACTGAGAGAGTGTGACCCGGCCCCTGGCTTGAAAAGGTTGGGAACCACACACACACACACACACACACTTCATATGCAACTCTTCATTTTCAGCTGAAGGAAATACAGAGAACATGTAATTTCACATTCTTCCAATAACTGTTAACTGTTTAAAAAAAGAATTGACAGAATGTCAAATTATGTGTTCCAAGGTTTTTCTTCAGCTGCAAACAAAGAATTGAAAATGACGGGTTGTAAAAATATTTGTGGCTGTAACCAGAAATACTCAAATGCCTAGAATGCATTTAAAAATGCCAACTCTCTTTTCTTTAACTGTAGAATTTGGAAGTTCTGTTTATATATAAAAGGGACTGTGGTGGCCGAGTGGTTAACACACGGAGCATGACGAGTGGAAGGCCAGCCAGCAGCCTGGGCCCTAGCCAGGATTCTAGATTATTCTGTTTTTGGGGGAGGAGGGAGGATAATTTTTTTCAGGAGGGGCAACAATGCCACACTCACATATATCACATTGGCATCATGGGTTGGGTTGGGGGTGGGTGGGCTGTTAGCTCAGGAGGGTTTTCACACACACCCCTGCCCCCCCCCCCCCCCCGGCTACAGCCCTGCCAGCAGCTAAGCAGTTTGAGATCTGACTGTTGGACAATGGCGTGAGCTCCCATCCTCAGTCCCAGCTCTTGGCAACCTAACAGTTTGAAAGCAAGAAACTGTAAGGATATAAATAGGTACCGCTTTGGTGAGAAAGTAAACAGCATTCTGTGCGCTCCAGCATCTAGGCATGCCTGCCACATGACCACGGAAACATCTGCAGAGGCAGACAGCGCTGGCTCTTTGGCTGTAAATGGAGATGAGCACTGAACCCTAGAGTTGGATATGACTTTCAAGTAAGGGTGACCCTTTCAGAAATCACAGTGTACGGAGAATAATGTCCAAACCCAACTCTAATCTCTGCCTCACTTCAACCTTTTTGGTTCAACATCAGGGCTAGTCCTTCCTGACAGACAGAAGGGTCGCTTCAAGGGAGGCGGCTCTTGCAAATGGATGAGTAGACAAGTACTTTTACTGCTGTTTGATCACACCCCTAAGTGTATTGTGGGTTATTTTCTAAGCACAATGAACATTCCAATGCATTGAAAACTAATACTACAGTTCAGATTTAACATAATGATTGTACAGTACAGTATAGTACAGTAATACCTCGGATAATGCTAAGACTTGGTTCCACAAGTCTTGGTGTTATCCGATTTTTAGTGTTATCCGATGCATGTTAAAATCCTATGGGATGGATCGGATAACGTTAAAGCTCCATAGAGATACACTGCAACCGCACAGGCTTTAGCGGTCGTTATCCAATACATCCCATAGGACCTTAATGTTATTCGATCAAATTCTCCTCCCCAGATTACTTAACGTTATGCGATTTTAGCGTTATCCGAGGTATTACTGTATATGCATTTCTGGTCGTTTCTGACACCAGTGAGAATTCCCTCATGCCTTCCCATCCTTGAATGGAGCCAAGCTGCTAACAAGCAAAACATGTCATTTATACTTCTCAGTGTCATGGTTGGATGAAAAACAATACTGAACATGTGTTGTTGTTTTTTGTGTGTGTTCCAGGGCATTTCATCAGCTGGCACAGAAAAGGATCTCAACAGCAAAAAACAATAGATTTACTGGGGACAGTTTCCTCCACTGTTCAGTAACAATAGTACAGAATATGCACATTGTAGCTTTAGTTCTCTATACTGGATCCAACAAAATGCAATTCTGGTGGACTGAAACATTTTATCCTGCTGCATAAGGATTAAACCATAGCAATAAATTAACCAATCAGTATTTTATGATTATCTGGGCCCATAGATGGCAGTTATTTTATTTAGGATGTATTTATTTGGTTGGTTTATTTTTAATTTGTTGTGTGTTTTATTATGTTATTTTAATAGTTATATGTACACCACCCAGAGTGGAAACTCTCCCAAATGGGCAGTATAAAAATGCAATAAATAATAATAAAAAATAATAAACCCAGGGTTTCTTTTTTTTAAAAAAAAATCTGATTTTGTACTACATAAAAATGTTCTCCATGGTGAGCACAAGTGTTGATCCATCGTCAGGGGGTACATTATAATTTATGAGGGAAAGGTCTCCTTGCTTTATTGTGAGTTCTCACACATGAAATATGATCACCTTTGTTAATATTTAATTGCTATATCAAAAATCTTGGACAAACTGTAACTTTTAAAGACAACTTTTAACTGTCTTCAAACTGTGAAGCGTTTGAGTGTTGTTCTATTTCAATATATCATTGTTTATCATTTTCCCCCTTCAATGCATTGCTATATAAACATTCTTCAGAGTATGCAGCCAGAAGAGTGGGAAAGTTGTTCATGGGCAAGAGTACATAATAATGGCCATTCTGCATGTCTTTCATCATCTGTATTGTTGCACCAAACCTATAAGAGTTTGGAATGCTGACTGAGAAAAACAATGGACCTTCTTTGTAGAAAAGTAAAAGGATCTTAAAACTCAGGACAGAAAAAAAATTACAGACATCAAGTTTGTTTTGTTTTTCATTGCTAAAAACTGTTAAAGAAATAGTTTTTAAAAATTAATTTTCAAGCGTTACTTAAAAGCACAAGGGACTCAATTCCAAGTTTTGGGCACCCTCAAACAACATCCCTGTCAGCTTTTCTGCAAGACAGTGTCAGAAATAAAGTTAAAAGGTAAAGATAAAGATCGTCCTTGCTCAAAAGCCAGTTATGTCCTATTCTAGCATTTGGTGCTCATCTCTGTTTATAGCCAAAGAGGCAGCGCTGTCTGCATCTGCAGAAGTTTCTGTGGTCATGGGGCAGGCAGGACTAAATGTTGAAGCACATGAAACACTGTTACCTTTCCTGCCAAAGAGGTACCTATTTATCTACTTGCAATTTCTTGCATTCGAACTGATAGGTTGGCAGGAGCTGAGACAGACACAGGAGCTCATTCCATCGTGAAGTACTCGGGAACCTACTTTACTGAATTGGGATCATTATCTTCCAAAAGCCTTTGTCTCCACATGTCTATCATATCCTCACTAATTGAACAGGAGCTCACTCCGTCATGCAGTCTTAAACACCAAGTCACCACAGTCCCTTCAGAATCAAGGTACCACTGCATTAAAACAAGGTTCATACTCCATGTGTACCTTTTTTTTACAGGCATAAACACACTTCCAAAAACAGCCTGAAAACCCATGGAATGCTCCAATGGACCATATGAAACACGGGTGGCTCTTTGGCCAATAAAAACACAAACCATCGCAATTAAATATATATTAACTGGTCTTACTGTAAAATAGAGGCAGAATGTTTCTTCCACATCATCTTCCGAGTAATCTAAAAGTTGTTGAAGACTCCTACAAATAAGATGGGGGGGGGGGAACAGGAGGGGGGAGGGAAGGGAGTAAAACAAAGAGAGAAACTAATTATCTGTGCTACAACATGTTTGTACCTATCATAAAGTTCCCTTTCTTTGTTGTTGTTCAGTCACACAATCGATTATGACCCTTCATGGCCCCATGGACCACTGCACGCCAGGCACCCCTATCCTCCACCATCCTCCTCAGCCTGCCCAGCTTTGTGCCCATTATGGTCACAATGCCATCTAGCCATCTCACTCTCTGCCGCCCCCTTCTTCTTTTGCCCTTGACCTTTCCCAGTACCAAAGCTTTCTCAAGTGAATTCTCTCTTCTCATTTGATGTCTGAAGTATGTCAGCTTCATCTTCACTATTTGACCTTCCAAAGAGCAGTCAGGGTTGATTTCTTCTAAGATCGACCTATTTGTTCTCCTCACTGTCCAGGGTACTCTCAAAATTCTCCTCCAGCACCACATTTTAAAGGCATCTATTCTTCTGTGTTCAGCCTTTCTTATGTCCAGCCCTCAAAACCATACATCACTACCAGAAATACCATTACTTTGACTATGCGGACTTTTGTTTGCAAGGTGATGTCTCTACTTTTCACTATGTTGCCCAAATTTCTCATAGCTTGCCTCCCAAGAATCAGTCGCCTTTTTATTTCATGGCTGCAATCACCATCTGCAGTGATCTTGGATCCTAAGAATGTAAAGTCTGTCACTGCTTCCACTTCCTCCCCATCTATTTTCCAGGGACTGATAGGGCTTGTTGCCATTATCTTGGTTTTCTTGATGTTAGGTCTCAAGCCAGCTTTTGCACTCTCCTCCTTTAACCTAAGTAAGAGCTTTTTTTGGTCTTCTTCACTTTCTGCTATTAAGGTAGTATCATCTGCATATCTCAAATTGTTGATGTTTCTCCCAGTGATTTGAATTCTATGGGGTTTCCCATAGAAATGCATTGAAAACCAAAAGAATCCATTCCAAAGCAAAAGCATGGCTTTCAATGGTTTTCGATCTACAATCAAACCTTGCATAAAGAGCACTTCGCTTAAAGAGTAACTCGCTTAAAGAGCAGAATTTTCTCTGAATATTCGCTTCACTTAAAAAATAAAACCAACCAAAAACTCGCTTAACAAATAAATCGGGGTTTGCAATCCCCCCCCCACCACAATTGGTCATTTACAATGGTGTTTCGCTTAAAGAGCAAACTTGCATAAAGAGCAATCCTGAGGAACGCATCATGCTCTTTAAGCAAGGTACAACTGTATATTCAGCACATTTCCAAAAGTGCTGCCTAGTGGTCACATCTGGTAATTGCAGGAAAAGTACCCGCCGTTCAGTTGTTGAGGGGAGGGGGAATTGCCCGCACTTCCTGGTTGCAGGGAGGGCTTCTGGTGGTACCAAAACACAACGAAAAATTGCAAAAAAAAAAGAATGGACAGGCTCCCACCACCATGGGAAGCGTCAGAAGACCCCCCAAAAAAATTTGTATGGTGGAAAACAACATTAGTTGAGACATCATTTTATCGGGATTTCCTTGCATATTGTGAGTTTTCCGTTATGCAAGGCATCCGTACAGTGGGATTTCACTGTACAGTATTATGTATTCCAGGGATTTTTTATTGGATATTTTTATACCAATCTATTATGGGTGGATGTGTTGCAAATTTTCAGTGCCAACCTTTGGCTGAAATCCTTTTGTGCAACTATGTGTGTGTAGCATGAAGCTGTGCAAGCAGTATGGAACACAGCAACGAAAGCACAGCAACGAAAGGAATGGAAAACGAGTTATGACCAGCAGGAACGTATCCCTTGATAGTTTGGTCAATCAAGGATTTTTTAGACCCACAGATAACTGATTCTGTGGATATGGAAGGAAACCTGTATACAGATTGAACTTCTGTTAATTTTGGTGAAATGTGAAGTTACACCTGCATTAATTATGCCAGAGGTTACATTACATTCCAGGCAACCAGCAATGTGATTGTGCAATTGGTCATGTAGTTCACACTGTGCTTTTGCGTGAGAAGAATGTAGGAGTGTTTTACCCAATAGCCCTTCTGCCCTGCTGTGATGTTCCCTACTGCTTGCACAGCTTCACATTACACACACATAGCTGCACAAAAGGATTTCAGCCACTGAAAACTCACAACACATTCACTCTTAATAGATTGGTATAAACACTACTTGGAATCTGACAGTATCAAATTTAAAAAACTTTTAAAAATCAAGAAGTAAGCCATACTGCAAAAGATTAAAAGGGGGGGGGGGGGGGATGTAACATACAAAGCTGGCTAAACAGACCAGTACACTAGTTATTTGGCCACAAAACCAGTGGCTGGAAGTTTGATTCTCCATTTCCCAGATCAGCAGGCATCCTGACCAGGGCTTCTGGTAGTTGAGAAACCCTGAACTAGAGTATGCCAAATGAATCAGTGGGATTCGCTGAGTAATTGTCCATGTAAATTCCTTTGTGGTCCTAATCCTACACTAGTTGCAATGTATAACAGTAGGCCCCCCCGCATCCGTGGTTCCACTTATCCACAGGCAGAAAATATTCACTGGAAACCCCGCCCCCAGGAATATGCAATACACTGGAACCTCGTATAACGAACGCCCTGTATAGCGGGGGGGGGGGGGAGGGGAGAATCCCATTACAAACAGTTTTTTTAAAAAAACAGCACCCTGCATAGGAAAAATTGTACAATGAATATTCAATGGGGAAAACCGCTTAGCCAAAAAAATGATTGTATGATTTTTTTTCCCCATAGGAAAAATCATACAACAAAAAAATTGCATAGCAAAAAGACCTGTAGAATGAATTAAAATGGTTATATGGGGTTTTACTGTACAGTAATACCTCGGATAATGTTTAACTCGGATAATGCTAAAATCGCATAACGTTAAGTAATCTGGGGAGGAGAATTGGATCGAATAAAGTTAAGGTCCTATGGGATGGATCGAATAACAACCGCTAAAGCCTGTGCGGTTATAATATATCTCTATGGAGCTTTAACGTTATCCCATCCATCCCATAGGATTTTAACATGCGTCCGATAACACTAAAAATCGGATAACACCAATACTTGTGGAACCAAGTCTTAGCGTTATCCGAGGTATTACTGTATATGTGTTTACAAGATGCATTACCAGAACTGACCACTAGAAGCCACCATATACAGTATAATACACAGTGTTCACTACTTTCCACAGTTTCAGCCAATCATGGTAAATCTTGGAACCTATTCCCCGTGCATACTGCAAGTGTACCATACTGGATTTCAAGCTATACAATGTACTGTCCCCATGATCCTGTATGGTTATGCAACTTAGTTTGCACTCTTTTTTAACAGGTTTATTAAAAAGTACATAAAATCTTCCTTTCCAAAATAAAAGTGATACTGGTTTGGGCAGCAGAATTCTACTGTACACTCTTCTCAGATGGATAAAAATAGAACACTCAACAAAGCATTAGCCAAACTTCTGGTTTTTCTTTAACTTTTTCCTAAAGGGAGCATCCATTGGACACTCCGTGTCCAGTGCCAGACAGACAGGAAAATGTGACTTTAGAATTGTCTACCTTCCTTCCATGGGGGAAAGTTCCTTCAGATCTTCTAAGGAGGGCGTCACATTCAGGAGCTTCTTGTATAAAGCCAAGGGAAAGTGAAGATCCACCACAGTAAAGTTGTATATTGCCAACCCACAGATTATGCCAATCAGGTGAAACCAATTGTGCTCTACAAAACACTTTGGACACACAAAGAGAACAAAGCATTAGTAGAAGAGCACTATAGATCAGTAGTAGCGAACCTCTGGCATGTGTGCCAGAAGGGGCATGCAGACCCCATTCTGTTAGCACACACACCATAACCCCAGCACAAAGTTTCCTCAGTCCCCCTTCCCAGAAGCCCCACCACAGAATTCACCCCACCCCTCTGTTTGGGCACTCTTCCCTTCCCCAGCAGTTTGCCCCGCCTCTCTGCCCAGCAGCACAATGGGAGCGCTTCCTCCCCCCAGCGCAGAGTTCATCCTGCCCCTCTGACCAACAGCCCAATAAGAACACTTCCTCCCTCCCCAGCACAGTTCGCCCCAGCCCTCTTGCCCAGCAGCTCAAGGGGAGCGCTTCCTCCCTCCCTCCCTCCAGCACAGAGTGCACCCCGCCCCTCTGTTTGGGCAATCAGTCTCTAACAGGTTCGCAATTACTGCTATCGATACTAATGCTCTCCACCTGTGTTGGACTGGCCATGCTTCTGGGATGATGGAATTGACAGTCCCAAACACATCTGAAGGGCATTAAGGAGGGAAAATATGATGCAGAATGAGATCTCAAAAGCCACAGGCCTTGAAAGTTGTCTGTCCTCAAGCTCAATATTGATTGTTCACACACATAAACTAAATCACACTCACAGTATCTGAAAACCACAGAAGGTTTGATTCAGGATAGCAAGTGAACATTCCATAGATGGGATTCAAAAGTTCTTTCAGCAACAGAAGGAAGAATTCCTTTGTGACCCCACCAGCATCAACCGCTTCTTCCCCATCGAAGATCACCTGTCACAAGGTGTGAAGAAAGGTGGTGTCTCAATAAGAATGGAAGAGCTGTGCTGGATGACAATTTTAAGCTCAAACACCAAAGCAACTTTTCTGCTTTTGGGTACTATGCACTATGTCTTGTGTGGTTGGAAGCAGCATACAAGTCTAAATAATAATAATAATAATAATAATAATAATAATAATAATAATAATAATAATAATAATAATAATAATAATAATAATAATAATAATAATAATAATAATAATAATAATAATAATAATTTGCTGTTCAGCTTCAGGCAGCCAATTGCCTTGGGTTGGCCTCACCCTTATTCACCATTTTCCTAAACTAACCAGCTTACACAGTAGCTGTTCTATACTGAACCTTGGATACCTTGGAGTCATTATTCAGCGAGGAGGCCACACATTGGTAGATGTCTCCACGACAACATTCCACACATGCAAATGGACTTGAGAAATCAAGTCCATTTGCATGATTTTAAAGCCATTTGGATATCACATCACCTGCTGGCTAGGTGGACCATGATGTATGCCCTATGCTTTCACCAACAGTTGCTTTCACCAACAGAGCACGCTTTGGTGAGTTTTAGTCCCGGCCTAACATTATTGATAAGAGATGGGCAACACTGCCTAGTTAGACTGCTCTGTACGAAACCCGGTTCAAGAAAAATGGCAGATAAGCCACAATACATTTTGCACAGAGATACACAGAGATATACAGTATAGCCTTTCAGGAAAAGGGGTTGATTAACCTTCTGCAAAATGATGCTATTCAAATCTCCTTGAATTAAAACTGCTGGTTGAGGCAGACATGAGTGTTAATCTCACATATTTTAAGAACACCAGACAGGACAAGGTTAGAGTAGATAACAGAAAAGGGTGCACAAAATTTCTTATGTAGTGAGGATTACACTGTATGAACAACACACAAGTAACTCAAAGTCCACCTGAAGCCCTACAGCCCATCAATAGATTTAGAGCAGTGTTTCCCAACCTTTGGTTTTTGGACTTCAATTCCCAAAAGCCTAAGTCAATTTCCCAAAGTATTGATCATCCAATGTACTGACTTAAGCTCCTGGGAATTGAAGTCCAAAAGCCAAGGTTGGGGAACACTAGCTTAGAGCTTCAGTGAGGAGGAGACCACACTTGTAAAACGAATGTAAGCAAGAAATTGAGAGGGCCTTACCTTCAGGGGCTTTTTCAAATCAACATCTGAATGGATGCTTAATTCTCTCAGGGCATCACCAACCAAATTGCTCCTACGGACATGAAGCACCAGGAAAGGACTTCGGGCCAGGAGAGGTTCCAAGGTAAGAAGCATGAAAACATTCTGTAAATTTGCTCCACTGATGGCTACCTATAAACAAATACAACCTCCATGATTAACAAAAGTGATCCTGTTCCCTCAACTTTTCTTTTTCTCCTTTCTTTCTTTCCTTGAGAGGAGATTACTACCTCATCAAATCAATGGAGCAAACTCAAAACATAAGAATAGAGCTGGTTGTTTTTTTTTAAAAAAAATCCAAAAATAAAAAGGAAGAAATTTTACAAGGAGGGCGTTGGCCTGTTGCTATTTAATAAATCATGACACAATTTCCAGAGGACTCTGACCATGAGATGCAACAACATTATTCATCTACTGACTTGTATACCAGTCATCAACAACTGGCCATTCCACAGCAGCAGTGGGAAGATGTTTTTTGAATGCAACTCCTGTTGGCCACTCAAGATAGCAATGCTTAGTTGCAGTCCAAGAAACATCTTCATCTGTGCTATACGGGGATGGCTTGAGGAGACCCCTGTGTCCATGTAGATTATGCAAAGCTTTGGATTTTAGAAAATAACTTCGACAATCTTTGGGATATTGGCAGAAGAAATACGACATCAAGAGCCAGGAGTCTAGCCTCCTATTAGTTCAGCTGTTGTTGAACCCCTACACATGTTTTTCAGCCTGCTATGTTATTTCCTACATTGTATCCTTCCAAATAGCTTTTTCCTTAGAGTAAAATGGTACCTGAATAGTAACCACAGATTTAATTTAATTTAATTTTCATACTTGTATGCCACACAATCAGTAAACCCGACTCAAGGCGACTCGCATGACAATTAAACAGTAAATACGATAATACTATATACAAAATTCAATAACATAATAAAGATTCTTCTTAAATTTGGTAATCTATTCTTCCTATTATCGCCATCTACTGGATAGTTCAAACAGTTCATAATAGCTCTTAAGTGTGAATTTTTAGCAAACAGATAAAACAAAACACAAAACTCAGGGGAGGGGGTTGGATTACAAAAACACTGTTCTTCACTTCTACTGCAAATATATTCCAAGATGCACAAACACAGTAATTCCACCAATCACTATCTGGCCCTGAGCTCTTTGGCCATACAAAGTCTCATCGGCTCTAAACCAGTATTGATGAAGCTGCTGCCCTCCATCAAGATGGGTTCAAGTTATATTTAATCCACTTGATGACTTTGTGGAATGACTAATTAGTGACGACTAATGTAAAAATGAAGCTTGTACCTATTACAAAGGTAAGCATATTTTGCAGAAAAATTAAATACTGCACAGTAGATTTTTCTGTTCCTTAAAATTTATGTCTTACAAATTGTAGCCAGAATCCTATTAGTTGGTTATGCCACCATAACTGCAATGGCACAGATCACAGCTGTGAATTACCACTAATTAATGAATTGCCACATCTGTGCCTCATTGTATGCCAAATCGTGCCATTCTGTATTTTATCAGCCAGCTGTACTATTGCCAGCAAGGGTAGGCATTACACTTCTCTACAAGGCCAATCTTCAAGGCTCTGGATGTCTTCTAGAGAGGGGGAGTGGGGACCCGGAAAATAGTGAATAGCTGCTCAGACATGGAAGATAATCTCACTGCAAAGGAAGGGGCAGGGTTGTGTTCTCATGCAAAGAAAGGTTTTATGTTGTTTAAAAAAACCCTCTGGGACGTTGAAAAGTGCATTTTAAAGGTGGTGGAAACCAGAGAGAAGGGGCTTCAGTGGTTAAGACACTGAGCTTGAGAAAAAGGTCAGCAGTTCGAAATCTGGCTGCTACACAATGGAATGAGCTCCCACCATCTGTCCCAGCTCATGCCAACCTAGCAGTTTGACAGCAAGAAATTGCAAGTAGATAAATAGGTAGTGCTTTAGTGGGAAAGGTAACAGTGTTTCGTGGTCTTCAATGTCCAGTAATGCTTGCCACACCACCATGGAACATACAAAGAAAGAGCCTCCTTGAAGACTGTGGTATTTTTGAACCACAATCCAGTATACCCCAGGCAATGGCAACCTTGTGTCAGCTAATCTTTCTCACATTAGGTCAGGCAAAAGGAACTATAGAATTACTCCATCAAAAAGTGGCTTCGTTTTAGCAGTTTCACGTCCCCAAAGGACAAATTTTTCTTCTGGACCCCCTGAAAATGATCACACCAACAGAGAAATATTTTATAATTACTAGATTGCACAAATAAATCCATGCCAGCAGAGACATGGAACTGTGAAAATCAAGACAGCTGTGAGCATCTGGAAAGCAAGAGGTGGGCAAACAAACCAGACCAGAAGAAAGGCTTGTATAATACAGTACCTGCATCTGCAATTCAGCATCTGTCTGTAGCATTTTAGTCTTGGCTTGCGCATCAAAGATGAATGGATATGAGCACAGGGTCACAGCATCCTGGAAAGGATGAACAATTTCAATGTAAGGTCAGCAGCCTGGACTTTTGCTGCAAATTATTTTGGCAAGAGTAAATGGAATATTTACCTGCATGATCGGCGGCCTTACTTTCTGTGCAGAGAGAAAGACGAAAGGGAAGAAGAAAAATAGAAGTAGGGTATCAATTTAAAATGGTCCTCCTCTAGCTCCTCCAGAGAGTTCAAAGATTGCATACATTATGTTCAAGCTCCTCATCCACACAAGTTCTTTTCGGTAAATCTGGCTGAAGCATTAGTTAGGTTCTTTTAACCCTTACAATAGCTCTGTCTGTCTGGGGGGAGGGGGGGCTAACAAGATCACTGGTGACTTTCTGGCCAGGTTATCCTGCTATGGTAAATAGAGCAGACCATACTGCCAGCCACTTAACGCCGAGTGTCAGGTGGTGGTTAACTAACTTGGCAACCCTGAGGCCACCCCTGGAACATCTTTCCACCCCATCCATACCCACCCTGAATAGTCTTACCAGTCCAGCTTGATGTAAGAACCACATGAGGTAATCTTCCTGAATATCCACCAGACTGGAAATTTCTGGGATGTAAAACTTGTCATATTCTACATGCTTAACTTTCTGGTTTACCTGGGTTCAAAAAGTAACATATAAAAATAGTAATCCACACGATGAACTGTTTCTGAATACAGATCAGTATGAAAAGAAAAGGACATGGCAGTTAAAAAGTAACACTTAGTAAAGACACAGTTTACAAACATAAGCAAACTGAATTATAAACAATGACATTCCACTTGGATTACTACAAGGCGCTCTACACCAGGCTGCCTTTGGAAGCAGTCTGGCAACTTCAGTGGGTCCAAAATCCTGGAGCAAGATTGTTAACTGGGCTTCAGCTACAGAGATCACAAAACTCTCCTGTTACATCAAATAACAGAATGATGAAGCTGGAAAAGATCTGTAAAAACAACCCCTTGCTCAAGTCCAACCCTAGCAGATCCTCTGGCTACCAGCCCACATACGGGACTGGTTTTAACCTATAAAGCCGTAAACAACACAAGTCGAAGCTATTCCAAATACTGTACCTGGTGGAACAGTGGTTAAACTGCTGCACTGCAGCCAAAAGGTTGTGAGTTTGATCCTGACTAGAACCAAGGTTGACTCAGCCTTCCATCCTTCCAAGGTCAGTTAAATGAATCCCTAGCTTGTGGGGGGGGGGGGTTTGCTAATTAACTTGTGAACCGCCCAGAGTCCACTAAATGGTATGGGCCAGTATATAAGTGTGATTGTTTTGCTTTAAGATAATCTGTTGATCCTACCACCCTCACTGGTACATTTTGTAAGTTTTCAATGTGTTTTTGGATTTGTTTTTATCTACTATATTTAATATTTTATCTGTTCCATTGTTTTTAAATACTGTAATAATGTATTGTGTTCCAGCTTTTAATGCTGTTTGATTTAATACTGTAAGCCTCTTGGGTCTTTTTTGAGGGGGAAAAGCAGGGTACAGTAATACCTCCGATAACGCTAAGACTTGATTCCACAAGTCTTGGTGTTATCTGATTTTTAGTGTTATCCAATCCACAGGCTTTAGCGGTTGTTATCCGATCCATCCCATAGGACCTTAACGTTATTCGGTCCAATTCTCCTCCCCAGATTACTTAATGTTATGCGATTTTAGCATTATCCGATCCAATCGTTATCCGAGGTATTACTGTATATAGTTAAATTTTTTAAAACTAATTTTGAACCTTAAGGTTTTAATTTCTGAATTTTTAAGGGTATAGTGGGATTGTTTAGTTTGTTTTGCACTCATTATGTATAATCTTTCTCTTTTTCTGTAAGCCACCTAGAGTCAGGTTCGCCTGATTGGGGCGGGATAATAAATCTAAATAAATAAAATATTTTAAATAAACAAATAATCGCAACAGGTAATTTCTGAGTAACACAAACTCCATGCCACTCACTGGAACATGTGAATAGAAAAGGACATCGAGATTTCCCATTTGGACAAGGCCCTACTTGTATAAAGCCAAGCAGACAAAGATCTGAACCATTCTAACTGTACACAAAATAATTAAAAGAAAATTAATAATACAGCTCCTATCCAAACTACACTGAGTTTTAGACATGGGGGCCCGAGGGCAAACAGAAAACCCAATACACAAATAGCATTATAGGTGCAAAAAGTAAAGGTAAACATTGTATCCAATTCTAGGGTTCAGCGCTCATCTCTGTTTATAGCCAAAGAACAAACGCTGTCTGTGTCTGCAGACATTTCCAGAACACTGTTTATCTTCCCACCAAAGTGGTACCTATTTATCTACTTGCAGTTTCTTGCTTTCAAAGTGCTAGGTTAGCAGAAGCTGGGACAGAGATAGGTGCTCACTCAGTCATGCAGCATTCGGATCGCAGACTGCTGACCTGCCAACCTTCCAGTCATCAAGTTCAGCGTCTTAACCACTAAGCCACTGAATAGTAGCACACAAAACAAGCCTGTCAGCTAAACCATAATCTTCAACTGCATACTTTCTGAATATCTATGCAAGGTAGTACACACTCACATGAATGCATGCAAAAAAAGTGTTTTTCTTACTTTATGGAGTTTCTCCAACAGTTTTAGTGCAGCAGTGATATAACTACTGTACAAGACGGGAATCAACAATGTTTTCCTTCCATTCAAGAGGTAAACTACTGCACCTTTATACAGATCCACTAGCCTCAAGAAATATCCTGGGCATACTTGAGACCACCAATTATCTGGGGGGGAGGGAAAACAGATGTAATTAGGCTTTGGTACCATTAGGTTCCCACTGATGGAAACCACTTAAAAACAACCTTGATGATTCCTACCTTCTACACCTTCCCCTACTTCAGTGTTTCCTAAATGTTGGGTTTGGTACTTCAATTCCTAGAAGCCTAAGTCAGTGCTTTGGGGAACTGACTTAGGCTTCTGGGAATTGAAGTCCCAAACCCAATATTTGGGAAACACTGCCCTACTTGGAAGGTAAAAACACGAACACTAAAAATGCAGCCTAATACGGGGCATGCTTACTTTCCAACTAAGTGAATGTTGGACTTCAGGTGTTAAACACAGACAAGGTGTCTGATATTGAAAATAGAAGGGAAATATGGCTATTTCACATCAACCAGTTCTTGCACAGACCTACAATCCTAAATTAATGTTCAAGTAGCAACCAACCCAGCCAAGTACATAGATGAATTTAGCCAATGAAGGAAACAGCCAAGGAAATAAGGCAACTCTACAACAGATGTCAAGGATTACAGGTATCTACAAGGTTCCGATTGTTCCTAAATGTCACATTAACTTTAAAGCAGTGTGTTCCCAACCTTTGGTTTTTCGACTTCAATTCCCAGAAGTCTACATCAATTTCCCAAAGCACTGATCAGCCAATGTACTGACTTCTGGGAATTGAGGTCCCCCTGTGGGGCACTTGCTCCACATTGGGAACCACTGCTTTAAACATAAAAGTCTCTCTTGCTCAAAAGCCACTCATATCTGACTCTAGAGGCAGTGCTCATCTCAGTTTACAGCCAAAGAGACAGCACTGTTTGTGTCTGCAGAAATTTCAGTGGTCATGTGGCAGGCATGACTAGATGCTGAAGCGCACGGAACACTGTTACCTTTCTCACTGAAGTGGTACTTGGTTATCTACTTGCAATTTCTTGCTTTCAAACTGCTAGGTTGGCAGGAGCTGGGACAGATGATTGGTGTTCACTCTGTCGCCCAGTGCTTGAGTCTCAAACTGCTGGGCTATCGACCTTCTGGTCATTAAGCTCAGAAGGACTTAAAAGCCGCCGCCGCGGCAGGGCTCTCGCACTGCCGCCGCCAACGAGAACACCTGTGGCTGGAGGGAGGCTGCCTCCGCGTTCACCCCGGGACTCGTCCACCTGTTCCCGGAGGCTCTGCCAGCGGCCTCGAAGGGCGCAACACCTGCGGGTCCCGGGCGGCGATAAAAGACCTCGCCGCTGCCGCCACCACGCCAGACTCTCCCTCGGCCAGCGGCCTCAACACCTGCGGGTCCCGGGCGGCTACAAAAGACCCTGCTGCCACCGCCGCCACCGTGGCCGTAAAACCTTCCCTGGACTCTCCCCTGGCCGGTTATTTATTTATTATTTATTAGGGATTGGACTTTCTAGACTGTGTTGTATTGTATATTTTTGACCATAATGTATTTTCTTTTGATTTAATTGCATTTTTCTGATTGCATTGTGCTTTTGCTTTTATGACTATATTGACTGTATTATATTTGTTATATTGATATGTTGTTGCTTTTATATTTGATACTGTAACATTGTAAGCCGCTCTGAGTTGCTTCGGCAAGGAGAGCGGCATATAAATACAAATATAATTATAATAATAATAACCACTAAGCCACTGTGGCCCTTTCACATTAACTTTGGGACATGAATAATGCTCCTCATCTCCCAATACTGCCTGTGATGACATATAAATATAAGCAGATGATATGTAAATATATGTTCTGAATATTGTCCTTCCCAAAGCAACACAGGATAGTAAAACATCCAGAAAAAGAGATCTAAGACCTAAGACTTTGCTGGGATTCCTGTCCAAGCGCAGGATGGCCATTGCCAATGGAAGCGTTAAGGTTATGTAGTACTTTGAGTCTTGAAATGGTGGAAATTCTGGGAGGATCAGATAGATTCTCATGGCTTCAACATCTGGCGGGGAACTAGGCAGCTGTGGGATCAAAAAGCTTTCAAAACTCTTCAAGACCTGGGAAAAGGAGAAAGAATAATGAAGAAGAAAACATCCTGGGAACTCATAATACAGTCAAACCTCGCATAAAGAGCGCCTCGCTTAAAGAGTAACTTGCTTAAAGAGCAGAATTTTCTCTGAATGTTCGCTTCGCTTAACAAATAAAACCAACCAAAAACTCGCTTAACAAATAAATCGGGGTTCACAATCCCCCCCACAATTGGTCATTTACAATGGTGTTTCGCTTAAAGCGCAAACTCACTTAAAGAGCAATCCTGTGGAACGCATTATGCTCTTTAAGCGAGGTACAACTGTACAATACTTGCATTAACCTGTTTCCAAGGCATAAATGTTATCAACATTTTGAACGTCTATAACCTGTATTAATAAAGCAATTGTCACTTTACTAGGGCTCTGTATTTCACTGTTGCAATGCTTGATCACCATGTTTTATTAACATGACCCACTTTAGCTTCTTCTTGGGTTCCTCTGACAGAGACCAGGACATGACTCAACAAGATGAGCAAGCTGAAAGCCATGTTGCGTGGATCAAAGTGAAGCGTAAACATTCACACACACACTCAGTCACCTGTTCTCAGCCACAAGAGCACAACAAGAGTCAAATAAAGCATGGATAGGAAGAAAGACTGTACGCTTGCCTTATCCCTTTCTGTGGTCATGTGGCAGGCATGACTAGACACCAGAATGCTATTACTTTTCCCACTGAAGTGGGACCTATTTATCTGCTTCCAATGTCTTGCTTTCAAAATGCTAGGTTGGCAGGAGCTGGGACGGAGAATGTGAGCTCGCTCCATTGCACAGCTTCAGGTCTTGAATCGCTGGCCTGCCAACCTTCCAGTCGTCAAGCTCAGTGTCTTAACCACCAGGCCACTGCAAACCCATAATTCACTACTCTTTTCAGGCTGGATCCCATAACAATGCAATTGTGCCACTGCAAAAAGAGTGGTGCCCAAACTACGGCCTAGGGACTGGATCCAACCCCTGATGCCCATTCATCTGGTCCATTAAGTCCTCATCGCTCCCGGAAGCGGAAGTAAAATGTGCTCCTATAGGCGTGTTTTACTTCTGCTTCCGGGAGCGACAAGGGCTTTGTGGGCCGGATGAATGGGCGTCAGGGACTGGATTTGGCCCCTGACCCACATGACCATCCCACAGCCCAAAATGTTTGGGCATTCCTGGTCTAAGTCTTATTACAACCTTCTACAACCTGGTGCTCTCCAAATGAGTTTGGTTGTAAATTTCACCATCACAGCCAACCGTAGTACTCCAGAAAGCTATACTTTATATCAGTGTTAACATCTTGCAAATTCATACCTGGTCCAGCAAGACGGAATGTTGAGACATCATTAACTTATCAAACATCACTCTGGTGGAATTCAAGTCAATTCCTGGAATTTTGGGGCTAGTTTTAAAATGTTCATCTATTCTAAAAAAAACACACACACAACAACAACCAACCAAGCATTATTGTTATTATTAATGAAAAATGCCAGCTGTACAATCGTTCCCCCCCCCCCCCCCACAAATGATGCTTACAAGAACTTACAGGCAAGAGAGAGATATTATGAGTACCGTATATACTAGAGTACAACTCAGGTTTTTTGGCCCCCAAAATGAGGTCCAAAAATGGGACTCATCTTGTACTCAGGTCAATGTAAACACTTAAAAACATACCCACACAAATGTCTAAATTAATTAATTTTACTGTAATTTCATGTATTTTAATTATTGAAACTCACTAGCAGCTGCTGCATTTTCCACCTCTAACTTAAGCATACCCACACAAATGTCTAAATTAATTAATTTCCCCATATTTTCATGTATTTTAATTACTGAAACTTACTAGCAGCTGCTGCATTTTCCACCTCTGACTTATACTCGGGTCAATCTATTTTCCTAGTTTTAGAGGTCCAAATTAGGTACCTTGACTTATATTCGGGATGACTTATAGTCAAGTATATACTGTATGTCAGTCCTAAATACCAACCTCTCTGGAATGATGCACCGTCTCTATAGCTCTATCTCTCTTAGGTAAAGGTAAAAGTCGCCCTTGCTCGAAAGCCAGCCATATCCCGACTCTAGGGTTCATCTCTGTTTACAGCCAAAGAACCAGCACTGTATGCATCTGCAGACATTACTGTGGATATGTGGTACTAGACACCAGAGTGCATGGAACGCTGTTTACATTCCTACCAAAGTGGCACCTATTTATTTACTTGCAATTCTTGCTTTCTTTCAAACTGCTAGGTTGGCAGGAGCTGGAACAGATGACGGAAGCTCACTCCGTCATTCAGCACTTGAGTCTTGAACTGCTGACCTGCAGACCTTCCAGTTGTCGAGTTCAGTGTCTTAACCACTAAGCCACCACAGTCACATCTCTTTCTTACACACACACAAACATGCACATACTACCTAGCTTATTATTAACAACAGCAGACTGTCTTGTGCCAAGAGGTTCCATTTTAATCACAAACCCAATTTCCCATGTTATTCCTTAAAAGTACAGAATATGCACCAAGTTAAACATGCCCTCTTATGGCATGGCTTCTGTTACCATAAAAAAATAAGCTTGCTCAACACTCCACTGGTGCTAGAGTCAGATGCCGCACCATGTCTGCAAATGGAATCCGTTCTGACCGGAGGCCAGTTCAGCTGGGAAAGTGGCCTTTTCTAATGCTAGCATCAACCATCAAAGGTTTCACATAAGCCAATATGCCAGCCACTGTCCCTTTTGCCATCCATATCCTTGGCCCAAGGCTGGTTGTCGTCTCACACTCCTGTTTCAAACAGGATATGTGGAGGAGTTGTTCTGGGTAGACTCCGTCCAAACTCTTCCAATGCCTCCACTTCCTTTGTAAGGAAACCACAGATCTAAATGGTTCTTTTTCAAGATCCAAGTCTAATTAGCCTTCACTGCCCCGAGTTCTGTAACTTAACATCTGTTTGATCAAAATTCACCCTGACAGTGTCATGGCTTGAAATGTACATACAGAGTGCTAATATAATTAAGGAGCATGAAGGCTCTCTGAGAACTTCTACCATAGAGATTTAAAAAACACTTACTTCTTTTCGAGGAAGCTTCCATTCCAGCAGGCAGCCGAAGACAGAATCTGAACAACCTCACTGCTTGGAGGCAAAACAGAAATAATTATGAATTTATGGTGGGGAGGTAAGGGGTGTTTTTTAACTTTTCCCATGAGTTCAGTCTTTCATCCTTTCAAAAGCCGGTACCATATTGACTAGTACAATGTTACACTCAGATATTAAGAAAGTTGGTTTTTTTTTTACTACTCTGCGCCCAGTATCCCCTTTCCCAAGCTCTGACATAATACAGAAAATTGTAATCCAAAATAAGTAACTTTTCCCCTAGGTATGGTTCAAATATGTTGAATAAAAAGGACAGATTTGTCACCATAACCTCAGTGCCTTCTTTCTGAGATTTCAATTTTTAAATAAAAGGGTAACTGTTGCCCTTGTCGAAAGCCAGTCATATATGACTCTAGGGTTCAGTGCTCATCTCTGTTTATAGCCAAAGATCCAGCACTGTCTGAGTTTGCAGACGTTTACATGGCAGGCATAACTAGACACTGGAGTGAACAGAATGCTGTTAGCTTCCCACCAAAGTGGTACCTATTTATCTACTTGCTTTTTTAAACTTTTGAACTGCTAGATTGACAGGCGCTGGGACAGAGACGGGCGCTCACTCTGTAGTGAAGTACTCAGGTCTCGAACTGGTGAACTGCCGACCTTCCAGTTGTCAAGTTTAGCATCTTAACCACTAAGCCACCACAGCCCCAAAACAGCACATAAAAACACAAGAAAATGAACCTACTTCACTGAATTGGGATCATTCTTTTCCAAAAGCCTTTGTCTCCACAAGTCTAGCGTATCCTCATTAATTGAACAGGTGTAGTCCCTTTGATTTATGCTCCGGAAATTATCTGCTGGTAAAGAATTCTGTAGGATGGAAGTAGAAAAATGCCTTCAAGTTGCCTGGGGGGAAAAAACTGCTAGAAGTTTTGCTATCATTTTTCTTAAACTTTGAGAATGGCAGGCTAGATCCTAAGTTAGGTAACCACCCAGGTGGTGCCAGAGAGGTGTTCCGCCTTTGTTGAATGATGGCATTACCTATTTCCCACCTACCCACCCACAACTCGTCTGCTGCAAACGACACTAAACACTCACTGTAGCTAAAGTAAGATTCAACTGCCCATCTAACTTTGAAACAGAGAATAGGAAGATGAAAAGGGTACAGGTAATGGTTACCCTTGCTTGAAAGCCAGTCGTATCTGACTCTAGGGTTCAGTGCTCATTTCCTTTTACAGTCAAAGAGCCAGCGTTGTCTGCATCTGAAGACATTTCCGTGGACATGTGGCAGCCATGCCTAGACATCAGAGTGCATGGAATGCTGTTACCTTCCCACAAAAGTGGTACTTATTTATCTATTTATTTACAGCAGCTCACTCTGTCGTGCAGTACTCAGGTCTTGAGCCACTGATCAGCCAACCTTCCAGTTGTCAAGTTCAGCATCTTAACCATTAAGCCACCACATCAGCCAGCAAAATGTCTTACTGCAGTCCCATAATCTCCATAAACATTCATGATATTGGATGGCCTCTAGCAAAGTTGGGAACTTCAGGCCTCCAAATGATTTTGAGCTATATTTCTCATAATCTGTCATCCGTCAACTATCTTGCTAGATAGGTAGAAAAACTTCTATATGCTATGTGTTCACAAAAATTACATATACTTTATGAGACCCATCATCTCCAGGTGCTATCTGGACACTACCTTCCCACCTCAGTACAGTAAAACCTCATATAACACTAAAACCTGGTTCCACAAGTCTTCGTGTTATATGATTTTTCGTGTTATCTGATCCTCTATGGGATCCATAGAGATACATTGTAACCACACAGGCTTTCGCGGTTGTTATCTGAAGCATCCCATAGGATCTTAATGTTATCTGATGCAATTCTTCCCCCCAGATTCCTTGATGTTATGCGATTTTCGTGTTATTCGATACTAATGTTATATGAGGTATTACTGTATATGAATAGCCTTTCCCCCACCCCTTAGACCCAATGTCCACATAAAGAGCAGTGAATGCCTAAACCCGGTGATGTGTTTGTGTGAACACAGGACCAGATTTTCTCCTAATTACCAGATTCACATTGAACCAGAATAAGACCACGAGTTTAAAGTGGAGTCTTGGATTTTTCCAATGAGAAGAGAGAAAAAAACCCAGAGAAATAACATCCCCAACAACCTATCCAGAGCTATTATTTATTCCCAGCCTCATAACCCACTTCATTAATATCATGGTTTTATATTACCTCTGCTTCAGAGTAAAGTACAAATGTTTGGTCTCCTCCAGAAAAGATATGTTTAACAACGTAATATTTACAGGGATCTGCTGTAAAAGAACAAGACCAATTACAACTTGGCTATCAGGGGCATCCTACCTCCTTCTTCTCTGGTAACTAGGACTAGATAAAGGCAAAGGGTGCCAATCATGTTCAATTCTAAGGGGTGATGTTCATCTCCATTAACAGCCAAAGAGCCAGTATTGTCTGCATCTGCAGACGTTTCAATCGTCATGCGCCAGGCACGACTAGAAGATGGAGTGCACTGAATGCTATTACATTTCCTGCTGAATTGGTACTTGTTAACTACTTGCAATTTCATGCTTTCAAACAACTAGGTTGGCAGGAGCTGGGACAGATGACAGGAACTCACTCCATCATGCAGCACTCAGGTCTCGAACTGCTGATCTGCTGATCTTCTGGTCATTAACCTCAGCATCTTAACCCCTAAGCCACTGCAGCTCGACTTAACTAGGATTACAGAAGCCCAATTTTAACAAAACTTTCAGGTTATAGTACCTGTCTGCTTGAGCACCAAGATTTCTAGGCAGAGAATACTCAAAAAGTGGTTTATCATTCCCTGCTTCTGAGTGTGCCCTGAGATTGTGTAGTTTGCCCATGGCTACACAGGCTGGCTCTTCTCTTCAGATGCATAATGTGGAACTGAACCCCCAACCTCTGGATTTTCATCCAGTTACTGAATTTACTGAGCTTTCCAGCCAGCTATTTGACATTCCCCATTTCAAAAATAAATATGTGAATTAGCTCTAGGCCAAAGATGAATATCCAGGTTCAAATGCAATCTGACCAGCCTTAGCTTTTGCTTGCTCCCTTGGTAACAGATCGTGGAAATGTTGGCCACATTTGCTAAGGGAGTCAAAGTTTATATAGCGTCAGAGGTTACTTTTTCAACCAGCGGTCCCAAAATGTGAGCATTTCTACTTTACAGACTGCTCTATTCTACTCATGCTTACCTGATTTACCAGAGATATCCTCATTATGAGGAGCCCAGAGACCTTTGACTGGGGAAGGACATTTAAGATTGCAGGTAAGTCCAGTTCCCAGTTGGCCTCTAGTTCCACAGCCAAATGCATAGATAATTCCTGAAGAAGGCACAAAGGCTAGTGTGTGGTGTCTGAAAAACAATAAAGCAAGGACGTTGCAAAACTGATTTCCATCTACTTAATAACAATTGTTTCCATCTACTTAATAATAATAATAATGTGCCATCAAGTGAATTCTGACTTATGACAACTCTTTTCCATGGTTTTCTAGCTAGAGAGTACACAGAAGCGGGTTTACCATTCCCTTCTTCTGGGGGTGCCCTGGGATTGCGCAGTTTGCCCATGGCTACACAGGTTGGCTCTTTTCCCAGAGGCACCCTGAAGAATCAAACTTCCAACCTCTGGCAGGCCAATACCTAGTCATTGAGCTGTTGAGCCAGCAATT
Source organism: Furcifer pardalis (assembly GCA_030440675.1). NCBI lineage: Eukaryota > Metazoa > Chordata > Lepidosauria > Squamata > Chamaeleonidae > Furcifer > Furcifer pardalis. The sequence continues at coordinate 89,413,706 of CP126892.1, forward strand.
TTCTTCTACTGTACTTAGAACTGCTTTTTCAAAAAAAGTATAATACAATAAGTACAAATCCAAACAAAATAGTGTTCAACCCTTCATCCTATCTCTTAGTTGTTGTTGTTTAGTCACACAGGCAAGACAACCCTTTGTGACCACATGGAACAGGTTCTTCTGTCATCTGCTGTCATCTGTAGCCCGCCCAGATCTACGTTTACTGTGTCAACGATGCCATCTAGCCATCACATCCTCTGTCATCCTTCTCCCTTTGCCGTCAATCTTTTCTACAATCAGGGCCTTCTCCAGGAATAAGAGAAGGTTACTTACCTGTAACTCTAGTTCTTCGAGTGAATGTCTGTGAATTCACACGTTTGGGTTTTGCGCTTGCGCAGGACTCCATTTCGGAATTGTACCAGAGCTTTGAAAAAAGGAGGGAAAATTCGTTAGTATGAGGCCCCGCCCCCTCCCTTTATATTCCTGGCGCCCGCCCTTTCCCCCTCAGTCCATTACAAGCTGGCGCCAGGCACCATGCCAGATCAGACAGAGGGGAGGTAGGGCGGGTTCGTGTGAATTCACAGACATTCACTCGAAGAACTAGAGTTACAGGTAAGTAACCTTCTCTTCTTCTTCGAGGAGTCTGTGAATCACACGTTTGGGTGAGTAGCAAGCTGCTTACCGGATGGAGGGTCCGGATCTGGCATCCCCACGCTGGAAATCACAGAGCCGAAGAGAGGACCGCCGTCCCAAAACGCGTGTCAGCGCGAGCCCTCGTGTCCAGACGATAATGATGGACGAAGGTCATGGGCTGGGACCACGTGGCGGACCGACAGATGTCTTCGAGAGGAACGCCTTGTAGGAAGGCCGTTGAAGCAGAGATGGCTCTGGTCGAGTGTGCCCGTACCCGCTCTGGAATTCGAGTGGAAGAGAGCTGGTAGGCAAGGTGGATGGTGAGGGCGATCCATTTAGACAATCGCTGGGAGGAGATGGCGGAGCCTTTCCCACGACCCCCGTAGGCTACAAAGAGTCGCGTGGATGACCGAAAGGGTTTGGTCCTGTCCAGGTAAAAGAGGAGAGCCCTCCTGACATCCAGGGTGTGAAGGGACTTCTCCATTGCCGTGGAGGGGTTAGGAAAGAAGACAGGCAAGCACAAAGGTTGCGAGACGTGGAAATCAGAGACCACCTTTGGTAGGAAGGACAAGTCTGTGTGGAGAATGACCTTGTCTTGGAAAAACTGGAGAAAGGGTGGGTCCGCACGCAGTGCTGCAATCTCTGAAGCCCTACGAGCGGAAGTAACTGCTAAGAGGAAAACTGTTTTGAGGGTCACCATCTTGACGTCTACCGAACCCATGGGTTCAAACGGAGGGTATCGGAGCCGACGTAATACTAGCTGAAGGGACCATTGAGGTACAGGCTGTCTAGGGCAAGTGAAGGTATTACGGAGCCCTTTGAGGAAGCGCTTTACAGTCGGGTCACGGAAGAGAGAGGCATGTGAGGAATGAGCTGGCTGGTGGGCGACGATGGCAGCCAGGGCAACCTTGATGGAGGAGTGGGCTTGACCGGACTCCGCCAAGTGCAACAAATAAGAGAGAACCGAAGAAACAGTAAACTCTTGGACAACTGGACCTCCTTGTGAAACGAACTGGAGGAACGATTTATACTTGTAAGAATATAGACGGTTCGTAGAAGGCTTCCTGCTCGCCGTCAGGATACGAGAGATCAGAGGATTATCCTCCAAGCGGTCAGATGGAGGGTAGGGAGGTCCGGGTGTACTACCCGACCCCCCTCTTGTGAAATCAAGTCCGGTTGGTCTGGGAGCTTGATGTAAGCCGAGGCCAGTGCCTTGAGGATCGGAAACCAGGGCTGACGCGGCCACCAAGGAGCAATCAGGATGACGTCTGCCCTGTCCGACTTGATTTTCACCAGGGTCCTGGTGATTAGCGGAAAGGGTGGGAACAGGTACATCAGAGCACCCTTCCAGCGAAGCATGAAGGCGTCCCCCAACGAGCGCCAGCCGGCACCCGCCCTGGAGCAGTACTGGGCGCATTTGGTGTCGCTCTCTGCCGCGAAGACGTCCACTTGAGGTGTCCCCCATGTCTGGCAGAGGTGAAGAAACTGAGCCTGGTGCAGTTCCCATTCGTGCATGGAATCGTCCCGGCGACTCAGGTCGTCCGCCAAGTCGTTGTCCTGACCGTGGATATGAACCGCCACCGGGAATATGCGGTTGGTGATGCACCATTCCCACAGGTCCAGGGAGAGGCGTAGGAGTCTTCGAGACCTCGTCCCGCCCTGTTTGTTGACATATGCCGCGGCCGTGGTGTTGTCCGTGGTAACCTGGACCACCCTGCCGCGCAGTGTCGGGGCGAATGCACGCAGCGCCTTCCATATCGCCAGGAGCTCGAGCTGGTTTATGTGGAACCCCTTCTCTTTCTGGGACCACACATCGTGGACCCTCACAGAGTTGCAGTGGGCACCCCAGCCCAGTAGACTTGCGTCTGATATCACTTGAGCTGAGGGGTCCGGAGGCTGGAATGGGCGGCCTCTTGAGAGGTTCGCCCTGCACGACCACCATTGCAACTGAGAAGCCAGATGAGGTGAGACAAGAAGACGCTTCGACTGGGGGTCTCTTAGCGGGGAGAAGCGTTGTAGTAGCCAACTTTGGAGCGGCCTCATCCGCAGACGGGCGTACTGAACCACGGACAGTGTGGACGCCATGAACCCGAGAAGCTTCTGAGCCCGATGGGCGGTGACTCTCCTGCCGGGCCGGAAATGGGAGACCAGAAGGCCGATCTTTTGAATCCGTGGCTCTGGCAGGTATGCTCTCGCGGTTTGCGAGTCCAGTACTGCCCCTATGTATGTTACCAGTCTCTGAGGGGCAAGTACGGATTTTTGGTGGTTTATGTTCAGACCTAGAGAGCCCATCAGCCTCAAGGTGAATGCCACTGCCTCCGACGCTTGTTCCCGTGAGGGAGCTGTCAACAACCAATCGTCTATGTACGGAAAAATGACGATACCTTGGGAGCGCAGGTAGGCAGCCACGGGGGCTAGGCACTTGGTGAATACCCTGGGCGCTGAAGCGAGACTGAAGGGGAGAGCTTTGAATTGAAAAATCCTCCTTCCCAAGGCGAAACGCAGGAAACGACGATGGTCCTGCCTTATCGAAATGTGGAAATAAGCATCGCGCAGATCGATAACTGCAAACCAATCCCCTTGTTGGAGCAGAGGTAGAATGGCTTGCAAGGTGACCATCCGGAACTTTTTCTTGATTAGAAAGGTGTTGAGGGCCCTCAGGTCGAGGATCGGTCGCAGTCCTCCGTCCTTCTTTTCGACCGTAAAATAGCGGGAGAAAAATCCCCCTCTGTGGGTGGCATGGCAGACAGGCTCTATGGCATCCTTCAGGAGAAGAGTGGAAACTTCTTCGTTGAGGGTCGGGGATGGCTGAGTCACCCTGACACATCCAGTGGGCGGAATGCTCTCGAACTCGATGGCATAGCCGCGTTGAATGATGGTGAGGACCCATGAGTCTGAAGTGATGGACTGCCATGCACGGAAGAACGGTTGAAGAGTCGGACGAGACTGCGGAAGGGTAGTCAGATGCCTGGGTCTGCCTTGAGGGGAGTCAGGCGTGGCGCTTCTGCTTCTTGTCCCAGCCCTTGTTGTTACGTTGCGGACGAAAGGAGCGTCTAGATGACGACTGGCGTCCCGAAAAGGATGGTCTTGAGGGGGGCCTGTCCGAAGTTGAAGGCTGGGAGGAGAAGGAGCGAAAAGGTTGAGAGGGACGCGGCTGGTATAACTGTTGTTTATTATAGACAGGCTGGTTCAACCCTAGCCTCTTAGCCGTGTTTGTCTTCTTATGTAAGTTCTCCATGATATCATCAGTGTTAGAATTGAAGAGGCCCTCCCCGTCAAACGGAAGGTCTTCAATACGGCGCCTCGCGTCATCCGTGAGTCCAGCCGACCTGAGCCATGAGTACCGACGGAGCACCACCGCCGACGCTAAGCCCCTAGAAGCAGCATCCATAGCGTGGCTGGCTGAGCGTATCTGCTGAGAGGCGAGGATCGAGCCTTCCCCCACAATAACCTGGAGCTGTGCCTTAGCCTCCTCTGGAAGGGAATCAAGGAGGGTCTCTACCTTGTCCCACAGGTGTGCTTGATAGGCGCCCATCATCGCCTGGTAATTTGCGATGCGAACAGACAGGGAGGTCGAGGTGTAAAGACGCCTCCCCATCTGGTCGAGCTTTTTACCCTCTTTAGAGGCGGGGCTAGCGAATTCCCGGATGCCTGATTTGCCCTGGGCAGTCTCAACTACGATCGTTCGAGACAGGGTTTTTTAGGAGAAAGGAGGACTCCTGATCAAACACCTTATAAAGGGCATCCATCCTGTGGGGAATATTCTGCGAGGTAGAGGGCTTCGTCCAGATGTCTTTACCAAGGTCTATCAGAGAGGGAAGCATGCCGGCTGAGGTCGGGCGTACGGCATCTCTGTGTAGCCTCTGGAAAACCTTGTCGGACCTGGGTGCAGGCGGCTGTTGGAACTCTAATTCCAGTGCTTGCGCCATCCTGGAGACGAGCCCTGAGTATGCTCACGAATCCTCCGGTGGTTGTGCTGCCTTTGGAGTCACAGCCTCGGATCCGGGGGTGACAGGGATCGAGGACTCGCTGCCCGACTCCGAGCGTGCGGGAGACTGGGAGCTGGCAGGAGAGGGCCCCCTCGGGGGGCGGAGCTTGTTAGCGTCCCGACTCCGTTCGCTGACAGCCGACGAGGCAGGCGAGGGGGGAGTCAATGGACGAGGGCTCCTGTCGGATCCTTGATGGTTAGCCAGGATGCGGCGAGCCCGACTACTTTGTGACGCCTCGCGCGACACATGGGCACTCTTCGCCACTCAGTAGCTAGAGGCCTGGGGAGCAGAGCTTTTCTTCTGCGGAGCCTGACGCTGCTGAATGTCAGCGCTGTGGCGGCTTGGAAAATTCGGGTCCGTCGCGGGGTACCCATACGGCCGGGGGGAGAACCACGGCATCTCCATGTAATAATGGCCATGATAGTCACCGCAGTTCGCAGAACATGCCCATTCTCCAGCTCGTGGGGGTGGAGGGCAACAGAATCGTGGCTGATGACGGTCACCCCTAGCGTGGTACTCATGGACCTCAGACCTAGGTGAAACCGAACGGTGGCTCCGTGGAAGCTCGGGGCTGGAAGGAGGCACCGGGGACGGATTGTCTGGAATCTGCACTACAGAGGCCGCATCCTCATTAAACTCCTCGTGGTCGGCAGACAAGATGGTGTCGCTGTCACTTGCTGCTGAAATGACAGATGGAGGCTTGGCCACAGGGGCCGGCTTAACCACTTTAGAAGCAAGGCTTTTGGAGGCTTTTTTGCACTTTTTCTGAGTCGCCTCAGTGGAATCCTTATGCTTTCTCTTTTTGTTCTCTTTTTTAGATGGCTGCGAAGGTCTGGGAGAGGACCGAGGAGAACGGGGCGAGGGGCCCGCCATATCGGCAGGAACCAACACTGGAGGATCGGACACTTGCGAATCCATACCCGACAAGGACTGCTCCCACAGGTAAGAGTTAAGTCTAGACTTGCGGTTCTTCAGGGCAGACCTCGAGAACTTTCTGCAATGAACGCAACTTTGAACCTGGTGGGACTCTCCCAGACAGCGTAGACACAGCGAGTGTCCGTCGGAAGACGGAATCTTAGCAGAACACAAGGAGCAGTGTTTGAAAAAGGCCGCAGGGGCCATAAAATAAGAGACAACTGCAGAAGGAATAGGCGAAATCGCTTTAAAAAGCGAGGGAAATTGCTCTGGTAGCTGAACGGAGTGCTAGCCGCAGCGGAAAGAAAAAGACTGAGGGGGAAAGGGCGGGCGCCAGGAATATAAAGGGAGGGGGCGGGGCCTCATACTAACGAATTTTCCCTCCTTTTTTCAAAGCTCTGGTACAATTCCGAAATGGAGTCCTGCGCAAGCGCAAAACCCAAACGTGTGATTCACAGACTCCTCGAAGAAGAAGTGTCTTTTTATTTCACGGCCTGCAGTCACCATCCACAGTGATCCTATCTCTTTACTTTCTACATAACCTTGCAGTGTTTTTTTAAAACCATACAGTACTTGAAAGGGAAAACAGATCTAAAGCTCTCAGGACTTCAAAGTCCTTGGAAATTATGGCAGATTTGCCAGATGGTAACAATCTAGTTGTCAAAAGCCACCACTAGATGTGACGAAGCTCTTTGGAACAAGACAGTAATAACCATTCAAATTAAAAATAAATTCATGAAATCATAAAATAATTGAGTTGGTAGGGGTCTATGAGGCCACTGAGTCAAACCCCCTGATCAATGTAGGAATCCCAGCTAAAGCAGATGTGACAGAGGTTGTCTGTCTTCCTCTTGAGGTAACTAGTTCCACTGTCACACCACTCGAACAGTTCTGTGTCTAGGCCAGATGTGAAGCTGCCAAAATGAAGGCACCTTTTGGTGAGTTCATTCTGCACTTCCATTCACCACACACCTAGTGTGAGAAAGATTAGCCAGCAACACAAAGTTGCCATTACCAGGGTTCAAAAATACCACAAACTTTGAGATAACTCTTTATGTTTACCCCAATCAAACAGTAAAAAATACAACAGTAAAACCCCTACTTACGAAAAAAGTCCGTTCCATAGGCTTTTGCTTAAATCGAATTTTTATGTAACTTGAAGCAAACCCATAGGAAAAATATCTTTTAATGTAACTCAAAGCAAACCCATAGGAAAGCGTGTAAATCAGGACATGGTTTTTAGCACAAAATCATTATGTAAGTCTAATTTTATGTAACTCAAGGCATTTGTAAGTTGGGGTTTTTTTGTTGTTCAGTCGCACAGTCGATTCCGACCCTCTGCGACCCCATGGACCACTGTCTGCCTGTCCTCTACCATCCCTCTCAACTCGCTCAGCTCTGTGCCCATTGTCTCTACAATACCATCTAGCCTTCTCATCTTGGGCCGTCCCCTTCTTCTTTTGCCCTCGACCCTTCCAAACAGCAAGGCTTTCTCAAGGATAATAAGGAGTGCAGAACACAATTATTAACTCTGATAAATTGCAGATTCCAAGTACTACAGTTTTTGCTTTATTATGACCTAGACAGCTGTGACACTCCACACTGGTCAAGAATGGAGCTCATAATGTCACTTACCTACCACAAGCAATTTGGGACACTTCACTGCCCATCAGCTCCAAAACTCTTTTGGGGTTGACTTCGTCATTCAAGGAATCGTGCCCAAGTTGACCACAGGAACCTGCCCCGAAGGTGAACACCCCTCCACTCTAGCAAGCAAAGCAGAAAACAACATTTATGCTTAGGTAAAAGCAAGCCCTTACAACATCTGGAGCAAACAGGAAGAGCAGGGTGCTTTATGGCTATCTACTTCTTCAGCTGCACCAAAGGTGAAACAGATGTTCTCAGTGGACCCTTCCAGCTGTGTACAGAGTTCTTCCATCCCTAACCTGACAGTAAAGTGAGATGGCAAAGAGGCTGCATATTGTGTTCCAAAGTCAACTGCATGAATTCAGGTGTTCCCCTTCTTAAAGTAAATAATTCTATGTAAGCAGGAAATTAATACGACATAGAACTGGTTGGATCAGAACTTTCATCTTAAATACATGTAGGAGTCTTATGTGAGATCGTTCTTCCTGTGCCACTTTTTGTTTTAAAAAAAGTCTGAGAATACAAGGGGTGGGGGGGAGAGAGAAAGTCTGCCAGTACCCACTCATTCACTCAGTAACTGGCAAGAGGTGTTCTTCACACTGACTGCTAAATCAATGTCTTCAGAAATGTCAAAAGAACTAAGTTAAGCAGAAGGTATAAAATATGACTTTTGGAGGTAATTGTCAAATTAAAAAGAATGACTGCCTGCAGGCAGATGGCATGCAATGGTATTGCTTTTAAAGATTCTTGAAAAAAGGTATAAATACGTTTACATGGAATGTGGATCCACAACAAGAGATTTTCCCCGACTTGCATTGGCACAGATGTTTAAGGTGGGATTTCCTTTACCTTTGTCAGAACAGCCGTGTGGTCATTTCCACAGCTGATGTAGACAACTTTTTGAGTCCGTAAAAGCTTCACATGGCATGGAGACTCTCGATCTATATAAGAGGATGTAAAATAGATGCATCATAAGTACAACTTTCTGAAACACGCAAGAACAGGTAACCATTTATTCTGAATCCTGTTCTCTCCAATTATAAAACTGTTAATAAAGAATAAATGTCTACCATTCCCTACCACAGAAGTAAATTAACAAAATAAACTCAGCTACAAAAATACTTCCTAAAATTAAGCAATGGAAACCATTCAAATGTAGGGTACAAACATAACCACAAAGTGGAGCTATTTAACACAGCAAACCAAGGTCAAAATGACTCCATCGTGGGACCTAATGAAATAGAAAAAAATATAGTATAAATCTTCCTATAAATAGACATCTTCCCCTGAAACTGAGGCTGGGAGCAAAAGATGGGCAAACTTTGCACAATAATGTCCTTACAGTGCTGTAGAACATTTTCTGACCCCCAAACTACCAGTATACAGTAAAACCCTTACTTACGTAAAAAGTCTGTTCCGTAGGCTTTTATGTAAATCGGTTTTTTACTAAACTCGAATCAAACCCATAGGAAAATGAATTTTTACATAACTCAAAGCAAGCCCATAGGAAAAATGATTTTTTTTACTTAATTCAAAGGAAACCTATAGGAAAATTATATTTATGTAAATCAAAGCAACCACATACGAAAAATGACATTTTTACATAACTCGAAGAAAATTCATAGGAAATTACTACTACTACTTAACTTTATTATGGAAATTGTGCTATGTAAATAAGGACATTTATGTAAATCGGGACATGGTTTTAGTGCAAAAATCATTATGTAAGTCGAATTTTATGTAACTTGAGGCATATGTAAGTCAGGGTTTTACTGTACCTCCAAATGCTTTCCCTCAAATTCCTTCATCCCTTTGAAAGCATCAGTTAAGGAAGGCAATACCTTGTTCCTTGTTTCATAACGTTACATAGAATAAGAGAAGGGCCACTTGTAAAAAGAATGGATAATACAATAGTATAGGGGTTGCCAACATTTTTGAGTTGGGGGCCGGGTCATGCTGTCTCAGACAGTTGAAGAGGACCAGACCGGTGGTCCCCTTGCCATTTACGGCTATCGTAAACGTGTTTATGACAGCTGTAAATGGTGAGGGGACCAACAGTCTGGCCCTCCTCAACTGTCTGAGGGCTGGATCTGGCCCTCAGAGCCAAATAATCCGATCCTCACCCTTGCTCCAGCTGCCACTGCCAGAATCGGCGGATAAATGAGTCCACGGCTGATTCCGGCAGTGGCAGCTGGAGCAAGGGCAGGGATTGGATTATTTGGTGCTATGGGGCAGTTCTGGCCCACGGGCCATAGGTTGCCTACCCCTGAAATATTATTTCCTCTTCATTCACTGTAAGCAATAGTTTCATCTTCCCTGAAGACTGCTCAAAGTACCTCGCTCATCACTCAATCCCAGCTGTCCAGACGTATTCTTCCCCCAGCCAAACACGGCTCCTGAGAGAGACAAGGCAAAGCTATGCGCTCCTCCCGCAGCAACTTGAGCCAAAGGGACCCCATTGAGAGATTTGACTTGCTGAGGGCTGGCTTGGGAAGGGAATTCCTTACCCAGCCCTAGTTGACCATGGTTGTTCTGCCCCCATGAGAAGAACTGCCCATCTGAGGGGAGAAAAGAGAGATCATTAAGCCACGTCAAGGAAAGCAAACTCGCAAGGGTTGACTCAGTCTTTCCATTCCTCCAAGGTTGGTAAAATGAGTATCCAGCTCATTGGAGGTAAAATACTAATTAGCTTGTGAATTGCCCAGAGAATCCACTAAGCAAGCGTCAAACTATGTTCTGGAAAACACTGGTGAATTTCAATTCCCAGAAGCCTCAGTCAGAACACAGACTGATCAATGCTTTGGGGAACTGACTTAGGTTTCTGGGAATTGAAGTCCAAAAACCAAAGTTTCAGAAACACTGCACTAAGCTATAGGGCAGTATATAAGTGTAATTGCTAATCCAATCAATCAATTTTTAAAATAGTATCTTTTAACTACATTTTAAGCATTTATTTTTTTTAAATACAGGTACCTGGATATGTTTTTTAAATAAGATATTTTAAGTACAGTCAAACCTCGCATAAAGAGTGCCTCGCTTAAAGAGTAACTCACTTAAAGAGCAGAATTTTCTCTGAATGATCGCCTCGCTTAACAAATAAAACCAACCAAAAACTCGCTTAACAAATAAATCGGGGTTCACAATCCACCCACAATTGGTCACTTACAATGGTGTTTCGCTTAAAGAGCAAATTCGCTTAAAGAGCAATCCTGTGGAACGCATTATGCTCTTTAAGTGAGGTACATCTGTATATTCTAAGCATTTAAATCAGGGGTTCCCAACCTTTTCAAGCCAAGGGTTGGATCACGCTTTCTCAGTTAGCTTTGAGGGCCAGACAGCCATTTTGCCCTGCCTACATGATGGGGACAGCCATTTTGTCCCAACAACTTCAAAGGGGTGGCCATTTTTTTTTCTTGAATGCCCTTGGAGGGGTGGGGGCCCACATGAAATGGCACCGTGGGCTGGATCTGGCCCACTAGCCTTAGGTTGGGAACCCCTGATTTAAATTTTAAAAAGTTACCTCTTATTTTACTGTGCTGGTCGTAAACTATAATAAAGTGATTGGTTGATTGAATTGCTAATACAGTATAATCATACCACAAGGGGGCAGGGAGAAAAAATGTATCCTGAGATTAATTCACGTACCATGCATTGTACTGGAATCAAAGCTACCAAGTCCCCAGAAGGACTCAGACAATCACATACCCAGCTTTCCACTGCCGTATAGGAAAGCAATGGAATATAATATATATTTGCTTACCTAACTGGTATGTCATGGGGCTTATGGAAATAATGCACACATGAAATTTTGTTTCTTTGTTTCCCGCCCCAACTGGTGCAACCACCACTCTGGGTGGCTTACAACAGTGAATAAATTAAAACACAAAAGCGATAACATCAATCAAGACGATCCAAATAAAATAATACACAATAATGAAATAATTTTGAGTATTTCAAGAGTGCTGTATAAACATTGAGCATTATCATACAGATAGTTTTACAGCTTCATGCCAGAGAACATGTCTTGGATGCAAAATGTCCCTGGTTCAGTCATCACTATCTACATATTTCAGCACCTGGCTCTGCTTAATACAGAGTAGCACTCTTCAGACTGTGAAGTATAGGATTAGTCCAGACCAAGTATGGGGGAGCCACCTGAAGAGACAGCTACAGTGGTTTCACTGATTGGGTCGGATACAAATCAAATCAAATAAATAAATAAATAAAAATACATTGCATCCCCAAGTCAGATTTGCTAAAGTATTAATCATACAATACCAGCTGCCAGGGCTAGGCAATGCCAATTGCCACAGGAGACTTGAAGTATCATCTCTTGGTTCAGCTTTCTGATTAACCTAAACAAGAGAAATAAATAATATATTTGGGAGCAGAAATACACACCAATACAATTTATCCAGTTTTAATAAGGACTTTGTCATAAAGGCAACATTATACTAAACAATTCAGAAGAGTACAATTTCAATCCTACTTGGCTGGATTTTTTAAATACTGCTACAGTATTTGGTACAGGTCACAGAGAAACATTAGCTTGAAAATAAGAGAGCTCTCAACCACTTCTTCTTCTGGGGTACACAAAAAGAGCCTCCTTGAAGATTTTGGTATTTCTGAACCACAACTGGGAGTACCCTGGTAACGGCAACCTTGCGTTGCTAATCTTTCTCACAGTATGTCAAAAGGTGCTTTCACGTCTGGCCTAAACACAGAAGAAGAATTTCTTCTTGTATTGCCAGCATGTTGGGATAGTTAAAATTATGTCCATAGTTCACTTTCCAATCATCTCCAACTCCACAGTTTTAAAAGAAACATATAAAACAGTTGTGCCCAAACTAAGGCCTGTGGGCCGGATCTGGCCCATGGTACCATTTCATGTGGCACCCCACCCCTCCAAGGGCATTCAAGAAACAAAATGGCCACCCCTTTGAAGCTGTTGGGGCAAAATGGCCACTCCCATTGTGCAGGCAGGGCAAAACAGCTATCCAGTTCTTGAAGCTGACTGAGAGAGCATGACCCAGTCCTCTCAGTCAGCTTTGAGAGCTAGATGGCCATTTTGCCCTGCCTGCACAATGGGGGTGGCCATTCTGTCCCAACAGCTTCAAAGGTGTGGCTTGAAAAGGTTGGGAACCACTGATATAAAAACACTGAAGAGTCAAGAAAGTTCCAGGATAAGTTTTCACAAATACGCTAATGTTTAGTGGCCACAAAGAAAACAACAATTATAATAGTGACAATGGCAGTCTTCAAAGGACAAGTCAATCATATCCTTGTACAAACAGGATATGAAAAATGTAGCATCCTGATGTCGGCATTCACTAAATTTAGGGCCACATCAGAGAAGGTGGCTGACAGAGGGATTTACACTTATTTTCCCATATTGAAAAGGCTAGGCGAGCCTTGAGGCACAGGAGCTTGAGCAGTCTAACTAGGCAATGTTGCCCATCATTTGTCAGTGATGTTAGGCTGAGACTAAGACTCACCAAAGCGTCCTCCATCAGATCCCTTGGACAAGATGGAAGCGGAGGGCACATGTCATGGTCCACCTAGCCAGTGAGTGACATGATATCCAAATGGCTAAAAAACCGTGTGCAGATGGACTTGATTTCTCATGTCAATTTGCATGTGCGGAATGTCATTGTGGAGATGTCTACCACTGCCTAGACTCCTCACTGAATAATAACTCCAAAGTATCCAAGATATTAAAAAAATATCCAAGGGATGGAGAGCTACAAAGCTGGAACCCACTTTCACAAATCACGCAACTACTGAATATGAAATAAAACTCTCTGTGCCATCAGAACACCTCCACTAAGAAGATACCTTATTTGGTCCTGAATCTTCTTCACACACTTAATTATGTACTGGTTATCATACTCTTGAACACACAACAGGTGTCAGTCTGAACACCCTTGGTATCTGAAACCTTCATTGCACATTCAGACTAGAACTAACCGTACAGAAAAACCCAGGATCTTGTTCTTGGTAGTAATTACCTTGGGATAGTCACTGAGTCTTCTGTTGTCATGAGGCCCAGTTGGCCATCATTGCCTGCACCCCAGGAAAAGAGCTGCCCTCGGTCGCTAAGGGCCAGACTGTGAGACTCTCCACAGGCGACATGGATGATGTGTTGACCTGCGAGAGCACCAATTTGTTCTAGGAAAAGGCAAGGGAAATATTACTTGCACACACTGAGCAACAAACATGGAGGCTATATTTCAACCTGAAAGAAGAGTGAGGGGGACAATATCAGTTTTAAAGAACTCATTAGAAACAAAGTCATTTTAATAGGAAACAAGCTTGGCAGGTACCTAAAGAGACAAAAAGTCGTAGCTCAACACAAGACAAAACCACTTTCTAGATCCAAATTACTACTGATACAAGGTTAAGCCTCATACTGAAACATATTCCTAATATGATGGAAATGACAGCTACTTTCACACATTCAGAAAAAATTCCTTGTTCAATGAACACACATAATGCAAGGGGAAAGAATCACCTATTCACAAGTATTCAAAAGGGCCTCTCTTTGCCTTCAAACATCTGAAATGGAGTGGCTTTAGCCTTGGAAAGTTTTGCTTTAAGACACAGAGTAAAACTAGAGCAGACAGAGAGACCCATGTTTGCTTAATTCTATTTTTGCTCTATTTGTGTTTTAAGCTGTAGAGAGGGGGAAGATGGTTTGAACATCAAGAGACGCGTACACTTTAAATAAACACATCTCACACCTATCCTCTCTGCCTGTTTTATCTCCTTATAGTTCACATTCCTTTCCCTTCCAGCCTGGCTACAACATAAGTAAGACAAACCAGGCAAAAAGTACCTAGAACAATTCTCCTGTTTTGTATGCCTGCCCTATCCAGGTACAGAGAAAAAGAACAGCTGCCACTTTCTAGTCTAGCTTGATCCTAAGTGGCAGGCATCCATACTCCAGAAATACTTCCAACTGCCCTTAAAACAGGGGTGCCCAAACTACAGCCCGGGGGCCGGATCCAGCCCCCAATGTCAATTCATCCAGCCCACACCACCCTCGTTGCTCCGCTTCTGAAAGTGACGAGGGTGGGGTGGGCTGGATGAATTGGCATCAGGGGCCAGATCCAGCCCCCAGGTCATAGTTTGGGCACCCGTTAGCCATGTGACCGGCCCATGGCCCAAAAAGTTTGGGCACCCCAGCCTTAATATATACTGTTTAGTCTGTGTATGACAATTATGAGCAGTGTGAGAGACTTGTCGGGGTGTGGGGGCTTGAGCTGTCTAACTAGGCAGTGATGCCCATCTCTTGTCAATGATGTTAGGCCAGGACTAAAACTCATCAAATCGTCCTCCATTTGATCCCTTGGGCAAGGTGAAAGCAGAGGGCACACATCATGATCCATCTTGCCAGCAGGCGACATGATATTAAAAAAAAAACTCACATGCAAGTGGACTTGATCGCAGAACACTGTCATGGAAATGTTTACCAATGCTCAGAGTCCTCACTGAATAATGACTCCAAGGTATCCAAGATCTAACATCAAACACACTTTTGCAATTTATGAAAAAAATAACTGAGCTTGTTATACACAGGAAGACCTGTTCTCCTTTGGCTTTCTTTTTCCAGGCCCAAGTAAGAAAGCTGGACACAACAAACGCTGGTTTAGGTAAAGGTCCACCTTGCTCAAAAGCTAGATGTATCCAACTCTAGGGTTCAGTGCTCATCTCTGTTTATAACCAAAAAGCGTCTGCAGGCGTTTCTGTGGAAACGTGGCAGGCATGCCTCAACACTGGAGTGCACAGAATTTATTTATTTATTTATTTATTTTATTTATTATCCCGCCCCAATCACTAGAAAAAAATACAACTGGGACTTTGAATTTCTTTAACATATTTCTGTATACAAGCTATATCTAAAAAGGGGAACTCATGCAATCATGAAATTGGAGAATATCTACTCCAATTCTCTGCCTAATGCAGGAGATTCAAAACTACAATATCCCGAATACATATTTGCCCAGCTTTCAGTAAAAAAGAACCTACAAGACAGCTGTTTTATTGGTTGTTCTACTGAAATCGATGCTGACCTGTAAGATACTTTTTCTAATGTTCTCTCCAAGTTCCCTATCTTATAACTTAAGCCAACTAAAACAAGCCTTACTGCCTGGGGCTGCCAAAAGTAAACATTTTCCCTGTTTCCTCCACACAGTGATCTTCACAGTAATAATTTTACAGAACTTTCAATAATACTTTCTACAAATATTTGTATTATCACTCTAAAAGTATAAATACATGTTGTGATTGGAAGCAGAAGACTCTTCTGTGCACAATACACTTCCTGAGCTACATTACCACGCAAAGGTCTTAGGTCACCACCAGCTAGTTTGGGGAAAATTCATGAGTCATGGGGAGGGGGGGGAGAGACATGTAACTTGGACACCCTAACTACAAACTTCACCAAACTTGGGAAGGATTGAGAGGAGATTCAGCAGAAGACTCTCTCCAATTTCAGTGTGTCTAAGTGGCCCAAGATCTGAGTTATCCCCCCCCCCCCCAATCACTCACTGAATCTTCCCCAAACCAGTTGGCTTAAGACCTTTACACAGTACAGTACTGTATCTTGAACGCCACAGGAAGTTCTCAGCTTGCTAGACACGCACCAGTACTTAGAAAAGCTTCTATACAGATGGTGCCCAGTAAAAACATTAACGTTGCTGTTAAGAGCTTGTTATTCTGAAAATAGTTGTTCAAGAGAACAGCTTTCATTTTCCACTTTAAGCCACTGCACTGTTAGGGATGAATCACAAGCAGATGGAAGAGTTACTTGCCAGATGGAATGTGCTTTTAGCTCACACAGCCTGTCCTTTTAACATCACTAGAGGTCTCAAGAAGGGGGACACACATGTGATTCCTTCAGGAGAGCCAGAAACCTTCTAATGAAAATGCCATGACAAAATAGAGTCCAGTTCCAGAAGAAAAGCTAAGAGGAATCATTTGAGGATAATCCTTCAATTTATTAATCATACACTTTCTTTTGTTCCAAGATACTGAATTACAACATGTCTCACCCCAAGTTCATATGAATTATATGAATTAATTGCACTTCCTAGAATACAGTATGTTTATGGATATGTTAAATGTCCACTATCTGTGTTAACAACGACATTGCCATCTTTGAAGTTCCATACCACGCGGCAATATACAATTGTCACTCTACTTGGTCCCATCACCACTCCTAACTATACCAATTTGTGGTCTAAATTCAGTGAACCACAGCTTTACGGATGGCTCAATTACTGGAAAACTCGCTTCACAGACAGAAATCCATAGGAAATGATAGTCCGTTTCACAGACAAAAATTGTGATATGAACTGGATTTCCCCAGAGTGTGAAGCTCTTTTCAACTGTTTGGGGGGCCCCTGCCACTTTCCATGGTGGCTGGAGAGTATTCAGAGCGTTTCCGCTCTGTTTCTGGAATTTTTCGTCATGTTTCCAGTGTGATTTGGCAGCTTAAAAGTAGTGCTGGGCACTTCTGGGGAGGAAAACAGCTGACTGTCAGGCCATTATGACAGCTTGCCACTAGGGGGCACAAAACATGGTTTCCCATAGGAATGCATCAAAAATCAATTTCTTCTGTTCTGAAGGTCAGAAAAAAGCAAAAAACAAAAAAACAAAACACCACCCACCCCCCTTATTCTGTTCAAAATTTTTCATAAAGTGCACTTTGGAATTTTTCGCCAATTTATAAAGAGTTCTGAACATTTAAAGCATTATTTTTGACTTTTCCCCCCTGAGCTCCGGAACCTTCCTCCCCATGCATTCCTATGGGAAACTACAATTTGCTTTAAGGACAAATCGCTTTAAGCAAGGGTTCATTGTACTGCATTTCATGAATCGGAACAAAACTGGCTGCAAGCCACACAAAAACTTCTATTGCAACAAATTGATTAGTCCTAAAGGTACTGCAATATTTTTGCCTGCATTGTTTTTGTTTTGCTACTGCTGAAATACTTGCAAAACATTGTGCCTGCTAAAATGTATTCACTGAGGAATAACAGAAGCACAGTCAAGAAGAAACAGTAGAGTTAATGCAAGGGATAGAATGTAATATTCTGGGAATTTCCTGAACTCAAAGGTTTAGGTGTGCTGTGGTTTTTTTTATGTCAACACAGACACCTACCCTTTAGACATACTTTGTCTTAAAAACATGTAGTTAATCCTAAAAAAATTACATCTCGGGCTACAATTTGCAAAACCCATCCCCACTCACAGCCAAAAAGATTAAAGCCAAACTGCCTGAGAGATTCCAGGAGTGGTACTTTTTAAAAAAAGTAACTTTCCTCAGCTTTGTTTAAATTCACGAGACTGAACAGATTTACCAGGTTGTTGGTACATGTGTTACACATTCTAGAACCAGAGTAAAAACCTCTCCACAATCCTGCGGAAAAGTACAGAATGTTACTGCCAGTTGGCATCCACCCTGCAGGCAGACAGACAAAAAACAGTTTTGAAAAACAAGATTCTTATATATGAGAATAAACAAAAACAAAAATGCTGTAACACTTTGAAGACTTTGGAGAGGATAGCAGTGAAGCAGAAAGCTAGTTTTCAAACAGAAATATTTTGCAATTGAAATCGGGGCAGGGGGGAGGACACTGTCAAAGAAGGACTGTATTTGTAACACTTATAGTATCATAGAATCACTGAGTTGGAAGGGGCCTTTTCTAACCACCTGCTCAATGCAGGAATCCAAATTAAAACAGATATGACAGATGGTGATCAAATTCTCTCTTGAATGATTCCAGTATTGGAGCACTCACCGTCTCTTGAGGCAGTTGATTCTGCTATTATACTGCTCTGTCTATGTGAAGACAGTTCTAAAATGCAAAGGTATATTTATGTAACCTCATACAGTAAAACCCCGGGTTACGACGGAGGTCTGTTCTTCCATCATAACCCCCCCCCCCCAAAAAAAAAAACCCTGTAAACTGAAACATCCATTGGGATGCATTGAAAAAATGAAAAAACAATGGTCCTAAACTGATCACTGTAAACCAGGGAAAAATACATTAAAAAATTGTAAACTGGGACGGCACTTCTAAAGGATTTCCCATTGTAAAGTACAGCAAACTTAAACTGAGGTGCTTGTAACCTGGGTTTTTACTGTACTTTCATTGGTTCTACTGCAGTTTTTCTAACCAGGCTACTTTCACACAATGTTTAAGGTCTTCCCTATAGCCTTCCTAAACCAGCAACCTGGTGGCACAATGGTTAAACTGCTGTACTGCAGCCAAAATGATGTGAGATCGGTCCTAACAGGGATCAAGGTTGACTCAGCCTTCCATTCTTCTAAGCTCAGTGAAATGAGTACCCAGCCTGTTGGAGGCAAAATGCTACTTAACCTGTAAACTGCCCAGAGAGTGCACTAAGTACTATTGGGCAGTAGACAAGTGTAACTGCTATTGCTATCTCTTATGTGGCAGGAGGGTCAGGATTCCACCACCAGTGCTTGGGAGACTCACTTCTCCTGACCACAACTTGGGATGTGTCACTTGGATTTTCCGGACTCTGAACACCAAAAACTCTCCAGGAACTCCCCAGGCAGAATCCTAAAAGTTTCAGCCCACAGATCCAACCCTAAAAGCACCTTCACTGGACCTGTCTTGGGGCTTGTACTTCTTCTTGCTAATGGGGGGGGGGGGAGGGGGAGAAGCTATCATTGTGCTTTCTGGCCAACTTGGGAAGGTGCTCTCTAGACATCCTAAAGACCAGCCAAACAACAATAGACAGAATGGTACCAATGATTACGGGGCTGTGGACTGGACCTTCCAGATTTCTGGATGGGAATTTCCTGGAGAATTCTGGCAGCTGGAATCTAAAAAAATAATAATAATCCCATGCATATAGAATAGATATGCTTGCCACAAAAATGAATAAACAAGACTCACTGTTCTTTTCAGAAATGCCATCCTTGTTCTGATAAATGAAATCTATATTGAGATACAAAAAGGCTAGAACCTTTTGAATTTAATTTGCATTAGATAACTTTATTGTCCTCCCATCAGTATCCATCTCTGTCCTCAACAGGGTCACAAATGGATTTGTAAAGCTAGGAGGGACGCAGCAAACAATTCTTACCATTCACTGATGATTTATTGGTGTTTTATCCCAAATATAAAGCACTGCCACATGTTTTGTTCTAGTTCTGGCCAGCTCCCTCTCCAAACTGCCTGACCACAAGTAGCCAATTAAAAATAGAATAATACGGATGCCTAAAAATCAAAAGTATCAGTTCTAGAACGTTCTCGCCTCCTGTAATTTTAGAAAGGTGTCTAAATCTTTACAACAGGGAAAGACTCAGTCCCAGTTGATGCAGAGGCTGCTGCAGGTAAATACGATCCTATTCACCATCTGTCTCAGTCACTTCTCCTCTTCAGAGGAGAGCTACTTCTGAAATGTTCCCTGCCAGAGGAAGGGCTGCTATCCAAACTGAAGAAAGGGTGGCAGGAAGTTGCCATGGTAACATGTTTCCTCACCTTCCTTTGTCTTATGCTTAAAAGACATCTCCTAAACTAGGTGAGGTCAGGAGAGGTGAAGCAAAACAAGTGGAGATGGTGGTAACCATAACACAACACTTCACTTTCTGCATGAAAGTGTGGGAAGAAATAATGAAGAAGGCTTCAGTGGATCAAAGAATCTTAGCTGGAGCAAAGCAATCCACCAGTGTGAGATTTGGGCACTGGAAAAGACAACAGAAGCATTTTGCTTGGTAGGAGGCCATGAGGACAAGTGATATAGATGCCAGAATCCTACTACTTCTTCTTGTGCCATATCTGACTCCAAATATTGGCGATCCTCATGGCGATCAGCCATGAAAACTGTCCTGAGAATATAATGCAATGGCTTTTTATCTGCCTTCCACATTGCAGCATGACACCTGTACCACTGATCCATGAGTCACTTTCTGGTCCTGAGCCTTTTTGGCATGCAAAGTCCTCCTGGTATCCAAAGCAGCGGATGGGAATTTTACGTTTGTAAACTAGACCTCCCAGAATATCCATAAAAGGTTTTTCTTCTTCTTAGATGGGGTGGCAAAATCCAAATACCTGTAACTCAATCAGAGCTACAAGAACACTGTATCCAAAATCAAAACAACTCAACTAGGGCTACAAGAACAATTGTAACAATTGCCTGACCCTATTTCCTAAGAAAATCTTGAGTCTGAGATCAAACCAGCCCAAGATGCTTTAACTTGCGAAGTCTCATCTGGATTTTTCTTAACACAAAACAAGCCCTGGGATATTCAATAACTTAATCCCAACCTGCCTTGAAAAATTACAGCATGCCCTCTCCCTAGGGTTAGCTAATAACCAGTGTTTCGGCCTAATCTTGGTAGCGTGCAACTAAAAACAAACAACCTCCCTTTACTTGTGTGAGGAAACACAAAGGCTTAAATTTTTAAAAAGGTTTCTTTGAACACAACTGAGTTATTTACAAACACCAACAGTCAGATTTCAAAAGGGGGGAGGGGGCAAAAGGCAGCTTCATTAAATGCTAATAAATCACTTCAGGCAACAGATCAGCACTTTCCCCACTCCAAGGCCAAAATAATAAAACTCCTTTACTACTTTAGGGTGGCCTTCATTTTGTTGTTGTTCAGTTGCACAGTCGATTCTGACCCTTTGCAACCCCATGGACCACTGCACGCCAGGCACCCCATCCTCCACCATCCTCCTCAGCCAGTCCAGCTTTATGCCCGTTGAGTCTACAATGCCATTTAGCCCTTCTTCTTTTGCCTTCAACCTTTCTCAGCATCAAGGCTTTCTCAAGTGAATCCTCTCTTCTCAATCGATGTCCAAAGTACTTTAACTTCATCTTCAATATTTGACCTTCCAAGGAGCAACTGGAGTTGATTTCTTTTAAGATCGACCTATTTGTTCTCTTTGCTGTCCAGGGGACTCTCAAAATTCTCCTCCAACACCACATCTCAAAGGCGTCTATTCTTCTGCGCTCAACTTTCCTTATGGTCCAGCTCTCACTACCATACATTACTACCGGAAATACCATTGCTTTGACTATGTGGACTTTTGTTTGCAAGGTGATGTCTCTACTTTTAACTATGTTCCCCAAATTTCTCATATATTGTTTCCCAAGAATTAGTCATCTTTTGATTTCATGGCTGCAATCACCATCTGCAGTGAGCTTTGATCCTAAGAATGTAAAGTCTGTCACTACTTGTACTTCTTCCCCATCTATTTTCCAGGAACTGTTAGGGTCTGTTGCCATTACCTTGGTTTTCTTGATGTAATGTCTCAAGCCAGCTTTTGCACTCTCCTCTTTCAACCTAAGCAAGAAGTTATTTAGGTCTTCTTCACTTTCTGCCATTAGGGTAGTATGATTCTAGGACGGCAGCTATTTCAAAACCTCCCCATTTTCTTTTCTTCTTATTTCTCCTCGGGGTTCTCCTGAATCTTCCCCATCACTCATTCATTCTCAAACAATCCCAGTCCAATATGCAAATGAATGGCCTCTTCTCAACATTTTGTTTCTACCCACTGTTGGCAGTCTTCCCTGTCTTTGCCTGCACTTTCACCAAGACTACTTTCTATTCATTCTTACACAACACTCTGCACGTGTTTTCATTCATTCATTTTCCCTAAATACATTTATTCCTCACAAACATCTTTGTCCTAGTCCTCCAAATCAGGCTAGAGCAGAGATGACCCTTCACTAGACTGCCCCTTGATACTTTCTATGGCAGTGATGGCCAACCTTGGCACTCCAGGTGTTCTTGGACTTCAATTCCCAGATGTCCTGATCAGCAGGAGTGCTGACGTGGGCATCTGGTAATCACTGTCCTATGTAATTCAGGCCTCAAATCAAACATACCTTTCCCTTCAAAGTCCCAAATAAATTACAGAAAGCTGAAAGCATGGCTAAAAGGGCCAGGTTGGCTTTAGTACCACACTTCCCAATGCCAATGGTAAGCTGCTCTGTCAGGGGAGAAGACTTTTTCATATTTTATTAACCAAGGAAAGATAAGCCATTTGATTATGTCAAATTATGGAAAACTAGCTATAAAGTACAGTTTAGGATGGGGTTCCCAAACTTTTCACACCGCAGGCCGGTCATGTAGTTGAGCGGGTCAGTCACATGGTTCCTCCCACCATAAGACATGTCCACGGCTATAGTAAATGTGTTTATGACAGCCGCGGGTGCATTTACGGCAGCATTTTGCACATGTGCTGGTGTGTCTGTGTCCACTTCCAGTTTGCAGTGAGGGCAGCATGGACCAGATGATTTGGTGCCACGGGGTGGGTCCAGCCCACAGGGCGTAGTTTGGTCACCCCTCATTTAGAAATTTAATGGGCAAAATAATAAAACCAGCTAACCTAAGCTACCTACCAATTCAAGCAAAAGGATCTCAAGTAATCATATCTCCAGAGTTTATATTAGGCACAAGCTCCCTGGATCATCTAGCAGAGTAACAGGATGTACTCAGCAGACCTGAGAACCAAATGGTTCTGCTCTCTCCTGTTCATGTTGTTCAAAGTTTCATAACAGCAATGGAACCAACACACAAGTCATAAAATCAACTTGGGCCAGAACCTTCTCAAACACGGACAAAGGCTGTTCTCACTGGAAAGGCCTGAAGCTATTTGCTAATGTAAGTACTACCCAGAATAACCTCATACTGAAAACAATGCTAACACAGAAGTGCCTCTCAGGGGAAGGCCTGGCTGTCATTAGCTGCTGTAAGTACAATTTCATTAAAATATCTCATCATTAAACCCTTGAACCAAGAAGATTGTCTCTTTGGTTCTCAGATTCTCAGTTTCCTCTCAGCAAATGGACCATGATCTCCATTACAAAATGGAGACTTCAACTCTGTTGCCTTTCCTACTCCCATGATGAAATCTACACGATCACTTCACTAGCCCCACTTCATAGACCACAGGGCTCTTTCTCATTGTATCTCTATACAAAATGCAGGCAAGATAACCTTCAGAACAAGCCTCCTCTCGTAGTTTCCACCATGCAACAGGCAGAACAGTAAAATAAAATGACGGAAGCATGGTTGTTGTTTGAGGAGCTCAAGATCAATTTGAAGAGGTGTGGTTGAGCTTCCCCCACATTCTCCTGATTTAACCCTCCTTGACTTCTGCCTATGGGGGACCTTAAATGATGTGGTGTACCATAGAAAACTCGCTACACTGGTGGTACTTTGGGAAGGAAATGAAATGGCATGTGCAACTATACAAGTGGATACTTTATTCAACGTTACTCAAACAGTAATTCAGCACAATCAGAAATATCTGGTTTCTGATGGTAACCACTTTGCAGAAATCAAACCTGACTTGTATTAATCTTTTGTTATCGGTATGTATTGAGTATTACAATTTTAATAGTTTTTTTCCTTTCTTAAAATATGCATATATTTTGGTACCCTCTGTATATTTCTATTTCATCATTAGTTGATTCCAGGGGTTCAGAAATAACATACCTGGTTTATTTCCTTCCCTCTCACGGCCCAGTTGTCCACTGTTGTTCACACCACAAGTATAGACTCCACCATCTTCTAGCAGGAAAATAGAATGGCTCCCACCACAAGCCACTTCCTTGATACTCTTCTGATGAACAAACCTGCAAGTCTGAGGTTCAGGAATGATCGTCTGGAGAGTGCTATCTGCACCAGGAACTCCAAAAGACCAATATCCCCAACATAACATCTTCTCTTCTTTCAGCAAATCATGTGGCTTGATTTTTTTCACCCCTGAGAGAGAAAAAGAGGATTACTTCGCAATCTACACCAGGAATCATCTGCAGTCTAGATCAGGGGTGCCCAAACTACAACCCGTGGTCTGAACCCAGCCTATGCTGCCTAATAATCTGGCCCACACCACCCTCACCTCTCCCGGAAATGGAAGAAAAACATGCCCATGCATGTGAAAAATGCTGCCGTGAATGCACCCACAGCTGTCATAAATGCGTTTATGACAGCAGTATGTGCATTGGCAGCGTTTTGTACATGTGCATTTTGCTTACACTTCCGGTGGTCAACCACATGACCAGCCCGTGGCCCAAAAACTTTGGCCACCCCTCTTCTCGATGAAAAGGTGGATGGAGAAAATGCATAAGGATGAAAAGACCACTGCTCCCAATACTGTTGGACTGCAACTCCCATGGCCCCTTACCACAGGCTAAAATGGCCAGGGCAGATGGGGTTGTAGTTAAAGAAATCTTGGAGGGCATCATTTTTCCCACTCCATGATTTATACACAGAAATAAACCCATTTTCTCCAGACTATTTTGTGTTCTTCCATCTTCCAATAACCAGGTTGCTTGCTGACAATGCAAGTTTCAAACATCAAGGCAGACAAACTGATAAAACCAACATGGTAAATCATATCTAAATTTGCTCTATACTCTATTTTGGCCCAGCACCGCTTGAGCAGGTTAGGATATTATTAAGCTGTCCATTGCAAGGCACAAAATTAACTTTAACACTCTCAGGCTGCTTTCATCAGGACACTTACAAACTACAAATGGGGAACTCAACAATCCACTCTGCATACATCAGCCTTGGCCTGGAGCGTCTCCACAGTAGACTATGCTGCTCCAGTATGGAGTGCATCCCACATGCAAAACAAATTGACATTGCTGTGCATGAAGCCATGTGTATAGTGACAGGATGCCTCAAACCTACACCGGTTGGTATCGCTCCATCTAAGATCAACAGAGAAGAAGCAGCGGATGCTGAGAGAACTAAGCTTCTTCCAAACCTCAAGCGTTGCTGTGAAAGCTTCACAAGATTGGTTTAACAACCCACCACAACAAGCTAGAACAGGGGTTCTCAACCTACGGCCCATGGGCCAGACCCAGCCCACGGCAGCATTTCATGTGGCCCATGTAACCTCTGCCACCACTGGAAGCATTTACAACAGCCATAAATGTGCCTACAGCTATCATAAACATGTTTATGACAGCCACAGACATGTTCTATGGCAGCATTTACAGTGGAGCAACCACCAGTCCGGGCCACTCAGCTGTCTGAAGGGGCATGGTCCAGCCCATATCTTGAAAAGGTTGAGAACCCCAGTGCTAGAGGATACATGCCATGAAGAGGAAAATATTGGAGGACTATTTCCCCAAGAGCATGGGAAAGTTACTTTTTATTATCCATTAAAGTATCCTTTACTGTAGGGACTGCGGTCACTTAGTGGTTAAGACACTGAACTTAATGACTGGAAGATCAGAGTTCAATACCCCAGTACTGCATGAAGAATGAGCTCCCGTCTCGTCCCAGCTCCTGCCAACCTAGCATTTCGAAAGCAAGAAATTGCAAGTAGATAAATAGGGACCACTTCAGTGGGAAGATAAATAGCATTCTGTGTGAGGCATGCCTGCCACATGTCCACAGAAACATCTGCAGATGCAGATTGTACTGGCTCTTTGGCTGTAAACAGAGATAAGCACTGAACCTTGGAGTCAGATACAACTGACTTTCGAGCAAGGATGATCTTCACCTAACCTTTATTGTCCAATAAATTTCTCATTTCTGTTGGAGCAGGTATCTGAAGTCCCTCCATTTGTGTAAAGCAAGGCCCATTCAATACTGTATATTTTCTTTACACTGTTTGCCAGTTGGAAGAATTGTCAAGGCAGCCCATAAAACTTCATACTCTCCTTCAATCAGACACTAATTCAAGAACAAATTTACTTTTAGTGACAGCACCTTCATTACATAATTTACTGCTTTCTTCCACTGTAGTCTTCTAAGTGGGAAAGACTCCTGTCCTCATGTTGTACCACAATGTCTCAAATAAAACTGGAATGGTGACAAGCTCATTAACAACACAATGTATCAAACCAATTGGCTCACACTTCATGAAGCTGTATAGCAGGGGTGCCCAAACTATGGCCTACTGGCCGGCCCCTGACACAAAATTCCTCTGACCCCCTGCCACCCTTGTCGCTAGTGGAAGTGGAAGTACAGGTGTGTTTTACTTCCGCTTCCACAAGCAACAAGGGTGGCATGGGCCAGATGAATTTGTGTCAGGGGCCAGATCCAGCCTGCGGGCTCTAGTTTGGGCATCCCTGCTGTATAGCAAGGATGGCTGACTTCTTTCAGCCTCAGAGGTAACACTCATTCCAGAGAGGTTCACAGGAGCCCCTGGAACTTTTTCCCTCCATGTGTGTCTTTAGAACCATTGGGAAACACATACTTTCCAGGATTAAATAATTGTATGTGCAAAACTCCCCATATTGCAGAAAGGGAAGGAGGAAATCAGGCAGAAGCATAAAGTAATTTATCTACGACAACACAACAAACTGGTGATTCTTCTTCTTTCGTGTCCCAATCAAACCCTGGACTGCCAAAATGAGTCTAATTTTTTGGCGTTGTCATTGCTCAAACCCAAGTCCTCATTGGCGCATGTTTTTGACAGTAATTGGCAAACAAGTAAATGAGCCGGATTCTGTGTCTCTCCACATTCACACTGTGTTTTGTTGTCTGCCAGTAGCCCCACTTGAGATGTTGATCTTTCATTTAGGGGCTACAATTCTCAGCCTATTCAGGGTCTTCCAAGTGAGGTAGCGGAGGTTGAGATCTTCAGCTATATCCTCCTTTAACATTATTCCTTGCCCAACCAACTAGTTATGTGACCAACAGAGCTACCAGTTTGCATCCCCTGCCTCTCCCCGCCCCTCCCGTACTGCAACCACATAAGTGCCCCCAGGCATGCCAAAGCTTCAAAAGTTCTCTTTAAAAAATTAATTGATTACAGCTCACCAACAATTATCATCACAGCTGGGAACTCTTTACATTTGTCAAATCAAAAGTAATTAAAACAGCAATCTCTGAATATATTCAGTAGGAGGCCTGAACCATGGGCTCTTCTTCCTCCACTACTTAATGAGGCCAGAGAGAGAGAGAGAATTAACTAGGAGTTATACAGTACTGCAGAAAAGGAGCGGTGAAGTTATCCCTTGCAGTTAGGGCTCGGAAAACAAATTACTAGGGGCTCGTTATTCTTAAGGAGTTGCTCCCAAGGGAGGGAACCCAACCCACCCAAAGGCAAGAGCAGGAATTCTCAACCTGTGGCCCATGGCACCATTTCATGTGGCCCACCACAACCACCTCCACCACACCAGGAAGTGCCATGTGATGGAGGAAGGGCACAATGGCCATCCCCCCCAAGCTGTCTGAGGGAGCATGACCCGGGCCCTGGCTTTAAAAGGTTGAAAACTCCTGGGCAAGAAGGTTCCCTCTCCTCTCGGAGCTACCTAGGGATCCCTAGCCCTTCCTTCACCATCCCCCATGACTAAACAATGAACACTGTTTACCTTCCCATTGAAGTGGTCCCTATTTATCTGCTTGCAATTTCTTCCTTTCAAACTGCTAGGTTGGCAGGAGCTGGGACAGAGACAAGGAGCTCACTCACTCCCGTGCAGTACTCAACTCCGACCTTCCTGGTCCTCAGTTCAGTGTCTTAGCCACTTGAATTGTTTGGAACAGTAGCCGTATTAGTCTGTGGTTTAGGAATATGAGGGGAAAAAACAAACAACAAACAAACACTGCAGCACTTTACTGTGAGCTTTTGTGGATCAAGTCTACTTGAGCCACGAAAGCTCACAGTAAAAACATAGCACTTAAGTCTTTAAAGTGCTGCAGTGTTTTTTATTTTTGCTTTCTGATATGCCGCTTGAGAAACCGCAGGCAACCTTTACCTTTAATCCGGGAAAAAAAATGTATACACATTATGCTCTTTAACAGTGATGGGATGTAACAGGTTCTTACCAGCTCGCCAGAACCGGTAGCAACTTTCCCAAGTGTCCCAGAGAACCGGTAGCAGCTTTTGGGGGGAACCACCTTCGGGGCTTACCTTTTCACTGGTTCCCCCACTGTGTATGTGCACCAAGCACTTGGTGTACATGCATGTCTACAGTGCTTGGCACGTATGCACGGCCTCCTTACTGTCCTTGTGTTGTGGGTGGGTGGGTGGGTTGAGGGGTGTGTGTGTGTGAGCGTGCGCGCGCGTGCTTATTTTTATTTTATTTTATTATTATTTATTATTATTTTTCTTTGGCTCCGCCCATGATGTCATGATTTTGGCTCCAGCCACACTGATGACATCATGGTGGGGTAGTAAAAAATTTGACATCCCACCACTGCTCTTTAAGCAAGTTAGTCTCTATGCAAGGCGCTCTTTATGCGAGGCTTTACTTGTACTGTACTCGGATATATGTACTGGAAAGGGGGGGGGCGCGTGCCCAGCCGTCCCCCGCTTAACCGGAGGGCGGCGGCGAGCGCCTGCGCGGACGCGCTCCGCCGGTAGCCAGGAGGAGCACGCCAGGAGAAGCACGTCCGCCTGACACCGCGCGGGCGCGAGCACGGGGGGGAGGGCGAGGGAGGCGCCCACACGTTCCCCCAGCCAGGCCGCCCCAAGCGCCGGGGGTGGGCGGCGGCATGTGCGCGCGGGGGCACGTGGCCCGCCTCCCTCCCTTCTGGCCGGCTTTAAACCTCTCGCCCAGACCCAGCCAATTGGGGGGAGGGGGGACGGGTTCAAGACGGAGATGCCCCCTCCACTCCTCTCCCATTGCTAGGGTGCTCCTCTCCTTCACCACCGTGGAAATTGCGTTACTGCTGTGTTGTTGCCTCCATCATCATCATCACCGAGTAAATAAAATAAAAATGGCAACCAAACTTTGTGACATCTTATTATAAAGCAGAGCTGCCGAAACTACGGCCCGTGGGCCAGATCAGAAGAGTAGCGTGCCTTGGCGGGGCCCCGTATAAAACAATTGTTTGGGGGCCCTTAGGAAGGGTAAAGATTTGTTTTGCTTACGCACATTGGGGGCCCCCGTGGCCCGGGGGCCCCGTATAATTGATACAGCAGATACAGCGGTAGCTACGCCTCTGGGCCAGATCCAAACCCCAACGCCAATTCATCCAGCCCACAATGTCCCCGTTGCTCCTGGAGGCAGAATGCACCCATACGGGTGCATTTTTACTTTTGCTTCCAGGAATAAGGAAGGCTTTGTGGGCCGGATGAATTGGAGCAGGGCCTGGATCCAGCCTGGGGACCATAGTGACCAGCCCGCACCCTGAAAAGTTTGGGCATCCCTGTTATAAAGGGTAACTTCTGTATTTTGATGTTAGCTTTTCATGGATCAAGTCCACTTTTTCAGACCTGAGAGTGAGACTTCATGGCATCCATTTATAGAGATCAGGTACAGAGGCACACAAGGGTTGGCTAGGATAACAGATGAGTATACAAATCTGTGTGGAACTGCAGAATGAACTCGCCAAAAGGTGCCTTCATTTTGGAATATCAGAGTAAACAAAACAAAAACCGCTGTGGCACCTTAAAGACTTAACTCTTTTGTGGATCAAGTCCACTTTGTCAGACATAACAGTGGATATCATAGTACAGTCAAACCTCATATAGCACTAAAACCTGGTTCCACAAGTATTGATGTTATATGATTTTTAGTGTTATCCGATGCATGTTAAAATCCTATGGGAGCCATAGAGATACATTGTAACCACACAGGCTTTAGCGGTTGTTATCTGATGCATCCCATAGGATCTTAATGTTATCCGATGCAATTCTTCCCCCCAGATTGCTTAATGTTATGCGATTTTAGTGTTATTCGATACTAATGTTATATGAGGTATTACTTGTATACATTTATAAATATCTGGTATAGAGGCCCAGAGTACCTGAGCAGAGTAGGTTGGTTCAAGAGAGGGATATAAGCATTCTGACAGTTGACCCCCAGCTGTGCCTCTCCCATAAAGCTTCCTTAATTAACCCATCAGCAGATGTGTAACGTCAGAATTTTTATTTTGCAAAAACAGAACCTAGCTCCTCAAACTGACTCCCATCAGATTTACTGCTGTAAATAGCCAAACTGATTGAATGTTATTACTGGTTGTAAATAACTTATTGAATTACATATCCATTTTTTGTTTTGTTTACTCTCTGATATGCTTGTACAGATTAACATGGCTACCACTTCAAAAAAAAAAAATCATCTTGGCAGCTTCACATCTGGCCTAGCCAAGGAAGAAGTGTGTCTTTTTACAACTGGTAATAACAGAAGGTCCCTGGCTGGTTCAGAATTGTGGCAAGGTTCAGCCTTGTTGAGGTGCAAATGGTTAGTAAAAGGTAAAGGTTGTCCTTGCTCTAAAGCCAGTCATATACAACTCTAGGGGCTGTGTGCATCTCTATTTACAGCCAAAGAGCCAGCGCCATCTGCAGATGTTTTTGTGGTCATGTGGCAGACATGACTAGACACCCGAGTAGACATAATACTGTTACCTTCCCACCAAAGTATCTATTTATCTACTTGCAATTTCTTGTTTTCGAACTGCTAGGTGGGCAAGAGTAGATGGATGCAAAACAACCATTGCTAATGAGTTTACACTTTAGACCTAGCATCTGTTGTGTGAAGGTAGACAATGGTGTGCATGGCACCAAGTCCTTACTTTGTTCTGTGAGGTGGTCTGAGGGTATGGATGAGAATCACTGACCATCCTTTTCTAGGATCTCAGAGAATAAACAAAACAAAACTGCTGTAGCACTTTAAAGACTAACCGTTATATTTTAATGTGAGCTTTCGTGGATCAAGTCCACTTCATCAATCTGGAGTGAACTTGATCCATGAAAGCTCACATTTAAATTTAACAATCCTTATAGTACTACAGCATTTTTTGTTTATTCTTTGAGATGTCTGAAACACAGACTAACATGGCTACTATTTTTTTAAAATCATCATTTTCTAGTTTCTTCTATAAAGGCAGTACCCAACCCTTATGTACCTCTGTGCCTGATGTGTATAAATTGATGTAATGAAGTCTCACTCTTATGTTTGATGAAGTGGATTTGATCCACGAAAGCTAACATTAAAATACAGCAGTTAGTCTTTAAGGTGCCACTATGTTTTTTGTCATTTTATTTTATTTACTCACTGATATGCTTGCATGGACCAACACAGCTTTGTTGTTTAGTCGCACAGTCGATTCCGACCCTTTGCGACCCCATGGACCACTGTCCGCCAGGCACTTCTGTCCTCCACCATCCTCCTCAACTCGCTCAGCTTTGTGCCCATTGCGTCCACAATACAATCTAGCCATCTCATTTTTGGCCGCCCCCTTCTTCTTTTGCCCTCCACCCTTCCCAGCATCAAGGCTTTCTCAAGCAAATCCTCTCTTCTCATTTGATGTCCAAAGTACTTTAGCTTCATCTTTACTATTTGACCTTCTAAGGAGCAGTCAGGGTTGATTTCTTCTAAGATTGACCTATTTGTTCTCCAGGGGACTCTCAAAACTCTCCTCCAACACCACATCTCAAAGGCATCTATTCTTCTGCGCTCAGCTTTCCTAATGGTCCAGCTCTCACAACCATACATTGCCACCGGAAACACCCTCATCCTTCTCTAATCTAAAATGCCTCCCCCTGACTTTGCTTCTGGAAGGGGCAAACATCCCTTTTGGCAAACCCTTCAAAAGAACAGTGACGCAGGAAAGTGGTTCCCTCCCTTTCTCCAGGACTGGCTGGGAATCATCCAAGTGAGGGGCAGAGGGGGAGGGACACACCTCCCCAGTCCTAAAGGCCAACAGAAGCATCCTCAAGAAACGAGGAGGAACAGGTCAGCGGATTGACACCCAGGGTCACAATCCCTGTGACTCTGCTCCTCCTTCTCCTCCAGAGAAGCCCCAACCGAGTGAACGGCCAGGAGCTTTTGAAGTGTCTGCTCCCACTGACAGATCACCCTCCACCCTTTCTGTTTGGACTATTTGCACAAACAGCTGGTGTGCAACGATTAGAAGTCACCTGCAAACCCCACCCGAGTCCCCGAGGCATCCAGAAGGATCAGGCGCTTCTCCATCACCCATAGGATTGTTTTGATTTTTACAAGAGCCTGCAAAGAATCTAATGGGTTGCTTTCTCTAAATGAACCCATCGGAAAGTAGGTGTTGCTCTCCTCCCTCCCCCAAGAGCCCTGGCATATGATCCAGCAGGAAATTCTCTTGCACACAGGATGGAGCTCCCGTATTCGTTTCAGTGGTGATTGCACAGGAGAATTGCACTCTAGAATCTAGAGTGGTTCCCAAACTTTTTTGGGCCATGTCCCACCTAAGCATCTCTAAAATCCTGATGTCATTCAAGCCCCCATAACATATAATTATGATTATTTAAAACGTGAATAATTCACATGGAGGAAGCCTAAAAGGCCATTCACTGTTAATAACTAGTTCTCAAAAAAAAAAAAAAAAAAAAAGACAAGAGTTTTAAAATGAGAAAACCCCAATTGGGAATAGATGGATAGCATCTTGCATTTGTGTAATGGGGAGAAAAATGAAGAGATGGTTCCTCCCAGCGTCTTCCACTCATTTGGGGAGAATTTCTTGAGCATGTCCTAATTAAAGCAAAAGCAACAAGACCGGGGACAAGAACACACAACCTCCTGGAAAGAGGGGGACAAATGTTTAAAATTAATGTTATATACTACTAATAAACTGGTAGCTTATAGCTTTCGACCCAGAATAATTACTGACACAAAATTATTATTACAGTATCAACGTCCCATGGGTGGTGGTGTGCTCATAATTGATTATGTAATTATTTACTTTTTATATCTACATAATGTTCTTAAGAAGGGACTGCAGTGGCTCAAGTCACTAAGACGCTGACTGGGAGGCGGAAGGTCAGCAGTTCGATTCCCGAGTACTGCAGGACGGAATGAGCTCCCGTCTCTGTCCCAGCTCCTGCCAACCTAGCAGTTCGAAAACAAGAAATTGCAAGTAGATAAATAGGGACCACTTCGGTGGGAAGGTAACAGCGTTCCGTGCACTCCGGTGTCTAATCATGCCTGCCACATGACCACGGAAACGTCTGCAGAAGCAGACAACGCTGGCTCTTCGGCTTAGAAACAGAGATGAGCACTGACCCCTAGAGTCGGATACGACTGGCTTTCGAGCAAGGGAAACCTTTACCTTTACTTAATGTCCTTAATGTAGTTGCTATTATTTGTTAGAGTTCCACCACTACCACGATTAGTATGTTTGCTTTCTGTCATTTAAAAAAAGAAAATTAAAAATAAAAGGACACCGAGGCCAGGTTAAAAACCCCTGAAAGCGGACTCTCTCGCCCATCCTATAGCGTCGCCCTTTCGTCCACTCCTTTGCAAGGAAGCCCCACGGCCTGGATCACGCGTAAACACGCATTAGGCTGGGCTTGCACCGTTCCCACGAGCACCGGAACGCGGGTCAGCCTTGGACTTGGCAATGACGCAAACACCCGATTTCTCCCCCCCCCCCCCGGGAAGGAAAAGCCCCGCTTACCCGGCTCCAGCGGTGGAGGTCTTGCTAAGGGGGGGGGCGGCCAGGTGTTGGCCGCCACCGCTGGCGCAGCTTCCCCGCGGCGAGGGTCACAATATAACACGGAAGTTTGCCTCCTCCGCTCGCACAGACAGCAAGCAAGTAAGCGCTGCTGCCAGCCTGCGTGATGGACAGGTCTCCCTCGACCCGCCCAGGGGGAGGTCCCAAAGGATCGACCGCTCTGCCAATCGGCGCTTTTCTGGAAGGTGACGCGAGGTGGTGGGGCGGGGCTTGAAAACCTGTTTGGTGGGAGGGCGCGGAACGTGAGTGGCGTTAACCCTCTAGGCTGGTTAACACGCTGAGCTTGACAACTGGATGGTCGGCAGTTCGAGACCCGCTTACGGAGTAACAATAACAATTTCGTGTCAGAAATTATTCTGGGTTGAAAGGATTTTTACTGGAGAAACACCGCCTGAATGAGGCTCCTTTCATGTCCCCAAGATCTTTTCCCACGGAAGTGGTCCCTGTTTCTCTACTTGCGATTTTTGTTTTTTGAACTGCTAGGTTGTCAGGAGCTGGAACAGAGACAGGTGCTCAAACCGTCATGTAATATACCCAGGTCTGCCAACTTGCCCGCTTTCCAGCGAACAAGGCGAGTGAACGCCTATCTCTGTCCCAGCTCCTGCCAACCTAGAATTTCAAATAAATAAATAGGTCCCACTTTGGCGTGAAAGGTAACAGCGTTCAGTGCACTCCAGTGTCTAGTCATACATGCCACATGACCACAGAAACGTCTGCAATGAAGACAGCGCTGGCCAGTGGTGGGATGTCAAAAATTTTACTACCCCACCGTGACATCATCACAGTGTGGGCAGTGTGGATGTTTATAAATTTTAAAAACGTTTTAAATTTTATAACTGTAATTTTGAAGTTTTTTAACAATGGGTTTGGGTTGGGTTTTATTATGCTTTCATAATGTTGTACACTGCCCTGGGTAGCCCCTGCGAGAAGGGCAGTATAGAAATGTAAATAAATAAATAAATAAAATCATGATGTCATAATGTTGTGGGCGGGGCCAAAGAAAAAATAATAAAAAATACAAAATAATAAAAATAAGCACACACACACACACACACCTCAGGCCTTTTTAGGAACTGTGGTAGTACGTCAATATAGGCAAAGGTATTAAATACACATTAAAATACACACAGACACACCACATCCAAAGGTGAGTCACTTACCCTGGGGAACAGGCTATAGGGAGATTCAGGCTAGCAGCTTCTCTTCCTCCTCCCTGCTTGGGAGGACAACAAGGAGGCCATGTATACGTGCCAAGCACTGTAGGTGTGCATGTACACCAAGTGCTTGGCACGCATGCGCAGTGGGGGAACTAGTGAAAAGGTAAGCCCCGAAGGTGGTTCCCCCCAAAAAAAAAACCAAAAAAAAAGCTGCTACCGGTTCTCTGGGACACTGGGGAACGTTACTACCGGTTCTGGTGAACTGGTGAGAACCTGTTACATCCCATCACTGGCGCTGGCTCTTTGGATGTAAACAAAAGTGAGCACAGTACCCTAGCTAGACTCAAACACAAATGGCTTTCAAGCAAAGGAGAACTTTACATGTACTCCCTTGGGCGTTCCTCAGGTTTTCTCCCTTGGTGATACATAAAGGAAAGCATGGGGGAAAGTGCCTGGGCAACATCCTCTCTCAGAATTCTGCAAAATTTCCATAAATTTCTTTTTCTTCTTTTTTCTTTCTACAATGACCTCCATGGGTGTATTATCATTATCATTATTTTGAGAGAGAGGTCTAAAAAGAATATGAGGCAACAGCTCCTGTTCAACAAAGCTGTTCAACAGACATTTTCAGGAAGCTGTTCTGTTCCATTAAACTACAATCCTGGCAACTAAATTAAACAAAAGGCATGATGCAGCTAGATTTAAGCATATTTGAGCCCTGATTCCAGTATAGAATGTTGTGAACATCCTTAGCTATTCAATTTAAATCAGTGGGAACTGAATATGCCTACCTGGAGTACGGCTGGAGTTACCAGCACTTAAAATCAGTTGGATAATAGCTTTTAAAAGCAGCAAATCGCATCTGAATTCTAGTTTTTCTGGATATTTACTTGTAATAGGCTTTCATGAGCTTGGAATAGATGTTGTTAATCAAGTATAGGCATAGTCGAATACAGAGGAGTGCCAATGAGTGCTCCTTCGCCAACATATTTAAAAGCTGCCTAGATCTAGATTTCCGCACAGAAGTTTTAGTCAAGCAGAAGATTAGTTTAGATCACCTACCAGCCCATCCTCAAGACTAGCTTGATGTCCAAATTATTTTGGCAGATAAAATAGCATTTCTAAATATCCATACTTAGAAGGGCAATCTATTTTAAATGAATTGATGTTATTCACCCCAAGAACATCTGTCTGTCCCACCAGAGCGGACCGGAGAGGCTCTCTAGTTGTTCCATCGGTCAGAGAGGCACATCTCTCTGACACTAGAAAGAGGGCCTTCTCTGTGTCTGCTCCGGCGCTATGGAACCTCCTACCAACTGAGCTACGTCTACAGATGGACTTGCTGTCTTTTAGGAAGAACTTAAAAACATGGCTGGCGGGACAGGTATGGGGTCCTGGCGGTACCATGACCCCAGCTCGCTGGTTAGTTTGAGCTCCTTCTCTCCCCTGGTCTTTTAATTTTTTAATCTTTTATCTCTGGGGCTTAGTTTTTAATCTTTTAACTATGATGGGAATTGACTGGTTTTAAAAAATTTTAAATCTTGAAAATTTTTATAGTTGGGATTCTGAAGCTCTGGGATGATGGGTTTGGATTGTATTATTATTATTATTATTATTTGTGATGTTGTAAACCACCCTGGGACTGCAGTGGCTCAAGTCACTAAGAGGCTGACTGGGAGGCGGAAGGTCAGCAGTTCGATTCCCGAGTACTGCAGGACGGAATGTGCTCCCGTCTCTGTCCCAGCTCCTGCCAACCTAGCAGTTCGAAAGCAAGAAATTGCAAGTAGATAAATAGGGACCACTTCGGTGGGAAGGTAACAGCGTTCCATGCGCTCCGGTGTCTAGTCATGCCTGCCACATGACCATGGAAACGTCTGCAGAAGCAGACAGCGCTGGCTCTTCGGCTTAGAAACAGAGATGAGCACTGACCCCTAGAGTCGGATACGACTGGCTTTCGAGCAAGGGAAACCTTTAAACCACCCTGGGTTGCCCTGTCGAGGAGGGCGGTATAGAAGTACGAAAATAAAAATGTACTGTACTAAACTTGTACTGTACACCAATAATTGCTTCATCTCTGTAGTACACTAAATAAATAAACCTTTTAAACTTTTAAATCTTTTTTAGTATTTTGTAAATTTATAGTTTATTTTTTTAAAATTAATTTTGAACCTTAAGGTTTTAATTTCTGAATTTGTAGGGGTATAGTGGGATTCTTTAGTTTGTTTTGCACTCATGTGTGATCTTTTTCTTTTTTGTAAGCCGCCTAGAGTCAGGTTCGCCTGATTGGGGTGGGATAATAAATCTAAATAAATAAATTAAAAAAAAATAAAAAAACACATAAATAAACAAATCATTTTCAAACTTACTTGATAACAAACCTCAACACCATCATAGGATTTGCTTCTGAGCAAACATCATATGATGATGTTGAACAAAACATAACAAGATTGCCAATGTGTTTTTAGTTTTGAAGACCTTGTAGGACAGCTTTAAAATGTCATGCTGAACCTGAGATTCATCTTGACAAACTAGCAAGGGAGTAGAAAACACCCTTCATGTGAACTAAAATTGTTGATGGCAAGCACTCTTGAATTAATCGTTTAGCAAGTGCCAGACATGATTGACTCTCTCACAGAGGTGTCTAAGTACACTATAAGACATTAGTACTCTGAGCTACATGAGTCACATAACATGTGTGTCCTTTAAATCATAAAATTGTAGAGCTGGGATTCCCAGACTCCTGGTTACACCCCCTGGTAATTCAAGAAACCCAACATTAAAGCAACCTGTGGCTTAGTGGTTAAGATGCTTAGCTTGACAACTGGAAGGTCAGCAGATCAGCAGTTTAAGACCTGATTGTTGCAAGATGGAGTGAGCTCCCATCTCTGTCCCAGTTCCTGCCAACCTAGCAGTTCAAAAGCAAGAAATTGCAAGTAGGTAAATAGTTACCACTTCAGTGGGAAAGATAACAGCATTCTGTGTACTCCAGCATCTAACCATGCCTGCTACATGACCACGGTAAAGTCTTCAGATGCAGACAGCACTGACTCTTTTGGCTATAAACGAAGCTGAGCACCATACTCTAGCATTGGATATGACTGGCTATCAAACAAGGGAGACATTTACTAACCACGGTTTAAAAGTATTCTACAAAGGAAAGGCTAATACCTTCCAAGACAATCCATTTCACTGTCAAACATTACACACCATCATTATTTCTAGTGTTTGGTCAGAATCTCCTATCTTCCCATTCTTCCGGATCTCCTGGAAGTAAAAGTCTCCTTTGTATGTGACAAGAGTAATGCAACTTCAGGGACTCTAACTTTTCTCTCTCTACCCATTGAGGGTTGCATCAGCCCTGAAAATTGGCAAAAAGTATGAAAATACAATTTATTTGTGTGTGTTTTTTAATGGAGGGTTTGAGGGGCCCCAGACTCCTAATTTATTGCAAAACCAGAAATCCTGGAAGCTTTGAGATCAGTATAGGAATGGCATCCTTTTGTGGTTTGTGTGTTTGTTTGTAAGAAACATACCGTATATGCTGGTGTATAAGATGACTTTTTACCCCTGAAAAACATGCCTCCAAGGGGGGGGGGGCGGCGTCTTGTACACCGGGTGCACTTCAGTTGAATAAAATACAGTAATACCTCGGATAACATTTACCTGCTTAAATCACATAACGTTAAGCAATCTGGGGAGAATTGCATCGAATAACGTTAAGGTCTTTGCTAGGGACTTGCCTGGCACTTGCTCTCTCCCTCTATTTGTTATCTTCCTTCTATCATTGACAGTTCCAGTTTGGTTAACAGATTAGAAAACAAACAGCATGGCAGCTCCCATAGGTTTATTGTTCCATTCAGCTTTAGTGAATTGTCTTTGGTGAATTACATTTAATAAACTTGCACTGTTTTATGTTTACTGTACATGTTTGATAACATACAGCCTTGTGACAGTTTTTCTGCATATCATAAGCATTTGAATATAAATTAACATGTTGAAATCAAATCTGATGTTCTTTTACATTTTATTTGGTGTGTGGAAGGTGTGCGGAAGAGGGGGTAGTCTTACACAGAGAGTATATAACAAACTCTATATTTTGAGTGGAAATGTTGGGGGTCGTCTTATACACCCAGTCGTCTTGTACACCGGCATATATGGTACTTGGGTTGCAACAAACAAACAAACCATCTTTAAGGTGATACATTTTCTCCATTTTCCTGGCATGTTATTAGTATGGTTAAGTTGAGGGACAGTCCTGACATGCAGTGGTGGTGAAGTAGTGATGTTGTTTTTATTATTAACTTGACTTTTATATTCATGTTTTCTCATCGGAGCTCAGAACAGCAGACGTTGGTGTTATAATGACCCTTTTCATGTTTTATTGCTCAGCCTTAACATTTTGACACCATTTCAACTGATGTATTTGTTGAAGTTATTCTCATAACTCTCAAGCAAGTACTGTATCTGTAATAATTTGTAGCAGCAAAAACAAAGACCCTTTAGCAAATTTATTGCATCTTATGAAGCGGGCGGCAGTCCATAAAGGTTTCTGCTGGGTAAAATATGTCAGCAAATGTCTAGTCCTTGCTGAAGCTCTAGTTTATGACTAGGCCATGAAATATCATTGAGCTAATCTGATCCACTCTTACAGGATATTTATGAGGAGATACAGCATTAGAAAATCATGATGCATACCACCTTCCCCTGCCATTTCTTCCTTAGAAGAGAGATACTGTATAACCATAGCTGAAAAATAAATCTGAATATCTAAGAAGATTCTTAGGTGACAAAACTATGAAAGGTTCATTGAATAAAGATAAAAAATAGCTGAGATTCTGAGTAAAGTTGCTGAGTTCAACATAGCTTATCCCTAAGTGTGCAAATTAGAACAGTACTGTATATTCTTACATTTCAGTCCTACACTTAAGAAACCAAAACCAGTTTGAAAGCACTCCCCAAGACAGGGATTCTTGAACCTACATCCCATGTGGAGCCTCCTACTGCCTCCACCACACCAGAAAGTGTCATGGGGTGGAGGAAGGGCAAAAATTGCCATCTGGCCCCCCGAAGCTGCCTGAGGGAGCATGATCCGGCCTCCAGCTTTAAAAGGATGAGAACTCCTGCCCTAAGAACTAGGAAAAGTTATTTTGTTGCATCTTTTTGCAATAGTGCCTGATCTGGATGGAAATTCTGGGAGCCATAGTTTATAAAGTAATTTTTCCAAGCAGTGTAGGTTTCCAGCTTTGTTGACAGTGGACAATGATTTTCAATGCTGTGAACTGTGGCTTGTACCCCACCCCTTCCTACTCATAAATGGCACCTGTGTAGACATCTCACAGTCTACACCAGTGGTGCCCAAATAAGGCACGGGGGCCGCCCCTGACACCAATTCATCCGGTCTGCAAAGCCCTCGTCGCTCCTGAAAGCAGAAGTAAAACGCGCCCGTATGGGCGCGTTTTACTTCCGCTTCCAGGAGCGATGAGGGCTTCATGGGCCAGATGAATTGGCATGGGGGGGGGCGCAGCCCCGGGCCTTAGTGAGCAGCTCCTTGAACCACATGATTGGCCCAAAGCCCAAAAAGTTTGGGCACCCCTGGTCTACACCTTTTCCCTCCTGACAATAATATTATTTGGGGGGGGGGGGGAGAACACTACGGGGGGGGGAGCTCACCTGTTAAGTGTAGTTTCTCCTCCTTTCGTTTTTTCAAACTTGAGCTCTTCCACGCCTGAACATCAGCTGGTGGGTTATTCCATCCTAAATGTTGATAGTGTTTAAGGCAACAGGGGACTTCCTCAAACAGTCTCCCAAATTTGGACTATGTCACCAGCCTCACAGAAGCCCATGTTTCATTCCGGCCCCCATTGAGTCAAGAGGGTCTAAGCCAAAGGCACAAGCTGCAGCTGCTGCTCATTTAATGACTTCACAGACCTCTATTTTCAATGACCTCACAGAGCTCTAGTTCTGATTCAACTAGGCAAGGCAATGTGTGCTGGCATCAGCCTCCCTGATCCAGGCCCCGCCAGATGTTTGAGCCTACAACTTCCATCATCCAAGTTTAGCCATACTGGTACATTCCAGAAAGTACAAGATCCTGCATTTGTTTAATCTTTAGTCTGCATTTTCAATTAGGGCCAGAGTAAAACAATACATTAAAAAGGGACTGCAGTGACTCAAGTGGTTAAGATGCTGAACTTGACAACTGGAAGGTCGGAGTTCAATTCCCGAATACTACATGATGGAGTGAGCTCCCATCTCTGTCTTAGCTCCTGCCAACCTAGTAGTTCAAAAGCAAGAAATTGCAAGTAGATAAATGGGTACCATTTTGGTGGGAAGGTAAACAGCGTTCTGTGCATTCTGGTGTTGAGGCATGCTTGCAGGTTGGCCATGGAAACGTCTGCAGATGCAGACTGCGCTGGCTCTTTGGCTATAAACAGAGATGAGCACTGAACCCTATAGTCTGGCTTTTGAGCAAGGGTGACAATACATTACCACAATAAAGTGAAACAATGAAGTATATATTTTAAGACAATAACAACAGGTAAAATAACAAGGCAGTGCAGTCAATGTTTGTACTTCAGCAAAGCATAAAATAGCAGGTCACTATTAAAAGCCTGCTTTAATAGTCTTTACTATTATCTGGGAAAGGGAAGAAAGGCTCAATCTTTTTAAGATTTATGGTGGATATGGGAGCCAAACAAAGCTTGCCAGTTGCATGTTGGCTATCCCTGCTCTACTTAGAAATTGCTGTTACAAAGGCCACTATATCCTTGCTTGTGATGTGTCTCTTATGGAAGATGTCTGACACTTGTTTACTTGAACTGCTTGCTCCCTACAGGTTTTCACTGCATATGGCATTCTGATGCAAATACAGATCGTGATATAATAATTAGGTGAAGGTAGCTCCTGCTTGAAAGCCAGTCGGATCCAACTCTACGGTGCGGTGCTAATCTCTGTTTACAGCCAGAGCCAGTGCTGTCTGCGTCTCCAGAAATTTCCATTGTCATGTAGCAGGCTGTTTACTGTCCTGCCAAAGTGGTACCTATTTACCTACTTGCAATGTCTTGCTTTCAAACTGCTAGGTTGGCAGGAGCTGGGGATAGATGACGGGAGCTCATGCCGTCATGCAGCACTCAGGTCTTGAACTGCTGATCTGTAGACCTTCCAGTTGTCACATTCATTGTCTTAATCACTAAGTCACTGCAGTCCCAATATAATAATTGCATGTTATTAAATCAGTTCCCATTTATAGCAACTCTTTTCAGGATTTTCTAAGTACAGAGTACTCAGTAGTAGTTTTAACACTCCCTTCTGATGGGAGCACCCTACAGTTTTCTCGCTTGTCCAAGGCAACATTATCTAGAGCATAACAGGGAATCAAAGTTCAAAACTCTGGCTCTGTAGAAGCCAATCAACTTAATGAGCTATCTAGCCAGCCAAGTCCTGTTGTTATTCCATAAGGAATTCAAAGTGGTATATATAGGGGAGTGGTGGTGAACCTTTGGCATAGATGCCAGAGGCAGCACCCAGAGCCCTCTCTGTGGGCACTCATGCAGTTGCTCCAACACAGAGTTCACCTCGCCTCTCTGCCCAGCAGCCCAATGCGAGCACTTACTCCCTCCCCCCAACACACAGTTTGCCCTGCCATTTAGGCACTTTGCAATAAATAAGTGAGTTTAGGGTTGCAGTTTGAGCACTCAATCACTAAGTTTCATGATCACTGATACAGTAAAACCCCGGCTTATGACTGCCTTGGGTTACCTTTGCCAGTTTACAAAAATTATGTCCTGGCTTATGATTTTTTCCAGCTTATGAGTGGGAATTTAGACCACCAGCACCATTTTAGAGTCTAAAACAGCGCCAAAACAGTGCTAAAAACACAGCCGCATGGTCTCCCCCTCTGCCCGGACAAACCTCTCAGGAAGAGGCAGTGACATGCAAAAGGTAGGCAGATGGCTTCTTCCTTTACTGTACAGTATCTGTCCTTTTTTAAAAATCGATCTGCACCATTGGGGGTTGGCTGGGGAGGAGAAAGGAGGGAGTAGAACACTCCCTTTTCTCCACGCCACCCCCTCAGTAGCTGGTGAGAGCAATCGAAGGGTAGGGGACATTCATGTCTGGCTTTTTTTTTTTGGGGGGGGGGGAAGGGGGCTGCATTTTTTTTTTTGTCTCATCAGGACCGTTTTAAAATTTTTCAATGCATTCCTATTGGAAAACATGCTTCGGTTTACGATTGTTCTGGTTTATGATGAAGGCTGTTAGAACGGACCAAGATCATAAACCAGGGTTTTACTGTACAGTTATAGGGTTTCCAATCTCTCATCCAAACTCTAGCCAGACCCAGGCTTGCTCACTTCACTGAAGAAACCACCTCAGGTATCTAGTATGATGCACCCATTCCATTCTCCAGTGACCATGGTTGCTCAAAAAACATGATGTCTCAGTGGATAACAGCTCTCTTATAACACATAGGGAACATACTACAAACCATGTGATACAGTCCAGAAAATGTAATAGTCAATTTAAAATAACTAGTGAAATTAAAAATATCCCATGGCTCTTGAACCTTGACACTTGGCTGCTAGCCAACATGAGGATGAAACTTTCACCACTTCTAGTCGCTTGGATTTTAGCAAACCTTCATCCTTTTTTTTAATCTCAACCTCTTTTGCAGAAATGGGTTTTTGTACCTATATATAATTCTTGCAAGGAACAGCAA
Source organism: Furcifer pardalis (assembly GCA_030440675.1). Classification (NCBI taxonomy): domain Eukaryota; kingdom Metazoa; phylum Chordata; class Lepidosauria; order Squamata; family Chamaeleonidae; genus Furcifer; species Furcifer pardalis. Next base: position 89,457,137 of record CP126892.1, read on the forward strand.
TGTAATCACGTCATACTGATGGCTGTCTTGTTTCCAAAAATGACAAATCCAGTGTAATTTAGACTTGTAAAAACATTTATATTTACATTCTTCTTCTTCAAAGAATCACAGGCCTGTGCACCTGGTTCAAATTACCTTTTATTTTTATGAAAACTGCGTGATGTAAGTCAAGGAGAAAGTGATTAGTGCAAAATAATCCATTGACCACATCCCACTTTTAATGCTGAGTAGAGAGCTGAATTCAGATACACCCAATCAACAGATGGATATTTTTAGCTCCTGCAGCATATTGTCTACAAGAAGTAAAAATTCTATTTTCTCGTATAAAAACATCTGTCCTATTTTTAACTCCACTTGATAGAAACAGCAACAAACTCATTAGATGGAAAATGATGGCAGTTTTAGGGAAATGTCATTCCAGACTTCAAGGCAGGTTGAATTCCTCAGTCCGCTCCAGTGCACGGAGGAACATTTTCTTAAGAATGTCTCTGTTCGTGTATCTTGGCAGGCACAAGACTCTAAGGCAAGTGGAGGCTTGAGGGAAACACCAGTCTGGGTTTGCATTTTCTGACTCTACAATTTTGAATGTGAACTTTTCCATCCCTTGGGCTGAAATGCGATCAGTTCCTGTAAGAAAAGCTGAAGAGATAATAAAAATTACACATGGCGCTGCCACAACATATCTTATCAGAAAAATATAGAGGACAATGGCTAGTGGGGAAAAGACAAGGTTACACCTCAACTGGCAGATGAGCTTCCAACCCTTCTGTGCAGCAAGCTCTGAAATCTAATGACAGTATGGGCAATCTGTGGAGGGTCAAGACTGCAGTGGCTCAATGGTTAAGAAGTTCGCTTTGATAGCTGGAAGGTTGGCAAGTCAACAGTTCAAGACCCGAGTGCTGCAAGATGGAATGAGCTTGTCTGTCCCAGCTCCTGCCAACCTAACAGTTCAAAAACAAGAAATTGTAACTAGATAAATAGGTACCACTTCAGTGGGAAAAAATATTGGGGACATGAAAGGAGCCTCATTCAGGTGTCCCCTGAGTGTAGGTACTCCAGCAAAAATCTTTTCAACCCAGAAACATCTTTGTGTGCTTCTGACAATATAAAAAAATATTATTATTTTGCCCCTTTGGACCCCAATACAGACTACGAAATGCAAAAATGTAGGTTTTCCCTCATTTTTGTTCAAAATCAAGAGTAACAAAAAGTTCAATTAATTTTTCAAGAGTAACAATAAGTTCAATTAATTTTTTAAGGCTCCTACATGTACCTTGCTTCCACTATATAGATGCACACACACAAAGGTCCCTGCATCTTGCTTTAGAAAAGAATTGTCAGTCTTTTTTTTAAAAAAAAAAAACCTTTTATTTTATAAAAGCAAAGGTTTTCTTTAACCAGGAGATAATTTCAGGAGAGCCTGAGGGATGACGATGACAACAACAACGACAACAACAAAAGAGCCTGGTTAGGGAAGGGGGCATTGCATGCCTAATGCCCACACTTGTAGCAACTGTCTGAAAGAACTGTGTCTGAATTACAGCATTGCCCAGCACGAAAATACCTTGGTGTGACACTTGACAGGACACTCTCCTTTTAAGCAGCACTGCCTGAATACTAAACTCAAAGCTAGTACAAGGAACATCATCATCAGTAAACTCACAAACTACAAATGGGGATCTCAACCATCCATGCTGCGTATACTAACTTTGGCCCTGAGCATTTCTGCAGCAGAGTATGCTGCTCCAGTATGGAGCACATCCACACACACAAAACAAGTTGACATTTCTGTTAATGAAACCATGCATATGGTGACAGGATGCCTCAAACCTACACCAGTTGAGAAAATATACCCTCTTGTTGGTATCACTCCACCTAAAATCAGGAGAGAAGTAGCAGTAGATGCCAAGAGAACTAAGCAAGAGAATGACCCTTGACATCCTATGAATGGATATGAGCCTCAGGTCCACCGACTCAGATCCAGGAAGAGCTTTATGGCAAGAACAAACGTTCTTGAGGGTACACATGAGCAAAATCAAATTAAAAGATGGAGAAAGAAGCTCACTGGACAAGGAACAACATTAAAGGAGGATATGGCTGAGGAACTCAGCCTCCCCAACATCACTTGGAGGGCCCTGAATAGGCTTAAGGTTGGAGTCCCTAAATGTAAGACCAACATGCTCAAGTGAGGGCTGCTAGTGGGCAACAACACATGATGTGAATGTGGAGAGATACAGAATCCAACTCGTTTACTGGTTTGCTGATTACTGCCAGAAGCATGCACCAATGAAGAATTAAGTTTGGCCAATGACAAAGCCAAGAAAGTGGCTTCATTTTGGCAGTCCAAGGCTTGATCAGGACATGAAAGGAGAAGACCAGAATTATACCCACTCCCTATATGCACAGGACAAACAATGTTAGAGCCACTGGAGATACTGTCATTTAGGAGTGGAATAGACCAGAATCAATTAGACCAGGGGTGCCCACACTTTTCAGGCCTTGAGTTGGTCACGTGGTTCAGGGGGCCGGTCACTATGGCCTGTGGGCCAGATCCAGCCCCTGACACAAATTCATCCAGTCCATGAAGCCCTCATTGCTCCAGGAAGCGGAAGTAAAATGTGACTTGGTGTCGGGTCTGGATCCGGCCCACAGTTTGGGCAACCCTGAATTAGACAAATGGAAGCGCCATGTATAAGAACAACAACAACAGGAATAATGTTAAAAAATAAAACAAAACTTGCTCATATAGTAGGCTAGATCAAATTTCTGGCATTCAATCACTGACCTCAGGCAAATGACTCACTGTTCATCCTGAAGTGAGTATTTTGTGATTTTGCAGCCCTAACTATGTCCAGTGTAGATGGGCTCTGCAGTTCAACAACATCTACAGCAGGAGTTCCCAACTTAAGGTCCATGGGCCAGATCTGGCCCACAGTGCCATTTCATGGTTCCCCCTCCAAGGATATTTGAGAAACAAAATGGCCACCCCCTTTGAAGCTATTCGGACAAAATGGTCACCCCACATCGTGCAGACAGGGCAAAACTGCTGTCCGGCTCTTGAAGCTGATGGAGAGACCATGACCTGGCCCCCGGCTTGAAAAGGCTGAGAACCCCTAATGTACAGGGTCCTAATATGTCTGTCCCCATTCTTAGCTTCAACATGAGTTAAGGAAGGATAAAATCGGGTGACCTTTATGAACCTGAGATCTTTATATGGGGCAGGATATGGGTGAATAACACCAGGGACAAGAAACGGATAGATCCATTATGCATTGATCTTGATTCTTTATAAATAAGCTGCCACAGAAGCCTGCCAAAAAGACAAACAAGTACTGTAGTTTCTAGAGAGCAAGGCAAGACTGAACCATCTTTGGAGGCAAAAAGGATGAAATTGAAGCTGTCCTACTTTGGGTGCATCATGAGAAAGCAAGACTCTCTGGAAAAGATAATAAGGCTGGGAAAGGTGGAAGGCAGCAGAAAAACAAAGATGAGTGAACGTGAGATGTAATGATTCCCCGAGGGAACCACAGAATTGAGTTTTCTAAGAACTGAGAAGAGCTGTCAAGGACAGGACATTTTAGAAATCTTTCATTCAGAGATTACTTGAGAACACAAAGCAGCATCAAGGGGGGAAAAACCCCTCCTAAAATGAGTAGCATAGTATTATGTAAGTAATTTTTTTTAAAAAGTATTTATTACCAAGAAATTTCTTCTTCTTTTCTTCAGGAAGGTCATGAAACACAGCCCAAAAATCCTTGATGATTTTGTCTGATTTCTGATAACCAACATATTTGCAATTCTGAAAAGAGAATAAGAAAAGATCTTGCTGTGAATCCTTCAATATCCCTTTACATCAACATCCATTGCCCAAGATAATCTAGTTATATCTTAGTCATCTTTAAGCTTTTGCAGATTGAATCAAGAGGTCAACACTCTGCACACAAGCTACCGCTAAGCAGAGGAGAGGCAAAGCTGCAGCTTGGCAAAAAGCTGGATGTCAACCCTAATTGCTTCTTAGTTGTACAAGCCCAACTGCAGGAGCTTGGAAGCCTAAGCTTGACATGGGTAGGAAGGAAGAAAGTGATCAAGACCAGTTAACAACAACAGTACTAGTACTACCTACATCTGATTCAGGTGCTAGAGGAGCCTCCCTCTCCATATGGAAGAAACATAATAAACTAAGAAGTCCAGCAGATGTTGGTTCGCTGATGTTTTACAATGTCCGTAAATTGTATCCTTGGCTAATGAGGGCCATCTCAGACACTTGGCACATGGTTGGAGGCAGTGCTTTTGCACAATCCAGAAGAAGCACCCTTGGATAAATTATATACTATTGCAGGGCTCAATGCGATTTGGATGTGACATTGTTTTGTTGTTCAGTCGCACAGTCGATTCCGACCCTTTGCGACCCCATGGACCACTGTCCTCCAGGCACTCCTGTCCTCCACCATCCCCCTCAACTCGCTCAGCTCTGTGCCCATTGTGTCCACAATACCATCTAGCCATCTCATTTTTGGCCGCCCCCTTCATCTTTTACCCTCAACCCTTCCAAGCATCAAGGCTTTCTCAAGCGAGTCCTCTCTTCTCATTTGATGTCCAAAGTACCTTAGCTTCATCTTTACTATTTGCCCTTCTAAGGAGCAGTCAGGGTTGATTTCTTCCAAGATCGACCTATTTGTTCTCCTCGCTGTCCAGGGGACTCTCAAAACTCTCCTCCAACACCACATCTCAAAGGCATCTATTCTTCTGCGCTCAGCTTTCCTATTGGTCCAGCTCTCACAACCATACATTGCCACAGGGAATACCATTGCTTTGACTATGCGAATTTTTGTTTGCAATGTGATGTCTCTACTTTTCACTATGCTTCCCAGGTTTCTCATCGCTTGTCTCCCAAGAATCAGTCACCTTTTTATTTCATGGCTGCAATCCCCATCTGCAGTGGGCTTTGAGACATTGAGACTCATAAAAATATGGCTTCCCATGGGACTTTTCAACTAATTGTGCAATCGGTCCAAGTGTATACCTTAAACCTTTTCACGATACAATACAATGTGCTCAGAGAAACATACTCCCAAGTAAGCAAAATACAACTGTTGCTTCCAAAGCATAAGGAGCCTTGGTAACTGAAAACAGACAAACCTTCACCCTCCCAGCCCTCTCCTAATATTATTTAAATGTCTTCTCTGGAGGGCTGGACTTATTTGGCATCAAAACAATGACAAAGCAATCACACGTATATGCTGCCCCATAGCATTTAGTGCACTCCTCTGGGTGGTTTCACAAGTTAATTAGTATTTTGCTCCCAACATGCTGGGTACTAATTTTACCGACCTCAGAAGGATAGAAGGCTGAATCAACCTTGATCCTTGATCACAGAAGGGACAGGAGAAAGGGAAAGAAAGTCTCAGTAAAATTCTATGTAGAACCCAGTGTTATAGTTATTAGTGCAGGGCTTTGATTTTATTCTGAGACTTTTCCTTCCTTGGTCTCTCTGATTTTTCCATGTATTCATCGCCCCCTCCTCTGGGCCCACAACAACGGCCTGAGGGAGAAGATTCCATGGCCTAGCAAGCGGCTGAGAACATCGCCCCCTCCTCTGGGCCCACAACAACGGCCTGATGGGAGTTAGTCTGTGTTCTGCTTTGGGTGTTTGTTTGTTTTTGGTGAGGTTGTATTTTATAATTTTTACTGTACTGTTGCTGTTTTGACTGTAAGCTGCCCTGAGTCGCCTCGGCGAGTGGGCGGCAATATAAATATGAATAAATAAATAAAATAAATCTCTCTAACAATCTTTTATCCTGAGCTTGGCAACTTGAGACGTCGAGATCGCTCAATAACAGGCTCACCAGGGTTTAGTATATTTAGAATCACTCCCATCACAGGCACCCTAGTACAGACATAGGAGAGGGGCTTTCAGGAGGTTGCTTCCAGAATATGGAACTAATTTCCACCAGGTCCCTACCTTCTGTCCTTCTATTGACAGGTAAATACCTTCATTTTTAGGCAGCCTTTTAACATATAAACGGCTTCAGAGGAAAGAATTTTATCTTTTTTTAAAAAAAATGCACATTTTAATGGGGTTTTAGCAGGGTTTTAAGCTTCGTTTAAAATTAAATACACTGGGGAACAGTGATTTTGGTGCCTCACAATTTTCACCTATTTCTGGCTATATTTGGGTCACTGATTCCAAAAATGCTTTCAGTTATGCCCCATCAGCAATAGTTTTTTAGATATGGCTTATTCACATTAGGCCAATCTAACCATACTGGTTGCATATATAACCAGAAGCGTAGCAAGGGTGTAAGCCACCCGGGGCGGAGTGAAATTTTGCCGGCCCCAAAAACAATTTTCCACCCACCCAACCTTTTTTTGCCCACCCAAATATTTTCCAACCCCCAAAAGATTTTTCCACCTCCCCTCCTTCGATGCGCGCCTGGAGGATTGCAAAGGATTGCAAAGGAAGTAATGTGTGAAGACTGTACCACCCACTTATATCACCTAATGACTAATCCAGACCCAGATAAAGCATGTTCTACCTTTTCTAATTGTTCCCAGTTGTACTGTCTTTGTCCAAGCAGGACTAGTTGGAGTTCAATCGGAAGGAACAGTTTCCATGTTTTGTCTGGGCAACCTCTTTTAAATCCACGCATGAAATCCTCAAATTGCTTCTCAACAGAAATAGTGAACATATAGTTGACAAGAGCATCTACATATTCTCTCCTGTAAATAGATTAATCAAAGTTTATTTAACTCATTGTGTTTGCAGTCTGATTTTCTACAAAGCATGTATAGAGATACACAGAAGCTTTCAAAAAGACTACTGCTTCATAAGATATCAGGGAGTAAGACGAAGAAGGAAACAATGTTAAGTTTTTTATACACAGTAGTAGGCAGGGCCGTTTTAAACAAGTTCTCAAAATACTGTACAGTACTGTATTACACTCCCACTCTAGCCCAGCAAATTAAACTCTCCACAGGTCTTGAAGTATAAGAAAATGTTCTTTAGTTACAGTTGTTCTGCTTTAGATAGAATGGTAAACAGTTGCTTTGATTCGATAAACAATTTTTATAGTAACTTTCATTTAAACCAGAGGTAGGCAACCTATGGCCTGTGGGCCAGATCTAGCCCATGGCACCAAGTCAACCGGCTCACGCCCTTGCACCAGCCACCACTGGAATCAGCTGCCTTCTCATTTACACCTGTTGTAAATGCATTTATGACAGCCGTGGACTCATTTACATCTATCGTAAACACGTTTACGACAGCTGTAAATGAGTCCGTGGCTGATTCCTGTGGCAGCGGCGGCAGCAGCAGCTGGACCACCAGCCTGGCCCACAAGCTGTCTGAGGGAGTGTGACCCGGCCCCTGGCTTCAAAAGGTTGGTCACCCCTGATTTAAACAAACACACTTTGATTGTAAGGCAAAATTGGAGAGTGTAGAGGAGAGAGAGAACAGTAGAATATTAACACAATGACAAAACAATGGAGATGACTCACACTAGACTCTGACTGGAACCCAAATAGCAAGCAGTTTAAAACAGGTCAAGTTACCCAAGAGGCAGAAAACTAGAGGACTCTTCTTATTGGCTGGATTTACAGTAAAACCTTGCATAAAGAGCACCTCGCTTAGTGACTAACTCGCTTAAAGAGCAGAATTTTATCTGAATGGTCGCCTCATTTAACAACTAAAACCAACCAAAAACTTGCTTAACAACTAAATCGGGGTTTGCAATACCTCCCCCTCCACCAGAAGTCACAACTGGTCACTTACAATGGTGTTTCGCTTAAAGAGCAAACTCACTTAAAGTGCAATCCCGTGGAACACATTATGCTCTTTAAGTGAGGTACCACTGTATACATAATTTACATCAACACATTACATTGTGGGGTTGCATTCAATATATTTAACAAACAATACTATCTGTCTTTTTGGCAATCTAATTCAAGGGAGTAGCTGTCCACACAAATATACAAATCTCTGCTCCAAAGCAGGCCTCACTGAGTTCAGTGGCACTTATGCCAATTAAGTGGATCTAGAATTGCAGTGTAAAAAATTGTGCTTGGAACTGGAAGGTCCTTCTTTGGCTGTTGCTTTCGGGAAGCCATTTTCTCTGCCTATCATTAAAAAACAGCAACAGATGGAATTCCATACCATATGAGGTATATGCGAGAAGAGGAGAAAGGCCAAGATCCCAAGGCATATCCAGAGGAAGGGGGAGAGATAACAACAAAGGACTACAAGAACACCAAATAATACCCGTGGAGGCTGCTAGGGGGGCCCAAGCAACCTTGCATTTCCCTTGACATCCGAAAGAGAAGGAGGAGATAATAAAACTGAGATAAAGTAGGGTCATGTGCATGTGAAGTGGTAGAAACAAAATATGAAATACAGTCAAACCTCCCATAAAGAGCGCCTCGCTTAAAGAGTAACTCGCTTAAAGAGCAGAATTTTCTCTGAATGTTCACTTCGCTTAACAAATAAAACCAATCAAAAAATCACTTAAAAATAAACCAGGGTTCACAAAACCCCCCCCCCCAGTCACAATTGGTCACTTACAATGGTGCTTCACTTAAAGAGCAAACTTGCTTAAAGAGCAATCCTGTAGAACACATTATGCTCTTTAAGCGAGGTACAACTGTAAGGGGCAGGATCCTATTCCTACTAGATGTACTGTAAAGTTATGCTGCTATAAATATGCCTGGCAAAAGGAATTGTTCTATATAATTCCACAACTGGTTATGTATCCCCCCAATAAGACCGCAAAATGTGCTGAAAGAAGTGCCTCAAACTGTATATGCATTGTTGTGGCATAGGTTTTTGCCCCTTACTATTGCTACTAGCTGTTTACCTTCCCACCAAAGTGGTACCTATTTATCTAGTTGCAATTTCTTGCTTTCGAATTGCTAGGTTCACAGTACTCAAGTCTTGAACTGCTGAACTGCAGACCTTCCAGTCATTAAGTTCGGTGTCTTAACCACTAAGCCACACATGTAGTGTGTTTTTATTTCTATTTAATGTCTATTTTAATTTGTATTTTTGTTTTTATTTCTATTTAATGTCTATTTTAATTTGTATTTTAATGCGTTTTTTATTTCTATTTTTATGTGTACTGTATTTTTATTTTATTTTATTTTGGCTCTGCCCAGAACGTCATGACGTTGGCTCTGCCCACGATGTCACGACGTCGGCTCCATCCACAGTGTGGTAGTAAAATTTTTGACAGCCCACCACTGGGCATGTGCCCTATATTGGGAACCACAGGTGTAGAAGAAGGATTCATGTACTGTATACCATCCAGAGTTCTTTAGCAGAAACATGGGAAGTAAATGCAAACAACACATCAATAAAATAAAGGTTGGCCCCATAACCGCAAGGAGATATGTTCCAAGACTTCCTGGGATACATGAAACCACAGATAACATCAAACTCTATATTGTACGTTGCAGACAGTGGCCTCTAGTGGCCAGTTTGGGATGGGGGGACACTTGTGATGTATGCTCTTAATTTGCAAGAAGTGTTGTAAGGAGAGATATGTTAAGCTGTCCCTACTTGATGGAGAGGAGTTAGAAAATTTCTTCTTGCCAGTCTCAGATATGGCACGATGGTTTTCTGCATAATGTATTGTTCTACCCAAGTGTAATTGAATTGCATTTAGTAAATAGTAAATAAATAAAAATACCGTAAAGGGAAAATGATGGAAACTTGCCTGTTATACTTGGCGACATGAATGTTGGCTCCATTTTCTCTCAGCTCTACCATAGCTAAGTCTCCTTTACGTTCTTCTACTACCTAAACAGAAATAAAGATGAAAAAATATATTTTAATGACTATCGATCCTTGGAGAATGACATTATTTTCATTTTGAAGGCCGGAGGGCATGTGAATTGTATCTCTTCCCATATCAACATGCCTCTCATGGCAGATTGTGTTCTTAACTCTTAAATCCTTTCTGTAGCTTCACATTCAGAAGTGAAACTGGGGGCAACTAAAAAGAGCAATAGCAATTCATCTGTGAAAATTCTCTACTCACCCTTATCAGTATTATTAAAAATAATCACAGCTGTGTACTCTATGAGCAATACAATGAAATCAGGCTTGGACAATACCTTTATTAGATGGCTAACAATCATTTAAATGGTGAGCATTTGGCTCATCCAGTACTTTTCATGAAACTGAGCATTTCATAGCTAGATGTTGAAGGCAGAGGAGGTGTAATTAAAAGCCAAGATGGAGAGTGAAACTTGAAAATTTGGGAAATGGTTTTCCATTTCCTCCATGCCTTAAGCTCTGTAATACCTAGACCAGTGATGACTAACCTTGGCACTCCAGCTGTTCTTGGACTTCAATTCCCACAAGTCCTGATCAGCAGGAGTGCTGACTTGGGCTTCTAGGAATTGAAGTCCAAGAACACCTGGAATGCCAAGGTTCACCGTCACTGACCTAGACCAGTGGTAGTGAACTTTTGCACTCCTGCTGACCAGGGCTTCTGGAAATTGAAGTCCAAGAACAGCTGGAGTGCAAGGGTTCACCAACACGGACCTAGACTAATAAAGAGTCATGGGATATTTGAAAACTCACCCTTTTTAGTGATATCATGGCAATTCAAGGAATATACTACCTAACTTTAATTCTGGATGATGGTGATGATGATAATGTTGAAAAAATGCTGCTGCTGATAATCAGCCAACAGTGAGCAGAGTGTGAAAGATGGAGATTCAAGGTTTAGCAGTGTTGGCAAACCTATGACATGCGTGCCAGAGGGGCACTCAGAGCCCTCCCTGTGGGCATCTGTGCCATTGCCCCAGCACAGAGTTTGCCCCACTTCCTCTGCCCAGCAGCCCAATAGGAGCATTTTCTCCCTCCCCCAACACAGAGTTCACCTCACCCATCTGCCCAGCAACCCAATGAGAGCGCTTCCTCCCTCCGCCATCTGGGGTAATGCTCACATGCAGTGTGAGAGTGTGGGACTGACAGCAGCCTGTTGAGTCTGTGGCAAAGGTGAGTTTGGGCACTTGGTCTCTAAAAGGTTCACCATCACTGTGCTACAGGATCTTTCAAGAGCTATATTGGTGATTCCTAGACTGAGTCTCTCTCTCTCTCTTACACATGTGCACACGCATGCACACACACAACCTTCTCAGCCATTGAAGGCACAGCCTCACTCTTGAGTAATTCTTTTCAATGCTGCAATTTCTCCACAATCTGCTTGTCACCCCCCAAACTAATTCATGGGGATAACAGGGAGTGCTCCTTGGGGCACTGTGGGCTGTGCCAGTTATTTGTTGCCCATCTATGCAATTGGGCAGGGCTTCTTAACTTTGGGCCCCTTGATGTTCTTGGGCTTCAATAATTGCCAGAAGCTCAAGTCAGTCCATCTGACTTGACCTACGTAGGCTGACTTGAGCTTTTAATAATTGAAGCCCAAGAATATCTCAGGCCCCAAGCTTGAGAAACCTTGCAGTAGGGCATCAGACAAGGTCCAGCTGAGTCACCTAATCTTTGAATAGCAATGGCTTCTCATCTTGTAATGTTTGTTACTTGCTACTCTATTATTTAATTATTTGTTTGTTCGTTCATCTTTGTACTGCCACCCTCTCGCTGATGCGACTCCGGGAAACTCACAGGTGTAAATATAAAAATAGTCCATAACAATAAGAACTTATCTAAAAACCATCAAAAAATAAAACCCTTAAAATACCCATAACATACCCTCTTCTACAACCACTAAAACCCAGGCTAGCCCTTATATAAGCAATTGAGGGGGGGGGGATTTTTCCACACCAGTGGCACCCCACACCTTTTGTGCAAGCCAGGTTTTGAGAGTTTTTCTGAAGGGGAGGAGCTACTCCAGGAGACTGCGCTCAGTTGGCAGGAGGTTCCATAGGGCTGGAGCAGATGCTGAAAAGGCCCTCCTCCTGGAGGAGGATGCAATATAGTTTTCTTGATATAATTTATAATGCTTGTTGTAAGTTGCCTTAAAGACATATTAGTATGATAAAATGGGATTTTAAAAAACAAACCACCCCTGACCCAACAACTAAACCGTTTAGCCATAAAACCAAGTTGCTTGTCATAACAGCCTATGTGAATCTTGGGGCTATTAAAAGGATGTCAGTATTTCTCACCGTGAAATCCAACATCATCATTTTAATGACATCATCATAAGGTTCATCCAGAAGTTTCTGAAGATTTCTAACCAAGAAAAGACAAAGTAGGATATGCTGTTATCCCAATATTAAAACACAGTTGCTTATACTGTACAGTATATGATTTTGGTGATTTGAGTAGAACTTGGTTTCTGATAAGCATGCATATTTACTTCCATTTAGTGCCATTATAATCTCACTTATTTCAACAGTGTGTCCTTTCAAATAAGTCTTCTTAACATTACAGCTTTGGGACATGATTTATGTATGTATGTATTTATTTCATTTATATACTGCCAGATCTAGTGTTAAATCACTACAGTACTACTAGCAATGATATATTACGCAGTTATGCAAATTACTTATCAGCTCCAGAACAAAAGGATTTGAAATATACAAATCAACAAGTCACTGCAATTCTGATCACAAAACAGTACCTGGGAAATAATATTATAACATACCCTCCTTCTGTAGGGGAGAGCTCTATCAAGTCTTCAAGAGTTAGTGAAACATTTGCCATTTTCTTGAAAAGAGCAAGAGGGAAAGGAAAATTTGCTATCTTCATATTGTAGAATGCCATTCCACACAGGGTTCCAATTAGGAAATATGTATCTTCCTGCACTGGTACCTATTTAAAAGAACACTTATAAATAGTGCCATTTTGAAACAACCTTGCCTAATATCAGATTATTTAAATATGTCATTTATATTTGTATTTCCTCTGCTATTTTCCACAGGGCAGAATGTAGACTTATGATTCTATTACATAAGTACACATTGTTAATATCCCAGCCAACCTCACAACCCACAAAGCATGAATTAATAAATAAGTGGCAATTAATAGAATAATTAATGACCTTTAAAGCCCTATATGGTAGTGGACCAGGGTAGAGTCATACCTCACATAACGAATTTAATGCGTTCTGCGAGGCTGCTCGCTATGGTAAAAATTTGCTATGCGAGCCAGACTCGCATAACGAATTTTTCGCTATGCGAGTCAGACTTTCCCTATGGAAAAACTTGCATAACGAGTGATTCTATGGGGAAAACTCGCACAGCGGAAAATTTTCGCTATGAGAGTTTTCCCCATAGAAATGCTTGTTATGCGAATTTTTCCATAGGGAAAAGTCTGATTCGCATAGCGAGAAATTCGTTATGCAACTCGGACCGCTTAAAAAAAAACTTGCTCGTTATGCGTTCGTTATGCAAGGTTTGGCTGTACTTAAGAGACCTCATCACCCCGAGGACATCTGCCTGTCCCATTAGAGCAGACCGGAGGGGCTCTCTAATAGTCCCTTGGCTAGAGAGGCTCACCTCTCTAGCATGAGAAGGAGGGCCTTTTCTGTGACTGCTCCAGCCCTCTAGAACCTCCTACCGGCCAAGCTGCGGCTCCAGGCAGAGCTTCTGCCCTTCCGAAAAAACCTTAAGACCTGGCTGGCACAGCAGGTGTGGGGGTGGCTGGAGCGAAGGCTGATTGGCTGATATAAGGGTTACCTGGGTTTTTAGTTTAGTTTAAAAAATCATAATGTGGCTGTCAGGGGTGGGTTTGCAAGTTTTAAAATTTTACACTTAAATTTTTTTAAACAATGTTATATTTTAATGTCTTTGAATGCAGAGATTTTATATGTTGTAAGCCACCTGGAGTCACTTCAGCGAGGAGGCGGCAGGTCAAATGTGAATTATTAATTAAATTAAATAATTGTAAACTTTGATTAGGCAACTCAATCAAAGGGGAGAAACTAATTTCTTAAAAGCCTGAAGTGAAGAGACCATTCCAAAGCAGAGGAGCGACCATGAGATAGCACAGTTCCTAGTAGAGACTACTTTTTTTAAACTATCATCGGGGGGGGGGGGGGATTCTGAGAGTCACACTCAAATGTAGTATTTTTCCAAGCTCTGGTTTATCAAGTAGATGCTGCTGGTTCAGGGTTTCATGGCCAAATCTACCCTACTCTTTCATCAAGCACTTGTAGTGAACCCATTTTCTCTCTTTATTATCTTCTATAATTGTTCTCTAATCTGTATACCAAAGTAAGCAAAAGATAGATCAGGATCAATTGGTAGCTCTTCAAGACATCAGCAAGACTTCTGACTCTCAATATGTATGATAAAACCAAACAAAAATGACAAAGGTATTGTATCATCTTAAAGGTAACAGATTTATCTCAGCACTAGCTTCTATAGTTTATAGTCCACTTTATCAAGCAGAGTTTGAATTTCACAGTTTCAGGTGCCTCAGAGGAATTAGATTAATCCACTTAAGTTCACACTGAAAACGTCTTTAAACTTCACAAACCTATCTATGCTGACTGGAATCTACAGGGACACATTATTTGACATAAAGGATAAATAAAAACTGCATGCAAAGCCCTGCTTTGGAGCAGCAGAGGAGGTGATGGGCTGCTCCAGGTTCGGACCGGTTCGCCCAAACCGGTAGCAGCCATCCGGAGGGGATCGCCGGGGAGGGGGTAGTAAACCCCCAGGTGACTGGTTCGGTCTCCTCTCTGGCCGCCCTCTGGATGTTTCTTCCGGGCAGCCCAAAATGGCTACTCGGAAATGCGCATGCATCAAAACTCCATTTAATGCATATGCATTGAAAAATAGAAGTGTGCATGCGTCAAATGGAGTTTTGATGCATGCGCACTTCCGAGCAGCCATTTTGGGCTGCCCAGAAAGCGCAGTGCCTGGAGGAGGGTGGTGGCGACCTTTCTCCGGTGCACCGCTGGGCCGGGCCGGGCCGGACCAGGCCGGGCTGCCAGGCTAGGTTGCGCTGCACTGCTGGGCCCAGCCATGCCATGCCGGTCTAGGCCAGGCCGCCAGGCCACTGCGGTGCTTTGCCGCCGCGCCATCGTTGTGCCTGCCTGCCTGCTGCTCCCTGACCCCAGGGTAAGGTGACGGGTTTGTGTTTGGGGTGGGTGGGTGGGTTGAGGTGTGTGTTTTATGTAGTTTGTTTTAATATGTATTTAATGTATTTATGTATTATGTGTATATGTATTTATTTTAATTTATATGTATTTATATGTATTTATTTTAATTTGTATTTTAATGTGTATTTTTATTTATTTATTTTTATTTTTTTACTTTGGCTCAGCCCATGTCATGATGTCATGACATTGGCTCCGCCCACAACATCATGACATCATGATGTTTGCTCCGCCCATGTCATCAGCTCCGCCCACGGTGTGGTAGTAAAATTTTTGATAGCCCACCACTGAGCAGAGGTATCTGGTTGGCACTACTGAAAACTGAATCATGAAAATGGGCCTTAATCGAATCCTGTAAAATATACCTAGAGGTAGAGTGAGAGACAGTAAATAAATACACATGCGAATAATGAAATTGTATGCTTTCAAGTCAATTCCAACTTATAACAACGCTTTTTAGGAATTTGTAGGTAGAGACTACTTAGAATCGGTTTACCATTTCTTTCCTCTAGGCCAGGGGTGGCCAGCCTACGGCCCGTGTACCAGCCATTTCATGTGGCCCACCACTGCTCTCGCTGCTACTGGAAGCAGATGTGGATGTATTTACAACAGCCATGAAAGGTGCCTGCTGTAAACGTTGCCATAAATGCACCCACACAGTGGTGGGCTCCAAAAAAATTTACTACCACACTGTGGGCATGGTATGTTGTGTGTAGCCAAGGGGAAAGCCCTGCTTTGCACATGAATTAGGACTTCTTTATTTCAAAACTTGGATGGGCAGGGCCAGCCAGAATTTCTGCTGCCGATTCTGGCGAACTGGTGTGAACCTCCTGATGCCCACCACTGCACCCGCGGCTGTCATAAACGTGTTTACGACAGCTGCGGATGGATTTTACAGCAGCATTTATGGTGGGAGGAATCATGTGACTGGCCCACTCAGCTGTCTGGGAGGCGTGGTTCAGCCAATGGCGTGAAATGGTTGGGAACCCTTGTTTTTGGCTACCCTGGGGCTGTGCAGCTTTCCCATGACTACATAGGCAGGCTCTTCTCCCTGGACACACAGTGAGGAATTGAACCTGACAACCTCTAAACTACTGAGCTATCCATCAAAATGGGGATAGATCTATCTTTATACATACCTGGCTGGAAAACCAAATCAAATTTGACTCTTCAAAGTGTCTGAATATCTGTTCTTCTGGTGCACACAATGTCCTCCCAATGACAGTAAAGAACTCTTGAGACAGGCCTCCATCATCAATCCCAAGTTCTCCTTCAAAATGCACCTAAAAATCCAATTAAAAAAAAAAAATCAAAATAGCCTATATAATTTAGAAATATAGACCACTCTATACACAAAGTTGAGCACAAACAACATTTTTGCATTATTGCAAAATTATTATTAACCATTCTTAACCATTCTAAACAATTAATTGACTTTTCCCTGTTTTGCAGTAATGAAACAGAGACTGAAAGGTGGTGACTTATCCTAGAATCAGACGGGGTGGAATTTAATAGATTTAAAGGTGAACTATTTTTAGGGAATCCAGTGTCAAAAATAAAAATAAAGAATAAAACTTTGGATGATTTATATAAAATTTGGAGGAAGTGGAAGAAGTAGTGGCAAATATCTCCCCAGTAATTTAACTTACAGATGTGAGAAGATGCCAATACAAATGCGATAAGAGACATCTTACAAAGCACTTTTAGTAAAAGAATGGATAAATAATTGCTAAGAAATACAATCAAGGGAAATTATACACAAGAAACCAAAACTAATTTGGCTCCAAAAAGTATGGATGGAGCAATGGGATAAAAGGATAAGAATACAAGAGGTGGAAGAAAGACACATCACAAGTTTTGAAGAAATAACTTATAGTATTAGAAGAGGTCTTACCAAATCAAAGAATATAGTAAGTAAACTTTATAAGGAATTAAATAGAGAAAAGACAGGAAGTGAAATATTAAGACAAATGTGGGGAAATGACTTGAGAATTAAGATAGATGAAACTAATTGGAAAGGTAAATGGAATCAAAGAGTAGTAAAGTCCCTCTCAACAAAGGGAAAATAAGTTAACTATATAAACTCATCTGGGGGTGGTACATGACCCCAATGAAAATACACCAGATGAATAAATATAAATCAAAGATCTGTTGGAGATGCGAGGAAGGATCATATCCCCACATGTGGTGGCACTGTAAGTATGCAGAGACAGTATGGGAAGCTGTAGAAAATGAAATAGAAATTTTTTAGGAGTCTCAGTGAAATTAACTGCCAAATTAGTGCTACTGGGTGAGCTTGAGGAAAATAAGCTAGATAGAAACAAAAAGGAATTAGCACTCATATTATTGACAGTGACAAGATTAATGACAACCAGAGAGGGGAAGAACAAGTTTAAGTTTGTTAGAGAAATCTGGGTTTGGAAAGTCACTTTGGGTGTAATTGGTGAGGTGTATAATTTTCCTGTCCTATCCACAAGAAATTGATGCATACATGAAGAAGTGATCTTGAATCATGAAAGCTCACACGTTTGATTTTTTAAAAGTGCATTCTATATGCCAGCAGATTTGGAAAACACAACAATGGCCACAAGATTGGAAAAGATCAGTATATGTTCCAATCCCCAAAAAGGGTAATGCCAAAGAATGTTCAAATTATCGAACAATTGCACTCATCCCACACACTAGCAAGGTGATGCTCAAGATAATACAGGATAGACTGCAGCAGCACATAGAGAGAGAACTACCAGAAGTGCAGGTGGGGTTCAGAAGAGACAGGGGGACTAGAGACCACATTGCCAACATACGTTGGATCATGGAAAAAACAAAGGAATATCAGAAACAAGTTACAGTAATACCTCAGATAACATTAGTATCGAATAACACTAAAATCGCATAACATTAAGCAATCTGGGGGGAAGAATTGCATCGGATAACATTAAGATCCTATGGGATGCATCAGATAACAACCGCTAAAGCCTGTGTGGTTACAATGTATCTCTATGGATCCCATAGGATTTTAACATGCATCGGATAACACTAAAAATCGTATAACACCAAGACTTGTGGAACCAGGTTTTAGTGTTATCTGAGGTTTTACTGTACTTCTGTTTCATTGACTACACTAAGGCGTTTGACTGTGTGGACCACAACAAAACGTGACAAGTAATTAAAGAGATGGGAATACCAGAACACCTTATATGCCTCATGAGAAACCTGTACATGAATCAAGAAGCAACAGTTGGGACAGAATACGGAAGGACAGAGTGGTTTGGAATAGGAAAAGGAGTAAGACAAGGCTGCATTTTGTCACCCTGCTTATTCAACTTATACACAGGGCACATAATGCGCAATGCAGGGATGGAGGAATCACAATTTGGGATCAAAATTGCTGGGAGAAACTGCTCCTTAGAAGGTCAAATAGTAAAGATGAAGCTAAAGTACTTTGGACATCAGATGAGAAGAGAGGATTTGCTTGAGAAAGCCTTGATGCTGGGAAGGGTGGAGAGCAAAAGAAGAAGGGGGCGGCCAAAAATGAAATGGCTAGATGGTATTGTAGACACAATGGCCACAAAGTTGAGCGAGTTGAGGAGGATGGTGGAGGACAGAGGTGCCTGGCGGACAGTGGCCCATGGGGTCACAAAGGGTCAGAATCGACTGTGTGACTGAACAACAACAAAAAAGTCCAATAAAGGTATTGTCCTTTTCCTACATTTGTTTTATATATGGATCACACAGCTGTCTTTTTGGAGTGGTAGTTATATTAGTCTGTGTAAGCATCTCAGAGAGTAAATAAAACAAACCAACAAAAAAATTGTGATACCTTAAAGACTAACTCCTGTATTTAAATGTGAGCTTTCATGGAGTGAAGTGGACTTGATCCTTGAAAGCTCACATTTAAATACAGGAGTTAGTCTTTAAGGTGCCACAACTTTATTGTGAGTTTGTTTTATATAATCTATTGGCTACCCATGATAATAGCCAATATCCAGAACAGATATGGCATCTGAAGAAGAAGAATGTTTAAAGTGGTGGCCATGTTAGTCTATGCAAGCATATCAGAGAGTAAACAAAACAAACCCTGGGGGGGGGGGGGGATGTAAAAAATGTTGTGGTACCTTAAAGACTAACTCCTGTGCTTGGTCCATGAAAGCTCACATTTAAATACAGGAGTTAAGTCTTTAATGTGCAACAACATTTTTTGTCTTTTTATTTTTAGCTGTTCTGTTTGTTTACTCTTAGATATGCTTACACAGACCAGCACAGCTACTACTTCAATCATTCATGTATTTAAATGTGAGCTTTCGTGGATCAAGTCTACATCACTCCACGAAAGCTCACGTTTAAATACTGTAGTTAGTCTTTAAGGTGTCACAACATTTTTTGTCTTTTTTTGCTGTTTTGTTGTTGTTGTCGCACAGTCGATTCCGACCCTTTGTGAGCCCATGGACCACTGTCCGCCAAGCACTTCTGTCCTCCACCATCCTCCTCAACCTGCCCAGCGCTTTGCCCATTGTGTCTACAATACCATCTATTCTAGCCATCTCATTTTCTGCTGCCCCCTTCTTTTACCCTCCACCTTTCCCAGCATCAAGGATTTCTCAAATGAATCCTCTCTTCTCATTTGATGTCCAAAGTACTTTAGCTTCATCTTTACTATTTTACCTTCTAAGGGGCAGTCAGGATTGATTTCTTCTAAGATTGACCTATTTGTTCTCCTTGCTGTCCAGGGGACTCAGTCCCAGTGGTGGGATGTCAAAAAAATTACTACCCCACCATGATGTCATCACAGTGTGGGCGGAGCAAACACCATGATGTCATGATGTTGTGGGCGGGCCCAAAAAATAATAATAATAAAAAATAAAAATAAGCACACACACACACACACCCTACTCAACCCACCCACCCACCCACAACACAAACCCTTAAATAAATAAATTAAATTAATAAATTAAATTTAAAAATACATTGAAATACACCTACCCACCCACCACAAATCAACCAGAGCTTTTAAACCAGAGCTTAAAGCTTATTCTGGCTAATCTTTCTCACACTAGGTCAGATGGAAGGAACTACAGAATGAACTCACCACAAGATGGCTTCATTTTGGCACTTTTCAACTTTTCAATAGTTAAAGAAGTTAGGTACTAAGTCTTTGCCTAACCAGTTCTCTAGGATAATATGCCTTAATGTAAATGTAAAACAGCTGTACCTCCTTAAGGCTTCTCCAATTGGAACAGCAATTGGAACAGCACAGGTGTAGTTTATTGATAAGGTAACTCCAAGACTTTGCTGAAAAACCCCAAGCCAGGCTGCCAGGCCTTTTAGGAACTGTGGTAGTACGTCAATACTGTATAGGTAAAGGTATTAAATACACATTAAAATACACACAGACACACCACATCCAAAGGTGAGTCACTTACCCTGGGGAACAGGCTATACGGAGCTTCAGGCTAGCAGCTTCTCTTCCTCCTCCCCGGTTGGGAGGACAGCAAGGAGGTTGTGCATATGCACCAAGCACTGTAGGCATGCATGTACACCAAGTGCTTGGCGCGCATGCGCAGTGGGGGAACCAGCGAAAAGGTAAGCCCCGAAGGTGGTTCCCTCCAAAAGCTACCAGTTCTCCAGGACACTGGGGGAAATTACTACCGGTTCTGGTGAACTGGTGAGAACCTGTTACATCCCATCACTGGGGGACTCTCAAAACTCTCCTCCAACACATTTCAAAGGCATCTATTATTTTGTGCTCAGCTCTTATGGTCCAGCTCTCACAACCATACATTGCCACCAGGAATGCCATTGCTTTGACTATACGAATTTTTGTTTGCAAGGTGATGTCTCTATTTTTCACTATGTCCCCCAGGTTTCTCATACCTTGTCTCCGAAGCATCAGTCGCCTTTTTATTTCATTCATTCATTCATTCATTCATTCATTCATTTATTTATTTATTTATTTATTTATAGATTTGTATCCCGCTCTCCTCGGTTTCAACCGACTCAGAGCAGCTCACAGAGTCCCCTAATAATATCACTATTAAAGTGCAAACAAAAATACAATAGCATACAATATAACAGAACAGAACAGTAAAGTACTGTACAATAAATATCATATAGTAGGTCAGTACACATTACACATCAATACACATTACAGTACTCAAAATTTGAAAAACATATGTTTGTATGTACAGCAGAATGCCTTTATATTGAAATCTATGTGCCCCTTTCAAAAAATGTTTCCCCTGGCACCTACAATCAGTATCAAAACACATTTAGTAACCAGTACCCCAAAACCTTCAAATAAACAGGAACATTACATTACAGTATTCCACATTTTTACATTTTCATGGCGGCAATCACCTTCTGCAGTGATCTCTGATCCTAAAAGGCAAAGTCCATCACTGCTTCTTCTTCTTCCCCATCTATTTCCAGGGACTGATAGGATCTGTTGCCATCACAGTATCTTGATTTTGAGTCCCACCCGCCAGCTTTTGCACTCTCTTCTTCCAACCTAACCAGGTTTTGTTTACGGATCCATTTTTCGAGTAGGAACCTAAAGCTGAGGGCTCAGGTTCCCGGGAGGGAGGGTGTTCGGGGGAACGCTTTCCACAGCAAAACGGTCCGCGAGATACAGCTCCCCTCCCTGGCTGACCTTGGGAGGGTTAGTGTCGCTCCAGTGTCGGAGGCGTCGCTGCGGATCATGCTGGCTCTGCCCGCGGGACTCCGGCTCCTGAGTCGCTTCCCGTGGTCGGGGAGGCCTCGGGCGGCGGTAGCAGAAGCAGCGAGGGTTGCCCGGGTCTTTTGTGCATCCGCGTCGGAGAACGAAGGCAGGACCGCCGGCGGGCATCAAGAAGAGCCTCCGCAGCGCCCTCCTCCCTTCGACCTCAGCCTCCTGGAAATCCTCGTCTGTCCTTTGTCCAAGAAGCCCCTCAGGTGAGTCCCTTCCTCCTCTGCCTCGCTTTCATTTCCCTCCGCCCTCCTCGACCCTCCAGCAACTCTTTTCTTTCCTCCTTAGGCAGGTTTATTTATTCTCCCTCCCTCCCAATCTCTCTGATTTCTATGCCACCCATTAGGGATATTTCCCAACCCTGGGCGGTTTACAATAGTTAAGGCCAATTAATCAGATACTTATTCTTAGATATTTATTCTTAGGATATTTATTCTTAGGATCTAAGCTCACTGCAGATGGTGATTGCAGCCATGAAATAAAAAGGCGACTGATTCTTGGGAGGCAAGCGATGAGAAATCTGGGGAGCATAGTGAAAAGCAGAGACATCACATTGAAAACAAAAATTCGCATAGTCAAAGCAATGGTATTCCCTGTGGCAACGTATGGTTGCGAGAGCTGGACCATTAGGAAAGCGGAACGCAGAAGAATAGACACCTTTGAGATGTGTTGGAGGAGAGTTTTGAGAGTCCCATGGACAGCGAGGAGAACAAATAGGTCAATCTTAGAAGAAATCATCCCTGATTGTTCCTTAGAAGGTCAAATAATAAAGATGAGGCTAAAGTACTTTGGACATCAAATGAGAAGAGAGGATTCACTTGAGAAAGCTTTGATGCTTGGAAGGGTCGAGGGTAAAAGAAGAAGGGGATGGCCTAAGATGAGATGGCTGGATGGTATTGTGGAGATAATGGGCACAGAGCTGAGCGAGTTGAGGGGGAGGGTGGAGGACAGGAGTGCCTGGAGGACAGTGGTCCATGGGGTCGCAGAGGGTCGGAATCGACTGTGCGACTGAACAACAACAAAATTATGGTCCAAGACAAGCGTAGTGCACCGAAAAGAACAGAAGTTATAATAATAATAATAATAATAATAATAATAATAATAATAATAATAATAATAATAATAATAATAAAAATTATTCTGGGTTGAAAAGGTTTTTGCGGAAGAAACTCCGCTCAGGGAATGCCCAAATCAGGCTCCTGTCATGTCCCCATGAGCTGTGGCACAGACGGGTGCTCAAACCGTCACCCAGAACCTGGGTCTCGAACTGCCGACTTGCCTGCCTTCCAGCTAACAAGGTCAGCTGCTTAACCACTGCAGTCCCTAGAAGTTAAAATGAGGGTTCTTCAATTATATCAAGAGTCAGACGTTAAAATGTGGGGTCCTTAAAATATAATTTTAAAAGGAGTGGTTCTTCTCAGCGTTAAGGAGTAGTGAAATTAATACTTGAGGTTAATAATGTTACAACTATTACTAAGACTATGATGTAGTGCTAGTAGCTTATTTAGCTGAAGGGCCTGCCAGGATTGTTCTTTCTGATCTTACACGCTGCAAACCTAGCAGTGTTGTGGGTGAAGGTATTCTTGGCTTTTTGGATAAGATCAAGTGATATACAACAATATAAACCAGAAATATACAACAATATAAACCAACCAACAGGTTTCTTTTTGCAGCAACTAGCAATAGCTATTGCACTTACATACTGCCCCATAGCGTTTAGTGTAGTCTCTGGGCTGTTCACAAGTTAATTAGCATTTTGTCCCAAACATGTTGGGTCCTCATTTTAACAACCTCAGAAGGATGGAAGGCTGAGCCAGCCTTGAATCCTAGTCAGGTATGGATTGAACTCACAACGTTTTGGCTGCAGGACAGCAGTTTAACCACTGCACCACCAGGGCTCCTGGTGCACCCTAACCCATTTCGTTTCAAATGAAAGGAGCCACTTCAGCTGCTCCCCTTGTCACAGAGCTTGGAAAAGTTAGTTTCGGACACCCCCAAGAAGCTGCCACCTCTGTCTGCAGTTTTGTTGTTGTTGCTTGCACTTTGCTAATAATAATGTGCCACCAAGTCAATTATGATTTTATGGTGTTGCCCTAGGAATGGAGTACTCAGGTGGTTTGCTATTTCTTTCTTAGAAGCTTGAAAGGGATTTTTTTTAAATGAGAATATTAGTAACAATAGGGTAAGCTTCTACCAAAGAAAAGCATTCATGAAATTTGCAATCATAGGATGATGGGAGTTTTTGAAGTGGTAGCCATATTAGGCTGTGCAAGCATATCAGAGAACAAAACAAAAACCATTGTAGCACCTTAAAGACTAACTGCTGTATTTTAATGTTAACGTTTGTGGATCAAGTCCACTTCGCCAAGCCTAAGAGTGAGACTTCATGGCTTGAGTTCATACTCATCAGGCACAGAGGTACACAATGGTTGGCCAGCATAACAGATAGGTTTACAAATCAGTGTGACTTTTTACAACTATAACAGGATCTCAGAGGTTTGAAAATTAGTCAAGGGTTTTTTGGAACTTTATCAAACGTGATACGCCACAACTATCAGGTTGTTTATGCTGCGATTTCCCCCGCCACCTTTACAGAACAAACTGGCTTCAAAAACTCCCCATCATCTTGTTTACTCTGCAAGATGATGGGAGTGTTCTAGAGCACTCCATTTGCACATGACAATAATGAGGACCAAGAGATTGTATTCATACAGTTCTGCACATACAAAGGCTTATGCTTAAACAGCAACAAGAACAATAATAGCAGTGTGCTGTGAAGTCAACCCTGACTCTGCAGGGTTTTCTAGGTGAATACTCAAAAGTGGTTTGCCATTCCCTTCTTCTGGGGATGCTTTGGGACTGCAAACTTACCCAAAGCCACACAGCCATTTCTAGTTGCAGGAGACTGGGAAATCAGACTCCCAGCCTCTGGTTCTGAAATTGGATACTTAAACCACTGAGCTGCATCCCTATGATCCTAGCATCACACAGGGGCTGTTGATATGAAAATTCATCATTAAAGAAATTATGTAGATAGGGTTCTCGTTAAACAAGACGTCTGAAAGGTGCAGACACAATAAATATAAATATAATTCTGAAAGACAGATTTACTTACTACTTCCACTTTTTACTAGTACTGTTCTTGAGTCATATCCTTAAATGAGTGACAGAATAAATCTAAGATATGCTATGTTTGCTGTTTACTAGGTATGAGGAATCAACCAATGAATTGATTAATGAAGAGCTGGGTATTGCCTATCCCATCACTGATGGCATTCCTAATATGATCCCCCAAGCTGCACGGATGATTGCCAAGGAGAAACAAGAGAAGGAAACTGAGCAGACATAGACAAGTTTCCCTATTGAGAAAGTTCAGATGAGCAGAGGTGGAGAAAAATGTTTCTGTCACTCCCAACAATGACTGTCCTTGTTCCACTGTTGTCTTTAGCTGGCTTGTTTTATTCAGCCAGTGTGGATGAAAACTTCCCCCAAGGATGCACAAGTACAACGAGCCTGTGTTTCTATAGCCTGCTGCTTCCAATTACGATCCCAGTTTATGTATTTTTCCATCTTTGGACCTGGATGGGCCTGAAACTCTTTCGTCACAACTAGCTGATGCGGAAATGTTCTCCACCTCTCAGGGAATGCACACTGAAGAATGCAGTTATGCTTGCTTTAATGCTTTATCCCATGGATCTGAAACACTTAGGAACAGCTTATTAGGCAGGTTTAGATGCATGTACATCCAAGCCTATAGAAAACTTGTGTGATTTTAAGGGTATTTTATATGGATGCTTCTATGACTCCCAGTTCAGAACCTCTAGCATTAAACTAAGTCATTAGGCAAAGAAGCTGTGAGGTAATACAAGCAGGTTTCCTGTTATTTTTACTATATGTCAAACCAGACAAGGCAGCTTGTGTAGACCTCTCTTGATTTCTAAACCCATAAATATGGGATGGCTGTAAAGTCAGCTTTGGGGAGTATAGTGGCAGATGCATCCATAAAAATTTTCTTGTCCCTGAAAGAAGACCTGTAGGGAGGTATCCTGAGGGACAACTTCATATTACTAGTTCTCTACAAACAGTTATTTATTGTCTATCTCTAACAGAGTTCCTTGGTGGAAAGACCTTTCATGTAAGAATTTGATGGTGTCTGTGCCCAGGTTTATTGATTACAGTGTTCTCAGGTTTCTGTCAGTGTAATGTTAGAAATGGTAGTGATTAATACCACTCAGGAGTTTGCTTTTATTAAGCAGCACTTTTGTTATGCTTGTACCCTGGTTTCTTGGGCAGAAAGATTGAGCTTTGCCTACTGTGCCATGTGATCAGAATAGAATAAAATGTCATTGAATAATCTCCCCCCCCCCCCATAAAGCAACTGCAGAATGAATAGATTTTTACTTAATTGTTGCACTCAGATTTTACATCTCGTTCTTTTTTTTAAAGACACTGTATAGAACAGAGGTGCCCAAACTTTTTGGGCCATGGGCTGATCATGTGGTTCAGAGAGCCAGTCACTAAGGCTGGGTGCGGCCCCCGACGGCAATTCATCTGCCCCACAAAGCCCGTACAGGTGCATTTTACTTCCGCTTCCAGGAGTGACGAGGCTTTTGCGGGCCGGATGAATTGCCTTTGGGGACTGCACCTGGCCCCCGGGCCTTAGTTTGGGCACCACTGGTATAGAATATCCCACTGGACTTCTCAGATGGCTTGATGATTTTCAAACAATTGTTTGCAGAATCACAACATTTATTCACATCTATTGGCCAAAATCCACAGCTCTGCTCACATGGACTGAGCATTGAAATCCAGCTTATGTATATGCACTTTGCAATGCTTCCAATTGTGAAGTGCAATTTAAGAGTGTGTGCATATTGTCTCTTATCTTCAGATAAGAAAGAGTGTAAATAATTGCTGGCTACATATCCCTCTCAAACCTTTTGAAAAGTTTCTACAGATGATGCATCAAAAGATTTCTACCAATTTTCTCTTAACAATGTCTCCCTTTCAGTTTGCCTTTATCTTTCTTACTTCCTAAGAGAACATAAGTTATTACTGTGAATAACTTAACAGGAAGATTATACAGTCAAACAAAGTCATGTTTTCTGTAACAGTTCAGCTTGCCTGATATACCACACATGATGCAGAAAAGAAAAAAGGAAAGGGAGATTGCACATAGTCAAATAGGCTGGGACATGTACTAGACCCAGGGTGGGATGGGTCACCAGGGAGCCACCCTGGCATATGTCTGTTTCAGCTTTCCCCATAATGATGTTCTCTATGTACCCTACATGTTTTATCTGTTTATCTTACAGCAGGCAATCCCATTATACTTTGTGTTGGGTGCTAACTTGGAGAAGGGAAGGAACAGCATTTAACATAGTCATTGTGTGATTTACTCTAAACTGCCAGTCAGCAGGCTAGATGTTTCTTCCCTCCAAAAATATAGTACTGTAATTGCTTCCAAATCTGAGCACTAAGTCTGAATTTATTCAACATGTCGGAGTAGTTCAGTTTAGCTCAGTGTATTTCTAACTCAAAGTGTATTAGTCTGAGAAATTTAGTAACTTAGTACCATCTAACAACTATAATTGCCTGAGATTTTTTTCTTCCTTTGATTTTTGCAATCTAGATGAAGTAAACTACTGTATTATATTTTTGCCACCTGTCTGGCAACTTTGTTTGAACACAAGACTTGCAAGTAAACATTCTTTATCTTTTTACTAAAGCTGTGCCTTAGCAATTGTTCAGTAGGAATTAAGAGAAAAGAAAAGGGGAATTGAGGAGGGCTTGCACTTCAAATATTCAGTCTGAGACCTTGGGAACATGTTAGCTGCACCACTCTGTAAAGATTATTGAACACTATCATCCCTAAAGCAGCCAGATTTGCTTTGGAGGAGTGAATGTCAAGATCTGTATTCCATCATATTGTAAGGGTGCTGGTCTGGAAAAAGTTGATCTTTTCAAAGGCTCCAGCCTTTTGTTTACATTTTGACTCCTAATTAAACCAAAGTTAGTTACATTTAAGTCAAGTAAAAACTAACAGGGCTTACATTCATCACAAGAGAATGTTGTCTTGATAGAAAACATTAGAATATTATTAATATTACCATTGAAAATTTAGCAGGGTTAACCGCAACTACATATACAGTAATTGGCTTTCAAACTTTGTTTTTTCCCCCTGTCAAATACTCCCAACAATATACGAGTACTGTATAGTCATAAACAGAACTGCTTTTTGAATGGGCACTGAAATTGTAATAACTGGTCCAGAGATCAGAAAAATTACATTCATGTACTTTAACTGCCAAGATTCCACATAGCTTTCATAAAGTCCAACACACAGTCTCTCTTGCAAAGTTAAGAGCACACAGCTGTCTGCTCTGCTTACCCAAAATGCCACCAACAGGTGTGGGCAGCAGACCTCATTGGTTTGAAGACAATTCCACAGGCTCGAAGAAGCTGTTACGCAATTCTCCTTGTAGCGCAGCTTGCCATCAACCTTGGCAGTCGAATGGACGCAGCAGCCAAGGGCAGGCAGGCAAGCAAGCAAGCCAAGCAAACCAACAGCAAGCTGGTAAAGGAAGCCAAGTCAAGCCATCAAGCTGAAACAAGAAGCCCCAAAAACTCTACTCAGATGTGCCTCTTACATATGCTTAGAGGTTAGCTGAGTAGTGGCTCACTCAGAGCACCTGGCCATTCTTCGAAACAAACCTTAAAGCTACAATGGCAAAATCCAGCTTGCAACATAGTGGGGCAGTGCTGCCCAGGCACTTATACTAACAGCCACTAATCCCAGTGTGCATGTGATTATTGGAGATATAATTTAATAAAGTAACTCTTCCAAACTTTGACTTCTAACTGTGATGAACTGTGAACCTTGCTACCTCTCAACTGAGCATTTATTTCAGTGCTTGAAAATCTGACATTCAAATGTGCTGCCTAATTTTTTAAAAAAACAGTCTACAATGATCCAAGGTTTAGTGATTAAAAATATAAAATTAGGTTTCTTACTCTAAGAAATTGTAGAAACTGACTTGCTGTTGCATCTCTCAGATACTGCCAGGTGTCCTGTATTAGATACTGTCTTCTTACATGTAGTGTATTGATCACATTAGAATGTACCTATAAAGGGACACAAACGTTGGGTTACACATCTATTTAATATATTTTGCATATATTTTATGTAACTTTTCCCAGATGCACTTACAACGATGCTTATGTTCTGAAATGTGCTGGTCCATCTTTGCATAAATATCTTATCTTCTAACTCAAACACGCAAGGGTAAAGGATCAGAGTTTCAAGTGCTAGCTGCAATGACAAAAACCAAGATAAAACAACACGGAACTCCAAAAAAACCAACACATAAAATCAGAGACAAAAAAACCCCACAAAATAAGACTGGTTGCTTTTTAAAGCACTGTTGATAAATGGACACTGCTTCCCTCTATACATTTTGCTAAGTTGAAGTATACCACATTGTAGCCAAAACAACACCTGTTCAAAACATAAGGTTTGGGGAACCCTTGAATTTGCAGAACTACAACAAGAGAAAGAATAATGATGATTATTATAGTTGACTATGTTCAGGAGGTACAGTAATACCCCGTATAACGCTAGTACCGGATAGCGCTAAAACCGCATAACGTTACAAGATTTTCGGAATAATCTTGTATCGAATAACACGATTTTTAGCGTTATCCGATACAGTCATTCTTAGCAGCAGGGTGGCTGGAAAGCTGAACGGGGTTCTCCGTTCAGCTTCCCAGGCATCCTGCAGCTATGGAGGCAGGGGTGGGGAGGCTGGAAAGCTGACGGGGGGCTCCCCCATCGGCTTCCCCAGCCACCCCACAGCTGCGGAGGAAAGGGCGGGTGGCTAGGGAAGCCGACAGGGAGTCCCCGTCAGCTTCCCCAGCCACCCTGCAGCTGTAGATCGGGTCCTCTGATCTCTCTGGAGCAGGCAGGGGACACGATCCAAGCTGTTTCTGGGCTTCCCCGACGTCCTCAGCCAGTGCAGCAAGCCAAAACGTCAGGGTTCGAATCCTGACATTCTGGCTTGCTGCACTGGCTGAGGATGTCAGGGAAGCCCAGAAACAGCTTGGATCGGGTCTCCCCACCTCCCTGGACCCGGCGGGGGGGGGGGGTCTTTTTAAAACCAATTTTGGGGTCTCTGACACCCACCCACCCCCCGCCGGGTCCAGGGAGGTGGGGAGACCCAATCCAAGCTGTTTCTGGGCTTCCCCGACGTCCTCAGCCAGTGCAGCAAGCCAAAACGTCAGGGTTCAAATCCTGACATTCTGGCTTGCTGCAGCCTCCAGGTAAACAGGGCTTTTTTTAACGTTGTGTGATCAATGTATCACACAACGTTAAAAACCGGATAACGACGAGACTTGTGGAACCAAGTCATAACGTTATCCAGGGTACTAGTGCATTGAGGTAGAGTGGAATGAAGCATTTTGAAAAAAGTTCATGGTTAGAGCTTTCAAATTCCACAGTTAAATTTTTGCCTTGGGCTCCCATAGATCTTGAGCTTTCTTGTGTGCCTATTGCCAAAAACACACCATCTGTCCTATGTACCAAACAAGGGGAATCCTGAGATGTATAATACATGAGGGCCAAAATAAAATGTCCTCCCCCCACACAAAACAAAACAAAACCCTAAGCTGAAACATAGACACAAATGATATAAAAAGATTTAACATATGTGGGGATTTGTTTCCTGGCTGGGAGAATAGAGTGGGAGTGACAGCAACAGGATGAAAGAAGCTAATAGATATAAAAGAGCTGAAAATATCTACCTAGTGGTTAGTTCATTTCCCCATACTTCCTGTTTTAAATGTCACAAGAGAAAGAAGAGTTGACAGAATGTAATACAGAAATGTAATATTTTAAGTATTTGTCAATTCCCAATGTAACTGCGGTGGCTCAAGTGGTTAAGACACTGCTGGAAGGTCAGCAGTTTGATTCCCAAGTACTGCATGATGGAGTGAGCTCCCATCTCTGTCCCAGCTCCTGCCAACCTAGCAGTTCGAAAGCAAGAAACTACAAGTAGATAAATAGGTTCCACTTCTGTGGGAAGGTAAACAGTGTTCTGTGCACTGGTGTTGAGGCATGCCTACCGCTAGTCCACGGAAACATCTGCAAATGACTTTCGAGCAGGGGCAACCTTTGGTATTACAATCCCCCAAAGTAGAATAGAAAAGAGTCTCTGCACTTTCTTTGGTAGTTCAGTGTTTTCAAAACTCAGCAACTTGATAATGTGGGTTGAAGGCTGTGTTGAAATGGAAAGTAGCCTGCAACAGTCCTTGCAACGTAACTCAATTACCTTCTCCCAAAGAAAAGGCATGTGTTTGAAGCAAAAAGTTACTGTATATACGATAATAATAATAATAATAATTTCGTGTCAGAAATTATTCTGGATTTAAAGGATTCTTGTGGAATAAACTTCTCTCAGGGACCGCTCAAATGAGGCTCCTTTCATGTCCCCAAGAGCTGGGACAGAGACGAGCGCTCAATCCGTCATGTAGTACCCGGGTCTCATACTACCGACTTGCCAGCCTTCCAGCTAACAAGGCAAGCTTCTTAACCACCAAGTCACTGCAGCCTCTGTATATACTATAATCCTTCCCAAAACAATTAAACTACAGAATATCCACCCCAAATACGGACACACTTTCTGCATAGTAAGGTAAACAACATATAAACGCCTGTTCCCCAGCATAATTTGAGTAGCCATTTAACTTCTTGTTTAGAGGTATCACTAGTGCTGTGGAAGAGATTGTTCATTTTCGTGTCAGAGATTACTCTGGGTTGAAAGGATTTTGCAGGGGATACCCGAATGAGGCTTCTTTCATGTCCCCCATCGTGCAGCTCTCAGGAATTGAACCCATGTTTCCGGTTTCCAGGCCTAGTGCCCTAACCACTATGCCATCAGGGGAGCTATTGTCAGAGACAGATTTTTGCAAGGGATGCCTGAATGAGGCTCCTTTCATGTCCCCCATCTTGCAGCTCTTGGGAATTGAACCTATGTTTCCGGTCTCCAAGCTTAGTGCCTTAACCACTACACTACCAGAGAAGCTACTATGGAAGAGATGAAAAGAAGTAAAGCTTTGCTAGTGAGAAGTATAAAGCATCTGCATGCAGTTGTATTTGGCCTACAAGAAGGTCTAAACTATTACAAAGTTCAATCAGTTTAGATTATCATCTCCCTCGTACAAATAAAATGGACAGTATTCATCCTCTTCTGTTTCTAGGTCAGATATGAAACTGCCAAGCAAGCCACTGTTTGGTGCGTTCATTCTCCAGTTTCTTTCCCCTGACTTAGTGTGAGAAAGATTAGCTGCCACAAGGTGTGTCTGTTAGCGTACATCCGATTTTGGTTCAAAAATACAGTACCACAATCTTCAAGGAGGCTCTGCTACCTTCTGAAGGGCTGAGTCTCTAATTGTGCCTTCTACATGCAATTACAGGATGGAAATCATTATTTTCTTTCCTCACCCTGTAGGCCTAGTTTTTGATGGAATACTTCTGATACTAGAATGCATTTACCAGAAGAAAACCAAGGTGATTTGCTTCTTTCCTTAACATTCACAATACAGTACTAGCATTTCAATTTTTTACAAAGATATTTTAAGTGCAAACTTATAAGCAATAATAGTCCCACACTTAGATAAGCAAACAGTATACCAGCAGCTTCTATAAAAAGTAGATTGATACAAAATTTAAACTGAAGAAAATCTTGTTTGTTGAGACAAACATTTGAGAACAAACTACAGTCAGTCAACTCAATAATTAATCTCAACATGATACAAATATGATGAATGTAATCTTACCTGAAGTTCATTCATCTTTGAAAGTATCCTTTCTATCTGCTCACAAGTTGGATAAAATAAGGAAGAAAGATTATTTTTGTAAAATATTTTGTCAGTAAGTGTATTCACATTACCCCCTTGCTGGATCAATTTTTAACTTTCTAATGCCTTTTCTTTCTGAACAGCTGGAATGTTATGAACATCCAATGACAATTTGGATTAAATCACCAGTCCTATATTTGTTTATATGTTTACATTAACATATGTGCATAGGGGCTGCAGTGACTCAGTGGTTAAGAAGTTTGCCTTGTTAGCTGGAAGGCCGCTAAGTTGGCAGTTCGAGACCAAGTACTGTATATGACGGTTTGACCGCCTGTCTCTCTTCCAGCTCCTGCCAACCTAGCAGTTCAAAAGCAAGACGTTGCAAGTAGATAAGTAGGGGCCACTTTGGTTGGAAAAGATCTTGGGACATGAAAGGAGCCTCATTTCAGTGTCTCCTGAGCTGAGTTTCTACAGCAAAAATCCTTTCAAAGCAGAATAATTTCTGACATGAAATTATTATTTTTAACATATGCTGTGTGAAAGTTGAGAGTTTAAAGAATTGTTTACACTTCACCTTGTTTCACCAAAATGCTTAAGGAGAGTAGAATAAATCTGAAGAGATCAAAATTTTATTCTACAACTTTTGATTCTCCATCTACGTTTCTTGAATAGAAGTGAGAAAGTAAAATCAACACACAAGGGAAGAAAGCACCGAACTCTTCCTCAAGAAAGTGAAAAATGTCATAGGACTGTAATACGCCCAAAGGTTGTACTACTCACTTGTATAGAAGTCATATTTGGAAGACTCAGTATTCTTTTCACTTCTGATATATAAAAATTACTTTCATGGATTCTGAAGCCAGCCTTGCAATTTACCTGTGTTGGTAAAGGGGAAATTAAAACAAAAGTTATCCAAGTCTGTAGGTAGGGAGAAGATATCTAACACCTTGCTTTGGGAAACTGACTTAGGTTTCTGGGAATTGAAGTCCAGAAAACAAAGGCTGAGGGACACTGAGTTACACTGCCATTCTTCAAGGCAGCACACATTGTCTTTTCTTGCTTTATCTGTGCAATAACATTGTAATGCTGATCAAGCTGAAAGACAGTGATCTACTCAAAGTAAACAAGTGAGTGTTTTTGCTTACTAGAGTCCAGTAACTGGACATCTCTAGCCTCAGTCCAACACTAACTAGGTGCTTTTAGCCTGAGCAAATAAGCTCTGAAGGGAAGCTGCAGCAACTAATAAGACTTTGTTCAAAGTTCAACTAAAATGCCTGCTAAAAAGTAGCAGACTTTGAGCAAAGCTGTCCTTACCATTTACAAAAAGGTAAACCACAGATCAGATGGGACTGTGGTGGCTTAGTGGTTAAGACGTGATCTTGATGACTGGAAGGTCGGTAGGTCAGCAGTCTGAGACCCGAGTGCTGCATGACAGAGTGACAACATGTCGTCTGTCCCCAGCTCCTGCCAACTTAGCACTTCGAAAGCAAGAAATTGCAAGTAGATAAATAGAAAACACTTTGATGGGAAGTTAAACAGCATTCCGTGCACTCTGGTGTCTAGTCATGCCTGCCACATGTCCATGGAAATGTCTGCAGACACAGACAGCACTGGCTCTTTGGCTATAAACAGAGATGAGCACTGAACTCTAGAGTTGGATACGACTGGGTTTCGAGCAAGGGCAACCTTAACCTGTAGCTAAACCACAGAATGGCAGTGCCAAATTTACATCTACAAAACGGTATATTGGCTGTCGGCATGGACAGTTTATAATTTACTTCATGCAATGGTCATCAAATTAGCAACTAGAGTGGAATGCTCCAATTCTGGACATTTCTCTGGGGCAGTCTATCAAGGATCAGAAGCAGAGCTTGAAACATTGAAGTTTTTTTGTACTGGACATAGTGGCTGACAGAACTGTAGTTTAAAAAAGTAACTTTCCAAGATCCCTGAATGGGACCATTACATTTCTCTCTTTCTGGTACCACCCCACTCCCTGGAACATTCTTCTCTACTGAGCAAGGTGTTGAAGGAAGACCAAATCACTCTTGTGGGAGTCTGAACTGGTCATTCTTAGAGGCTATTTTGAAAGGTCGGCAGCCTAAGGATTGCAGGATGCCACCCATGTGACAGAGCAGCGATTTTCCATCTTTGTCCCTCTATGTGTGTTGGACTTTAGCTCCCACAATGACTGACCCCTGGTCATTCTGGGTGAAGCGTCTGTGGTTAATGTCTAAAGCATCTGAAAGGCCAGCGGTTGCAATCTACCACTATTGAGCATTAAAACTCATTTCTCAGTGATCATCACATCTGTTACTAGAAAGAAAAGCAACAGTGGGGGAGGTGCCTGGCAAACATCCCATCATTCCTTTGTTTACAGTGCCACATATTCTTGTAACATTTCTCATATCTTCAGTTTAAGGTTCCCTCCTACCTCATACAGCATCTGCAGGATTTGAACAGATGAAATGAATTCCACTCGTGCTATTATGGTGTCTAGACGTCTCTCATGTTTAATAATGGCAGACAGCTTGGTACAGACAAGCTTCTGATACATGCCCACCAGATCCTTGAAGAAGGTGACTTCTAGATTGGACCACAAGCATTCTGTAAAGAGAGGTAAATAGTTATATGCCTCTAATCACTAAACCTTATTGGCTAGAGTACAAAGTAAGAATATTGCTGACAGAAAGAAAACCTTCTCTGGAATTAACTTCTATAATTTATTTATTTATTTAGTCACACTTCTATGCCGCCCTCCTTATGAATGATTCAGGGTGGCAAACAACATTTAAAAACACAATCAACAATAAAACCCATGATAAAATACCCACCCATATCAAAAAGTTAAACTTTAAAAAGATATTAAAAGTTAAAATCCACCAATTAAAATTACAAGGGAGAGGGGGGAACAGTCAGATTAGCTAGCCAGTCGGGGTAGCCAACTGGCCTGAACCTCACACCTGCCCTGCCAGCCAGGTCTTCACACCCTTTCTAAAGGCCAGCAACTCTGTCTGGAGACGCAACTCGGTTGGCAGGAGGTTCCATAGGGCCGGAGCAGACACAGAGAAAGCCCTCCTTCTAGTGCTAGAGAGATGCGCCTCTCTAGCCGATGGAACAATTAGGGAGCCTCTCTGGTCCATTCTGGTGGGATGGACAGATGTTCTTGGGGTTACGCGGTCTCTTAAGTATTCTAGCCCACTACCATGTAGGGTTTAAAGGTAAAACCCAGCATCTCCACAGCTCTTCAGAAAGCTCGGAAGATTTACTAGATTTCATTGGTCTCTTCTTAAATACTCAATGCTTGTGTGTGTGTTTTAAAAGGTTTATGTGAAGTTGCTCAACTATTCCTCCAGTTAAATCTGCCTTACCAAGAATTTGTTTTGCTTTCTCTGAGAGATTAGCAATGGCTTGGGCTAGTTGGATAAGGAGACAATCTGACTTGATATCTTGTTTCCGTAAGAAAAAAGGCACAATGATGAAGACTCTGAGTGCTTCTGGAGAGTCAGGAAAGGAATGGGAAGATTTCAGAAGGTTGCCAAGACCCTTGATCACCTAGAGAAGAAGGAAAAAGGGAAAGAGTATAACAAGACACAAGTGCTTATTACACAGCAGCTGGAACAGTTTGATAAGATACAGGAAACTGTACAATCCTCTTCTTCAGCTAGACCTGACAAGAGGTCACCACCTCTGTGCTCCAGATTGCAGCATCTTTCATTAATAATGATGGTATTCAGTGTTAAGATACAGCTTCTTCTTCCGTGTCTAGGGCAGATGTGAAACTGCCAAAATGAAGCCACCTTTGGGTGAGTTAATTCTGCAGTTCCTTTTGTCTGATCTAGTATGAGAAAGATTAGACATCAACACAAGGTTGCCGTTACCAGGGTACACCTGGTTGTGGTTTATAAATACTACATTCTTCGAGGAGGCTCTTTAAGATACAGTACTTTGCTTTAGTCTAAAGCCATGGTTCCCAATGTGAGACACACACCACATGGGAGAAATTTGATTTTTAATTGGGGACGGGGAGGTCGAGAAGAAGTTACTAACAGTGAATTGTTTTTCAATTTCTTATGGTTCTACGGGCCTCGTATACAGTAAATCAATATATACTGTGACATACACATTTTAAAAATTAAAATCAGAATGTACATGGCAGTCAACTGGTAACAATGGAGTCTGGGAAAGCCCACTAATAGAGAGGAGTGGTGAGGGCATAGTGGTGATGGCAAACCTTGGCATTCCAGGTGATTTATTTATTTATTTAGATTTATATCACCACCCATAATGGGTTTACTGTGTATATGCAGTAAACCCATTCGTATGGATTCACAGAGACTTGGGCTTCTGGGAATTGAAGTCCAAGATCACTTGGAATGCTAAGGTTTGCCATGACTGTCATAGAGTTAACTAGAAAGTACATGAGCACAGAAAAGTGAGGCAACTTTCATTCCAAACAGCCCAACTCCTCTCAGTGTTACCATTACAAGCTATACAACACAATGGAACAACATAGAACAAAAATAATTGGTTCCACAAGGCACTTCATTATGCGATTTTTACAAAAGTCTCTATGGCAAAAATCATACAATTGTAAAACTGGAGGGCTGGGACTGAGCTGTGGGGTGAACTGGAGCCCAGGACGAAGAGTGGATCAGCTACTAAGCCAATCTGCTCTTCGTCCTGGGCTCCAATTCACCCCACAGCTACCCCTATGGGGATGTCTTGAGTTACCCAAAAAACCAACAACCCAACAACTTATGAAAGAGGCACAACGTTAAAAAAAAGCCCTGATCCCTTTCCACCCAACCCCAGGGCTGATCCCAAACTGGCATCGGCACTTGGGTTGGGGGAAAGAATGGGCTTAGTGATCCAGGCGGGGGGGAGGGTGTTCTGAAGAAAGGCTGGGGAGCCTTTTCCCAGCCTCTCTTCAGAAGCCCCCCCCCCCCCATGGCTATGCCCCTTAGCAATCCAGGCCGCGAAGGGGGGGCGTTCTGAAAAGAAGCTGGGAAAACTTTTTCCCAGCCTCTCTTCAGAAAACCCTGCGCGTATCTGTTCTTTCTCTAACCCAGCTGGCCATCGCATGCTGCGATGGCCAGCTGGGTGGGGGAAAGAATATGAAGCGTGCCCGGTTCTTTCCCCCCACCTAGCCAGCCATCGTACGCTGCGATGGCCAGCTGGGTGGGGGAAAGAACGGGGAGCGTGGCTGGTTCTTTCCCCCACCTAGCTGCCCATTGCACGCTGCGATGGCCAGCTGGGTGGGGGGGAAACGGGCACACACACACCCCGGTTCTTTCTTCCACCCAGCCTTCCATCGCACGCTGCAATCGGCGCTTGGGTTGGAGGAAAGAACCAGGGTCCACAGACCCAACCCAAGCGCCGATTGCAGCAGCAGTGCATTTGGGAAGTCAAAAGGGGGCTCATCGGTCGGCTTCCCAAATGCACCGCCGCTGCCACTGTGGCGGTGTGGCTGGGAAGCCGACTGGGGTGCCCCCAGTCTGCTTCCAGCCACGCCGCTTCTGCAAGCTTCGTAGCACTGATTTGGTTGAGGGGAGATTGGGCATGTGCTTGATCTTCCCCCAATCAAACCAGCGATGTTTGCCTCTGTAGATCTCTGCCCCAAAGCCCGCAGGGCACAACGTTTTATGTTAACGTTGTGCAATGCAAATGTTTGCCTCAAATTCCCAGACATTATCTGAGGCAAACGTTATCTGAGGTATTACTCTGTGTGTGTGTGTGTGTGTGTGTGTGTGTGTGTGTGTGTGTGTGTGTGTGTGTGTGTGTGTGTGTGTGTGTGTGTGTGTGTGTGTCTTTTTGTTTTACATATGAATGTAGCGATTTTGTGTAGCAATGTTGTTATGTTTTCATATCATCTCATATTTTTTAAACCATTTCTTAGTCTTTTCTTCCTCACTACGCCAACTATCCTTGCATTCTTTTATTTTTCTCTTTCATTGATGCCATGCTCTTCGGAAGCTTGTTTAGATCAATTTAACAGCTTTTTAATGGGTACACAGAAGGAGCCTCCTTGAAGAACGTGAAACTTTTGAACCACAATCGGGCTTACCCTGATAACAGCAACCTTGTGCTCCTGGCTATTCTTTCTCACACCGAGTCAGGCAAAAGGAACTGCAGAATGAACTCACCAAAAGATGCCTTCATTTTGGCAGCTTCGTGACTGACCTAGACACAGAAGAAGTGGCCTGGGCTAGGCACTGTATTTCTCGTAGCATGGCATTCGTTTTTACAATGAAACCAGTGCTGAATTTTCAGTGAAAATATAAGTAGTACAGTATATGTGTTGTTTTAACCCTGATGTGCTCCTGCATCCCAATACAGTAGTAGGAACCTTTTTGGTAATGGTCTTCCTTTAAAGTGCCATAAAAAGAAAGAGGTCTGTTTGTCATTACTTTTTTGAAATGTCTTGGGACAAAAATCAGGAAATAATTCCATATGAAAGTTCAATGTCTTACCTGCCGAAAGATCTTAGGTTTAGCTTCAATCTTCCCATAGAAAAGTAGCACAGCTGACAGATCTACACCTGCAGTCTTCCAATATGTGGTGAAATACTTCTCTCTAAGGAAATATGAGGATTAATTGCAGCCATAACCCCTCCTATTGCTTATGAAAATGTGCACATTTTGAGCACATTGAGTAACATCAAGGTATGAAAAGTGCCTGATGGTGCTCAGATAAGCACAGAAGTTTGTGGAATCCTGCCGTCTCTTATTATTTTTAGATGTAAAATGATTTACTGTGTATTTGACATATCTTTCCTACTTTCTGAAACACTTACTGTGCCAGACAGTTAACATATTATTAGAAGCAGAGCTCTCTGATGACAAAAATGTTACTATATTGCAATCTTCCTCAAAAGTGGTGTTTTTATCTACTAACTAAACAATGAAAGGTAGGTAAAGATAAAGGTTGCCTTTACTTGAAAGCCAGTCATAGTCAACTCTAGGGTTCAGTGCTCATCTCTATTTGTAGCCAAAGAACCAGTGGTAGCAGCATCTGCAGACATTTCCGTAGCCATGTGGCAGGCATGACTAGACGCTGGAGTGCATGGAACACTGTTACCTTTCCCACTGAAGCAGTACCTATTTACCTGCAATTTCTTGCTTTCAAACTGCTAGGTTGGCAGGAGCTGGAACAGAGATGGGAGTTCACTCCATCATGAAGCATTTGGGTCTCAAACTGCTGACCTTCCAGTCATCAAGTTCAGCGTCTTAATCACTAAGCCACTGCAGTCCCTCTAATACAGGGGTTTTCTACCTTTTCAAGCTGAGGGCCGGGTCACACTCTCTCAGGTAGCTTTGGGGGCTGGATGGCCATTTTGCCCTGCCTGCCACACATGGCACGTCTGGGTATGGCAGAGGGGAGCCACATGAAATGGTGTTGCAGGCCGCATCTGGCCCCTGGGGCCGTAGGTTGAGAACCCCTGTTCTAATGAAAGGTAAGCATGGCTTAATTTCCATGGCTTAATTTTTTTTTAGATAGTGTAAGTTTGACAGAATATTGTCAAAGGAGGAGATACCATTTCCTCTTAATGTATTGGACCATTAAGAAACTACAAGACCTTAAATTAGTATAATTTACCTCTTCTCCAGAAAACTTCCATTGATGCAAGCTGCAGATGAGAAGATCAGTTTAATTTCCCTGTAGTGTTGAAAAGGAACAAAGTGGGCTTTTAGACTTTGCTTTCAGGATTTAGCTTTCCCCCCTCATTTCTACCCAGAAATACTAAAATATGACATCACCATGCTTCAGAAGTAATATCTTAGTCTTTAATACTTACAATTACTATTGAAAGCAGACTTACTGTTGTATAGATTTCCAGTAGTTAGGATCTGAATTGGAAACCCAGTTCTCAACCTTTTCCTCCTCTACTTTGGCAAGAGTTTGGTTTAAATTGGCGTAAGAATTCTGCACAAAATAGACAAAACGCATCAAATGATTTCAGATTTTTCAGCAACTGTTTCTTCTAGTGGTTTGTGATTGAACCAAGGTCCTAAGAAAGACAGAAGTGTGTGTTCTTTCTTACATATGGGTAATATGACCAGGATAGTATGGAAATTATTGAGTTACTGTGATAGGTGTCACCCTCTGACTCTTTGAGTTTGCAAACCACCCAACACAGGTAGGATATGAAGACCAAATGACTTAAAGTGGCTTATGGTAGCGTTTCCAAGACACCAGATTCCCTCCAACCAACTTAGCTCTCTACAAGCTCCAGTGACTACACTTTTGGTTTCGAATAATTGTTTTATTTATTGCGCTGTCAGTAAGTTTCAAAAGATTAAAGTATAGGAACATAGTTGCAAAATACCACTCCAATATGAAAACAATAAAAGCCTTGCTAGCTTGCTTGGCATAGTCTGGCCTAATTAACACAAAGGCTACATTTTTTCTAGCTTTACTCCCACCACTCCCATCTGATGTTAGCAATCCAAAGCATGGCTAATTCTCCTTTTCTCTTTCTCCCGTCTTTCCATATCAAAACACATTTCCCACACATCCCTCCTTCTGAAGGATTTCAGCCAGTCACGGCATAGAATACAATGCCTATCAAACTTATTTCCGTTCCCATACTACAGGTTGTTTTGACTACATATACGATCTTCCACCCCACACCTGCTTTTGAAGGTCACAATTCCTTTAGAATTGGAAACCCAGAAGATAAGTTGGTTTTTAAAACATAGTGCAGGAAAATGTGGAGAAATACACTGTTCACTTTAAGGATAAAGTATGTGTGACTAAGACACCAGCTTACTAAGTGTATGGATAGCCTGCAAGACATATGGAATTGCATATATTTATAGCTCAACATAAGTCCCCCAAACATACCAACCTTTTCTTTTAGAAGCAGTACAACGCTTTGGTTCTCTCCAGCAATTATTTTAACCATCTCCTTTGAGACAACACCTTCTGTAACAAATAGGAAAGACTTTACAAAATGCTACTTACTGTCTATTCTTTACAAACTCTTCTTTGTAAAGTAGTTTATGAGACCTTAAATAGGAAAACAAGGAAGTCTAAATACAGCAGGGAGATAAACTCACATAGTATCATCAGACAACACGACATGAAAAGGTGCTACTGTCTCAAACGTTATGCACTTATAAAGCATTCTGACCAAAGACTGGAGTGTTCTCCTCAACTACAATATTTACAGACATAAGCCAAAGATACAATTACCAACTTTAACTGATGCCTCCTCCCCTCGTACATGTCTGTTCCTGTTTCCTAAATCTATTTGGACAAATTTTATTTTAAACACCTTATTTTATTGCAACTTATGATTGGTTCTAAATTTGGAATATTATTGATTGCTACCCATACACAAATATTTGCATATAGAAATAATAAGCATGATTTACTTGGGATTATTTTCTGTCCATCCATGGTCAAGTTCAGAGGAAGTGGTATCCACTGGTCACTGTTTTTTCCATTTCCAAGCTGCCCTTCTGCTCCAGATCCAAAAGAGAAGACTTCTCCCAACTTTGGGACATAGACAAGCGTATGCCACCTATTCACAGATTAAAACAGATTGTATATGTAGGTGCCATTGTATATGTAGGTGCAGCAGGAGAAGGAAAGAGAAGCTCAGAAATCTTATCAATTCTATATAAGACCTGTTACGGGTGCTTCCACTTTCGACTAACTGGGTTGTGTCTGAACTAAATGATATATTTGTACTAAGTATGGGTTATGGGTTACCATTTCACATGTAAACAGGGGCTGCTTCCCCCAGATTATCCCTTTACCAAATCAAGCAAAAAGCCAGTGTCCATTTTCCACTGCTGCTTAAACATTGCCCTAGAGAAGAGCTGAATTTACACTGCTGTTTTAAAAACAGTAGGAACGCTTTTGGTGAAAAAACACACACAACACTGTGTTCTTTTGGTGACACAACCTTGTCTATGTTCTCAGGATTGACCAGCAGTATATGTGATATGTCTTGTGGCTGATATTTTCACAAATAATAATCTGTTTGAAAACAAAAAAGAGCCTTATTTCTTAAAAATAAAAAATGTTTCAGAATTACAATCTGTCAAGTTTTTCCAACAGGTGGCTAAAATCTCATTTTCTTTGCTCTTCTTTTTCTTTGCAGTT
This sequence comes from Furcifer pardalis, assembly GCA_030440675.1. Lineage (NCBI taxonomy): Eukaryota > Metazoa > Chordata > Lepidosauria > Squamata > Chamaeleonidae > Furcifer > Furcifer pardalis. Next base: position 89,499,899 of record CP126892.1, read on the forward strand.
TAAGTACATATAGTTCTTTTATATATGTCTGCATGGACACTGATGGCACAGTGGTTAAACTGTTGTGCTGCAACCAAATGTTGTTAATTCAATCCTGGCCAGGGATCAAGGTTGACTCAGCCTTCCATCCTTCCGATGTCGGTAAAATGAGTACACAGCATGTTGGTGGGGGGAGGAAATGCTAATTGACTTGTGAACCAATGGGAGAGTGAACTAAGTGCTGTGGGGTGGTATGTTTTTACATACATTCTAGCAAAAACATTCGAGTTTACAGCTTTTTCACACGGACATCTTAGCATTGTCTAACAGTAAAGCTCTTAGCAAACTTACCTCACACCCGTGTCTCTAAGACTCTGATGTAACATCAACTTTTACAAATTCAAAGTTCTCTAAAATGAAACCCTCTTCCCTTATACATAGAACAGCACCTCTGTGACCAAATAGTAAGTACACTGGGTCAATCAGCATGTAGTTCCTTTGTCCAGCAAATTATCCCCTTGAGCAACTCTTTCAACAAACTCTTCTGGCAATATATCCTACTCACCACTGGCAAAACCCTAACATTCATCATACATACCAGTACAAATTTACACATAAATGTATATATGATATGGAATCACTACACCATTTCTGAATAATGACTAAGGACTTCTGTTTCTTAATGTTTTTTGTCATATACAGATATATGGTGACAGTAATATTTTCCTGATTTCACATGATGAAAAGTTTCACCTTGATGCTATAAACCAGTGATAGCAAACCAGTGGTGGGCATGGGCCGGTTCACCCCGATTCGCCCGAACCAGTAGTAACAATTCTGAGTGGTCTCCCCAAGGGGGGGAGGGAGTAACTTTTCTGGGAGACCACCCGGGGTTGTTACTTTTTCTTTTTTAGGTTCAGCCGCCTCTTCACTCACCTGACAGTGCAGCACAAAATGGCTGCTTGGTCAGTGCGCATGCATGTTAAGATACCAATTGATTTATATGCGCATGCATCAATTGGTATCTTAAAATGCATGCACACTGACCAAGCAGCCATTTTGTGCTGCAGTGTTGTATGGCTGTTGAGGCCCTGAGCAACCTCCTCGGAGGTGCGGCGGCTGAGTCCCTTGCTCAAATCACCATGTGCCGCCGCCAGGCCCTGCCGCACCCCACCACCGCCAGGCCCTGCCGCACCGCACCGCCACCAGGCCACGCTGCTGTTGTCAGCCAGAGTGAGTGCCCTGCCGCCTGCTCCCCAGTGTAAGTGACTTGCCTTTGGGTGTGGGCACTCCAGCTGTTCTTAGACTTTAATTCCCAGGAGCCCTGATCAACAAGAGTGCTGACTTGGATTTCTAGTAACTGAAGTCCAAGAACACCTGGAATGCCAAGGTATGCCATCACTGCTACAAAACATTTGGAAGAACCTGATGTTTCTTACCTTCCACAGGCGACCTGAGACACGTGAGCACCAAATAGCTCTGCAACAAGACGTGGTAACAGCTCATTGCGTGTAGAGTTGTGGCCAAGCTGTCCATGGCTGCCAGCTCCAAAAGTACTGAGCAATCCATCCTTGTTAGAAAGAGAGAGAAAAGTACAGTCAAACCTTGCTTAGTGAGCGACTCACTTAGCGAAAAACTCGTATAACGAGCGAGCTTTTCAAAAAAGCGATTGGACTCGCATAACGAAAATTTTTCCATGGTCATATGGCAGGCATGACTAGCAGGCATAAAAATGTTTGCTATGTGAGTCAGACTTTCCCTATGGAAACTCTCGCATAGCGAGTGTTTCTATGGCGGAAAACTCACATAAAAAAAAATTTGCTATGCGAGTTGGACTTTCCCTATGGAAAACTCGCATAACGAGCGTTTCTATGGGGAAAACTCGCATAACAAAAAAAATTTGCTATGCGAGTTTTCCCCCTAAAAAAGCTCGTTATGTGAGTTTTTCCATAGGAATTTTCACTATGCATAGCGAGCAGCCTCGCAGAACAAATTAAGTTTGTTATGCGAGGTATGACTGTAATGACCTATTGTTAGTTGTTAAGACACTGAACTTGACAATTAGAAGGTCGGAAGGTAAGCAGTTCGAGACCCAAGTACTACATAGCAGAGTGACCTCTCATCATCTTTCCCAGCTCCTGCCAACCTAGCAGTTCGAAAGTAAGAAATTGCAAGTAGATAAAGAGGTACCGCTCCGGCAGGAAAGGTAACAGCTTTCTGTGAGCTAGTCATGCCTGCCATATGACCATGGAAACATTTGCAGATGCAGACAATGCTGGCTCTTTGGTTGTTAATAGAGATGAGCCTACAGTTAAATAGTGTTCCTGTAATCATTGTTGTTTTGGAGCACTGCGGGAAATGTAAATGATTGCCTACTGCTATGTATCACTTATATAGGAGAGGAGCTAATAAAGGACAGTTTGTTGAGTTTCTTCAAACCTATACTTAGACACAACCTCTCTGAAAATGTAATATTATGTCTATGTCTGTGCGGCTGTAGAATGAATACACATATTTATATCATGCTGTGTATACATTTCTATTATATGTTGTTTTTACAAGCACCCAAAACAGAGCACTGTTTGTTGTTGACTATTTGAAATTGTATTATGCTTCCCCACACATTCTGAAATTTCAACAGGTGTTCTTATCTTTACAATCATAAAGTCTATGTCTCAAGTTTATTATTTGTTTTATTTTTATCAAAGGAGCAACTGAAATGGTCATATTCCCAGTACTGAATTCTGCAACAAATAGCAAATGTCTTTCAGTGTTTTTAGGAATTTTAAGGGTTTCTAGTTTAAACATTGGGGATTTTATGTACGCCACCCAGTCACACATCGATTGGGGTGGCTATACAAATTGAATAAATAAATATAAAAATGCTGTGCATGTATAGGATTATATTATACACCCAAACTTAAACATGAACAGGGGGAAAAATAATTTATTCACCATAAATTAAAATCTTAGGCTGATTGCTATACTGTATTTAAAAGTCTAACAGGAGATCACAAGAGACAGAGTGTGACTAGCACTCTGTGACTCTTGGTCAGGGGTAGGCAACCTATGGCCCAGATCTGTCCCATAGCACCAAATAACTTGGTCCACTGCCCTCACTCCTGCCACTGCCGGAAGTGGCAGAAACAGTGATAAATGTGTTTATGACAGTTGTGGACTTGTTTTACGGCAGCGTTTACAGCACCGGGGAGGGGACAACACACCGCTAGTCTGGCCCCCTCAAATGATGAGGGAGTGTCACTTAGCACCCAACTTAAAAGGGTTGGCAATCCCTGCACTTGGTAGTAATGTCTACTATAGAGATGGCTAGGTTGGTCAGTCTAGCCTAGAGAGGCTTTATGGGACATTCCTCCCAGTCCATGAAAACCTGAGAAGAGAGAAGGATGGGAAAATGTGTGTGGCTCAACCTCACAGTTCTCATAGCCACCCCAACTCACCAAGCTTCACTCTCGTTTCCCTCTCTGAGTTGGGGAAGTGGTAGAGAAGAGAAGCCAACAGTAATGGATAAGTGGCTCTTTCAGGTGATGGCCAAGTTCTTCACTCTTCTTTGTGTATAGCAGTGTTTTCCAACATGGGGCCCAGGCCCCACCCAGAAGCCTCAGTCAGTACATTGGCTGATCAGTGCTTTGGGGAATTGACTTAGGCTTCTGGGAACTGAAGTCCAAAAACCAAAGGTTGGAAAACACTGGTGTATAGTGTTAAATTTAGAAGGACAGCTGCTCATTATGACAGTCCCTATAACCAGCCTCCCATCTTGTAATGGGAATGTTCAATTGGTCCATTAAAATTGAACCATTGTACTGTAATCTCATCCCCACTTCTTACATAACAAACAAACAATTTATCACACCCACCTCCCCTTAAAACATTGTTCCTCTCCAGGTCTCCAAGTCCTTAAGTGCTACATTCCTGAAGCATGCAAAGAAAGCCATGCTAGCTTTCAAAATACAAGTTATAAAACAAAAATTTCATTTGCCAAATGCAGGCTGGACAAGTTTATCTTTTTGTCTTAAGGAAGCACTGTGTCTAGATACAGAATCAGTGTCTCGCTTAGTGAAGTCTTAAAACAGAAGATGCATAGAAATGTTAAAATTATTAAGCTGCTGTATGATTAAAATTAGGCAAACCTTTGAGAGAACTGCAGTATGTTCTCCACCACATGATATGATCACTGTCTTCATATGTTCCATGGCTGTCACATATGTAGGTCTGTATCTGTCTGTAGGATTAACAAAAGATGAAGTAAAACCATGTCAAGAGTTTGTTGAGGCAACCTGCCAATTAAGTCGTCACCATAATCAAAACAGATTTTTTTTTACCTGAAGTATACTAAGGAGGTCATGCTGGAATAAAAAATGGCTGACCCCAGACAGGGCAGAATGGTTGTCTGGCTGTTGAAGCTGACTGAGAGAGCACAACCCGGCCCCTGGCTTGAAAAAGGTTGGGAACCCATGTCTTATAATCTATTGTTGTACCTTTCATTCAATATGCTTGTCACTATATCTTAATAATAGCACAAAAAACATTGTTATGTTGATTATAAGTCATGGCAACTCCTTCCTGAGTTTCCTGGGTACTTAGAAGTGGTTTACCATCTTCTTCTTCACTTTGCCCAAGGCTACACAAGCAGGTTGTTCTCCTGGCAGGCACAGTGAGAAACTCAGCTCCCAACCTCTGGCTCCATAGTTAGGTCACGGGGAGAAGATATTTTAGTTTTATCAGCATACCTGCTGTGTTGATTAATGGCGGGGGCAGGGTGGGTGTGTCACAGGGCTGGAACTATCCTCAACTCTGGAACTATATTTGTAAATTATTTTCCATAGAGGCATTGAATTGATAGCAGAAAGGGTTTTTTTGGGGGGAGGGGGCTAGAACTATACTTTCTGAGCAAAGGATGAGAGTTATTTCAGGACTTCAGGCACAAAACGGGAAAATCTTGAAAGGCTGTTGTCAGAAGATAGTATTGGGATACATTGGACTTTCCAAACCTGACATCCTTGGATGATCTGGCTTGTAGTTCTCATTATATCCAGAAAAGTAAGAGGGAAATGAGTGTTGTATTCCAGTATATTCAGAGGTTGACAGTTTGGGGAAAAGCTAACCTGGTTTTATGTATACAGTATTAACAGGATCATGACGACCACTTTTCCTGAAGCATGTCTGAGATACACGATACATCCTACTTATAGAATTAGCCTCACCTTTGGTGTCTCCAAGGCCCAGCTGTCCAAAGGTGTTCTTGCCCCAAGAATAGACAGACCCAGACAAAGAGAGGGCCAAGCTATGAGCCGATCCAGCTGTAATCTTGGCCAAAGGGATGCCTTCAAGATCTTGTACTAACTGTGGCTGCTCAAAGAAACTGCCTTTTCTGTTTATTCCGAGCTGACCATATTCATTCTGACCCCAAGCGAAAAGTTCTCCTCCTTAATATAACATGAAAGCAAAAAACAAAGAAATACAAAAGGTGTTTGCCCCCTTTACATATAAGTTTCAACTCTGTTGGTCTCACAAGAGGACATACAGGCAATTGCAGGGAAGAATACCTAAGTAGCAAAAGCAGAGGGTTGGGCACCAAACCGTAGAGTTGGATATGACAGGCTTTCGAGCAAGGGTGACCCTTATCTTTACCCTTTTTAAAACATTTGTAACTTATTTTCTTTTAAAACAGCATTCCCTGACTGCTTTTACCATTTAATCATTTGGCGGATTGTTTTTAAAAGTTATTGTAAGCCTTCAGTGGCATTTCATGCAAAGCAAAGCAGTGACTTACATACTGTACTTTGAAACAAATTAATGATATGAAATGTGCTTAATACCTTTTGAAAATGCCATGGAATGATGGTCACCACACGTAATTTGAATGATTTGCTTGTTCCCCAATTGCTGCAGCAATCTGTTTTTTTGAAATGCACAAAAAGTTTTGCAGTTAAACACTGAAATTTTTTTCATTTACAATTTCAACAAGTGATAGGAAGTAAACACTCATCTTTTCAATGTGGACATTATAAAATAATTCTGTGAGGTTTTTTCCTCAAGATGGGAGCAAAGGAGTGTACACTGTAGAGTGGTATCTTGCTTAAAGAGCATAATGAGTTCCACTGGATTGCTCCTTAAGCGAGTTTGCTCTTCAAGCAAAACACCATTGTAAGTGACCAATTGCGACTTCTGGCCGGGGGGGGGGGGGGGGAGAGGCGGAGGCGGCATTTCAAACCCCAATTTAGTTGCTAAGTGAGTTTTTTGTTGGTTTTAGTTGTTAAACAAGATGACTATTCAGAGAAAATTCTGCTCTTTAAGCAAGTTAGTCTCTAAGCGAGGTGCTCTTTATGTGAAGTTTTACTGTAATTCCTATTTTGTGTTTGACTAAGTTTGAACTTTTTATCACCCAGTTTGAATTGCCCATGGTGGGAACAAAATTATTCTCAGGTTTTTTGATCCATACAAACATCAACTTCCCAGCAGCCTTTACAAATGCCACTTGAAATGTTGGCAGAGGAGAAGTTAGGACTATTTGTTGTCTCTGGGATGTTGACCAGGAAGTGACCCACACACTGTGATCACGGAGCCATCTCCTGCGGCACATATGAAACGCAACATGCAGGATTTAACACCAGGACTGCAATGGACTGCAGCAGCCTTGAGGACATTAACAAGGTGTCCCTTCACAGCCAGTCCATCTAGCATGGCACGTTTCGCCTCCATGACTGTTGGAAATCAGAAGTAGTTTCTCCTCTGCTCATTTTGCCGTTTTATATCCATAAATCAGATGCAAAAACAAAACAAAACAACCAGCTGATTTATAGCCATGATGTAATGGAAGAATTCTTACCTTGGTGTTGATTTAATACTTCTAGATGAGTTATCGTGCTCATAAAGTTTTCCTTCTGATGAGAGAATAAGGAGATGAGAAGCTTGGCAGTCTAGTGCATCCACACTGACTTTCTTTTTTAATTCAAAACTTTCTGCAAGGATAAGCAAGACAACAGTTGTCATAATCTTAAGGCTGATATATGAATTTTTATCATGTTTTTCTATGTTTAATCTTCTAAGACACTCTGGGAATTGCCCTGGGACTGTGAAGCTTACTCAAGGTCATGCATGTTGGCTCTGTCTTCTGGCATGTACAGTGGAGAGTCAAACTTCTAATTTCTGGTTTCACCACCACCACCTACTACTACTACTACTCCTACTACTACTCCTACTACTACTTCTTCTCCTACTTCTCCTTCTTCTATGTCTAGGCCAAAAGTGAAACTTACAAAATGAAGGCACCTTTGCTCAATGGTTCAGGAAGCTAGCAAAAGCTGTTGATGAAAATCAAAGCCAAGATCATCCACACGATGGTATAATTGCAAAAGCAATCAGACTTATATACTGCCCCATATCGCTTAGTGCATTCTCTGGGCAGCTCACATACTAATTACCATTTTGCCCAAAACAGGTTGGGTATGCATTTTACCAGGCACAGAAGGTTGGAAGGCTAAGTCTGTCTTGAGGTCTGGTCAGGATCAAACTCACAACCTTATGGTTGCAGCACAGCAGTTTAACCACTGTGCCATCAAAGCTCCGTTTACTTTGTAAAAACAGTGGAAAAGCAAGCAGGGGAGGAAAAAACCCACCCACCCCAAATAAACTCATTTGAAATGTGATGTTGGAAGATATTTACAAATAACACAGACCAACAAAAAGACAACTAAATGGGTACTCAGTCATGTCAAGCCTGAACTATTACTACAACAAAAAAGAATAAACTGAGCCTATAATACCTTTTGCATACAGCAAGACAGAACTTATTGGAAAAGATAGTGTTGCTGGGAAGAGTTGGGGAGGTGCAATAGAAAGAGAGTAAGACCTAACATGAGATGGGTTGATTTAATAATGGAAGCTACAACTGTTGGTTTACAAAATCTCAACAAATGGTAATGGTAATGATGGGACATTTTGGAGCTCATTAATTCGTAGTCAGCATATGTCAGAAGTGACAATGATACTGTTTATGAGGATGGAAGAAATGGAGAAGGAGAAGGACAATAGAAATAAAGGAAGACCTAACATGAGATGGGTTTACTCAACAAAAGAACCACAGTTTTTAGTTTGCAAGATTTCAGCCCAGCTGGCAATGATAGAATTTGGAATTCCTTAATTCATACAGTAACTGACAGAAGTGACTTGACAGAAATTCTTCTTCTTCTTTCTGACTCAATCCAACCCTGGACTGCAAAAATGAAGCCACCTTCATGCCTTTGTCGTTGACCAAAGAGCCTTCTTTAATATTGTGGACAATTTTTACATTTTTGAACCACAATCAGGCATACCTTGAGCAATGGTATTGAAGGCTAATCTTTCTCATACCCAATCAAACCAAAGGAACTTGACAGAAATGACAGGACATAATAAGTCTTTTTAAATTACAGTACCAAGGAATAATATTCAAGAGCGGTGAAAAAGGTGAAGTACTGACCAACTAACTGGAGAACTGTTTTACCATTTTAGCAATAAAAATGTAGCATATGGCATGACAGTATCTATCACATTTTTTTAATGAAGGCCCTATTATCCACCCCAAGTCAAGGTGTATAACTGAGGAGGAACGTCTGAGGCATTAAAGGAATATTTTCATTCATATTGATAAGAGTCTCTCTGTTCCCAAGATATGCTTGGCAACTGATAAGGAGCCCAGATTTCCAGAAAACAGTTAACAGAGGAAGGAGAAAGTACTTTAAACAGCACAGATGTTGAGATAATAGAAACGGTATCCTCTGAGATACTTAAAGGTATTTCTATTTAGGAGAGTAGCAGCATCACTAAAATTAAGATAGTAACTGTAGCACAATATAGAGACTGGATTATGGACCTACAGAGTACTATTTTAAAGATGCATTGGCAATTCAATCATACTAATGTTACTTAAGAGCAAGTCCCACCCACTTCCCTCTGCTACCTAGCAAGTGTCATTATAAAACCTTTGGAACTAAGCACTCTCTAGCCTTCTATTTCCATCCATGTGTGCTCCAAAGTAATTGTCTCTGAAATGTCCCTGATAAGTACATTTTGGACTTGTTTTGCTATCTCAAGCCTACACCCTTGTATTCAAGAGTCTCTTTGTTGCATTTGTAGACCAAGAGAAGGCATTTTATAGCATTGACAGTAAGTTGCTACGACAAATATTAACCCAATATGGAGTAAATGAACATCTTACTAGACTATATAAAAGTTTATATAGCAACTGCAGAAGTGCAGTTAGAATGAGTCATGGAATATCAAAAGCCTTCACTACAACATGTGGAGTGAGGCAGGGAATGCATACTATTGCCATTAATTATCACCTACATAGACAGCAAAAGCAAAAAAATGAAATAAAATAGCCAAGTCAATGAATGGAAACAATATCAATGAATTTCTTTTTGTAGATGATCAGGCACTGATAGCAAGTACAGCAAAGGAATTATAGGAACACCTTATGTCCATGAACCTAGAATGCAGCATAAATAATATGAGAATCATTAGAGAGCACTGCGGTAATGACAACTGGAAGGAAACAGAGTACAGTACTGTACTGTACTTTAAATATTGAAATAGAGGGAACAGGTATAAAATAAGTAGCAGAGTTCAAATACCATGGAACATTTACTTAACATGGCAAAATAGATGAAAAGATTTAACTTACAGTGTAGTAAAGCAAACCAAATATTGAGACAGTTAGTTCCGTTCATAAAACATAGAGCAATACTGAACAGCATGAAGAAACATCTCATTCAATGCATATTCATTCCTACTTTATATTATCAGTGCCAAACATGGACTCTTAACAAATGAGATGAGCCCCTAGTCTGACACACTGGCTTTTGAACAAGGGGCAGAGAAGGGGTGCCCAAACTATGGCCCACGGGTGGATCTGGCCCCCAAAACCAATTCATCCAGCCTGCACTGCCCTTGCTGCTCCTGGAAACGGAAGTAAAATGCACCTGTACGAGCACATTTTACTTCCACTTCCAGGAGTGGCAAAGGCATTGTGGGCCTGATGAATTGGCATTGGGGCCAGACCCAGTCTATGGGCCGTAGTTTGGGCACTCCTGGTATAAGCAGAGAAAATGGCAGCCTAAAAATCTCTCTCATCCTGTTGCAAAACAGATGGCAAGGTGCTGCTCGTGACCGGCCTGTGGCCCAAAGAGTTTGGGCACACCTGGAGTAGAGGATTTTTCAACCTTTGGATCAGTGATGGGATGTAACAGGTTCGCACCAGTTCGCCAAAACCGGTAGTTACTTTTACAAATGTCCCGGAGAACCAGTAGCAGCTTTTGGGGGGAACCACCTTCAGGGCTTACCTTTTCACTGGTGTGCATGCATGTCTAAAGTGCTTGGCACATATGCACGGGCTCCTTGCTGTCCTCCCAAGCGGGGAGGAGGAAGAGAAGCTGCTAGCCTGAAGCTCCCTATAGCCTGCTCCCCAGGGTAAGTGACTCACCTTTGGATATGGTCTGTCTGTGTGTATTAAATTTGTGTATTTAATTCCTTTACCTATATTTACGTACTACCACAGTTCCTAAAAAGGCCTGGCAGCTGGCAGGCCTAGTGGTCTGGCTTGGAATTTTTAAGCAAAGTCTTGGAGTTACCTAATCAATAAGCTACACCTGTGCTGTTCCAATTGCTGTTCCAATTGGAGAACCCTTAAGGAGATACAGCTGTTTTACATTTACATTAAGGCATATTATCCTAGATAACTGGTTAGGCAAAGACTTAGTACCTAACTTCTTTAACTGTTAAAAAGTTCCAAAATTAAGCCATCTTGTGGTGAGTTCATTCTGTAGTTCCTTCCATCTGACCTAGTGTGAGAAAGATTAGCCAGAATAAGCTTTAAGCTCTGGTTTAAAAGCTCTGGTTGATTTGTGTTTGGTGGGTGGGTGTATTTTAATGTATTTTTTATTTTATTTATTTAAAGGTTTGTGTTGTGGGTGGGTGGGTTGAGGGGTATGTGTGTGTGCGTGCTTATTTTTATTTTATTTTTTTCTTTGCCCCCGCCCACATCATGATGTCACGATGTTGGCTCCACCCATGATGTCATGACATTAGCTTTGCCCACACTGTGATGACATCACGGTGGGGTAGTAAAATTTTTGACATCCCACCACTGCTTTGGATCCCTGGATATTCTTGGACTTCAATTCCCAGGAGACTCGATCAGTACGTGCGCTGACTTGGGCTTCTAGGAACTGAAGTCCAAGAACACCTGGGGCCCCAAGGTTGAGAAAGATGCTCTTTAGATTCCCCCCCCCCCCAGTCCTTCCCATTTTCGGAAACCGGCTACTCACTGGGACTCCTAGGGGGGCTCCGACAGCTTCCCTTCTCCGCTCTCTCAAAGGCCACCACCTCCCTGTCCGCCTTCACCACCACCAGGCTGCCCCGTCGGCAGCGGAGCTGGCGAATGGACCCTGGCAGGTCCTCCTTGAAGAGGCTGGGGTCGTAGCCGGACTTTGGCCACACGAGCAGCGCGGCCCTGGGCCGGGGAGGAGGAGGAGGCTGCGGAGGCGGCGGAGGGTCCAGCCGGGGACCCCTCTTCTCCCTGGGGGGCGCCCTCCGCTTGGGCGGCCTCGGCGGCTTCTGCGCCGCTTTCCTCATCGGCGGCAATCCAACCGGTCGAGCTACCGGTCTAACTCTTCTGCCTGGCAGAGAAGCAGCCTCCACTACCACCACGCCGCGTCCTTTATATCTTTTTTCCCCCCGCCGAAGCGACCCCTATTTATCTTTCTTGCTCTCGAAGTGCCAGGTTGGCAGGAGCTGGGACAGAGACGGGTGCCCACTCCGCCGCGCGGTGCTCGGGTCTCGTACTGCCGGCTTGCCTGCCTCCCAAGGCGAGCGTCTTAACCGCCGAGCCACCGCAGTCCCTCTGCTCAGGGCTTGCAGGCGCCGAACCCAAGCCCGAGCCGGTGCCCGCCTGCCTCTCCTTAAGGTCCCTCTGACGGTCAGATTCTGACCCTATATAATGACCGCGGTTGGCCCGTGAGGGAGATCTTTGGGGGCGGGAAAAAGATTCATCTTCTGCCTTCCAGTTTCTGCTGCTTGTTTTCTGGTCACTTTCGAAACGTAGCAGGGGGTGGACCTGGCGGGGAAATGGAAACTGACGGGGACGGATATTTTCCTTCTCTCTCTCTGTGCCAAGGGAGAAGGCGGGGAAGTCCAAACAGGCTCGCCGAGGTGTGCCACAGCTCCACCGAGACCGCGCCTCTGGGTAAAGGTAAAGGTCTCCCTTGCTCCAGTCCAATGCTAGTCGTGTCCGACTCTAGGGGGCGGTGCTCATCTCCGTTGACAGCCAAAGAGTAGTGTTGTCTGTGCCTGCTGACATTTCCGTGGTCATAGGCGCACAGACTTGCTGGTTACTTTTCCCGCGGAGCGGTACCTAATTATCTACTTGCAGCTCCCCCGGTGGCTTAGTGGTTAAGAAGCTGAGCTGGAGACTAGAAGGTCGAGTTTCAATACCCGAGAGCTGCAGTTGAGGACATGAAAGGAGCCTCATTCGCGCGTCCCCTGAGCGGAGAGTCTACAGCAAAAAAACCTTTCAACCCAGAGTAATATCTGACGCGCAATTACTGTATTATTTATCTACTTGCAATTTCTTGCTTTTGAACTGCTAGGTTGGCAGCAGCTGAGACTGATGAAGAGAGCTCACTCCATCACACAGCACTCGGATCTCAAACTGCTGACCTGTCGACCTTTTGGTTGTCCAGTTCAGCATCTTAACCATTAAGACATTGGCTCCACCTGCTCCTCTGAGGGAGTCCCAAATACAGGAATGAGGCAATACCTTTATTGCAGGGATTCTCAACCTGTGGCTCATGGCACCGTTTCATGTGTCCCCCCCCCCCGCCAACTGCCTCCACCACACCAGGAAGTGCCATGTGGTGGAGGAAGGGCAAAATGGCCACCACCACCACCACCACCCCGCTTTAAAAGGATGAGAACTATTGGATCCTGACAAATCAAACATTACACAAGATTTTATGATTCAAGGCTACTCCAGTAGCAGCAGCAGCAGCAGCAGCTTCTCATGCTTTATGGTGCTTGTCTCCACCACTACAACATATCGGGCAACACACCATGTTGTTTCTTTAGCAATAAAGTTTAACAGGGACAGAGTGCTAACTCAATGCCAAATCCGTTCCTTTCTCATACTGACTTGGGACCTGCAATGGTGTAGTTCAGTCCAGGCACACACTAATTACTTGAGGAGAGTGCAGTCCTAAATTTGCATTCCATTCTTTTCTGGAGATGGTGAGGATTGAACCACCAATCTTCTACAAATAAAAAAACCACCCTTTACCACTTTTCCTCAAGCTTTCAATCTTAACCCAAGTTAGACCTTTGGTCTGTTTTAACCCATTATTCTCAACAGAGTCGGATGAGGGTTTTTAGTCAGGACACTTTGGTAGCTCTGACTGAGTTATAGGAGAATCTTTTTGCTTTTCATTTTGAACTCCAGCTTCCTAGCAAAACTAGGAAGGCTGTGTTCTGGCTCTTGAGAATAGCTAATTTTAGTGTCATCATGAATAAACCAAGGCTTTGTAAAATGTAATGTTGTACTATGCCTTTTATTTTTTGGGCTTTTAGCTCAGGATCGTGTTGTTTTTAAAACAACCTTGCAAGATCATCCAAAAGATATTTTGGCTGTGTGAGATTTGGACTCCTTGGATCTCATGGTTAACATCAATCCTCAACTCCCAAGAGTTACTACTTATAGGCTAAGAATAGCTGGATGTAAAGTAATGAGAGATATGCACTGAAAGATTGATTTAAATTGATATTGTGTAATTACTGTGTGAGCCGCCCTGAGTCAGGTTCCCTCAAAGGGCGGCATACAAGTGGGAAAATTAAATTAAATTATTACAATGGCTGAGAAAGCAGTATATTAACTTTCAGATGAAGTTCAGACTTTGGGTTTTATTCAGTGGTGGGATGTCAAAAAATTTACTAACCTACCGTGATGTCATCACAGTGTGGGTGAAGAAACATGATGTCATGGGCGGGGCCAAAGAAAAAATAAAATAAAAATAAATAAAATAAAAATAAGCACACACACACCTCTCAACCCACCGAACCACACACAACACAAACCCGTAAATTAAATAAATAAATAAATAAAAATTACATTAAAATACACCCACCCACCCCAAACACAAATCAACTCACCCACTCCAAACACAAACCCATCACTTACCAACAGTATAAATGCCTGGGCAGCACCATGTTGCAAGATGGATATGGTCATTGTACCAGTTCTCTAGGATAATATGCCTTAATGTAAATGTAAAACAGCTGTACCTCCTTAAGAGTTCTTTTTTTAAAAAAAAAATTTATTAGGCATTTAAAAAGAAATACAAAAATACAAAACAAAACAATCATAAAGATATATATAACCATGAAGATCATGTAACATTTTTCTCCAAACAATTCAATGTTACATTTGTCCCATTTCTTTGAACATAATCTTCTTCATGTTATCATTCACAACATTGACATCACCCTTGTGTTATTTACAATGTCCGGGGAATTCTGTATTTTCACAGTTTCCAAAAGTCATTCTGATCTTGTACAGGGGGTATGCCCTTTCCCCCCCCCCCAGAGTATAACTTATAAAAGGTTCCCAGATCCTCCAGAAATTATTACTTTGCATTTTTCCTCTCCTACAATTTAACTCCCAAGTAGGTTTTTCATTTAATGCCAAGTCCCACATTTGCTTATGCCAATCTTGTATACTTGTTTTTTCTTTACTTTTCCAACTTTTAGCTATACATTGTCTCGCAACAGTCAACATTATGGCCAGCAGTTCTTTATTGTCCTTGTTCATATCAAAATTATCAATGTCGGTTAGCAAAATTGTATCTGACCCCAGCCTAACTTGCACATTTAGTATATTCTCCAATTCTTTTTCAATTCTTTCCCAATAAGCTTTTAATGGATCACAACTACACCACATATGTTCGTATGTTCCCTTTGTTTTGTTACACCTCCAGCATATATCGCTTAGGTTATTATACATTCGATGCAAGACGACTGGGGTCCTATACCATCTCCATATTAATTTATGATTATGCTCTTTAACTCTAACCGACATTGTTCTCATTATCCTTCTTTTCCAAATCCTCTGCCATTTTGTTTCTGTTATCCTTGTATCTAATTCTTGTTCCCAGCTTTGTCTCAACACCTCTTGTATTTCTTGACTCTTATTCAAAATTTTATAAATTTTGCTTACTATTCCTTTAATTCCCATTTCCCCATTTCTAACTCTAGTCAAATTCCGTGCAGTCTCTATTTAAACCATCTTCCCATAAAAATATCTTATTCCAATTATTAATCTGAAGAATCTTGAACCAATCCAGTTGCAATTGCAAATACAGCTCGCGCCTTTTCTCCTGGTCTCTGCAAGTATTGACCCAGTCTTTCAATAATATTACTTTCTTTTCTACCAATATATCCCTGATCTTTTTATCAATTTTAATTGGAAAGTTCTGAAAATCCTCGACCTCTAAAATCGGTGAAATTCCTAAAGTAAGTTCTTTTCTCACTCTGCTCCATGTCTGTATTGTCGAATTTAGCATCAATCCCTGAGCCTTCTTTTTTCCTTTTTCCTTCCCTTCCCATAAAAACTGTGCCTTACCAAACTTTGAAAAGTCTTTCCTTTCAATTTTTCCCCACACTGTTTCTTCTCTAATTAATATTTTTATAATATTTCTTATTTCTATAGTATTTAGTGATGTTTGGAATCCCCAATCCTCCCTCTTTTTGTGCCACATACCACAACGATTTAGTTATTCTAGCTCCTCGATTTCCATTGCAGAATCTATTGATCATATTTTGATACTCATTCAACTCCCTATCTGTGTGTTTTAACGGCAAAACATCGAACAAAAAATTCAATTTGGGTAACAACATCATCTTACACAAAGCTATTCTACCGAAGCATGACAGACTTAATTTATTGTACTGTGATATTTTCTTTTCCATCTCTTTCTTTTGTCCGCCATAGTTCAAACCTTTAAGTTCCCCAGTTTTATCTGATAACATTACCCCTAAATATCTCATTTTCTGTGTAATCTGTACATTATAGGTCCGTTTTATTAATTCTTCATCCCCTTTATTTCCATTAATTAAAATCATTTCTGTTTTATCCCAATTAACTTTTAACCCCGTAACTTCCTCAAAGTCTTTCAAATGCTTATTAACCTTAGAAATAATTTTTGTTGGATGCTTCACCGTTATTAACGTGTCATCAGCGTAAAGACTTACTTTAGTCCCTTCAATTCCTATTATTTCTTCGTCTTGACGAATTGTATTTGCCAAAAATTCCATAGCCATGAAGAACAACGAAGGCGACAACGGACAGCCCTGTCTCGTACCCGCTTCTAATTTTATATCACTTGTGTAACTCTCATTAAATTTAACTCTTGCCGATCCTTGTTTATACAACTTTTTAATGACGCCTTGAAATTTTTCTCCAAATCCGTACAGTTTGATCATCTCATGAATCGTCCTCCATTGCAAGGAGTCAAAAGCTTTAAAGATATCTAATGCTAAAAAACCTACTTTTTCCTTCCTTTTTTCGGCTAAGTCCAATATGTCCACCACTCTTCTTATAAGATCTGACATATGTCTATCTTTCACAAACCCAGCTTGGTCTTCTTTAATATAATTGGCTATGAAACAATTTAATCTGTTTGCTAAGATCGTTGTAAAGATTTTTGCATCTCCTTAAGGGTTCTCCAATTGGAACAATAATTGGAACAGCACAGGTGTAACTTACTGATGAGGTAACTCCAAGACTTTGCTTAAAAGCCCCAAGCCAGGCCCCCAGGCCTTTTTAGGAACTGTGGTAGTACGTCAATATAGGTAAAGGTATTAAATACACATTAAAATACACACAGGCACACCACATCCAAAGGTGAGTCACTTACCCTGGGGAGCAGGCTATAAGGAGCTTCAGGCTAGCAGCTTCTCTTCCTCCTCCCCGCTTGGGAGGACAGCAAGGAGGCTGTGCATACGCGCTAAGCAATGTAGGCGTGCATGCACACCAAGTGCTTAGTGCACATGCGCAGTGGGGGAACCACTGAAAAGGTAAGCCCCAAAGGTAGTTCCCCCAAAAAGCTGCTACCGGTTCTCCGGGACACTGGGAAAAGTTACTGCCGGTTCTGGCGAACTGGTGAGAACCTGTTACATCCCATCACTGGTTTTATTAATCAGCATCTGGATAGCTCAGTGATTTAGAAGCAGCTAGGAGAGGCTGGACTTGATGATAAAAGTCCCTTCCAGCTCTGCAGTTCTAGGATTAAAGCCCCAGGATTTACCAACAAAAGACTGCAAATGGCATACAACAGGCATTAAAAAAGCTTTGCATAAGGACAGGTTTCACTTACCAGTAACTGTCGTTCTCCGAGTATGTTGTTTGGGGATTCACACTGATGGGTTCTGCGCCTGCGCTGAATCCGGAGCGGAGCTGGAAAGCTGATTGGATAAAGAGTTTTGAATGTGGGACCGCCCACCATGCCCAACCCCTTTAGGCGCCATTTCGCGCTCTCCCCTCAGTTTGATATTAAAGCTGCCCGCTAAGCCTAAGGCCATCTCAGGCCGGCAGCCCTGAGGGGAGGCAGGGTTGGGTTGTGTGAATCCCCAAACAACATACTCGGAGAACGACAGTTACTGGTAAGTGAAACCTGTCCTTCTCCTTCGTGTTGTTTGGGGATGCACACTGATGGGTGACTAACAAGCTCACTTACTTGGATGGTGGGCAGCCGGCGTCCTGAGATGTAGGAGAGCGCGATGGCATCATGGATGGGCGGTCATCAGCGAAGAGGATCGGAGACCAGCCGTCAGGATGGACCTGCCCCGTCTGACATCAGGGGCGGACCTTGTATCAACCCGGTAGTGGGTGATGAAGGTGGAGGACCTGGACCAAGTGGCAGCCTTGCAGATATCCTCCATCGGGATGCCCTCTAGGAATGCAGTGGAGGAAGCCAGTGTCCTGGTGGAGTGAGCCCGGACATGAGGCGGAGGTGGCAGGGATGACATCTGATAGGCCAGGTAAATGGTACCTGAGATCCATTTAGATAGTCTCTGGGCAGACAGAGGCTGTCCCTTAGTCTTGCCACCATAAGCCACAAACAGTTGTTTTGCTCTCCTGAAGGACGCAGTCCTCTGGGTGTAAAACAGCAAAGCCCTCCTGACATCCAACGAGTGCCACACTCTCTCTTGTGGAGACGAGGGATTCAGGAAGAATGCTGGAAGCGTGATGGCTTGGGCCAGGTGAAATTCAGTCAGGACCTTGGGCAGGAATGTCAGATCTGGGTGCAATACTGCCCTGTCAGGGTAGAACTTGAGAAAAGGAGGGTCAGACCGAAGGGCTGCCAGCTCCCCTGCCCGTCGGGCAGAAGTGATAGCTACAAGGAAAGCAGTCTTGTAGGAGACAAATTTAATGTCCACCGAAGCCATGGGTTCAAAGGGTGCCTTCGTGAGTGCGGTGAGCACTGTAGTGAGGGACCACTGAGGGGGTGGTATCTTCACTGGAGGATAGGCGTTGCGTAGCCCTTGAAGGAACCTTTTAACAGTTTTGTCTCTGAAGGCGGAGGACAATACTGAAGAAGGTGGGGCCTTGGCGACCACAGCAGCTAGGTGGACCTTTAATGATGAATGTGCGGATCCCAACTCGGCGAGGTGCAGGAGGTAGGACATGACATCCTGCAGGGATGCGGAGTCCACGGTGCGGTCGCTGGATGCTAGGAAGTCAGTGAAGCGACGGTACTTGGCATCGTAGGACTTCCGTGTGGAAGGTTTCCTTGACAGATCAAGGATCCGTGCTATGTTGGGCGGATAAGCCAGGCCGTCAGGTGTAGGCTCGGCAGATCGGAGTGAAGGATCCGACCGTCTTCCATGCGGAGGAGATTCGGATCGGTGGGTAGGCGGAGACGATCGCAAGCCAGGGTTTGAAGTAGTGGGAACCACGGCTGGCGCGGCCAGGACGGGGCAACCAGGATCGTCCAGGCGTTCTCCGCACGGATCCGTATCAGGACCCGTTGGATGAGAGGGATCGGTGGAAACATGTACAGCAGTTCGTGGTGCCACGGCACCATGAAGGCATCGCCCTCCGATCCGTGGCCGATCCCCGCTCGGGAGCAGTAACGGCGGCACTTGGAGTTGGTCTGTGACGCGAAAACGTCTAGGGTCGGTGTGCCCCACCGTCGGCACAGGCGGTCGAACACCGATTCGTCCAGTTCCCACTCGTGCATCGCCGTCCCTTTGCGGCTCAGGGAGTCTGCATCGGAGTTCAGGGTGCCCTGGATGTGGACACCTATGGGGAACACATGTACCTTCAGGCACCACTCCCACATCTGGACGGTCAGGTAGAGGAGGGAGAGAGACTTGGTCCCTCCTTGCCGGTTGAGATAGGCTAGTGTCGTGGTGTTGTCCGAGGCGATCTGCACCACACTGCCCGCGATCGACGGTCTGAAGGACCTCATCGCCTTCCACACCGCTAGCAGCTCGAGGAAGTTGATATGGTGGTCGGCTTCCTCGGGTGTCCATATGCCGTGAATCCGTAGTCCGCGGCAGCACGCACCCCATCCGTGGGTGCTCGCGTCGGTGGTGACTTGGATGGACGGTGCGGGAAGGGTGAAGAGTCTCCCCGCGGTCACATTCTGGTCCATTGTCCACCAGTTTAACTGGTCTCGGAGTTCGGGAGTCGGTGTGAGCCACTTCCCGAGGTTGTCGTGGGTGCCGTTGAAGGAGGAGAGGAACCACGACTGGAGGGAGCGCATCTTGAGTTTGGCGTGCGAGACCACCGCCGTGGTCGACGCCATGAGTCCTAGCAAACGGAGGGCGTCCCTCGCACGGACCCGACGTCTGCCCTGGATCCGTGCCACCACTGTGCGGATGTCGAGCAGACGTTTGGTTGGGGCGTAGGCTCTTAGAGCCAGAGAGTCTAGAACGGCTCCGATGTATTCTATTCGTTGAGTGGGGGTCAACTGGGATTTCTTGAAGTTGACCCGCAGACCGAGGCTCTGCATAAGGGCGAGGCAATGTGCAACGTCGTCCTTGGCTTTTTGTTGGGTCGGGGAGCAGATCAACCAATCGTCTATGTACGGGAACACCTGGACGCCTTGCAGTCGCAGATGAGCAGCCACCGGTGCCATGCACTTCGTGAATACCCTCGGAGCGGTGGAGAGGCCGAAGGGTAGGCATGTGTACTGGTAGATGTTGCCGCCCACCTGGAATCGGAGGAAACGACGATGTTCCCTCCTGATGGACACGTGAAAGTAGGCGTCCTTCAGGTCGATGACGGTGAACCAGTCCCCGTGGTTGATCAGCGGGAGGATGGAGTGAAGGGTTACCATCCGGAACTTCCTCGCGTCGATATGGTTGTTGAGAAGACGGAGGTCCAGGATGGGACGTGCCCCCCCGTCTTTTTTGTCCACAAGGAAGTATCGGGAGAAGAACCCTTCGTGAGACTCCGACGCTGCGACCGGCTCTATGGCGCCCTTCTCTAGGAGAGCTGTTAGTTCCTCCTGGAGCGGTGGGGATGGATCGGTGATGCGGATCCGTCCGACAGTAGGGCATCTCTCGAACTCGATCGCGTAGCCAGAGTCTAAGATGGTTAAAACCCATCGGTCTGTGGTGATGGCAGACCACGCCGATAGGTAGTCGGAGAGGGGGCGGTAGGGTAGAGTCTCGGTCACGGAAGAGTCAAACACGTTGTTTGCCCTTCCGTTCCGTACGCTTGCCAGTCTGAGGCCGTTGCTGGTAGCGTGGACGGTTGGGTTGTTGGCGCTGCCGGTAGGGCTGGTACCGGGAGTAGTCCCCTTGTCTCTGTGGCGGGCGAGGTTGATAGGATGGGCCCGCCTGAGACGTCGACGGCTGGTCCTGATGGTAACGGCCGGACCCACGGTGTGGAGGGCGGAGCTGTTTTATTGTGGCGTAGTCCCCTTTCAGCTCTCCCAAGGAGGTGTCGGTCTCCTTGGCGAAGAGGCCCTCGCCATCGAAGGGGAGCTCCTCCACGAGCCGCTTGACATCGTCCTGCAGGTTAGCCGAACGGAGCCAGGCGTGGCGACGGAGCTGGATGGCGGAGGCCAAGTTTTTTGCCTCCGACTCGGTGACGTGGCGGCCGGTGCGGATTTGCTGGAGGGAGAGGTGGTTGCCCTCCATGCAGAGTTTTTCAAAGTCCGCTTGTCGATCAGGTGGCAGTAGGGACTTGAACGACTCCGCTTGCTCCCAGAGTCGACACTGGTAGCCTCCCATGGCCGTCGCGTAGTTGGACGCACGGAAGGACAAGGAGGCATTGGCGTAGACCCTCCTGCCCAGTGCGTCCAGCTTCTTCCCCTCTTGGGTCGACGGGATGGGAGTGCTGCTGATCGGCGTCCGGTGTTGGGAGCCCTTGACCACTCGGGAGTTCGGTGCCGGGTGAATGTGCAGAAAGTTGGAATCGTCCAGCAGTCTGTACATAGAGTCCACTCTGTTGGATACGGAGTGCGAAGAGACCGGCTTCTTCCACACCTCCTTGGCCGCTTTCGCAATCTTAGGGAGCAGTCCGAGGCGGACGGGGACCAACTCCTTGCGGTCGGCCAAGCCGCAGACGACATCCTCACAGTCGTCCGGGGGAGCCTCCGCCCGAATCCCAAGTGTGGATCCGAGGCGAGTGATCAGTCCGGTGTAGGTCTTCAAATCCTCCGGCTGGGATCCGTGGACGGCGCCGATGTTGTCGTCCGGGGACTTGTCGACCGCAACCGGCGGTGGCTGATGCTGCTCCTCCTCCTGGTCCGACGAGTCGGAGTCTCCTGACCGCGCCGAGACGCTGGGCGGTGGCAGGTAGACCTCGGGGTCCGAGTCCGACCAGTACGGCCTGGCGGATCTCGGATCGCTCCCCGGCAAAGGCAGCTGGTACGGAGGGAGAGAGGCCTCCGACCGCGCCTGTTCCACCCTCTGCCGCTTCGGTGCGGGGCCCTCCTCACGGAGCGGTGGTGCTTCCGTGGCTGGTGGTGAGGGCAGAGGGCGCTCCCACGGTGTCGTCTGCGGGCCGTAGAGCTCGGTGTGCAGTTTCCGCACCATCGCCTCGATGTACGGGGCGATGAGGCTCAACTGGGGCGGCGGTTCGGTAGCCGGACCAGGAACCACGGAAGGACTGCGGAGGGAGGAAGACCTGTGCGGTGGTACAGGTGGAGGAGTCTCCGGCGGCGGTGGAGGGCTGTGGGCCCTCTCCGGCGTGGCGTCCCGGGCCTCGGTCGACATCCTACCCGGCGTAGGTGGAGCTGCGACCGGGGCGGATGCTAGGGAGCGTGGCGGCGAAAGTTGAGCCGGTGCCGGGGTCGGAGGAAGAGAAGACGAAGAGCTACGGCGCTTCTTTTTCTCTTTTTTATCCTTCTTCTTCTTCTCCTGCTCCTTCTTCCGCCTGAACAGTTCAGAGGCCGAGGGCCTGGAAGAAGAAGCGGAGGTTGAAGGAGCAGACGTGGAAGCGGCCTGCTCTGGAGCTGGGGGAGCCGGTGGTGCCAGTGCGGCCTCCATGAGGTAGGCTTGAAGGCGGTACTGGCGGTTCTTGATGGCGGCCTTCGAGAAGCCGCGACAGACTTCGCAGGTCTGGACCTGGTGACTCTCCCCGAGGCAGCGAAGACAACGCACGTGCCCGTCCGAGCTAGGGAACTTTCTCTTGCAGGACGGACACTGCTTGAACGCTGCCGCTGAGGCCATCCACCGAAGTAGATGGCCGAAGAGAAAAAATTATCCCGGCCGGGAGGCCCCGACACGAGATGTTGGTCTTTTTTTTTTTTTTTTTTTTTTTTTAAACGGCGGCTGAGGGCGAGCCCCAGCCACACGAGGACCAAGGGAACAAGTCCCCTAGTCCGAGAAAAATTGTAAAGTAGGAAAAATTGGAAGATTCTGAGACAATCTCAGCAAAGTACTCACAGCTTTTTTTCCAGGCTCCTGCTTGCGCAGCGGAAAAAAGCAAACTGAGGGGAGAGCGCGAAATGGCGCCTAAAGGGGTTGGGCATGGTGGGCGGTCCCACATTCAAAACTCTTTATCCAATCAGCTTTCCAGCTCCGCTCCGGATTCAGCGCAGGCGCAGAACCCATCAGTGTGCATCCCCAAACAACACGAAGGAGAAAGAAATTTACTCTGAGTTACAAACATACAGTGTGTATGTGTACACCTTACAAATTTTGAGCAAAAATATTTTATTGTGAGGAAGAAACTCAAAAGTTTGCTGTTATCATTGTCAAACAAGTTAAGAGTTTTAAGTCCTTAATGATATCCTGCAAATCAGCCCAAGATAAATAAATTGATCCAGATTGATTCCAAGACATAGAAATATATCCAGGGATAGTTATTAGACATTTTGAGTTTGCTACTTAGGTGATGACAATTTGGCATATTATGGGGAAAAGCTGGCAATAAGTAACACTCAAATAGAAATTATAAGTATTTCTTTTTGGACAAGTTTTGAACAAGAAGGGTAAATGAATTAATTACCATATTTACTGGTATATAAGACCAACTTCCCCCATAAAATACACTGGGAAAATGTATGTGCCTTGTAATGTGTATAATGGCCTATACTGGGCTATCTTGGTAATAACAGAGTATGTCTTCTACTGTGATGCATCTTATACACCAGCAAATATGGTATATTTTATTCACTTATGATTGGTGAAAACACAAAAACACCCCTCTGTAAAAGGCGGGGTTTGCTTCTGGTAGCGCCGCCGATCCCCAGCCTTTATTTCTCCAACACAGAGCACACGATTTTCAGTAGTCTATATATTTATTGTAAGGCAAAGGTGTCACAGAGCATACATTGGCAAAAGAGTGTTAAAATAATAGACCTAGCTAGAGGCCAGTAGGGCCTCAAAATCCTCTCCCCGCCACATCTTCAGCATAGCAAAGGCAAAGAACAAAGAGAACTCAAAATAGGCAAAGTGCAGCAAAACGTAGCGAACAAAGGATTACAGGCATTTTTATAGATTTACATCACTCCAGATCCCATTCTCCTCCTTCCCGCCAGAGCTCCTCTAATCACCAGGCTCGTTTGGGGTTAATTACCAAAGTCACTCATTTGGAGTTCCCCTGCCCTACTTTCTCACTCCCAATGAACCAGCCCCCTCCTTTGGAATGCCAACTAAAGATAAATTTGGGACCAGGCTGAGCAGTCTCTGCTCTCCCACCTTCCACCCCCCTTCAGGCCGTCTAAACACAGAAAGGAAGATAGAGAGCTTTCCCAGCTTTTTTGGGGGGGGGGGGAATTGACTCACTCTTGCTCTTACACCCTCTCCTAAACAGTAGCCCTTCATAGTTCTGGTCTACACAGACAGACTAGATAAGCTGGTCTAGTCCACCAACATGTACCCTGCAAATACTGTATCTTGATAGTTATTTGCTCTCTTTAGACCAAACATCTAATTACCAGTTGCTGGGGGATCACTAATAGGAGAGGACTGTTGCCCTTGTGTTCTGCCTGTGAGCTTTTCTCAAAGCCAAAACACTGATTGGTCACTTTGGGGAACAGAATGATGGGCTAGGCAGGTCTTTAGAATGAGCATGGCTCTTCTTAGTCTCTCCTAGCTGAAAACTAAAGAAGCTCCTGATCAGGTTGAAAGAGGAGAGTGCAAAAGCTGACTTGAGACTCAACATCAAGAAAACCAAGATCATGGCAACAGGCCATATCAGTCCCTGGAGAATAGATGGGGAAGAAGTAGAAGCAGTGACAGATTTTACTTTCTTGGGATCGAAGATCACTGCAGATGGCAATTGAAGCCATGAAATAAAAAGGCGACTGACTCTTGGGAGGCAAGTTATGAAAAACCTGGGGAACATAGTTAACAGCACAGACATCACCTTGCAAACCAAAATTCACATAGTCAAAGCAATGGTATTCCCAGTGGTAATGTATGGCTGTGAGAGCTGGACCATTAGAAAAGCTGAGCACAGAAGAATAGATACCTTTGAGATGTGGTGTTGGAGGAGAATTTTGAGAGTCCCCTGGACAGTGAGAATAAGTAGGTCAATCTTAGAAGAAATAAACCCTGACTGCTCCTTAGAAGGTCAAATAGTAAAGATGAAGCTTAAGTACAGCTATACCTCACTTAAAGAGCATGTGTTCCACAGGACTGCTCTTTAAGCGAGTTTGCTCTTTAAGAATAACACCATTGTAAGTGACCAATTGTGACTTCTGATGTGAGCCTCAATTTATTTGTTAAGCAAGTTTTTGGTTGGTTTTATTTGTTAAGTGAAGCGAACATTAAGAGAAAATTCTGCTCTTTAAGTTAGTTACACTTTAAGTGAGGCACTCTTTATGCGAGGTTTGACTGTACTTTGGACATCAAATGAGAAGAGAGGACTAACTTGAGAAAGCCTTGATGCTGGGAAAGGTGGAGGGCAAAAGAGGAAGTGGGCGGCCAAGAATGAGATGGCTAAATTGTATTGTAGATGCAGTAGGTACAAAGCTTGGTTGAGGAGGATGGTGGAGGAGAGAGGTGTCTGGAGGGAAGTGGTCCATGGGGCCGTGAAGGGTCAGAATCGACTGTGCGAATGAACAACAACAAACCAGAAAACTAGAAATTAGACATATGAAGATTACCTTCCCAAGGGCTTGGAGGTTGCTATTGTGTTAAGTTTGCAAAGAAGTGTTGGAAATCACACATTAACATTCAAAAATAGATGCTTTGATATTAAATCAGGAAGCCTCATGATATGACTAAGCAGTTATGTTTAAAAGTAGCAATTTTAATGCTTACACATTACTTTTATTGTGTTAAAAAATGAAATCCCGTTGCTTAGCAAAACCCACTGACTCAGTGGGCATGAGTTTATGACCCCACAGCTTCCAATGGTTTTACTTATATTATACTAGTATACAGTCATACCTCGCATAACAAATTTAATTCGTTTTTGGAGGCTGTTCGCTATGCGAGTTTTTTGCTATGCAAAACAAACTTGCATAGCGAAAATTCCTATGTAAAAATTTGCATAATGAGAATTTCTATGGGGAAAACTCGCATAGTGAAATTTTTTCATTATGCGAGTTTTCCCCATAGAAATGCTCGCTATGCGAGTGTTTCCATAGGGAAAGTCTGACTCGCATAGCAAAAAGTTTTGCTATGCAAATCGGACTCGCATAGCTAAAAGTTTCATTATGCGAGTCAGACTGGTTAGCGAAAAACCCGCTCGTTATGTGAGTTTTTAGCTAAGCAAATCGCTCGTTAAGCGAGGTTTGACTATAGGAGGTCACAACTATAGGAGGTCACAACTATAGCAGGCTTATTTGACTCAATGGAATTTATGAAAGAGTTGATTAACCAAATCACCACTAATTATTATTATTATTAATCAAATTTATTTTTTGATATATTTATATTAAATGGGCTTACTCTAATCTTATTTGCCTTGCTAAGTGCAACAGGATTTCAGCCATAGCCTCAAAATAAGATTACAGAACAATTAAATTGTGAGAATCATGTTGGCAGTAAATGGAAGTCCCAGGATAGTCTTTCATTTGAGGACAGGTTAGAAAGAATTTGTGATACAGTATATATTGCTGTCATGGGAGACATATTTTTTAATGTTCTCAAAGCTTGAGGTTGTAGTTTAACTAGGCCTAAAAATCCTTTCCTCTTTGTCTCACACTCCAAGTCACGAAACAGCTTGTTTTTCAGTTCAAATCAGTGTTCCCATTCCTTATCTCTAAGCTTGCTGAGTTCCCTGATGTTGTGACTACATGTTAGAGCACTGACTGTACATGTGTGTCAACAATCCTATTTTGTGGGAAAGTTTCTAACTGTCTCTGATTGGCCTAAACATGACACATGGTTTAGAATCTCCATCTTGGAGAGCAGAAGGAGTTCGCTTGTGGATATCTATGGGTTAACATCTATGCCTGGGGACTATTCTTTTTTTTCCCCCATCATGATTACCTAATGTACCTGTGGACTGTTACTGGACTGATCTATATGCTACTGACCTTTTATTTACGTTTCTCTATGGACTATGTTTTAAGAACCTGATCAATAATTCAACTGTTTTTGCTTGAAGATCATCTCTTTCCTTAACAGAAGCTGACACCACACACACACACACACACAAGGCCTTGCTACCAGACCTCCCTTGTTTGTTCCATTGCCTGAGCATAGGAAGAGTTCTTTTAAAGCAGACCGGTTCTCCCAGCAAGCTGATAAGGGCTGACAGTTCCCGTAAAGAGACAGGGGTATCTGGAACTGGAAGGGGGTCCTTAACTGGGACAGCCATATTCTGACAATTGCTAATGCACAAGCAGACCAACAAAACACAGTAAAATGAACATTTATTTAACTGGAATTTGACTTTTATTGAAACCCCACTTTGACAGAAAAGCTACATTTAATGACAACATTTTTACTTCCTTCCCCTGAATCCATATTGTCTATTCTTATTTAAATATCAGTATTAACATGCAGTATTAAAAGGAAAATGTTTTGTGAGCTCATACCTGAAAGTTTTCTATGGCTATTGCAATAAAATATCAAAAATTAGTATAGAAAACATTTTTTAAAAGAATCAGAAAATTGTAGTTTCCAGAAACAACATCATCAACGGATGATCGCTCTGGAGGAAAGAGCCCAAAGTGGACACAACTGCCTGGTCAACTTGGAGTTATTGATTATACAGCACATTAAGAGAGACTATCATTAAGATTGGGGGGGGGGGGGACAACACATGGCAATCTAAACACCTTTGGACTGCAACTCTTAAAAGCCTTAGCCAGCACAGCAGACTCCTAGAAGCCTTAGTCAGCACAGCACAGTCCAGCAACATCTGGTACACATCTGGCATGCTACAGCCATGTTATGAAGCCTTGCTATTTTTGAAGGAAGAAAATTAATGGACAACCATTTGATGGAGTTTCATTAAGAGGTGTCTTATTCTACTGACTATTTCCCTTCACATTTGAGATCAATAGGAAACCTTATAATATCAATTTTAAAACTCAGTGTTTTAAAATTCACTGTTTGCCAAAGCCCCGATTGTTCTCAATGGCCTGCAATAGTTTCTCCTTCAGTGTTTCAACCGTTGAATAAGAAGGCAAGAACAAAATATGGTGGCAAATCAGAGCTTCAGGGATGTGATCTTTTGAAAGTGATTCATCTGAGTAAATTATTAACCTTAAGCAATCCATTCCCATCGGAGGGATTCGGTCACTTCCAGCAACAAATACTAGGAGGGAAAAAAGGAGGGGAGATAGTTGATTCATATGAGCAGTTATAAAGTGTTCCAACAATTCCTAACATACATGATGTTCTTCATGCCAGTATAATATAGCAAACACAAACAGCACACAGTGAAACAGCCATAGTGGCTGTTTAGACCAAGGGTAGGTAACCTACGGCCCATGGTGACAAATAATCCGACCCCCACCCTTGTTCAAGCCCCACCCATGATTGAATCGGCCACAGACTTGTTTACGGCAGCCGTAAACAGCAGGGGGACAGCACCAGTCCAGCCCCCTTGATTGTCTGAGGTACCATGACCCGGCTGACTCAGAAAGGTTGCCAACCCCTGGTTTAGACTATGGCCCAATCCCTCTAAGCCACACAAAGGCTCCCTTTGTGAACACCCCCCTGGACTGTGTGCCATCAATGCAAAGAAAAGTCTTCCACAGAACCCTGGGTAGGTGTGACTGCAATTCAAGTTCATTATGACCTTAGAGCATGGTTTCCCAACCTTTGTTTTTTGGACTTCAATTCCCAGAAGCCTAAGTCAGTTCCCAAAAACACTGATTAGCCAATGTGCTGACTTAGGCTTCTGGGAATTGAAATCCCCCTGTGGGGCATGGACCCAATGTTGGGAACCACTGCCTTAGAGCATGTGAACATTCTCTAAAAGAGGGCATTATAGAACAAGATATTGATATGGGATATTATTGAACATAACCTTGGAAAATCACTGTAACAGTGGGCAGGACATAAAGGGGAAATACAGAACTTCTGATTCACCAGGTCTTGATGATTTCCACAAGTCCTCAGTGGCCAAGACCGTGGGGCCAGAGTTCAACTATCTCTGTAGAACCAAAGGATCTCTAGAGACATTTCTGATCAGATTCCCAAGTCAATCAAGAAAATCAGTGGGTTACAGTGGAGCAGTTTTCTCTTGACCAATTTAACCTATTTTTCAGAGCAACTTTGTAGGATAAAGACAGGCAGTAAAAAACAGATGTGATCCCACTCCTTTTGAGAAAGAACAGATTAGAAATGTAATAGTCCTGGTTTTTTTTACATCCACCATTAGCTCAAGTGGTTTTCAACGAGTTCTTTAGGAGAATAATTCTACCAGATCAAATAGCTATCAGTAATTTCAGATGGTTCAAGCTTTGGGAAAGGGTGAAAGTGAATTTGCTTTATCTTTGCCCTTCTGGGCATTACTGGAACACAACTGTCTTTAAAGAGTTTTTAATGTTTTGATCCTATTTTAAATCATTTAATATATTTTAACTATTACATGTATTATAGTTTAATTGATTTTAATATGCAATGTATCGTGTCTTAATTGGATCTTTTTAACACTATGAGCCACCTTGAGTTCACCATTACCTATAAATACAACAAACAAATAGACAAATAAAAGTGTCTATCAAGCTGTAGCTGTAAAACATTAATTAAATATTTTTTGTTGGTATCAGAAGTTTGCAAGAATGGAAATATCCTCCATTTCAAGTTTCCTCTTGTATGAAAGAGGCCACTGGCAGAGTCCCTTCACCATGAACTTAAAGGGGGTAATGAAACAATGACTTGAAGACAGGATACTTACACAGGAAGCCTTTTTTGTCAGCCAAAGGTAGTTCATGGAAAACCTTCCAGAACATTCTTATGGTAGGATGGTTTCCAGAGTATATTCCCCAATATACAGTATTCTTTTAAGCAAACACAGAGAAATCAAGACAAATATGAGTAGGGGGACAATCAGACAAATTGTTATACATTGGTTCACCCTATTTCTCAGCAACCCCTGTGCAATTTCTTACTTTCAAACTGCCAGGTTGGCAGAAGTTGGGACAGACAGTGGGAGCTCATTTCATTGCACAGCACTCAAGTCTTGAACTGAGACCTGCCACCTTCTGGTTGTCAAACTCAGCATCTTAGCCACTGTGACCCCTTAACTATCAGGTTATTAGACAGTAGATTCACTACTCCTTCCACCAACCTTTTCATACACCTCCCAATTGTACTCTGCCTTTCCGAAGGCTACCTCCATCAGTTCTTCAGGTTCAAAAAAGCCAACTATCTGTTCGTTAAGGACGTTGTAAAATCCTCTCCTGAACTCTTTGAAAATGTCTTCCACAGATTTGTTGAAAATGTAATCCACGTATTTGTTGACAAAATCCTTCCTTTGGAAATAAATAAATGAAAATGTCAAGCTTTGCTCCTAAGACATTAGTCATAATTATTTTCTTCCAAGCAGTTAAGTCTCCCTTCTTAGTTCCAAGATGCTATCATTTTTATATCTATCAGTGTGATGAAGGAAATACAGTAAACTCCTGACTTACATATGCCTGGAGTTACATAAAATTCAACTTACATAATGATTTCTGCACTAAAACCATGTCTAAATGTCCCAATTTATATACCTGTAACATAATTTCCTATGGGGCTGCTTCGATTTACATAAATATCATTTTCATATGAGTTTGCTTTGAGTTAATTTAAAAAAATCATTTTTCCTATGGGTTTGCTTCGAGTTATGTAAAAATTCATTTTTCCTATGGGTTTGTTTTGAGTTAAGTAAAAAAACTGATTTACATAAAAGCCTACAGAACAGACTTTTTACATAAGTAGGGGTTTTACTGTACAACTATAGCATATAAAATTATGAGTAATTTTTGAATATGAAGGAGGATGTAGGGACTAGTTCTGCAATAACTACAACAGAAATATACTGCTGCAAGTAGAAAGTGGAAGCTCCCTCTCTATGAATGAGTTATTTTCTCTACATTATCTCTATATTGTGGTAAAATGTTTGTATGAACCTATGGGGAAACCTCTGATCAGGGAAGGGGCAAGCTTTTCCCATTACTCCACTATTTTTACTAAGGAAGAAGACATTAAAATCCTTGGTGATTAAATTTTTATCCCTCCCCTTCCTAATAAGAGAAGCCAGCAAGTCTCTCAGACAAGGGTTCTCAACCTATGGCCCACGGCACCATTTCATGTGGCCTCCATCAACGCCGTCACCAGAAGTGGATGCGGACATGTTTATGACAGCTGTAAATGTACCCATGGCTGTTGTAAACAGGTTTACAACAGCTGTGGATGTCTTTTTACATCAGCATTTATGGCAGGGGAATCACCAGTCCAGCCCGCTTAGCTGTCTGAGGATGGTGGTGGCCCGGCCCATGGCTTGAAATGATTGAGAACCCCTGATCTAGGACAAGGCTTGCCCCTTAAGACAACATGGTACTCTTGGGTTCATGTTTGTTTTCTTTCACTGATTGCTCGTTTGCAGCTTCCATTTAAACATCATAAATCTGTAAATCTTATTACAAACATGGCTTTGTTTCATCAGAACACCTGAAAATTTTTTATATATTCAATGGACCAACTCAAGTTGTGACTTTACTATCAGATTTCAGTCAATAACGGATAATAATAATAAAGCAGTTAGAATTATAAAAGTATGTTACTGGCACTCCTAGAAGCAAAATTCCTACAACTATTGTGCATATCACATGCTTAGTGACCCTAAACATCTGTACAGGTAAAAGGAGAGAGTGAAATACAGGTTTGATTAAAACAGTGAAGGATCCAAACATTTGAGTGGCAGGGGACTGAGCTATTTCTGTCCACTAAAATCAAAGTGTCTGGCCAGATTATTATACTATGGCAGTGATGGTGAACCTCAGCACTCCAGGTGTTCTTGGACTTCAATTACCAGAAGCCCAAGTCAGCACTCCTGCTGATCAGGGTTTCTGGGAATTGAAGTTCCAGAACACCTGGAGTGCCGAGGTTCACCATCATTGTACTGTGATAATAGAGTAGATCATACTTCTAGCCACTCAGTGCTGAGTGTCAGGAGGTGGTTAACTAACCTGACCACCCTGATAACTAATGGATTTGGGTGCTGAAGTTCACAGGGAAGGGTGATGGTCCCCAATTAGATTAAAATTTAATCATTAAATCCTGCTTGAATTCATCTTGATGGAGGGCAGCAGCTTCTTTGAGGAGGACTTTGTGTGCCAAAAGGGCTCAAGACTAGAAAGTGACGGATGGAACTGGATCAGTGATACGAGTTACATGATGTGATGTGGAAGACAGATCAAAGGCAACTGCATTATATTCTAAGGACAGTCTTCATGGCCGATCCAGTTCCATATTTGGATTCAGATACAGCAGAAGTTCAAAGCAAGAAGGTTTTTTTTAATTAAGTACCATGGGCAATGGAAGGTTCTGCAAGTTGTATTAAAATGTACCTCCTACAAGCTATGAGTAAAATATATGTTGCCTACTTCCAGACCAATCTCCCCTTCACAGCATCCATCATTTGATTTTAAATCTGCCTTCACTAAGCTGGTAAAGTGCAGTTTGTTTGTTCAGATTTATATTGCCACCTATTCGCCGAGGCGGCTCAGGGCGGCTTACACTCAAAACAGCAACACTATAGTAACAATCATAAAATTCAACCTTACAAAACAACCAAAGAAGAACACACAGACTAATCCCCCTCTGGCCATTGATTGGAACTTGGGAGGTTGGGGCGAGGCATGACAACAGTTACGTGGCATGACAACCCTCACAATCCCGCCAAAGCAGTGCTATAATCTATTCAGAGATTCTACTCTTCGGATAAATATTGGTGCAGATGAAAAAAAATTAAACCATTACATACCTATTTTTATTGTTCACAGGAATCAAACTGCCATCTGGAATTAAGTCTACATTCTTCTTATCCCAGAATATCTAGGGGAAATTTTTTTTAAAGAACTGGACACTACTGGAATAGAAAGTATGGTAAATAAAGGCAGCAAACATAATTCAGTCACTGTTTCGGTATGTAAAATTTTCCCAAGGTCTTTTATTTACACCGGATTTATAACAACAGGTATCAGCTTAAAGATGCAGCCCTAAAAACACTCATTTGAAGGTATGGCATTTTGGATTTTCATATGGCATTTTCATTTGGATTTTTACTTGCTTAACATAAGTAGTAGTTTGCTGTCAAGTCAAATCAATGGTCTGCCAAGTCTGAAAATAACAGCCCTGTGTTGTAGAAGCTTTCCAGGATTTTGGACACATGTTATTCCATACTGATAAAACTTGTAATGATAATTTACCTCTGGTGGATAAGAATTGCAGCTGTGGAATAATGACGTGTCATCTTTGTAAAAAATGAGAAGCCTCTGGTCTATTGTCTTTTCACACCATGAATATCAATGAGTTTGTAAATTCAAACGAGTTAGTCATTTACCACATTTGTGGTAGCTTGCTAAATAGCTTGCTAAACAGCATACTTCAAATACTACTTGCTCTCATATGATCCAAGTCAACCCTTGATTTTGGAGGTGATTTCATGAGTACTCTTATGGTGCTCCTTTCGAACAATCACCACAAAGCAGCTCATATGCTGCTGACTCACGTTTTCAATGCCAGCTGTGGAATATGTGTGCTGAACAATTGGATTATTTTTACTTTTAATGGCTCTGCTTTTATGGTGCTTCTGACATCTAATTGTGTTTCTCAACTTCAGTTATTAATTGGCAAGAGACAATGAATATGAAATGCTTGTGGATACTTACAGAATAACACAGCTGAAAGTTTTCTTCAATGTCATCATCATTGTAGTCAAGAACTTCTTGCAAACTCCTGGTGAACCATATATGAACATTTTGTTGAATGAACAGAGCATATGTTGGAACAGTGCCAATCAAACAGAAAATAGGAGGGACTATCTGCTCTAATTTTATTTTTTTAGGTCTGGGATGGGTAACTATGGACCACCAGGTGTGTTTGAATCTCAACTAATATAACTCTCTCCTTTAAGTGTCATGAGATTTGTAAGGTTAAAACCTTATGGGGGGTAGCAGAAGTCAAACCATAAGATATGAAAAAGCTATCTGAACAAGTTTGACCAACAGACTGGATACCTGAACTTTGCCCCTCCCTTCCCAATTCATTACATCTAGCAGAGAAGAGCGAGCTAGCTTGAATTTGGGACATGTAAAATTTCTGTTGATGGTTTTATTTTCCAGCTTCTTAAAGGAGACAGTTCAAGGACATGTCAAACATATTCCTTGGTCCTTGAAGACCTTTGGCTAATATCTCCATTCCAGGGGAAATGCCTTATATTTGTGGGATAATTCTACCAGAGTCAGAAGGAACCTTTATTTTCCTCTATGGGCCTAAAACTAGAATAGACCTCTTCCCAGGCTTTGGTTTCTAGGACTTCTTCTAAATCTAAGTAACATAATTGAAAAAAAAAAGAAGGTGGACCCTCTGGTCACCCTACTCTTCATATAAAAGATCACTGCTAAAGAGGGACATGATCAATATTTCCAGGTATATTGAGTTGTGGCTGGTACAAGTAGAGTCCAAAATCATATAGAGCAGTGTTTCCCAACTTTTGGTTTTTGGACTTCAATTCCTAGAATTCTAAGTCAATTCCCCAAAGTACTGATCAATCAATGTACTGACTTAGGCTTCTGGGAATTGAAATCCCCCAGTAGGGCATGGGCCCAAGGTTGGGAACCACTGACCTAGAGAGTTTAGCTTCTGACAGCCATCAGATAGGATTTGAACAGTTTGTAAATGTGAGATAAAACTTGTTTCAAGATGTGCCTGAGTTGTAGGCAACACCTAGCTAGGATCATCAGGAATACTCAACCTGGTTCCGCCAGAAGAAACAAGATTGGACATATACCTCTATTGATGGAGAGCTCAAATGGCTTACCTCCCAAGGACTGGGCTCAGCTCTTTCAAATCCTCAAGAGAGGGTTTCTTGCCAAGCAGTTTTTTAAATACAGCAAGGGGGAAAGGCAGGTAGGAGATGACTCTGTTGAACATGGCAAGTCCACAAAGGACCCCAAACAGGAAATATTTATTCTTCTGTACTGAAGGCTGCAAGAATGCAAATGAACAGTAACAGAAAAATTTGCACATTCAAATGACAAACAAGACACAATAATGGAATTCACACTTTTGCAGGAATGTTACAGTTTGTCATTGAGTTGCTTTGGACTTATGGCAACCCTGTGAACAGGATCTGCTATTACCACAGAATTCTAAACTTGCAAACTAAAAGTTATGGTTTCCTTTATTGAGTCAATTCATCTTACAGCAGGTCCTCCCCCCGCCAATTCCCTCTAAATTTCCTAGCATTATTTCATAATTTAGCCACATGAGGAATGGACTTTACATTATCATAGCTCTGAATAACCCGCTATTCAATTATTTACTGTATTTCTAGTCTAACTGTCCCCCCAAAAAAGAGAATACAAAGTGGTATACCAGTAATACCTCGGATAACGTTTACCTTGGATAACGCTAAAATCAAATAATGTTAAGTAATTTGGGGAGGAGAATTTGATTGAATAACGTTAAGGCCCTATGGGATGGATCAGCTAACAACCGCTAAAGCCTATGCGATTACAATGTATCTCTATGGAGCTTTAACGTTATCCGATCCATCCCATAGGATTTTAACATGGATCGGATAACACTAAAAATCGAATACAGTAATACCTCAGATAACGCTAAGACTTGGTTCCACAAGTCTTGGTGTTATCCGATTTTTAGTGTTATCCGATGAATGTTAAAGCTCCATAGAGATACATTGTAACCGCACAGGCTTTAGCGGTTGTTATCCGATCCATCCCATAGGACCTTAACGTTATTCGATCCGATTCTTCTCCCCAGATTACTTAACGTTATGCAATTTTAGTGTTATCTGAGGTAAACGTTATCCGAGGTATTATTGTAACACCAAGACTTGTGGAACCAAGTCTTAGCGTTATCCGAGGTATTACTGTATTTACTCTTGCACTACTACTGTATTTCAAAATGCTGCACTATGAGAGTGTTGAATTTTATCATTCAATTGAATGTGTGTTTTAAAAGAGCACCCCTAAAAATGTAGAGAACCATTGTTCATAGTTTACGTCTATACATATGCCAGAGTTTAAGCTTTCTTGAGAATGCCCCCATGCCTGAGGCAAGGGAAGCACTGTTACATCCTCCCAACAGAAAGAGAGCATACAAACACTACAGGCAGGAGGGCCAGCCACACAAAGTCATTCCACGAGTAATTGTGCTGGATTCCATACTTGCAATGCCTGGCTCTGAGATACTGAACCAAGCATTTGTACACTAAGTTGCTGCAAAATAAGCAAGATGCTGTAAGGCAACAGGAGCCTTCCAGGTGGCAAGGAGAAGGATGGCAAATTTTGCCACTCCTGGCATGTTGCTGCCTGAGGCAGCATCTTAATTTATGACAAATGGGCAAGTTGGTGGATCAGCTAGGCAAGTAAGTATGGTGGCCATCTTGAATAGCCTGGAGGTTCTTCTGAACCAAGTCCCAATTGCACAAACTTACTGAGCTAGGAAACCATATTGGACAATTCTCTCCACAATATGTAAACATTCCATAGCCTGGCTGTGTCATCTCCTTGAACACAGATGAAAAGAATTCCAGCAAGACATTTCCACCCTCGGGCCTACCCATTTCTCCTTCAAATTCTACCTGTAAGAAAATCAAATTCAAGATATTTGTGTTGACCCCAGAGAAGAGTGGAAGCTCAAATGACATTCTGTGGCAATTTTTTTCTAAATAATGTCATTGTCATCGGTTGCAACTTGTATTTGAGAATGCATTTTCCCCTGAAGCAGGAAAAAATGCCATTGGCATGAATTTGTTTAAGGTGGATCCCAGCTTGCAATAAAGTGACCAAAACACTATGATCATGGAACCATTTCATATGTGCCAGCTCCTGTGGCACATATGAAATGAGACATGCAGGATTTAACACCAGGACTGCAATGGACTGCTGCAACCTTGAGGATACTATCAAGGTGCACCTTCACAGCCAGTCCATCTGGCATGGCTTTTTTTGCCTCCATGACCGTTAGGAATCAGAGTTCCTCCTCCACTCATTTTGCCGTTGGGCCCAATACAGTGGTTTCCAGTGGCACTTCCTCCACTGAGGGGGCCATCACCCCACCCAAAGGGGTTCATCTGCCCATAGCCATTGGCCCTTTTAGTGAGTCAGGTTATTTACTGCTGCCCAACACTCGACATTGAGTTGCTGGCTGTACAGTCTACTCAATTACTGTAGTGGCCTGTCCAGACAGACAGGTTAGTAATATATGTAAATGTACAAATCTGCCAACTCTCAGAATTTACTACAACCAAAATGAGTTAGATCCTGACCAGGGCTCAAGGTTAACTCACTCCTGCATCCTTCCAAGGTTGGTAAAATGAGTACCCAGCATGTTGTGGGCAAAATGCTAATTAATTTATGAACCGCCCAGAGAGTGCACTAAGCACTATGGGGTGGTATATAAGTGTGATTGCTTTGCTTTACATATAAAGCTATGAACATCTTGGCCAAGATGAGGATAAAAATCAACCCACATATTTCCTCATATGAATCAGTTGTTGAAGTTCAGATTTACTTTTATATCAACGAAGTTCAATAGGGTTTATTACACGGTAATTTTTTATGGCAGCAGAGAGCAACACCAGGGTTATCTTCTATTTCCCCTGCATCTACTCCATGGCACAACAGCTTCTCCTAGGAACCTGGAACCAAGAGGATGTCCAGTTCTGTTTTAACACTAATTGGATCTAAATGATCAAACAAGGTGGGGTAGTCATTTGAGAGGTGATTCAGAAATTAAAATTCCCCCCTTTTTCTTGGCCCAAAAAGTGTGCAGGGTTGAGGGCCAACAAAACCATGCTGTACACAAAGCCTGATGTATTCAATCCAAGCCCTCATTATAATGGCTATTTCAGCGTGTTGCTGAGTTTAAAATAAAAGACAGGACAACAGTAATAGAACCTATAGGGAGAAATCCTAATTGCACTCGCCATTTTAGAAAAATTACAATGTTCCAAAAAGATATAGGCTGTTTATTCAAAAAAAAAAAATCTTAGCCACCTGCCTACAATCATTGAATAGTATTGATGACTTCCAAATTAGACAACTAGAAACCAGCTTGAGGCAATAAATATAAACTTGCATGGTTACAAGAGCAAACACTATAGACTATTGCCTTTTGTATTTATTTATTTATTTAAATTTTATTTATAAATAAAAGACACATACCAAAATAAACAACATTCACATATTAACATTCTATACAAAACTAACATCTACACCCATGCTGTACTATGGTACACTATCACTATTATCACTATTTTTCACCTGTTTCTTCATTTCCCCCAAAATTTCCTAGTTTCAGGGTCTGGTTTTGTTCATTTGTCAAAGCATATGAAGGTACTCCAAATTTCCCAAAAACTTCTTTTGCATATATATCCTTTTTTTATATTCAATTCCATGGTTAATTTCTCCTTTAATGCCAATTGCCATACTGCCTTATACCATTTAGTTTTATCAATCATCGTTTCATCCTTCCAATGTTTTGCTATCAGTTGTCTTGCTACAGTCAACAACGTTAGCACCAACTCTCATTTACCGGTTACCCTCAATTGTTAACTCTTCGATCTCACCCAATAATAGCATTTTTGTGTCAATTTGATAGTTATATTCATATTTTTTCCAATTCTACTTCTATTATATCCCAAAAAAATTTGGTGACCTGACATCCCTACCACATGTGCAAATAAGAACCACTTTCAGTCTTACACCTCCAACACTTGTCGGAAATAATTTCATTTATTTGATGTAGTTTAACCGGTGTCATGTACCACCTCCATAAAAGTTTACTGTTATGTTCCTTTTCCTTAATTGATAATGTTCTCATGATCCCTTAGTTCTATTTCTTATTCCAGTTGTTTTTTTTTATTACTATGTTTAATTCTGTCTCAATACTTTCTGTATTCCCAATTTATTATTGAATTCTTGATATATTTTGCTTGTTATTCCCTGAGTCCCCCCCCCCCCACCCATTCCTTATCTCAAATATAAGTTCTTCAATTGTTGTCCATTGGTATTCTGTTGTTCTATTTTTTTCTTATTTTTTTATCCCAATTATTCATTCGTATCTTCTGGAAACAATTTAAATCCAATTTATCATATATATCTGCTTTCACTTGGTTATTATTAAATCCTGTTTTCCAGTCTTCTATTAATAATGTTTTATTCTGTAATAAGATATCTCTAACTTCTTTTGTATACTTCAGAGGACAATCCCTCAAGTCTAGGATTTCCATTACAGATTATCTGTGTGATATTAATTTGTCTTTTAACAATTTCTACTTATTATATATTATCAATGAATAGTTGTTTATATTTTGTTTAAATTTACTATCATTTACTATCTCTGAGAAATAGTTATCCCCTTAATTTTTTATATTCTATCCAATCCAGTTCTTCACTTTCCCAATTTTCTTGAACCAAATTTTTTAAATTACCCTTTTCACGTGGAAAGCGTTATAATATGCTTTTGTGTTTGAAATGCCAAGTCCTCCCTCTTTCTGTCTAGTATACCATAAATATTTTGGTATTCTTGGTCTTTTTCCATTGTTACAAGACTCATTTATCATTTTTTGCCAATCTTTAAGTTCTCTCACATAAATTTTGATAGGTAAGTTTTCTAAGAGAAAATTTATTTTTTGGTATTACAGTAATAACTCGCATAACGAGCATAATGCGTTCCACACACTTGCTCGTTATGCGAGTAATTCGTTAAGCGAAACACATTTCCCATAGGGAAATGTATTTCGCTTAACTTCGCCTGCAGTGCATGCGCGACACCTGGGTGTTTGGAAAGGGTACGGGGATCTTCTCCATACCCTTCCCAAACCTCCGCTGACATGCACGCGCCTGCATGGTGTTTGGGAAGGGTATGGGGGAAGATCACCTTACCCTTCTCAAACATGCTGCAGGCACGCACCTCGAGTCACCTGGGTGTTTGGAAAGGGTACAGGGATCTTCTCCATACCCTTTCCAAACCTCTGCTGACATGCGTGTGCCTGCAGGGTGTTTGGGAAGGGTACGGGGGAAGATCCCCTTACTCTTCTCAAACACAACTGTTCAATCCTCCACCCAAGTCCCCATCGCACCCTTTGCGATCGGGGCTTGGGTGTCGGGTTGAACGGGCGCGTGCCTGTTTATCCCGGCACCCAAGTCCCCATTGCACTCTTTGCGATCGGGGCTTGGGTGCCGGGTTGAACGGGCATGCACCTGTTTAACCTGGCACCCAAGCCCCTATCACACTCTTTGCAATGGGGGCTTGGGTGCTAGGTTGAACGGGTGTGCGCCTGTTCAACCAGGTACCCAAGTCCCCATTGCACTCTTTGCGATCAGGGCTTGGGTGCCGGGTTGAACGGGCGCGCGCCTGTTTAACCCGGCACCCAAGCCCCCATCACAGATTAGAGCATGCTGGCTGGGTGTTTTAGAATGCAGCGGGGAGCCCCCGTCCGCGTTCCAAAACATCGAGTAGCCGAGCCACCTGTCAGCTGGGTGTTTTGGAACGCGGACGGGGGAATCCCCGCTCCGTTCCAAAATACCCAGCCAGCATGCTCTAGTCTGCGGGGTGTTTTCGAATGCGGTAGGGGAGTCCCCCGTTGCGTTCCGAAACACCCCGCAAACGCGAAGCTTCTCATTAAGTGAATTTTTGCTCGTTCAACGAAGCAGACCTTTTGGGGAAAGGTCTGCTCGTTAAGTGAGTTTTTCGCTGTGCAAGATGCTTGCTATGCGAGGCATTACTGTATTTTCATTTTACACATATTAATTTTTCCGAACCATGATAATTTCAAAGTTCTTAACTGAGTAATCGTATTCTTAATTTCCATCTTTGTTTTTTCAAAGCTTAATTTGATTTATTATATGCTGGTTACTGTATTTATTGCTCTGTTATATTTTATCTTAGTGTATTTTTGTTGTATTGTAACTTTGAAATTGGTAGATTCTGTAAGCCGCCCTGAGTTGGTTTTTACCAAGTAGGGCGGCATAGAAATCTAATATTATAATAATAATAATAATAATAATAATAATAATAATAATAATAATAATAATAATAATAATAATAATAATAATAATAATAATAATAATAATAATAATAATAATAATAATAATAATAATAATAAAGTCTTTAACATCATCCGATATATAAATCCCCAAATATCTCTTATTTTGTATTTTAATTTGGTATGTTTGGTTTATTTTCTCTTTTTCTGTGAGATTACATGCAATTGCTTCTGATTTTCTCCAATTGATCTTAAGTCCTGTTGTATCTTCAAACTGGTTCAAATGTTCTTGAATTTTATTTAACTTATTTTGGGGATCTCTTACTACTAGTAGGGTATCGTCAGCAAACATGCTTATTATTATTTTTTTACCAACTCCTTCCAATTCTTGATCTTTCCTTATTGCTGATGTGAATACCTCCATAACTAGTATAAAAAGGGTAGGCGATAGGGGACAACCTTGTCTTGTTGTATGTACTTTAAAATGTTATATACTTTTTAATATATTTATATTTTAATTTTGTCAATATTTTGGGGCAGGATACATTATATTTATCAATATGGTATAAACCAATGTCTCTGTCTGCATTTCAGGTGAGCATATTATCACTCTTGGTTGTGAATATTGTTAGCTTTGAAAAATTGCAAAGGTAAAAGTCCACCTTTCTCAAAAGCCAGTCCTGTCCGACTCTAGGGGGCAGTGCTCATCTCCATTTACAGCCAAAGAGCTAACACTGTCTGTATCTAGATGTTTCCATAGTTATGTGGCAGGCATGATTACTGGTAGATGCTGAGTGTACAAAATGTTTGTTACTTTTCCTGCTGAAGTGGTGCCTATTTATCTACTTGCATTTTCTGACTTTCGAGCTGTTAGGTTGGCAGGCGATGGGACAGAAATGGCAGCTGACTCCATCACACAGGACTTTGGTCTTGAACTGCTGACTTGCCAACTTTCTAGTAGTCAAGATCAATGACTTAGCCACTAAGTCAGTCTCAGGCAAGTACATGGAGAAATATTTTTGTCAACTTACCAACAATAGCATTTTCAGATAGATGTCCTTTGCTTGACCCAGTTTGCACAAAGTGTCTTCTAGAAGGTTCTGCCGCCGTACCTTCAGAGTAAAGGTACCCAAGTTTGCAACTTCATCATTTCTCAACAGCTGGTTCACCATCTGCACAATTGTCCCTACATGCTGTGGAAACAACAAGTGCTCTTCATGGTTCCAGCCTTAATTATTATAGCTTGGACATAACAATAATTCGTTATAGGGTAATTCAGCCATTATCTGACTGATTTACAATTCCCACTTCATTTGGCCACAGTCCCTCCACATGAAACCAGGCTTAATGGGGGTTCATTTCCAAACACAGGCTTAAAAATCCATATTCATAAAATTGCTTCCGTTCAGAGGCTCTTTGATATTCTTGCTGGAAACTCTCATCTCCCTTTCATGTTGTTTACTCTCTGGATCTAGTGCAAGTCTGGATAAGTCTGGATCTGACCTCTGACCTCCTCCTTACCTTTTCCTTCCAACAGTATAAGTAAAAGATGTGCATCTTTGTCAGCAGATTGAAGACAAAAGGAAAGCGGCACAGAGAGAGAGTTTCCACATCCTTGTAAACAAAAGAAAAAGTATAGAGAATTATTACTTTTGGAATGTGGCAATTCAGACAGATGCCCTTCCTTTCCAGTTGTTTTGGTCCTATTGTTCCATCATCCTGCCTCAACACAATTGTGTAGTTTTTCTCCTCGAAAAGAATAGGGTGATTTGTCACACTGCTTTGTTTGCTACAAGGGCCTACCATCATGAAATTTCTCCAATATACAACTTGTCTGCATCCATGTGGTTTTGACAAGTTAGCTCTGCAAATACAAAGTGGTTTTTCCATTAAAAAAAAATACTACTCATATGATCTAATAATAATTTCGTGTCAGAAATTATTCTGGGTTGAAAGGGTTTGTGCCCAAATGAGGATCCTTTCATGTCTCCAGGAGCTGGGACAGAGATGGGTGCTCAATACATCATGCAGTACCCAGGTCTTGAACTGCCGACTTGCCAGCCTTCCAGTTAACAAGGAGAGCTTCTTAACCATTGAGCCACCACAACCCCTTTTCATATGAGCTGTGTAGTATATACAGTACTGTGTACTCATCTGAGGTACTGTCTTCACTGGTGCCTCAAAAGTTTGGCTTAGTGGATTCAGTAGGCAATGCAAAGGATAATTAGAACATCTCTTTGGGTTCACAATTCTAGCAGTTGCAACTGCTGGACCACATTTGCAAGCCAGCCATGTATTGATAGGTTTTATAGCCTATGAAACACACCATCTATGGCTATACGGTGACAGAACTTACCCCCACCCCCCCTTAATAAAGAGTCAAGACACAAGGCTGCTGTGGTTAAAAACTTGGGCCACATTTATTGAATGTTTCAAACCAGGAGGTATCAAATTCTATTCACATGAATGGATATTGGTCGTATTGCATGACTACCTCATGGTGTCCCCTGTATTCCCCACTGATTGACATGAATCAGGTAAAGCCTACAGAGACTGTCTTGTCCAAAGATGCCCTGAGAGAATTACTGCTGCCACCCTAACTCAGCACAACCTGCCAACTAATTTGACCTATTTACTGGCCTCGCCTTCCTAGTGCCATAATGCCCTGCAATTCCAGAGTGGGATAGGAGAAAACAGTCAAGCACCAACAGCCAATCATGAAGTGAAGGCCCAAAAATTGCTATCCAATTCCTGTAGGCAACCCAATGGCACTCCGAACTGCAGGGCGGGTGGGCTGAAGCTGCATTAAACCAAATGGACTAGCCCTGAGGCACGAATCAGCTTAAAAGCCTTCAGTGCCACACCTCCGCGATGACCAGCAGCGACATCATACAGAGTAAAAACACCTTTGCTCATGGCAATGAGGTCCAAAGTTATAGGCTTCTCTGCTACAATCTTTACTCTGTGAGCTAACAAGACAAGACATTCAAAGCTGGCAACTGGTCTACTTCTTCAAATGCCAAATACATTCTGGATATTGGCTATCATCATGCTAGTAATCTTCCTGTTCTTAATTCCTCAGAACAGTTCTTCTGAGGACATGCTACACCAGTCTCTTAGGTTCTTCAACTGATCTACACACCAAAGCAAAAATCTAACTCTTTTGTAAACAGAGCATATCATGGCGTCAAGCTTGAGAGTCATTTATCCAAGTCTCTGCTGTCCCTGTGAAGGGTGATTCGAGTTGCAGTCCAGCCATGGCATTTGGAAGGCTTAAAACCACCAACCCCTGATCTACTCTATCATTACCATAATGCCTCTTTCCTGCTGATGTCTTCCCAGTTACTGTTGCATACGACTACAGTAGTTTTCTTTAGAATGGCAGTTCAGTTAGTTGCATTCCAAATACAATATAATAATGCTTACAGGTTTAGAATTCCATTCCTCCCATCTTTCTAAATCTTCAAGGAGATAAACTTTTTTATCCAGTTGGTCTATGTAGAAGTTGCTTAACTGGAGCTTGTAGTTCGCCTTCTTGTTTAACTTGAAGGGAATAATATCTGCATTC
This sequence comes from Furcifer pardalis, assembly GCA_030440675.1. Taxonomy (NCBI): domain Eukaryota; kingdom Metazoa; phylum Chordata; class Lepidosauria; order Squamata; family Chamaeleonidae; genus Furcifer; species Furcifer pardalis. Next base: position 89,544,592 of record CP126892.1, read on the forward strand.
AGATCAATGCGCTTCATAAACATTAATGACCCTCATCCCCATTTACCAATTATGTGACACACCTACTTTGTATAAATGTTTAAGTACTTCAAGGAGAGGAATTGCATCCAATGACTTGGGTTGATAGTAGTAGGGTAGCAGAGCCAACACACCTTTCTTTAGCATCTGAACTATTTGGTCTAAAAATGGAGCTGGCAACAATGACCAATATTTTTCTGAAAGAAGGGAAAATATTCACATTTTCTTCTCTTTCAAAACTCAAAAACAGTTGATATTATTAATCTGGTTTTGGATCAAGCATATGCAAACTATGCCATGTAGCCAGGATTCTCAACCTGTGGTCTGTAGCACCATTTCATGTGGCCCTCCAGTGCCTCCACCACACCAGAGAGTGCCATGTGGTGGAGGAAGGGCAAAATGGACATCCAGCCCCGGAAGCTGTCTGAGGAAGCATGACCAGACCCCTGGCTTAAAAAGGTTGAGAACTCCTGCCAAATAGGAAAGGTCAACAGTTACAAGAGTCAGTCTGAATCCTGGATCCAGCAAGAGGGCAAAAACAGCCCCTAATTAGCTCCAACTGATCTGGAATCCACCTGATTTTGTGAAAATCCAAACATACAGTGGAACCCTGGTTAATGTAATTAATGCATTCTCCAGGACGTTTTCTACAGCAAAAATTACTTTAACTGAATTTCCCATAGGAATGCACTGAAAACCAAAATACCTTAACCGAAACATGATTTTCCATAGGAATGCATTGAAACCAATTACTGTAATCTGTTCTGAAAATAAATTCCATAAACCGAGCTACTATTTTCTATGGATTTTCTTTTGTTATGCGATTTTAGCGTTATCCGAGGTAAACGGTATCTGAGGTATTACTGTATCTCTAAAACCATACAAAGGAAATACACAAGAAGGTTTTAAATTGCGAAGTATACAAAAATGGTATTAGGTGTCTACATAACCACACAATGTTTTCCCTTCAAAATAGGATAAAGAACGGTATCATCTTCAACTTGTATTTGAAATGATAAGGAAGTTAAGGAAATTCACACTGATTTGATTGATTGAATTGAATTGATGGATTGCACTTATATCCCACCTATCTGGGATATTCCTCCCACTCTGGGTAGTTTACAACAAATTTTAAAAAATCTTTTCAATAGCAACAAGAGATTAAATATAAAGAGTTTACATACTGGTGCTTCTAACCTCCAAGCTACCTGTTAGGATAGGGGTTTGGCTAAGCACTAGGCAATTTTTGAGACACTCAGGCCACCATAGCCCTCCAACTCCACAGAAATTATATTTCCCCCTTCCTATATTTTTGTGTATCAACAGCAGGATTTTTATTTTTTTATTTTTATTTTTGCTTCTGGAAGCATCTATGGGCAATATATTTTGTATAAAAAGTTTGCATATCCCCAAGAGTAGAACCTACCTATCACTTCCCCCACCCCAAATTTAAACAATAAGTTTATGTTAAGTTGTTACCTGTTTCAGTTTCTCATCCATCCTATTTTTGGTCATTTCCAGGCCTGTTGTGGCTCTTGGGGGAGTGTTTGTGGTTTTTCCAAGCCCACCAGGGCTGCCCACCCTAACCTCGGAAGTCACAAGTATGAGGTCCAAATTGAACTAACGGAAGGAAGTGAACTAACGGAAGCTTCCATGCTTACCCAGAATGTCCAACGACCGCTCGCTTAGACCAAGAACAGCTTTTGCAAAGGGCACAGCTAAGGTTTCGTGATTCTGAGCTTCAAGGGCTGCAGAACACTCAGGTAGCAAAAGGAAAATAAAGATGGCTTCCTGGTGTGGAGAATTCATCGGAAGGGCAGGAATCAGGTGGTTCCTCAGAGAGAAATTGATCTGCAGCCAGTTTGGAAAACAGCAGAGCATGGATCATAAAAGACAAACTGCCCCTGTTCTCATAGTCAGTTGACCAATGTCTGTGGGTCACTGTCACGGAGCCAACAAAGCAAAACAGAAGCAAATATCATGTAGGAAAGACCTTCTCAATCTCTAGCACCCTTCTTTTTGTTTCCAGAAATAGAGACACGTCATTGGCTTTTAGCCCCCCAAAAACTTTACTATGTATTATCTGATACCTGCACATCTACTAGCACAGTGATGGCGAACCTTTTAGAGAGTGAGTGTCCAAACGGAGGGGTGGGGCGAACTCTGTGCTGGGGGGAGGGAGGAAGAGCTCCCATTGGGCTGCTGGGCAGAGGGGTGGGGTGAAATCTCTGCTGGGGGAGGGAAGAAGTGACACCATGCATGTCAACACAGAGGGCTGGGAGTACCACAGGTTTGCCATCACTGTAGTAGCATAAGACTAGTCCAGTTTTCAGTCTCCATTTTTGGAATGAGTTCCACTGCAAACCACATGGCTACCATATCTGGTCAAATGTTTAGACTTTCATCCATATTTCACCACCTGACTCAATAAATTTACATGTGATTAACTGAGTCAAAACGTCAGGATTCAAATCCTTAACACATGAGCTTTCCTTTTTGGCTTGTTACAGTTTCTAGTAGGGTGTGGTTTTGTAGCAGAAGGGTGGCTTATCTTATCTGCAGCTTATCTCCCTGGAGCAGGCTGGGAGGTTAGAGATCCCGAAATGGGTAAAAAAAATGGACTTTTTTTTTACTCATTTCGGGCTCCCCTGCCTTCTCTAGGGAGATAAGATAAGCTGCAGATAAGATAAGCCTGATGTTTGACTCATTGTAGCTTGCATTGTAGCTGACGTTTGACTCATTGTAGCTTGCAGCAGTGTGTGGGAACTTCAAAAATAGCGCGCATCGGGTCTCCCGACCTCCCTAGAGCTGATGTGCGCTATTTTTGAAGTGGAAACAAGTTATTTTTGAAGTGGAAACAGGAAACCTTTGGAAACAGCTTAGATCAGCTCCTCTGATCTCGCTGGAGTAGGCAGAGGGAATCAGAGATCCCGAAAGGGGTAAAAAAAAAAGTCCGTTTTTTTACCCATTTCGGGATCTCTAACTCCCCTGCCTGCTCCAGGGAGATAAGTCTTTTAATACTAGCGTGGGGGTGGGTGGGTATTTCCCCCCCCCCAACCACCCCTCACCCCCACGCTAGGATTAAAAGGAAGAAAATCCAGAAGTTCTTTGAGGCTGCAGCAAGCCAGAATGTCGGGATTCGAACCCTGACATTCTGGCTTGCTGCACTGGCTGAGGACGTCGGGGAAGCCCAGAAACAGCTTGGATCGTGTCCCCTGCCTGCTCCAGAGAGATCAGAGGACCCAATCCACAGCTGCAGGGTGGCTGGGGAAGCTGACGGGGACTCCCTGTCGGCTTCCCTAGCCACCCGCCCTTGCCTCCGTAGCTGCAGAGTGGCTGGGAAGCTGAATGGAGAACCCCATTCAGCTTTCCAGCCATCCTGCTGCTAAGAAAGACTGTATCATATAACGTTAAAAATCACGTTATTTGAAACAAGATTTTTCTGAAAATCTTGTCACGTTATACGGTTTTAGCGCTATATGATACTCACGTTATACGGGGTATTACTGTAATTAATCCTTCCACAAAATAGGTGTCTATTCCCTGATAAGCTACCGTTAAAATGTACCATAGTTATACCCTAGACCCAGACTGGGCAAAGTGCACCACTATAGACCTTCTTGGACCACCATAATTAGCAACCAGCATAGGTAAAGTTAAACATCACCCTTCATCAAAAGCCAGTCATACCAGACTCTAGGGATCAGTGCTCATCTCTGTTTATAGCCAAAGAGCAGCAATGTCTGCATCTGCAGACATTTCTGAAGAAATGTGGCAGGAATTACTAGAACTAGAGTTCATGGAATGCTGTTTACCTTCCCACCAAAATGATCACTGTTTATTTACAGTATTTGCACTTTCTTGCTTTCGAACTGCTAGTTTGGGAGGAGTTTCAACAGAGTCAAGAGCTCACTCAGTCATGTAGCACTCAGGTCTCGAACTATTGACCTGCCAACATCCCAGTCAACAAGTTCAGCATCTTAATCACTAAGCCACCACAGTCCCGTATAACCATCATAAGCAAGTGAGAAATGCTGGAAGTTGCATTCCCCCCTCCCAGCTCTAGTCTTAGACATTGGGGAAAGAATCTTTAACTAGGTACTTCCTGCATTTTCAGCAATTATCCACACACACACACCCCGAGAAGAGGAAAACATGCTACCCCCAAGGATAGAAGGTATCTACATTACCCTGCCTGCTATCCAGTCTCTTCTTGTCAGCTCCTCAAGTAGTTCTCGTGCTTTTTCCAGATCCACTTGTATACAGGATCCATTCTCCAGAGAAGATCTAGAAGGAGAAAATTGATAATCCTGTTTATATAAAGGGCAAGGGATGCTTTATTCACAAATAGTTACACACATTCTTTTATATGTTTCTCATAATTTTGTATCAAATGGGACACTCTACTTACCTTGGCTTTAAAAAGCTTGCAGTTAAACAAGCAGGAGAAGAAAATATTGTTTCTATTTCCCTACAAAAAAAAGCAAGAAAGGACCACTATAAAACAACAAAATATCTGCATTGTATGCATGAGAGAATGAAGGGTGTTTTTCAAAGTGATTTTTTTTTTTTGAAAAACTGCTTCATAATTTAATATTTGGTGGAAGAAACACAGATATCCCAACCTTGTCACAACTGGCCAGGGGATTATTGGATTTGTAGTCCAAGACAATGGGCTGGTGGTACCAATAGCACAATCCTATGCTTATCTGGAAGTGAAGAGCCACTATGAGCCACTTTGGCCTACTCTCTATATTGTTTAGGATTGCAGTCTACAATCCAAATACAGTAACTAAACATCCATTTGTCAACACCAGAGTAAAACTGGGCAAATATTTTACTGCAATATACCAATCAACTGGTTTCTGAGACTAACATCCTGTGTATTCTGCACACCAAAAAAATGTTTATTTGCCTGTCAACTGCAGTGAGGGGAAAATAATATAAAATAGATGTTGCAGTGTATGCAAGATTGAAGAATTCTATGAGCTGAAATGACTCCATAAAGGAAGCCCTATTTTGCAGAGCTGCTAAGGACAGGGCTTTGGCAGTAGCGTTCTTCATTGGGTCACTGTAAATTGGAAGCACTTAACAATCTTTTTAATCTTATGTTTTTGAGTTTTTAACTTTTAAATGATTATTGGGACCTGTGGATGTTTATAAATTTTAAAAACTTTTTAAATTTTATAATTGTAATTTTGAAGTTTTTTAACAATGGGTTTGGGTTGGGTTTTATTATGCTTTTACGATGTTGTACACTGCCCTGGGTCACCCTGGCGAGAAGGGCGGTATAGAAATGTAAATAAATAAATAAACAACAACAGAGATAGTAACAGATTTTTCAAGGAAAAGCAACAGAGATAGCAACAGATTTTTCAAGTCAAGGAAATAACCTAGATTAGAAACAAGACTGAAGCTCTACACTTTTGATTCACTCAAGGTTTCTGGACTATAGGTCCTAAAATCTCTAATCATCAATTGCGCTCAGCAGCTCACAGCTAAAACATTTTGAGGGCCAATGATTGCTTACCCTGCCCTATTCACACTTCTTTCCCACAACAAAAGGATAAGAGATCACAAACCGCTACCTTTTTGCTTTCTGCTGTGTTTCACTTTCTGCTGTTGCTGACATCCATATCTCAATCATCAGCCTGTCCAACTGGCTAATCCCAGATAGCCATTCCATAGGGTTGGTTTCATTTTGATATGCAAAAGCCTTTGAAAACAAAACGCCATGGAAACATATTTGATCTAAGATGGCCATTCTTAGAGAGGTGGGGTCAATCTCCAGGACTTATGATTGTGTCAGCAATGTACATATTCATACACATGTGAATGCTGATCATCACTGCTCACTGATGTGCCCAGTCCAGATGTCAGTATAGTCACACTACGTTATGGGTGGTGGCTTGATCTAAGTAGCCTCAATCCATGGTGGATTGATTGCATGTTATGCCATCTTCTAGTGAAGGGACTCATGATGGCACTAATGACCTCAGTGATTCTCATGACAATTTTGCAACTTAAACCAGGGCAATTTCCCCCCTATTGTTTGAAGACATGCAAAAATAATGGTTACTGAAAATTGTTAAGTCAGTTCACGTCCAAGGTAGGGTTTGGATAGTAGAGTTTCATAATCTATTCTTATTCAGAGCTTTGAAAGTTTTTCTTTTTCTCTTTTTTAATTGTAAGTCCAGGAATGCCCCTGCTGATCCAGCCATTTCCACACTGGTGGAAGAATTCTTAGTGTCTGGCCAGGTTATCATGCTGTGGTAATAGAGTAGACCATATTGCCAGCGACTCAATGTTGAGTGTCAGGCAGCAATGAACTAACCTGACAACTGTGAGGACTAACAGCTTGGATGCTGAAGTCCATAGGGAAGGGTGATGTCCCCAAGTGGATTAAATTCCACTTGAATCCATCTTAATGGAGAGCAGCAGCTTCATCAATACTGGCCTGGGGCTGAGGACTTTGCATGACGAAAGGATTCAGGACCAGAAAGTGACTCATGGAACTGGATCAGTGGTACTGGTGTCATACTGCAATGTGAAAGACAGATGAAAGGCCACTGCACTATATTCTCAGGACAGTCTTCATGTTCTGCCGTATCTGAATACTGGTGATCCTGACAGACAGTCTTAATGGCTGATCATCACGAGGATCAACAAATATTCTGATACAGCAGAACAAGAAGAAGAAGGAAGAATTCTGGCAGTCTAAGTCCAAAAAATAAAATTTCCAAGGTCTGCTGTTAGTCATGGAAATTTCATCTCACTTGCTCTTCATTAAACCCCAAGATGCATGTGGTCATATTAACAGGCTCTAGAAAGTTTACAACAGAGATGAGCAACCTTACTTGTTTCTGATGTGTTGTGGCAAAGTTCACATATGTGCCAGCAAAAATTTGTTTTACTTGAACGTCCAAAAATTCTGCAATGATATAAAAAGAGATTGGCATTATAAGTTCAGTCCATATGAACTATGCTTTTTGTGATGTTCTCCCTGATGTTTCTTTCATGATTTTCAGCTGCTCAACACAAAGTGTCATGTGGCTTGTATCTCCTTCACCCCAATTCTAAACATCATTTCCTTCGTACTTTACCTTGGATAGTTATTCATCAAGGAGTCTGTGCACCAGTAGACATCTCCGTTATGACATTCTGCACATGCAAATAGACCTGAGAAATCAAGTCCACCTGCATGCAGATTTTTAGCCATTTGGATATCATGTCACCCACTGGCTAGGCAGACCATGACATGCATCATCTGCTTTCACCTTACCGAAGGGATCAGATGGCTTTGGTGAGTTCTAGTCCCAGCCTAACATCATTGACAAGTGATGGGCAACACTGCCTAGTTAGACCACTCAAGCTCCCATGCCTCACCTAGCAGTGAAAGCCACTTCCTTGGCAATAGATTAAAATATTGTTTCTCTTAAAAACCAGAATAAATGCAATATATGCTTTATTCCATTGATAAAGAAATGTGTATTTTCCATGAAAAGAAGCAGAGGCTGGAAAAGTCAATTACAACTTCCAGAATCTCCCATGGTGGCTTAGGCATTCTGGGAACCTGTACACCACAAAAGTATGTTTAAAAAGTAAACAGAATCATGTGCCCAGATGAAACCTCAACTCAAGGCTAAGAGACTGAATCCTGAATAAAGCACACAATAGAAGAGGGCACAGAATTTCACAAACAATGGATTCTGGAAATATATATATATATATTTATTATTTTATGGTCATATTTATATGCCACCCTCCTTGTGAATGACTCACGGCAGCTAACATGGCATTAAAACAACAATTAAAACACAGTCCAGCAATAAAACTTATCAATATGACCCTGACCAATATATATATATTTAAAAAATTAAAATTTAAAGGTTAAAAGATTAAACAAGGAGATTAAAAAGATTCAGCAGGAGAAAAGAGAGTGGTCAGGTAAACCAGCCAGCCGGGGTGACTGTATGGCCTGTACCCCACACCTGCCTCCCCAGCCAGGTCTTAACAACCTTTCTGAAGGGGAGCAGCTCTGTCTGGAGGCGCAACTCGATAGGCAGGAGGTTCCACAGGGCTGGAGCGGACAAAGAGAAGGCCCTCCTTCTGGTGCTAGAGAGATGCGCCTCTCTAGCTGATGGCACAACCAGAGAGCCTCTCCAGTCCACTCTGGTGGGACGGACAGATGTTCTTGGGGTGATGCGGTCTCTTAAGTATCCTGTCCCACTACCATGTAGGGCTTTAAAGGTTATATATATCATAGGGAATATATATTTGCAGGGAAAGAAAGCTCTTCTCTACCTGCCCACTCCATGGCTAGCTACCCATCAGACTCTTTTCTGATTCTTTTATAAGCATCACCTGTCCATCTTTCACAGCCGTGGTGTATTTGTATTTCTGTTTAAAAACCAACACACTTGTACCTTTTGGAGAAAGAAGAGTGCTGATATCAAAATCCCCTGTCTCATCTTTTTTGCCAAGAGATGTTCTGCTTCCATGGTGCTGCAGACGTCCACGTCCAAAAGATACTAGTTGGCCAGAATCTGAGAGGTACACAAGAGTGTGATAGCTGTTGAAGAAAGAGTGGAGGAGAGGGTTATCAAGTCTCATTAGCTCAATTCAATGTGATCAGTGGAAACCAGATATCCTTTGCATCTATTAACAAGCCCACATAAAACTGTAACCAACCAACACACACACACACACACTCAGAGACAAGCGTAAAAGACTTTCACTTGTTAGGAGTGTAGCTGTGGCATGCAAGTTGCATGCAACTTTCACAAAAAAGCTCATCTTAGAAGAAAACTGATTCCGAATCAAGGTGTGAAGTAGGACTGTGTCCTATTCCACAACATTACAAACAGGTGTTATATCTCTAAAGTCCCACTGGGGACATTTTGGAAGCTGAAGGCCAAGTACAATAATAACTTTTTCCAGACTCTATGATGACACCCACACCCACCTTTCATGCATGTGTGTATGTCACAAACAAATGTCTCAAGAAATGGGTTCTCACAATGGATTTGTTGAGTCCCCTTTTAGAATTATCAATGTTGGCTGTCCTCCTTACAATTTATAAAGTTCCTGGTGAAGCATTGCTGACAGCATCCACAAAAACATTACTGGCTGCTGTTGTAGCTAAAACGGTTCTTCTGTTATCCCCCCCCCCCCCAATATGCAAGCCCTTTAGCTCCCTCTGTTAAAAACACACACCAGTAAATTTATGGTACATACCTTCCACAGCTCAGATGAGACACTGGGCCGGCAATCCAATCCACTTTTTGAGGGCCAGTCTTTTGGCTGGGAAATCTTTGCCCTAGTTGTCCAGCACTGTCATCTCCAAATGTGAAGACACTGCCATTCTATAGAAGGATTTTGTAGTTAGCAATTTTTCATTTTTAAGTCATTTTCCCCACCCCAGCTCTATGATTCTGCCTGGAGACACTTTAGGTCCATGTTTACATCAAGATTCTTAACATACACCTATGCTAAGCCTAAGATAAACAAACAGCAAGCAAACTTAACTTTATTAACTAGGAAATCCATTTTAAGTATAGTACAGGAACATAAGGTACCCTGAACCTAGATAGAGAAGCCTCTAGTTCAGGTGCTATTTTATTCAGGTTTGCTAGCAACTAGTTCTCACTGAAATGGAAACACAAGGAAAAACACACACAGAGAAAGGAAACCTAGCAATATCAGCTTGCATGTAGTGCTATAAAAACGAGTGGCAAAGGTATAAACTTTCTACTGGTCTAATGCCCCTCTGTAGATCAGATCACCTGTTACATACAATGGTGCTCTGCTCCAAAAGGAATGTCATCTGGTCCTTTGCTTCATGCAACAAAACAATATTTCCATACTTGGAACCATAAAACCATACTAGGATTGTTTGCTGTAGGTATGAAGGTTCATCATAATATCCAGTCAATTCTCCGTAGCAAGCTGCTCATCATCCTATCATTCACCTTCAGCTTCAGGACTTTAACGTTCTGAGTATTCCTCCTATTTACTTACCTTTTAAAACACTACTTGTTCTTAGGATCACTGAACAGTCATTGATGGGATTACCTGAGTGAGAACAGCAGTGTGTTCAGCTCCACAACTCACGTAAGTCACATGAAGGTTTCTCAGGGCAGCTATGGAGTACGGTTTGAAGAGTTGCTCTATTGGGAAAGCATACTGGATTATCATAATGAAATACAGTACAGTAAATGGCTTCATTGGCAGTTGAAATGTTTCTAGACACCCGCCAAAATCTGCACTGTTAACACAACTTTGTTCATAATGCTACTTTGTAGTCAGATTTACAGTATTTTTTCTTCTCACATTTTCAAAAACAACCTTTCAGATCTGCTGCTGAAGAAAGGTAGTACAATATATCATATCTTGGGAGGCAATAACTTTAGATTTTTATTATTATTAGGACGAAGACCTAGGGCTGAGAGTTAATTGTTTGCTTAACACAGGGATTCTTAATGTGTTCCTGCCACAGGCCAAACCACACACAACCTGTCAGCTTAGTGGGCTAAACACATGGTTCCTCCCACCGTAAATGCTGCCATAAAATGTGTCTGCGGCTGTCATAAACATGTTTACAACAACCGTGGCTGGATTTATGGTGCGTTTTCAGCAGTTTTCACTTCTCCCGCCATTTCCAGCAATGGTGGCAGCAAAGGCGGCACATTTTTGGCTGTTTTTGGCTGCTTCCGGTGGTGGCGGCGCTATTGAGGGTGGCAGGCCACATGACATGGTGCCACAGGCCAGGGCCAGCCCATAGGCTGTAGGTTGTGAACCCTGATTCAGCCAGGGCTGGGATAGATGCATTTTTTTCAGTAAAACAGAGAAGCAAAAAGAAACAGGAAGTGATAATAGTGACAGAGGTGAAAATTGTTAAGAGTATCATTCTGCATACATATCAAGGAAAGACACAAAGCAAACACAACATACACTTCAGTGAACAAAAAACCCACAGCATATAAAGATCGCATGTTCAAATCGACTCCACCAGACTTCAAAATTCACTGCTGGACCACAGCAAATCTTATCTCATCATGTTAAGCTGCTATGCTGGTTATATCTTTATTATTTATATTATTTTGAATAATAATCCAGTTTTCAATAGGCTTGGTAAGTGTACTAAAGAAATAAACTCTAAATTTACTTGTTCTGAATGTGTCCTGTATTTCATTGGTCCAAGCCTGTTACAAAGCCTGGAGTGAAAAGAATGCACAGAACTATTATTACTTCTGTTTCTATTTTAAATGTCCTCCCTTGGGCTAAGTATCCTTCAAACAGTTATACAGCATTAACTCAACCTGCCCAATCTACCATAGTTCAAAAATATTGGGCTACCATTCCAATATACCTACTTGGGATGCTGGACACTGTCATCCAACAAACTTGGAGGCTACTAGACTAGAGAAAACTGATCTCGTCAGGAAGCAATCACAAAAAAACATGTCATTAAAGGGTGATCATAGTCCAGTGATGGCCAACATTGGCACTCCAGATGTTCTTGGACTTCAATTCACAGAAACCCAAGTCAACACACCTGCTGATCAGGGGTTCCACAAACTGAAGTTCAGCAACATCTGGAGTGCCAAGTTTGGCCATCACTGCCATAGTCTCTTAACCAATTTGAAGACAGACTTACCTTTGGGCTCTGCCTGATTAAAACCCAGCTGCTGTACATTGTTTCTTCCCCATCCATAGACAACCCCAGAAAGAGACAGGGCAAAACTGTGTGCTCCACCAGCTGCCACTTGTGCCAATGGGATGCCATCCAGAGCAGAGACTTGTTGTGGGCTAGCCTGGGATGAAATTTCTTTACCAAGGCCAAGCTGACCATGAGTGTTCTGCCCCCATGAGAATATTCTGCCATCTTTGGGTAAAGAGGATGAAGATAATAGATTACATTGACTTGATATCATTCTATGTCTTCTGAAGAACAGCATTCAAGCTTTCTCTGTTGAGAGAATCCTTCCCATGTCAAATTATGAGTATGCATGACTTATCTTGAGCTTTTGGAGGTACAGAAGATTTCAGAGCCTATTCTACAGTACCTCATGTAATTGCAGAAGTCCAATGTGACATGTATTCAACTTTTGTTATCTCTATATATTGAGTACAGTATTACAAATTTAATACAGTGTTTTCCTTTCTTAAAATGTATATTTATTTATTTAAATTTGTTTATTGCACTCCTCCCCAAGGGGACCCAGGGTGATTCACAACACGTCAGCATCGACAACAATTTAAAACCAGTCCATAAATTAAAAAACTAGGCGTTGTAGCTAGGATGCACTGGGGGTCAAACCATCCAGCCGGCTGGGGAAATTGATCCATCCATTCCAGAGAACTGGCTTGCCAGTTTTTCTCTCCTTTCCTGAAGGACAGCAGCTCCGTCTGCAGGCGTAGTTCTATTGGGAGGAGGTTCCATAGGGCCAGAGCGGACACCGAGAAAGCCCTCCTTCTAGTGCCAGAGAGGTGCGCCTCTCTGGCCGATGGCACAACCAGAGAGCCTCTCTGGTCTGCTCTGGTGGGACGGACAGATGTCCTTGGGACGATGCGGTCTCTTAAGTATCCTGGTCCACTACCATGTAGGTAGTAACCTGCACCTTGAATTGGACCCAGAGGCAAACTGGAAGCCAGTGCAGCTCCCTCAGCAGCGATGAGGCATGGGCATAACGCCCGCATCCCAACACTACTTGTACAGCTGTATACCAGGAGTTCTCAACCTTTTAAAGCCGGGGGCCAGGTCATGCTCCCTCAGACAGCTTCAAGGGCCAGATGGGCATTTTGCCCTTCCTCCACCACATGGCACTTCCGGGTGTGGTGGAGGTGGTAGGGAGCCATATGAAATGGTGCCATGGGCTGCATCCGGCCCATGACCACAGGTCCTGATGTATACATTTCGGCACCCTCTGTATAAAGACCAATTGCTTGCAAGCAGTGAGATTGAGAGAGACTGAAAGCAATTATTACCTTTTGCCAGTGCGATGGAGTGGTAGTGTCCACAAGCAACCTGTATTATTTTGTATGCAGATAAATCATTTATTTTCCTGTAGAAGTGATTAAAGAACAAAGGGTGTCTTTTAGAACTTTATGATGGGGAAATCCATTAGCTGTGTATACGGCAAAATTATTTATTTATTTATTCATATTTATATTGCCCCCCACTCGCCAAGGTGACTCAGGGCAGCTTACAATCAAAACAGCAACAGTACAGTAAAAATTATAAAAAAGAATGTTTTGTCAGGGAACCACTTTAAGGACTGCACTCTGTATTGCACATTATCAGAACAATTTCAACCTAACTGCCCAGACAAATAAATCTTTTAAAATACTCTTTTGGAACACAATCAGATTCTAGATTCTGCAGTCCAAAAAAGGAACATTTTCAAACCCTGGTGCTTGATATATAATAACATTCATAAACTAAAGAAGCTAGATTTTAAAATGACTGCAATTACTATAACTTCATCATTTCCAGGCCCAAGCCTGGATGAGAAAGGAAGACCTTTTCAATGAAAGAAAAGTTAATACTTCAGTTTTCCCTAGTTGGATGCACTTTGCAAATAGAGTTTCCTTCCAAGAGGTCAATACTGCCCAGACTTGAGGCAACGAAATTTGATAGTACACTGTCTGATAGTGCCACTGGGAGGGAATCTGAACTCTCATTTCCCTGAAAGAAGTCTCACATTTCAGTCTTAAGAGTTCAGATTATAAACCACCTACCTTGGAATTAGGTCTTCTCTGAATTCTCCAGTGCCCAATTGTCCAAAAACACCAGCTCCCCATGAATAGACTCTGCCATTGCTGCAAATAGCCAGTGAATGCTCCTTTCCACAGCTTATGACAACAATAGTCTGGACTTCTAGGGACTGGATGAGCTCTTCCAGGAAGGAAGGGGAGAGAAAAAATTATATCTATCTGCATACTTTCAGATATTATGTAAAAGGTCTTTCTTGCTTGAAAGCTAGTCGTGTCTGACTCTATGGGGTGGTGCTCATCCCTGTTTACAGCCAAAGAGCCAGTGCTGTCTGTGTCTGCAGACATTTCTGTGGCTGTGTGGCAGCCATGAATAGATGTCAGATTGTATGGAACACTGTTACTTTCCCTGCCAAACTGGTACCAATTTATCTACTTGCAATTTCTTGCTTTTGAACTGCTGGGTTGGCAGGAGCTGTAACAAATGATGGGCGCCATGTTCTCCTTTAATGTTGTTCCTTGTTCAATGAGCTCCTTCCTCCATCTTCTTAGTTTTGCCCTTGCATATGCTCAAGAATGTTTGTTCTTGCCATAAAGCTTATCCTGGATCTGAGTTGGCGGACTTGAAGCACATATACATTCAGGGGATGTCATGGGTCATGTCTTTCTTAGTTCTCTACTGCTACTGCTCTCATCTTAGGTGGAGCAATACCAACAAGAGGATATATTTTCTCAACTGGTGTAGGTTTGAGGCATTCTGTTACTGTATGCATGGCTTCAATAACAGTGATAGTGTAGCTACTACAGGAAGAAGAGTGTGTTTGTGGGGAAATGCTTTGAGGATGATAGCTGTAAATAAGCAGGTTGGAGGGTCACACAGAAAGACCTTACGGGTCACATGCGGTCTGTGGGCCAACGGTTAGGGATACTTGCTCTAGGTTTTTCGGATGACAGTTGCCATGGTCTCTCTCCACTAATTGCAATCTAACATTTTGCTGACTTTGCACCTCTGGATTCAGCAGCAAGTGTACAAACTCTCACATAGTTTAGGATGTGTTTCCACATTCTTTCCTGTGGAATAAATGGACCAGCATCAGATTTCAGGTCTTGAGAAAGGAGAGCATGGTCATGTACCTCCACAATGGACAAAGCCTCTTAAACTTCAGAGCTTGAAAAGTTACATTTTTGAATAATTTCCAGAAACTAGAAGCTGCTGTGACTGAGACATTCTTGGCATTGTTGTCCAAAACACATTTCCAAGCTCACAATTCTGTAAGATATATTGCAGATAGTGAAGGTCTCCCTTGCTTGAAAGCCAGTTGTATGTTACTCTAGGGGGAGATGCTCATCTCAGTTTACAGCCAAAGAGCCAGTGCTATCTGCATCTACAGAAGTGGTCATGTGGCAGGCATGACTAGACAACAAAGTACATGCCAAGGTGGTATTTATTTATCTACTGTACTTGCATTTTTTTGTTTTCATACTGCTATATTGGCTAGGACAAACAGGAACTCACTCTGTCATGCAGGTTCTCAAACTGTTCACCTGCCAACCTTCTGGCCGTCATGCTCAGCATCTTAACCATTAAGACACTATATGTATATTGCAAATACTGTACATAGTATTTAATGTATTGCAACATGAACTTTTTCAATACAATGCCATGTAACTTGCTCCAGTGTATCCATACCTAAGCAGTTTGCCAGTTATCAATGTTTGTTTGTTGTTGTTGTTGTTGTTTGGGGGGGGCAAGATTTCCTGACATGTGCCTTTTGTATAACCAAAGGCTAAATTATCCGTCCTCTTTCTCTGCCCATCCTTCTGAATATCAGAACAGAAATGCTTCTTACAGGTAATGTGTTATTCGTGGAGAAAAAATGTTTGCGGTTTGTGGCTTTTGCAAAATGTTTTGCCACTGTTTTTCAAGGGACAAGTGTACGACGGGCTGATTTCTCTGCTGTTTAATTTCTCTAGCCTAAAAGTCTGTCTGATCGCGTCTCTCCAACACTAACTGTCTGTCTCTGAGCACGTCGTTGGAACAAGGTCCCCGAGCCGGAGAAAAAACATAGCTTGTGTCTCTAGCAGCCTCTCGGAGGGCGGGCGATAAACCAAGCGACGTTAGCAATGGAAAGAGAAGGAAGAAAGGAAAGCGAAAGCGACTCACGGGTGAGTCATCTTCAAAAGCAGAGCAGCGGGTAGGAAGCGGAAAGTGAAACTTAATTTTTTTGAAGTGATAGCCAGTTAGTCTGTGCAAGCATATCAGAATGCAAATAAACAAAACAAAAAGACAAGAAACGTTGTGGCACTTTAAAGACTACCCGTTGTATTTTAATGTTAACTTTCTTGGATCCAAGTCCACTCTTCGACATAAGAGTGAGTGGCATCAGTTGATACACATCAGTACTTATTCATTCTGAACGTCTGTACCTGATGTGTATAAATGGGTGCCATTTAAATCTCATTCTTAGGTCTGACGAACTGGAGTTGATCCATAAAAGCTAACGTTAAAATACAGTATAGCAGTTAGTCCTTAAAATGCCAGTGGTTTTTTTGTCTTTTTGTTTTGTTTTCTTTCTGATATGCTTGAAATTTATGAAGGGCAGCAACCTTATCTCCGATTTTCAGAAACTCCAAGCTCCCCATCATCTGTAGAGAGGGAAGAAGACACTTCACTGGCGCCCCTTCCCAAACCCCCTAATCCTATTCCATAGAGAAGCATTTGGTTTAAAATGAAAAGCTTACAGGAGGAAAAATTGATTATAGTGTTGAATGTTATATTTGTGAGTTTTGTGAGCCGCCCTGAGTTGGTTGCACCGAGTAGGGCGGCATATAAATTGAATAAATAATAATAATAATAATAAATAATAATAAAAACAACAACCCCTTTTCTAATGGGACGAGTGAGTGAAGAACATCTGGATGGAGAGCCAAAATCTGATCAGAGAGGAGCCCCACACTCCACACACACATACAAGCGGCTTGCATGAAGAAGAAGAAATAGCCCAGATGTGGATTTCAGAGAGAGATTTCTCTACCTTTCGCCTTGCTTTTCCAGCTCGGTTCAGACGTGTGTATGTCCCGGAGGGAATTAATACAAACAGAGATGATCAACGTTTTGTCAACGTAAAAAAACCAACAACTCCGCAACATTACCCTAAATGTGCACTCTTCAATTAGTTATACAGTATTCCTAATTGGCGCGTGTTAATCCAGTGAACAGAAGGCGGATTCAGAACCCCCCCACCCCAATAAACTCTTATGTGCCCTCAGCGAAGAGGGTGCTATGCTTTAGTGACCGCCAGCCCATTCCATCGTCGGAAATCCTGCTCAGGTCTTTCCAACCAAAAACTGTGGCTTCCTTAATAAGTCAATGCCTTTCATGCGGGGCCTTCCTCTTTACTGCCTTCCACTTTTCCTTGCATTACTCTTTCCCTCCTCGTCTCCTCCTGATACAGTATGTCCAAACTCATACATCTACGTGTGCATTTATATCGGGCCATGCTCGTCGTGAGTGATTTAGACTACCATGGCAAATCCCACCCGTGCAACCAGAATCCCCCCCCCCCTTTCACCACCCCTTGGGTTAGCCTACCAGGTGTGTCGCCGCGCTGTCGTCCCTCGGGGAGTCTCCTGCCCAGCTGCCCCCGGTCGTTATCCCCGCACGACACCAAGGAGCCGTCGGCGCGAAGGAACACCGTGTGCCGCTCTCCGCAGGCCACCAGCACCACTTCTGAGCCCCCAGAGCCTTGGGGTCCCTGACGGAAAGGGACCGGCTCGGAGACCCCTTCTTCGCCCAGCCCCAGTTGGCCGAAAGCGCCCTCTCCCCAACAGTAGAGCATGCTTTGGCCAATTCCGCCTCTTCCCAGTTCCCGGCGCTTTTGCTCCCTCAATCCATCTCTAAAGTAACACCTAACGCTTCTCCCAAGTTCAGTTATTAGACCTCCTGGATCGGCGCTAATTGCCACCTCAAAGTAGCCCCGCCCTCTTCAAGGGAACAGCCCACCCCCACCCCCAGCGAAGGTCCCAAATTGGGCCGGGCACTTAGACCTTGCTAAGCGATGCTCCTTCCCGGTGTGAACAGCGCCTCCTTCCAGTGGGTTTTCCAGTGGACACTGTAAGGATTTGTAATGTCTGGGAAGGTGACCTCAGTGGTTGGTGCTGACTTTCTTTTCTACTTTCTGCTCAAGAACATGTGCCTTGCCTTGTTTGCTACTTGTATAATCACAATGACTGCAGTGGTTCAGTGGTTAAATCGCTGAGTTGGATGACAGGAGTCAGCAATTTCAGTGCTGTGTCAAAGAGTGAACTGTTGTCTGTCCCAGTTCCTGGCAACCTAGCATTTTGAAAGCAAGAAATTGTAAGCAGATGAATAGGTACCTCTTCATTGGGAAAGGTAGCAGTGTCCTGTGCACTTTGGAACCTGCCACATGACCATGGAAATCTCTGCATGTGCAGACAGCACTACCTCTTTGGTTGTAAACAGAGATGAAAACCAGCCTCTAGAGTTGTTGGGCATGGCCGGCTTTCAAGCAAGGGGAACTTTTACCTCACAACAGGTAAACCAGTCTGCTAAACTGTAATTGGTCCAAGCTGTGGTGGGCTGCCAAAATTTGTACTACCACACTGTGATGTCATGGGCAGAGCTGACATCATGGGCGGAGCTGATGTCATGACATCATGATGTCATGGGCGGAGCCAAAGTAAAATTAAATTAAAATAAAATAAAGACTCAGTACACATAAAAATAACATAAACACACACTGCATAAAATACCCCCCACCCGAAACACAAAGAAAACAAACCCTTGTTCCTTACCTTTGCTGGGATCGGGCTGTCGGGGACTAGGGGAGCAGCAGGTAGGTGGCGGCAGTGCGGTGGCGCAGCCTAGCCTGGTCTGGCCCGGCCTGGCCCGGCGATGCTGCCATGGGAGCAGTGTTGGCGGTCGGCGGTGAAGGAAAGACCACTGCCATCACCACTGCTTCAAGAACATCACTGTATCCTTTCCGGGGAGCCGAAAATGGCTGCTCGGAAGTGCGCATGTGTCAAAATACCATTTGACACATGCATACTTCTATTTTTCAGTGTGCATACTTCAAATGGAGTTTTGACGCATGCGCACTTCCGAGCATCCATTTTGGGCTGCCCGGAAAAGAAATCCAGAGGGCGGCTGGAGAGGCGACCGAACTGGTCGCCTGGTGGTTTACTCCCCCCCCCCCCCAGCGAACCCCTCTGGATTTCTGCTACCGGTTCGTCCGAATCGGTGGCAGCCTAAGGTTGGCCTCTGTAGATGAATTATGCTATGGATTGGATAAGGAGAGGGCAACCTTAATTCTCCTGGACCTTTCAGCAACTTTGAATACTAAGGACCATGCTATTTTGTGGGATTGCCTGAATAGGTTAGGTATTGTGGACACTTTGTTACAATGGTTCCCCAATCATTTCTGTGCTCCACCTTTATTAGCTAATGTTCCTATGAAGTCAACATGCTGGCAGATAACATGTTGTGTGAAATGTGGAGAGATACAGAATCCAACTCCTTTACTGGTCTGCCAGTTACTGCCAGAAACATGCACCAATGAGCACTTAAGGTTGGCCAACCACAAAGCCAAGAAAGTGGCTTCATTTTGACCATCCAGGGTTTGACTGGGACAGAAAGGAAGAAGACGCTACTGCTATTTTCCTTAAGCAAAGTCAGCCATGTGATCCGTGTATAAAACATGTGCAGAAGTACTAAATAAATAAATCATTGCCAAAAATCATAAAAGCTTGAATTTTTTTAAAAATTTAGCGATCCAGAAAAGTTACCACCTACTATTTCTGCACATGCTATTTTCCTGTCACTTTTTTTAAAAACAAAAAATACAATACCAACATTTATTTATTTTATTTATTTATTTACTCACATTTGCTATCCCGCCCCAATCGGGTATACCCGACTCTGGGCGGTTTACAAGATAAAATGCAATCATAAGCTAAACCAATGGAGTACTAATAATTAAAAACTTTTAAAACTTTAAAAGTTCATAAAAACAGGAAATAAAACATCTTCTGGATGTTCTTTTTCCTTGCCTAGTTGTCTTAGCCTCCATACTAGCATTTTGGCCCTTCTGGGTGCCCTGCTAGCCAGCAGAGCTCAGGTACCAATAGGATTAAGGATTTGATTGGGACATGAGAGAAAAATAATATGAAGTCGACTCCACCATTGCCGGTCCTAGGCCCAGGTGAGAAAGGAGGAGGGTTGGGTGTCAATTTAGCACACTGGCCCTTTAAAACTTTATTGCTGCATAAGCAATGAGGAGTCTCATTGCTGATATGCTAGTACAGTAATACCTCAGATAACGAATAACGCTAACATCGGATAACGATCTGTTAGCGTTATCCGATGCAGTCGTTTGTAGCAGCAGGGTGGTTGGAAAGCTGAATGGGATTCTCCGTTCGGCTTCCCAGTCACCCTGTAGCTGCAGAGGCAGGGGTGGGGTGGCTGGAAAGCTGACCGGGGGGGGGGGGTCCTCCCCCGTCAGCTTCCCCAGCCACCCCACAGCTGCATTTTTTTTACCCATTTCAGGCTCTCTGCCTCCCCTGCCAGCTCCAGGGAGGTCGGGGGACCTGATCCAAACTGTTTCCAAAGTCCCCCCACCTCCCTGGAGGCTGCAACAAGCCAAAACATCAGGATTTTCTGGCTTGCTGCAGCCTCCAGGGAAACAGGGCTTTTTTTAAACGTTGTGCGATCAATGCATCGCACAACGTTAAAAACCGGATAATGACGAGACTTGTGGAACCAAGTCTCATTGTTATCCGAGGTACTAGTGTATAGTGTCAGAGATGGGTGCTGCACAGCATGTGAAGGACGTATTACTACTCATATGAAGTCACTGGTGGAAGTCTTTGGAGTGAGATGCCACTTGTATTTATTTATTTATTTATTTAGATTTAGATTGCCGCCCACTCGCCGAGGCGACTCAAGGCGGCTTACAGTCAAAACGTATAGTCACAACATATAGTCACAACGACCAACCGCGGTGACTATACAGCGACCAGGATGAGCTCCTGTTGTCTGTCCCAGCTCCTGCCAACCTAGCAGTTTGAAAGCAAGAAATTGCAAGCAGATAAATAGATACCTCTTTGGCAGGAAAGGTAACAGTGTTCCTAACATGCTGATAACAGCCAGTTCTCCTGCCTCTTGTCTCCCAATGCCAAGAACATGTGAATGTTGCCTGACTTTGACAGTAGGCTGGATGAGGATGAACAAGCTGGAACTGAATCATGCCAAGATGGTCTGCAGAAAAATCAGATTTGGAAATAGGGATTCAATCTGTTCCAAAAGGCACTGCAATCCTCAACTGGTCAGATTTGTTGTTTGGGAGTTCTCCTTGACTCTGCACTGTTACTGGATTCCCAAATGGCACTAGTGTTGAGTACCTTTGCACAAGTGCACTTAATGTGATAGCTACTGGCATGCTCTTTCTTGAATTGACCTGGTTTAACAAGAGGCATCCCATGACTTAGTTACATAATATCTTGACTACTGCAAAATTTGCTGCATGGGACTACCCTAGAAGAGGATCTGGGCTCTTCAACTAGTGCAAACATGCAGCAGCTAAGCTGCTAACTGGGCCACAGTATCATGATCAAATTACCTCAGTACTAAAATAACTTCATTAACTGCCAGTTGCTTACTAGGCCCAATTCAAGGTGCTGCATTTAACCTTTAAAACCTTTAAATGGCTAGGCTAGGGGCTGGACTATTTAAGGTACTGCCTATCTCATTATGAGTCTGTCTAGACTTTAAGATCATTAGGAAATGTCTTCTTAAAAGCAGTTAAATAGGTACCTCTTTGGCAGGAAAGGTAACAGTGTTCTGTGCACTTTCCATGTAGTTTCAGGGGTGTGCCTAGTAAGCATGCAAAAGACGTTGTGTGTGGCTCCCAGACTGTAGAAGATACTCCCTTCTGAGTAGTGATCTGTTTCTGCTCTGACTGATTATTATAAGGAGGAAGTAAAAACACATCATGCTGTGTTGTTTTAAATCTTATCCTTTCCAAGTTTTAACTTGACTTGAAACAACAGTTCTTCATCCATCAGCTTGGTTTCAGGGTCAATCAAGATGCTAATGCCTTGATTTATTTTTAGCACCTCTGGATCTACTGATGGTGGTTTGACAGATCTAACTATATACAGTATCTCTTTCAGTGATGGGATGTAACAGATTCTCACCAGTTCGCCAGAACCGGCAGTAACTTTTCCCAGTGCCCCAGAGAACTGGTAGCAGCTTTTGGGGGAAACCACCTTCGGGGCTTACCTTTTCATTGGTTCCCCCACTGTGCATGTGCACCAAGCACTTGGTGTGCATGCATGTCTACAGTGCTTGATGCGTATGCACGGCCTCCTTGCTGTCCTCCTTGCTGTCCTTGTGTTGTGGGTGGGTGGGTGGGTTGAGGTGTGTGTGTGTGTGCTTATTTTTATTTTATTATATTATTTTATTATTTTTCTTTGGCTCCGCCCACAATGTCATGATGTCATGATATTGGCTTCGCCCACACTGATGACATCACGGTGGGGTAGTAAAAAATTTGACATCCCACCACTGACCTCTTTCCTTTCTATTTTTGACTGAGAATTAAGAGAAAAGCCAGCCTGTGTGGTCTTTGGCAAGCTACACAGTCTCACCCCCCGCCCCAAAGGAAATAGCAAACCACTTCTGTGTATTCTGTTGAGTTATTGTGAGTTTGCACATAGCAGAAAAAGCATGAATAATAAAAGAAAACACCAATTTTAAATAATATTCTCCTTTGATATATATATGTGTGTGTCAGGAGAGAGTAAAATAATCTGTCAATCAGAGTAAACTTTAGGAACATTTATTTAAAAACATGTTGAAGAATAAACTAACAGTAATTGAACATATGACTTGATGTAGGTTTTGTTTGTGCTTGATAGACTTCTTATATTATTTTATTTTGATACTTATCAACTTCCTGACATCTTTCTAACTCACTGTTAGAGTAATCGCAGGCATTACAGCATAGTAATCTAATGGACAGAGGGCTATCTTAGTTGCAGAGTAACAGCAGACCAAATGAAGCATAATTGTAACTTTTCCTCATATCTAATCGTTCACCCTCTAAGCACCTTTTGCTTCACATCAGAAATAATCTGAATGGTTATAAAAGTTCTCTCATGT
Source organism: Furcifer pardalis (assembly GCA_030440675.1). Classification (NCBI taxonomy): domain Eukaryota; kingdom Metazoa; phylum Chordata; class Lepidosauria; order Squamata; family Chamaeleonidae; genus Furcifer; species Furcifer pardalis. The sequence continues at coordinate 89,567,507 of CP126892.1, forward strand.
AAATAATACACATTCACTTTTACATACACATTGATTGATTAATACATACCACCTAGTCATAGCCTGGCCGGACATCACACTACAGAGTAACGGAGTAGACTATACAGATAGCGACTCAATGCCAAGTGTTGGGGGGTGGTAAATAACCTGACTCCCCAAAGGGGCCAATGGCTACAAGCGGATGAGCCCCTTTGTGTGAGGTGATGGACCCCTCAGTGGAGGAAATGCCACTGGAAACCATCATATTGGGCCCAATGGCAAAATGAGCAGAAAAAGAACCATTTCATTATTTTGATTCCCAGTGGACATGGAGGTGGAAGAGACCATGCCAGATGGGCTGGCTGTGAAGGTACACCTTGTTAATATCCTCAAGGCTGTGGCAGTCCATTGTATTCCTGGCGTCAAATCCTACATGTCTCATTCCATATGTGGCACAGGAGATGGCTCCATGATCACAGTGTGGGTCACTTCATGGCAAGCTGGGATCCACCTTAAGCAAATTCACTCCAGTGACATTTTTCCTGCTTGTCCCCAGAAAAAATGTATACTAGGATACAAGTAACAGCTGACAAATACCACTACCTAGCATGTTCCACCACTATTTTAACAATTCAGTTACAGTGTACACATGCTGCCCTTCAGAAAAGTCTTAAAGACCTGGCTGGCGGGGCAGGTCTGGGGTACCACTAATGTTGGAACCCTGGCCGGCTGGTTGATTTAGTAACTCCCTTTCCATCCTCCTCTCTTTTAACCTTTTAATCTCTTGATTTTTAATCCGTTATTTTTTAAAAAAAATTATATGCCTGAAATCTTGTATAATTTTGTAAGCCTTTTGTTTTTTTATCTTTGTGAGCCACCCAGAGTCTTTGGAGTGGGGCGGCGATATAAATTGAAATAAATAAATAAATAAATGTTGGGTTGCATAATATTTATATACAGTACATTAACATTCTATACTTGGAAAGGGTTGCCATAAATTGGAATTTCCTTGATAATATGGAATTATTATTATTATTATTAAAGCTGGTGTTAAACAATGTTAAGGACACAAACATTTATGCATGTGTATGAGTCTCTCTGACACTTTCATGACTGCAGCATCATGACTCTTACAAACCACACTGGCTTTTTTAAAAAATAAAATGGATCAATTTTATACAATTGTTTATATGGAGCTTGCAGAACTACATCGAGCCACTAGGTGTCAGACCTTTCCTAACACAGGACAAGCCATAGCAGCTAAAGCAGTTCTTAACAAACTCACCAGATTTTATAGATTTGAAAATTAGTTAAAGAAGTAGGTTTTTAAACAATATATATATATTTTCATCATTTTAATGATTCTTCCCATGATTATCCAAATTACAGTGTATTATGCTAATTTCATCTAGCTTTGTTGTTCAGTTGCACAGTTGATTTCGACCCTTTGTGACCCTATGGACCATTGTCCTCCAGGCACTTCTGTCCTCCACCATCCTCCTCAACCCTCCCAGCTCTGTGCCCATTGTGTCTACAATACCCTCCAGCCATCTCATCTTTGGCCACCCCCTTCTTCTTTTGCCCTCCACCCTTCCCAGCATCAAGGCCTTCTCAATTGAATCCTCTCTTCTCATTTGATGTCCAAAGTGCTTCATCTTCATCTTTACCATTTGACCTTCTTAGGAGCAGTCAGGTTTGATTTCTTCTAAGATTGACCTATTTATTCTCCTCACTGTCCAGGGGACTCTCAAAACTCTCCTCCAACACCACATCTCAAATGCATCTATTCTTCTGTACTCAGTCAGCTTTCCTAATGGTCCAGCTCTCACAACCATACATACCACCAGGAATACCATTGCTTTGACTATACGAATTTTTGTTTGCAATGTGATGTCTCTACTTTTCACTATGTTCCCCAGATTTCTTATAGTTTGCTTCCCAAGAATCAGTCACCTTTTTATTTCATGGCTGCAATCACCATCTGCAGTGATCTTGGATCCTAAGGAAGTAAAATCTGTCACAGGTTCTACATGTACATAACTGGCTGGTTAGCTCCAGGGGTTTAGGTATAGTTAGAGCAGCATTTTCAAGAACTATGTTCTGCTAAGTCAGTATATTGGCTGATCAGTACTTTGGGGAATTCATTTAGGCTTCTGGGATTGAAATCCAAAAATCAAAGTTTGGAAACGCTGAGCTAGAGGTTGGAAGTTCGATTCCCCTCTATGCTTCCTGTGATAAAAGCTAGCCTGAGTAGTCAGGAGTAAGCTGTACAATTTATTTATTTATTTAGATTTATATCGCCGCACACTTGCCATGGCGACTCAGGGTGGCTTACAATCAGCAAAACAACACAGCACAAAAAGATTAATACATTTTTCTAAATCAATAATAGATTTCTCTCTCCCCTCAGGCTATTGCTGGGTGCCTGAAGTATCTTGAAAAGTTGTGAGAATCATATAACCAAGGTTCAAACGTAGCTCCCCTTGGGCTTCTGCGATGTCAAATGGCAGTTGCGATCTTGGTTGCCACCTCCTTCCTGCTCTTGCCTGGGCGGGGTGCAGGAGGAGGTGGCATGATGTTTCACTGACCTCCCCCAGGGCTTCTGTGATGTCAAATGGCAGTTAGGATCTTGATTGCCACCTCCTTCCTAGGCATCCACAGACGAAGGAAGTGGTGAACCATTTCTGTGCACTCTATAACTAGAAAACCTTTGAAAGTAAAACAGCGCTTGTACTCTTCACCAAAACGTCTAATAAGAATACCTGTAATTTTTGTTCTTAATTATTTTTATTTGAATTTTTAAGTTGTGCTGTTTTATTTTGGCCCAAACATTAAGATTAGACTTAAACAGAAGATTTCCTCTAGGTATTTGGATTGTTTTGTGCAATATAAGCAATAAATAACTTAAAAAATTATCAAAACAACAGCTAGACAATTGCTTTAGTTTTAGATGTATATTTTATATGTATTTAATGTGCATTTTAATATGTATTTAATGTGTATTTTAATGTGAGCTTTTGTGGATCAAGTCCACTGGCTATTTGGCTATAAACAGGGATGAGCATTAAACCCTAGAGTTGGTAACGACTGGCTTATGAGCAAGGGCAGCCTTTACCTAATAACAGAAGATCCCTGATTGGTATTCAATTTTGACATCAGGGTTTGTCCCTGCAAGTGGTTCAAAGTCTCCCTTGCTCAAAAGCCAGTCATAGCTGACTCTAGGGTTCAGTACTCATCTCCATTTTCAGCCAGAGCCAGTGCTGCCTGTGTTTGGAGATGTATACATGGCCATATGGTAGGCATAACTAGATCACCCATGGTGTTGGCTCCACATTGGCTCTGCCCACAGTGTGGTAGTAAAATTTTTGGCTGCCCATCACTGATTTGAGCACAATATTAGAAGGCAATGTCAGGCCATTTCCTGGTGTTCTGAACTGTGGAAACAGGAGTAATGTCCTACATTCATAAACGAAACAATTTTTTTCTTTTTCTCTCTGAATAACTGGATTTAAAGCAATGGTTATAAGCCCTAAGAGGCAAAGACCAGGAATTGCATTGCACAAGTTGACAGATATCTTGCCTCTCTGGTAGTCATGCCTAGCTTTTGAACCAAAAGGTCAAACCCACCATACTGCATCTTGCACAGAAGAGTAGCGTGCCTTGGCGGAGCCCCGTATAAAAATTTGTTTGGGGGCCCTTAGGAAGGGTAAATATTTGTTTTGCTTACGCACGTTGGGGGCCCCCGTGGCCCGGGCCACCCGTATAATTGATACGGCAGATACGGCGGTAGCTACGCCTCTGATCTTCTTGCATACAGTAGTAGTAAAACAAAAGCACAAGAGAGAAAATAGGTTAAGAAAGAAGGTTGGGCTGTGTCAGGAAACGACACATTTCCTCATGTTTCCCAAAGCTTGCAAATCGCAGTTTCTAGCTAGGCCTCATAAATAGGCCTCATAAAAATCCTTTGTCCTTTCTGTGTGTCTCACAAGACTGTCACGAGATGGCTTGTTGACATTATAGTGTTTCTGTGTTCCCAGCATGTTATGTCTTCACATGCATGTAAACAACTATTGTTTTGAGAATATTTTTCTCTGTTACCTGATTGGCTAAAGCTAACCCACCTGACCGCAAATTCTCCCATGCTGGGAACCACAATTATCTGGGATTCTATACGCTGCAGTCCATAAAAAAGAGCTTTTCCTCATATGGTATCAAGCACCATAATGTATATATTTAAGAAGTAACTGGCCTGTTAGCTCTCCATTGGATAACAAATAGCTTTTCTTATCATTGAAACTGAAAACTTCAGGGGATTGCTTTCTCTTAGGTGTAAATTAGATAAGATTACAAATTCCAAGCTTCTTGCATAGATAAATTAAAATTAGACCATTAGTTGCACTCTCCACAAGCTACATTTCTAGGTCTTTGTTCCTGCGTTCACTATCTCCTGTTAGAGCATTAATAACTGCTTCTGATAACCACTTCTAGAAGACAATGTTGTGATGCAGCTTCTGTTGTTTTGGTTTAATCTCAATGTTTCCACCATTGAAGAAATAGGAGTAACTCAAAATGTTCAGGCATATCGGAAAACAAAACAAAATAAAATAAACAAAATAATTTGTTTATTTTATTTTGTTTTGTTTATTTTATTTTGTTTTCTGATATGCCTGAACCACAGACTAACACAGCTACTGTTTCAAAATGTTCAAAAGCTAGTCATGTTATATAGGAAATACTGGCCAGAGTATTTATTTATTTATTTACATTTTTATACTGCCCTTCTCGCCGGGGCGGCCCAGGGAGGTTTACAACATCATAAAAGCATAATACAACCCAACCCAAACCCATTGTTACAAACTTCAAAATTACAATTATAACATTTAAAAAGTGTGTAACACTCCAAATCTGTTGCTGCCTCCTAGTAAAACCTTTAAAACAAAACAAACACCATTGCTTCTATAATCAGGGACCAATGTTGGCACTCTGGGCAGCGTACAACGTACTAAAATAGTCTTTACAATAAAACATTTAAACAAATTGAATAAATTATAAATATCTGCAAAACCAAAAATAATAGTCCATATTAAAAAATGCCAGCAACAAAACATACCTACTGGCAATAAAAAGGTTAATCACTGGTGATGAAAAAGTTTATCACAATCACTCAGCCATTGGTAGTATATCCTTAAAAGCCTCTTTTAAAAGTACTGTTTTTAATATACTGTACAGTATATATGTACAGTATCTGTAGTGGCAGCTAGCTACTAACTGAGGCTGGTTTCCTAATTGGGTAATTTGATCATTGATAAGATCAGTAGTCTATATCAGGGATTCTCAAACTGCGGCCCATGACACCATATCATGTGGCCCACCACCACCTCCACCATACCAGGAAGTGCCATGTGGTGGAGGAAGGGCAAAATGGCCATCCACCCCTTAAGTTGTCTGAGGGAGCATGACCTGACCCCCATCTTTAAAAGGTTGAGAACTCCTGGTCTATAGCTTTGGATAAGACAAAAAAGTTGCGACACCTTAGAGACCACTAACTAGTACTGTATAGGCTTGCACAAACCAATACGGCTACCACTTCAAAAATTTAACTTTTGTATCTGAAATTTTCGAAGTGGTAGCTGTGTTAGTCTGTGCAAGCATATCAGAGAGTACATAAAGCAAATAAAACAAGCAAAAAGGCCAACACCGCTAAGGTGCCACAACGTTTTTTGGACTTGGACTTGCTCCACGAAAGCCAAATTAAAATACAGTAGTGAGTCTTTAAGGTGCCATAACGGATTCTTTTTTCTCTCTCTTTTTTTTAAAGTTTCTATCTGGTTACCCTATTTGGAAAAGTTTTATCGCTCGCCACTTTCAAGAGCCATTCAGCGTCTGCACCCGTCATCGGTTCTTCTTCTTATTAGCGGTGCAAAGAAAGCGAGTTGTTGGTTTTTATTTTTATGTGCTTCGAGCCACAATTTCCTTTTTGGGCCCCTCCAAAATTGCATAATAATAATGATGATGATGATGATGATGATGCGGCCAAAAGGCACCGCAAACCAAGCATATCTCCATGCGCGGTTCTCATTGGCCGTGGCAGGGGGCGGTGCCGGTCCATGCTTCGCCTTCCCCGGGCAGAGCGCATGGCTCTTGCCGCCGCCGCCCCAGCCCGCCCCCGGGCGCTGCGCATTGGGCTGCCGGCGGAAGGGAAGGCGAGAGGCTCGTTCGGTTCCCTCGCCGCGAGTGGATCGCGGAGGGGAGGGAGGCGGCTCGGTCTCCGGGGCCTCATAGGGCAGGAGCGCTGCCACGCAACCGCGCCCAGATCGGGTTTGCTCCCTTTTGCCTTCCACCCGTGGGTGGGCAGGGGAAACGTCTCCAGACTCCACCAGGCCAGTTCCTCCGACTCTTGCGCTCGCTCTCTGATCCGGGAAGAAGAGCTTGGGGCCATCGGGGGCAAAAAGGGCAGCCGCCACCGGACTCGCTGCGCATCATCCAGAAGGAAAAGCCGTGCCAAGTAAGGAGGGAGGAGCGCGCGCTTCCAAGCCTGGGTCTCGGTTATCCTTCCGGGCGCCGCGATCCTTGCTCTAATTTGGTGTCTGGAAGGGAGGGCCCCCCTGTACTATTTGGCTGGAGTGAGGCGAGGTTCCTTCAAATCGGAGCTGGGGGACGTTTTAGCAGATATGCAGAACCCTCCCTTTTGCGCACGGGTTTGGATCAAGCGATGCACCAAGACTAAGAGGCTACTGGTTGCCTATAACTTGTTGCAAATAACCTGTCCTAGGCTTTTTTGAATGTCCCGATGTGTTACTCTGGCTGAAAGGATTTTTGCAGGGGTCGCCCGAATGAGGCTCCTTTCATGTCCCCTGTCGTGCATCTCTTGGGGAATCGAATCCTTGCTTTCGGTCTCCATCCAAGCACAGTGCTTTTACCCACTGAGCCACCGGGAAACAGCAAAGTCTCCATGGCAAAGCTCCGGTTATACTTAAGTCTTCTTTTGTGTCCGAGAAAACCCTGGACTGCCAAAATGAAGCCACCTTCTTGGCTTTGTGGTTGGCCAAACTTCATGGTGAAGGTTTCTGGTAGTAATCGGTAGACCTGTAAATGACACGGATTCTCCTCATTCACACAACGTGTTGTTGTCTGCCAGCTGCCCACACTTGAGCATGTTGGTCTTGAATTTAGGGACTCAGATCTTCATACGCTTAGGTGAGAAATTAAAACGATTCTGGATCAAGTACACATTTCTTTTTCTTTACTTCCTCTTTTACCCCTTCTCTGTCATTTATTTCCGGGCATTAATAAAGCCACTGATTTCTGTAGATTTTACATCACGGGAGGAGGAAAGGCTGGTAGAATCCAGCTGGGATTTTTTTTTTTTTAGTAGTAGTGCTGTTCCCATTACAGATGCTAATTGATCATCAGGTGTGCTGACTTGGGCTTCTGGGAATTGAAGTCCAAACCTGGTGTGCTGTGGTCCATGGGGTCGCAAAGGGTCAGAATAGACTGTGCTACTGAACAACAAAATACCTGGGGGCCCAAGGTTTAGAAACCTTTCAGTCAACCAGATGTTCTAAATTAACAAATCTGGAGCAAAGGGGACAAAATACCTGGATGGATCACAATTCTCCATCCCTGCTTTAGATATTTTCTGCAAAGCTAATCCTGGCAGGATGAGACAGAAGAACTTTCTACCTCCAGCTTCTTATTTCCTATGCCTGTCAGCCAGATATTTTTCAAACAGAGCTTCTTTTGTGTCCAGATCAAACTTTGGACTGCCAAAACAAAGCCACTTTCTTGGCTTTGTCGCTGGCCAAAATTAAATCTTCATTGGTACAATACATGTTTCTGGTAGTAATTGGCAGACCAGTCAATGAGTCAGATTCTGTATCTCTCCACATTCACACAATGTGTTGTTGTCCAACATTTGAGCATGTTGGTCTTGCATTTAGGGACTCCAGCCCTCAGCCTATATAGGGCCCTCCAAGTTACCTAGGAGAGATTGAGTTCCTCAGCCATAGCCTCCTTTAATGTTATTCCTTGTCCAGTGAGCTCCTTCTTCCATCTGAAGGAGAGTGGATGAAGAAGGGTGGCTTGTCTGGGGCCATCTGATGAGGTTTACCTCTTGAACAGTTAACAACCCACATGAAGCCATCTCTGTCAGGGGCCTGCTTATTTAGAGATATACTGCCTCAGACCCCAGATGCTCCATTTAATCCTTACAGCTAACAATTTATAAATGTCTCAATGGAGTTACTATTTTCCCCATGGGGCGAGTTGTAAATTCTTACCTTTATAGCCCTAAGAGTATCTACTCATAAGTAAGTCCTAGTCAGTTGGTGGCACTTAATGTGTTGTTGTTGGTGGTGTGAATGTGTTCCCCCAGCTCATTGTGTGGGCTCCACTTATTCCAAGTTAATATCATGTAGGGTTGCAGCCCATCTAGTTCCATTTTACCTTCTTTCTTTTCTCCACTTTTCTCCTGTCGGCGCAGTGGTTAAACTGCTGTACTGCAACCAAAAGCTTGTGAGTTTGATCCTTACCAAGACCAAGAGTGAAGATTGACTCAGCCTTCCTTCCGAGGTCGGTAAAATGAGTAGCTAGCATGTTGGGGACAGAATGTTAATTAACTTGTGGACCACCCAGAGACTGCACTAAGTGGTATTTTTGTTGTTCAGTTGCACAGTCGATTCCGACCCTTTGCGACCCTATGGACCATTGTCCTCCATGCACCTCTGTCCTCCACCATCTTCCTCAGCCCACCCAGCTCTGTGCCCACTACATCCACAATGCCATCTAGCCATCTCATTTTTGGCCTCCCCCTTTTTCTTTTGCCTTCCACCTTTCCCAGCACCAAGGCCTTCTCAAGTGAATCCTCTCTTCTCATTTGATGTCCAAACATCTTCAGCTTCACCTTTGCTATTTGACCTTCTAGGGAGCAGTCAGGGTTGATTTCTTCTAAGACCGACCTATTTGTTTTCCTCACTGTCCAGGGGTCTCTCAAAACTCTCCTCCAACACCACATTTCAAAGGCATTTATTCATCTGCGCTCAGCTTTTTTAATGGCCCAGCTCTCACAACCATACATTGCCACCTGGAATACCATTGCTTTGACTATACGAGTAGAAGTGTGATTTTTGTTGTTGTTCAGTCGCACAGTTGATTCCAACCCTTTGCGACCCCATGGACCACTGTCTGCCAGGCACTTCTGTCCTCCACCATCCTCCTCAACTCGCTCAGTTCTGTGCCCATTGTCTCTACAACAGAAGCGTAGCGTGCCTTGCCGGGGCCCCGTATAAAAATTTGTTTGGGGGCCCTTAGGAAGGGTAAAGATTTGTTTTGCTTATGCACGCTGCCCCCCCCCCCCCGTGGCCCCGTATAATTGATACGGCAGATACGGCGGTAGCTACGCCTCTGCTCTACAATACCATCTAGCCATCTCATTTTTGGCTGCCCCTTTTTCTTTTGCCCTCCACCTTTCCCAGCATCAAGGCTTTCTCAACTGCATCCTCTCTTCTCATTTGCTATTAAGACCGGGTCCTTCTGCTCAGTGCCGCTGACTCGTCGGCCTTATTAAAAAGAGAATTTTAGGCGAGTGGGATCATTTCCTGCCGCTGCATTTTGCAACGGGGGTCTGTTTCCGAAGGCTGCCCTTTTCCTTCCAGAAGCCATAAAATAGGGTGGAGGCGGCGCTTGCGGGGCACGAACTGGACGGGGAGGGCGCCCGATCTGGGGTCGTCACCGCGGTTCAGCCCCCTACTACGGGCAATCGGGGCACAGGAGAGATCCCCTGGATCTGGGTCAGGAAGCGAAGGCGCAGGGCTTTTTTCCGCCAGGCCTGTTAGCTAGGCTGTAAATGGCACTAGGCTGGGATTTTGGGTAGAAAGGAGGGCGGGACGAGATGGGGCCAAAGCGGATCCGAAGTCGGGGCGGAAGGTCCTGAATTTGGAACAAGGGTCCAGTTGAAGCCGTGGAAAAGAATGGAGAAGGCGCGGCCCCCTTCTCCGGGCAATCCCATACTAACCGCAGAGAGGCGGGACTCGGGATTCGATCCAGAAGGCGTAGCTTGGCTGGGCTGTTGATGTTTGTGTGGGCGGGCGGGGGGGAAAGGTTTGAAAGCCTATTGGCTTTCGGGGATGGGAGGAGGATTCCCACTTCGCATGATGCAATCGAATCACAAAGCTGTTTTGACTTGGTATCAAAGCGATTGAGGTGCTGCTGCTTGACAATTTCCTAGGAGCAAAAAGGATTTATAAGCATTGCATTTATCAGTACAATCGCTAGCGGGGTTATTTGCAAGTCAAGTCCCGCTGTCTTCAAAGGGGATGTAGGATTGGTGTTGGCTCAAGTTGAAGTCTATACTGTATTTGTATAGTGCCATACTGATTCTGAATATTGGGAAGCATCATGGTGAGCAATATAATGCAGTGGAGACAATGTAATGCAGTGGTCTTCCATTTGCCTTCCGTATCACAGTGTGACACCCACACCAGTGATCCAGTTCCACAAGTCACTTTCTGGTCATGAGCTCTTTTGGTGCACAAGGTCCTCATTGACCCTAGGTTAGTACTGATGGAGTTGCTGCCCTCTATCCAGATGGATTCAAGTGGGATAGAATCAGAGGCGTAGCTACCGCCGTATCTGCCGTATCAATTATACGGGGGCCACGGGCCACGGGGGGCCCCAAAGTGCGTAAGCAAAACAAATCTTTACCCTTCCTAAGGGCCCCCAAACAAATTTTTATATGGGGCCCCGCCAAGGCACGCTACTCTTCTGGATAGAATCCACTTGGGGACCATCACTCTTCCTTGTGGATTTCGCCACCCAAGACCATTAGTTCTCAGGGTTGTCAATTTAGTTCATAGTGTCACTGGCAGTATGGTCTACTCTATTACCATAGCAAGATAACCTGGTCAAACTAAATCAAAGCACATAGAACATATTTTGGTACACAAGGGAGAAAATCTCACAAGACTACATCTCTCCATTGTTGATAGTCCATAATGTAACTACTGTACTAGCAACAATGTAAGTGGCTAGCAGGTTGCTGCCCTTTGGTGGCACTCAAAATGCGGCTGTCTGAGGCAGTATTCTTCCTAATTCTAGCAGGAGCCCAATGTCTCTTGCTCCTACTTCTTACTACCCACTCTCTCCAAGTGACAGTGGCAAGGAAACCCAGTAGATCCAAGTTGCCTATGTGGGAGGACACCTTGCTGAAAGGTGCCCTGTGATCTGAGCTGACCTATAGGTTGTACACTCAAAATGGAGATTTGCTCACCCTGTCTCTGACTCATTTATTCTTCTTCTCTTGTGTCAGGATATTGGTGATCATCATGGCGATCAGCCATGATGACTGTCCAGAGAATATAATGAAGTGGCCTTTCATCTTCTTTCTACACCGCGGCATGACCCCCATACCACTGATCCAGTTCTCCAAGTCACGTTTTGGTCTTGAGTCCTTTTGGCACGCAAAGTCCTCCTCAGCCCCAGGCCAGTATTGATGAAACTGCTGCCCTCCATCAAGATAGATTCAAGGGGGATTTAATCCATTTGGGGACCATCACTCATCTATTGCTATTTGAAAACCTGAAACTACATCCTTGTACACACATTGTATTTTGGCTACACAGAGATCTAATTTTGCATTGGCATATAGGATGATTAATTCCAACCCTCCCGCTTTGTCCCAGAAACAGCCCTGTGATAAGTTGACATTGTAGGTGAACAGGGATAGGAATTTGAAAGCCCATACAAACTCTGTTCCAGGTACAGAGCACTATCTGCTATATATTATTGAGTGGTTGGAGCTTCAGGATTCTGCTAATTTTTGTTCTTCTCTAGCTTCTCTGCTCTTGCTTTGGTATTCTAGTTGCTTATATATGAATCAGTGGCTTCTGTAAATAAACTGTTTTATTTTATAGCCTTTTGGCTCATTCCACAAGGGGCACTTTATTACAAACAGAGCTAAAGGATTTTGTTCCAAAGGACAGGTTGGACAAAAGATCCCCTTCTCCTATTTCCATATATAGAAGCTGACCAGATTGCCAGATGATTATTACTTCAACTTTGGTGATGGGACACCATTTTAGTCACAACTGAGTACATCAGGCTGGTTTAGGGGCAGATAGCACATGGATTTCTCGAGCAGCTTTTGGGGGAGAAGTACTCCTCTGCTCCAATTAACGATAGAAAATTTGCTGGCGTAGTAATAATGGTGTTCTGCTTACCATAGTCATGATTGCGTCTACAGAGTTTGAGTGAATTTCTGACCTCCAAGGCAATCTGTTGACTATCTGTCTTACTTAGTTTCTATCAAAATGAATTAGAGAGAGTTATCACAGTTGCTATGTTATATTATTTGATTGAAGAGATAGTTCTTTGGGATCAAGCAAAGTAATGATCCTTGTACTCTTCTGATTCTTATCATTATACAGTACTGTACATCCATTGTTGGGCAAATGCTATAAATAGCATGGTGGCTTTCTTGTTACTGCAGTATAATGAAAACTACCTCTTCACTCTCTGTATCAAGTGACTATGGCTAATTAAATTATGTGAAAACAGAAACCTGTATTTGTCCTAGACATTTCTATGGAAATTCTACAAACAGTCAACCTAGTTTTAACTTCAGTGTGCCAATGAAGTGGATGGGTGGGGCGTTAGCCTTAGCAGGTAACAAAGAGCAAGGTCACAGCTCAGATTTCCTTGTTTCTGCTTGTGTAGGTTTGAAAAATTTCCACTTAAGTTGTCTTAAATTTGCAGGTGCCGCTGGCTAAGCTTGCTTCTGATTAAGCATGCTTTGAAATTGCAGGTGGAAAATTCCACTGTTAAAGCATAATCCCCTGCAGGGTGAAATTCTCTTGAAATACGGTGAAATACTTTTGCAAAATAACTACAGTGTTACCTGTTCAAGGCTGGTATTTTGGCATTCTGATCTACTTGAAGAAACCACTACAACCACAGCCCAGCAAATAAAGATAATAACATTTCTGGACCCTGTATTTTAGAACTGGTCTTGTAGCTGCAGGTGGTAGAAAATTTTATGCAGGTGAACAAATAGGTTGGAAGCAGTGATGGGATGTAACAGGTTCTCACCAGTTCTCCAGAACCGGTAGTAACTTTTCCCAGTGTCCCAGAGAACCTGTAGCAGCTTTTGGGGGGAACCACCTTCAGGGCTTACCTTTTCACTGGTTCCCCCACTGCGCATGCATGCCAAGCACTTGGTGTGCATGCACGCCTAGTGCTTGGTACATATGCACGGCCTCCTTGCTGTCCTCCCAAACGGGGAGGAGGAAGAGAAGCTGCTAGCCTGAAGCTCCCTATAGTCTGAAGCTTCCTATTTTTATTATTTTGTATTTTTTTTCTTTGGCCCTGCCCATGACATGACATCATGATGTTAGCTCCGCCCACACTGTGATGACATCACGGTGGGGTAGTAAAATTTTTGACATCCCACCACTGGTTGGAAGTCTAATGACAGAACTCTATCCTAGCATAACAACCAGCTAGATTCTAACAGAAATCCCTTTCCCCCCTTCCTGAATATGGAAGTGCAATGGGCTTTTCATGATGGATGACCTTTTGTTCTTCGTCTACCAGTCTGAAGCAAGCTGGAGTTCTCTTGGTATATTTTAACTGTCCATTTCCCCTTCTTCTTCATAATCCTGTTTGATGACACAGATATGTGCTTCAAGTCCACTGACCAGGAAGAACTTTATGGCAAGAACTAACATTCTTGAGAGTATACAAGAGCAAAACCAAATTAGCATATGGAGGAAGAAGCTCACTGGGCAAGGAACATCATTAAACGATATAGCTGAAGATCTCAGTCTCACCCAAATCACTTGGAGGACTCTGAATAGGCTAAGGGTTGGAGTCCCTAAGTGCAAGACCAACATGCTCAAGTGAGGACTGCTGGTGGACAACAACACTTGGTGTGAATGTGGAGAGACACAGAATCTGGCTCATTTACTGCTCTGCCGATTTCTGCCAGAGACATGCACCAATGAAAACTTGGGTTTGGGCAGTTACAAAGCCAAGAAAGCGGCTTGATTTTGGCAGCCCATGGTTTGATCAGGATACAAAAGAAGACGACTGGTTGTCCATATTTCACATGCATTGAAATATTGCTGCTCACTCACCCTGCCTCCCTCCCTCTCCCTCACTAACCTGAACCTTTTCTGGCTCTATAATAATTTACAATTTCCTGCATGAGCTTATCTGGGTCTTTTGCTTTTTGAAGGAAGTCTTTTGGCTGATCCCACCACCTTCAAAAGTATATCTGGTGAAGAAGACACAAAAGAGGGTCTTTTTGGTGGTTGCTTCCAGGCTTGATAGACCTCCGAGGATACTTTTTGTCCTGGGCCCGGCTTTCCGAACTACAGAACAAGGGAAGGACAGACTTTTAATGCCTGAACACCTGATACTAGCTGTACCATTAAAGGAGTTTGTACCTGTTCTGTAGGCCCCAAAGGCTTCCTCGTGATGAATGGCATCCTTAGAGCCTAGGGCAGAAATAAGTAAAGGCCTCTCTTGCTCAAATGTCAGTTGTAGCCGACTCTAGGGTGCGGTGCTCATCTCCGATTACAGCCGAAGAGCCAGCCCTTCTGTTTCTGCAGAGGTTTCTGTGGTCATGTGGCAGGCATGACTGGACGCTGGAGCATACAGAATACTGTTACCTCTTCTGCTGAAGAGATACCTATTTATCTACTTGCAATTTCTTGCCTTTTGAACTGCTATGTTGGCAGGAGCTAGGAGAGATGATGGGAGCTCACTCCATCATGCAGCGCTTGAGTTGAACTGCTGACTTGATTACCTTCCAGTTGTCAAGCTCAGTGGCTTAACTGCTAAGCCACCATGGCTGTCCCAGGAAATACTAAATTTACCCCAAAACAGCCATGGCTGATGATATCATCTGAGTTGCAGGGTGTAAAGTTATGCAATATTATTCCAGCCATTGAGAAAGAGGCTTATGAACAAAAAGGCATTTGTTTTAGTTTCATAGGTTATGCCAGGTTGCCAGAGATCCTAGCTTGCAAAGCTTGACTAACACATCTAGCAGTGTGCTGGAAGTATGATATACAGAGAGGTTGGCATGTTAAATTAGTACATAATGCACTGTTCTGACCTCAGTTCCTTCAGAACAGACTCTGTTGGGAGCAAGTACCATATGTACTCATGTATAAGCTGGCCCACATATAAGCTGAGGTACCTAATTTTGACCAGAAAACCCAGAAAAATAGATTGACCCAAGTGTAAACCGAAAGGCAGCAGCTGAGTTTCAATAATCAAAATACAGTACATGAAAATATGGTAAAAATAATTAAATTTTAGGTGCATCCCAATCCGACGTAGTCTTGGGACCCTCATGGTATTAACCCGAGTATAAGCCATTTCCCCTTTTGGGGGCTCATTTTTGGGACTGAAAAACTAGGCTTATACTCTAGTATATACTGTACAGTACTTCTTCCAGATTTCTGTTTTCAAATTGCTCTTGATGCATTGTTTACATACCAGAACAATGGCATGTAGAGTAGCAGGCATACATTCCTCTGAGTGCTGCTATAATGTGATTCCTAAGAAACGGATTTAAAAGTTGTAACACTCCCTGTTTGGAACCTATGTTTGGCTGTCAACTTGCAAAGTGACATTTTTGGGTGAGCCGCTTTTTAAGCCTCAACTTCTCCAGTACATGGACAGTGTCCAGATATCTTGTGGTGGTGTTTTGCAGTTGCAAGACAACACAATTTATGTGCACTTTACACAGTTGAAAGTGTTTTGAAAACCTTCCTTTGAGTGAATGGAAAAAAGTAGTTAATTCACAACAAATAAAAAGTTTGGGAGATAATGCCTTGCTATTGCTGCTGTCTAATGCTGCAGTCTTTTCCTCTTAGTTCTTAAGCTTATAAAGATTTGGCTAAATGGAGCTATGTTAGGAAGGAAAAGTATAGAGATGCAGTAAAATATACATCTGGGCTTTTGTCTGGATCAGAGCTAGCCTCTGCCCAGACTTAACTTCTGACAGTGGTGGGGTGAGACAAGCTGCCATTTAAAATTTCCTACAATGTCTCTGATGCAATATTGTCTTATGGGAAATTTCACTTGGCATGTCACTGAGCCAAGGATAAATGTCAGTAGGGTTATAGTCTGTTTATTGTGAGCTGTTTTCCTAACCCTTGTATCTTCTTCTTGTTCTGCCGTATCCAAATCTGAATACTGGCGATCTTCATGGCGATCAGCCATGAAGACTGTCCTGAGAATATAATGCAGTGGCTTTTCATCTGCCTTCTGCATTGCAGCATGACACCCTTACCACTAACCCAGTTCCGCAAGTCACTTTCTGGTTATGAACTCCTTTGGCACACAAAGTCCTCATTGTCCCCAGACCAGTATTGATGAAGCTGCTACTCTCCATCAAGTTGGATTCTAGTGGGACCATCACCTTTCCCTGTGGACTTTGGCATCCAAGGCCGTTAGTTCTCAGGATTGTTAGGTTAGTTAACCACCGCCTGACACTTGGCGTTGAGTCGGTGGCAGTATGGTCTACTCTATTACCATAGCAGGATAACCTGGCCAGACACATTAACCCTTGTTTGCCTAAAATAATTTGAGCTTTATAAATGTTAAAGATACCTAATTCATATTCCTTAAAAGAACTAGGGATGTACTTTGCACAGAAGATTCACTTAAAACACATGACATATTTATTTTACAGACTCTTTAATATCAAGACCTCTGCATGGGGAATTTCAGGGAATCAAAGTTCTGTATGGATCTCAGTGTTTAACTATTACAGGCTTAGTTCTCAATGAGGAGATAAATCTGATACTGGTGCTGAATATACCGCAAATTATCCTCTTCCATTAACAAAATCACTTTTGGCACTTCTAGCGGCCTCCACCCGTGTTTTTTGCTGTTCTTGTAAGATGACTTTGACGTTATCTCTCCACCTTCCTCTGGGTCTGCCTCATGGTCTTTGTTCTTCTCCTCCTTTCACATACGCCTTGTATGGTATGGAATTCCAAGACATTCTCTCCAAATGGGCAAATTAATTTATTTGTTGTCTCTGTACAATACATGAACACCTGGGTGGCTCACAAAAATCACAACGTATCAAACATTACAGTACAATAAAAATAACAATACAATAAAATGTAACAATGCAATAAAAATAACAATGCAATAAAATATAACAATACAATAGAAAGTAATAGTGCAATAAAATGTAAAAGACCAACACATACATTGACAACTGTGACAAAGAGACCATCATTTCTCAATCAGCAACCAGACCTCCCCAGCTGTTCCTCCTTCCT
Source organism: Furcifer pardalis (assembly GCA_030440675.1). Lineage (NCBI taxonomy): Eukaryota > Metazoa > Chordata > Lepidosauria > Squamata > Chamaeleonidae > Furcifer > Furcifer pardalis. Next base: position 89,584,789 of record CP126892.1, read on the forward strand.
CAGGTCGGGTGGGTAAGGGGCCAGCATCCAGCAGCAAGCAGTTTTTAAACCGGCACTGGCCCTCCCCAGGTGTTCCTTCCTCCTCAGGCCAGGTGGGTAAGGGGGAAAACTATGTTTTTTTCTGCCCTGCTCCTGCCCCCACCCCCCCGGGAACCTTCACATCTCTACTCTGGACACTCCTATGGGTTACAGAGAAGTCAGAACTAACTTGATAGCACAATTATTATTTAGAAATGGCTGCTGCTACTTAGTAAAAGTAGCACTTGCTCGAAAGCCAGTTGTATCCGACTTCTAAAGTTCAGTGCTCGTCTCTGTTTACAGCCAAAGAGCCAGTACTGTCTGCATCTGCAGACATTTCCATGCAGATGTGGCAGGGTTGACTAGACATGAAATGCTCTTTACCTTCCCACCAAAGTGGTGCCTATTTATTTACTTGCAATTTCTTGCTTTCAAACTGCTAGGTTGTAGGAGCTGAGACAGATACAGGAGCTCATTCCTTCGTGTAGTACTTGGGTCCCAAACTGCTGACCTACTGACCTTCACTGGTATAATTACCACTCCTTGGCATTCTTCCTGTCTCCCTGGTAACTGGTTGTGTACCTAACCATTTCACCTGACCCCAGCAGGCCCATCTCTCAACAGGTTCGGTGTAGCTCCCTACTGTCGATATTATAAATAAAAGAATTTGCAACTTTCTCTAATGAGAAGAACAAATTGTAGCTCGAGGTGCATCATGCGGTTACCTTCGCAGGTCCTTATCTTACAGAAATGTTAGCACAGCAAACAGCACCGGCAGTGCAATTCCTTGCACTCTTACACCACTGGTAGACAATAAATGCATATTACTTTTCCTCCCGACATTTCTGTAAATATGGAAGCTGATAAGCTTTGGTTCTGGCCTTCCTCCAAGGACCGGAGGCCAGTGTTTTTCCTGCCTCATTTTATCTGAGCAGTAATCTGGAGATGTGGACTGTGTTGAGGGACAGGAAGAGCATTTAGATGACTCTCCCCAGCCATGTTGATAGAAAACATGAAGGGAATTAATGTGGGCAAGCAGGCAAGCCCTGCCCCCATTTTGTGTGTTTGACAGAGGCGAGAAGAGCCAATGTATGGTACATGTATCATTTACTGACAGCATCAAGAAGAGTATCATTTATTGACAGCATCAAGGAGTGGAGTAACTAGGTAATGAATTGTGTGTGTGTGTGTGTGTTGTTCAGTTGTACAGTTGATTCCGCCCCCCCCGTGACCCCATGGACCATTGCACGCCAGGCACCCCTATCCTCCACCATCCTCCTCAACCTGCCCAACTCTGTGCCCATTGCGTCAACCATACCATCTAGCCATCTGCTGCCCCCTTCTTCTTTTGCCCTCAACCGTTATATACATAGTACTGTAGTTATTTATAGCAGTTGTATATAGCAGACAAAGCAAGACAGTTTTAAGACAATTAAAAATGAGTGCTGGTTGGAAATCATATTTATTTTAGTAAACAGAAATTAAGTATGTGCCATCTTTTCTCAAAACTAAATATATTGATCAAAATCCTGTCAGATAAACCGGCTGGCATAATGCAGTTGGCATATATCTTTCTGGTGAACTGCAACAAGTTAAGGAATTAGTTCAGGCCCTTGCACACAGTTTGGTACGCAACAGCATATGCATATGCTAACTTCCAACCTTGCTACAATTTGCAAGAGATATTTCACTATTTGTGTTAAGCCAGTGTAAAAGCACAATATAGTACAGCATTTTGACCTCTTTGGGTTCCCCCAACAATTAATCTTTTGTCTTTTTTCTATACCTGTTAACTGTTTGTGTTGCCCTCTCTAGATTGGTTCCAATTTGTATACAATCTTCATAAAGTACAGTATGTAGGATGAGACATACTAATTAAAAAGAAATAACAGGTTAGTGCAAAATAAAATGGAGCTATTGCTTTTCATGTTTTGGAACCAAAGGTTCTAATGAAATGAGAAAATGTGTTTGCCTTTTTAATAGTCATCACACTCTGCTTATGTTCTGCAATTGGTGATAGATTAATTCTTCTCCTTCTGCCGTATCTGAATTTTATTTATTTATTTATTTTTCAATTTATATGCTACCCTAGTCGGTGCAGCCGACTCAGGGCGGCTCATAGACATCAACAGTATGCTACGCAATCCCAGTATATCACAATACGTTTAAAATTAAATACAATAGAAAATATAATGTACAGTTGTACCTCACTTAAAGAGCATAATGTGTTTCACAGGATTGCTCTTTAAGTGAAACACCACTGTAAGTGACCAATTGTGACTTCTGGAGGAGGGGATTGCGAACCCCGATTTATTTGTTAAGTGAGTTTTTGGTTGGTTTTATTTGTTACGCGAAGCGAACATTCAGAGAAAATTCTGCTCTTTAAGCGAGTTACTCTTTAAGCGAGGTGCTCTTTATGCGAGGTTTGATTGTAATACAGTGCAACAAAACAGCAAAGTAATGACAAATACATCAATATTATCAGTGTATATCATAGAAACAATTACAGTCACTTCCCTCCAAGCAGACAGTTACAATCACTTCCCTCAGAGCAGCAAGTTACAGTTACAAAACAGCAATATATCAATATCATCAGTACATATCATAAAACAATTACAATACAAAACAGTCACTTCCCTCCAAGCATTATAATCACCTCCCTCCAAACGTATAATTATGGTCCCTTCCCTCCAAATGGGCACTGGGCGGGGGGATCCTTCTCTGGCCCAGGAGGGTGGGGCCCAAGGCCAGCTGGGTGGCGGGGTTCCACCGTCCAGCGAAGTCCATGCTTTCCCCTGATTCCAGTAGGTTCCCCAGCATCAGGAGACTCGGCACGTCGAGGCCAGCTCGGTGGTGGTATTGTTGGGCAGCGCACGCAGTCCGTGACTTTTGCCCGGTCCTGAGAAGGTGAAGCCTAAGGCCAGCTGAGCGGTGGTGGTGGTGTTGCTCCTCCAAGCCAGCTGGCCAGGAGGGCGTCCAGTAAAGGAGGCAGCGGCAGCAAGGATCTTATAGCTGCCTGCAATGCTCAGCTGTTGCTCCTCCAGGCTGGCTGGCCAGGAGGGTGTCCGGTAAAAGTGGCGGCGGCAAGGATCTTATAGGGATCCAAATACTGTATAGGCGAGCATCTTGGCGATCAGCCATGAAGACTATCCTAAGAATATAATGCAGTGGGCTTTCATCTGCCTTCCGCATAACAGCATGACCTCAGTATCACTGATCCAGTTCTGCAAGTCACTTTCTGGTCCTGAGCCCTCATCGGTCCTAGGCCAGTATTGATGAAGCTGCTGCCCTACATCAGGATGGATTCAAATGGGATTTAATCCACTTGGGGACCATCACCCTTCCCTGTGGACTTCAGCACTCAAGGCCGTTCACCCTCAGGATTGTCAGATTAGTTAACCACCATCTGACACTCGACATTGAGTAGTTGGCAGTATGGTCTACTCTATTACCATAGCAGGATAACCTGGCCAGACTGGAATAGATTGATAAGGATCAATAAAAATTCTGAAATTTTATCTTACGGTATTATATACAAACTGCCTTGTATACTAACGACCTTTCTTTTTTTTATTTTCTTGGATAGCTTTTTAAAACTTGAGGACATTCCAATACTCACTTCTCTGGAACCAAGTTATGTCCACTGCTGCTTTAATAAATCTGGTCAGAACTGGAGGGCACCGAGCGAGGAGAGTGCTGCTGACATCTCGTATTTTGCAAGACGAAAAGCGTTTGACAATCATATGCCAGAGCTCCACAACTGAACGCAGATCCTCCCGCTTTGACCTGGATGGTAGTGGCCGCCCTACCACATGGGACTCATTTGGCATCTGGGACAACCGCATTGATGAGCCCATCCTCTTGCCACCAAGTATAAAATATGGGAAGCCAATCCCTAAAGTCAGTCTGTCAAAGGTGGGCTGTGCTAGCCATATTGGGAAGAGGAAAGAAAATGAAGACCGGTTTGATTATGGCCAGTTGACTGACGATGTCCTATATTTTGCTGTTTATGATGGACATGGTGGAGTGGCAGTAGCAGAGTTCTGCAGTAAACACATGCGGAAATATATCCAGTGAGTATATCAGTCATCTAATCTTTCATTTGTCTCTTTTTGTAGTAGTGGAGGAGATAACAAAAAAAAATCTAGTCACTGGTTTTATCTATCTAGCTGTGGTCCCCGAGCTTGGAATTTGATTTCCTACTATGTCTACTGAGATAAAAGCCAGTCTAGATAGCCATGAGCAGTTTGCCCACTCCCTGGGTGCCCTCAGAAGAAGGTCACTTTGAATATTCTCCACCTAGAAAACCCTGAAAAGGGCAGCCATAAGTCCAATGGACTTGAAGGCATCCAGTTATTATGGGGTATCCAGTGTGGTGTGGACAGAATGACAAACGGCTTCAGTGTGAATCTCTACTGAGCCATGGAAACTCACTGGGGAAGTCAAACTAATAAAACCTCTCCTTAAATAGCTTAGCTTGAAAGCCCTATTACAGTGGTGGCGAACCTCTGGCACGCATTCCAGAGGTGGCACTCGGAGCCCTCTCTGGGCACCCGTGCAGTCATTCCAGTACAGAATTCTCATCACCCCTCTGCCCAGCAGCCCAATGGGAGTACTTCCTCTTTCCCCCAGTACAGAGTTTGTCCCGCCCCTCTGCCCAACAGCCCAATGGGAGCATTTTCTCCATCCCCTGTTGCTGTGTTGGCACTCTGTGATAAATAAGTGAGTTTTTGGGTTGCATTTTGAGCACTCTGTCTCTAAAAGCTTCGCTGTCAATGCCCTATCCTATTAGGTTCGGTGTAATTGGCTCTGACTTGACATCAAAAAACATAGTACCTGTATAGTGCAATCTATTTCAATTTTTTTTCACCCCTGGAGTCCCAAATGGATGTTTAGGTTGTTTCTTGTAATCCATTTTCAGGAGGCCCGCACCATGTCTCTAGGTACCTAGCACTTAATGTTAGCAATGCCATACCACTGTGATGGTGAACCTTGGCACTCCAGATGTTTTTGGACTTCAGTTCCCAGAAGCCCAAGCCCCCATGAATCCACACGAATGGGTTTGCTGTAATTCATCTGGCCTGTGCCGTGCCGCCCTCGTTGCTCCTGGAAGCGGAAGTACATCGTGCCTGAATTGCAGCAAACCCATTCGTGTGGATTCATGAGGGCGTGGGCTTCAGGGAATTGAAGTCCAAAAACATCTGGAGTGCCAAGGTTCGCCATCATGGCCATACCAGGTAGATTCTGTGGAAATATTTTCCCTTACTACGGGTGGATGCATCATTTAGCAATGAGGAAGAAAAAAACAATAAATTATACTCTTCACTAATTGTCAGCTCTGTGTTTGGATGTGACCCTAATAAAAATGTCTTCTGTATAGTTTTGTTACTAAAGTATTACTTATGATAGCATGTTTCACTTTTGCTACTAATATAATTTATGGTGATTCTTATGGTAGTTATTATTGATTCTAACTTATAGCCACACATAGAGTTTTTATTTACTAGCCCCTCTTTCTGGAGGTCTGCATGTAATCCCATAAGCTTCACATGATCTATCTATATATCAAGAGTCTGTACTTTTTCGCCAGACCAAAAATTTCTACTCTGTGTCAGCAACAGTAGTAGTAATAACTGGGATGACTATTCTAGTAGAGTGTGCCAGTTTTTGCCATTGGTGTATGAAGGTACTAGTTACCAATGCTACAGCATTATCTTTTCTACTGTAAAGCATTGAGTGTGAGGGCAGTTCTAGATATTTTGGCTAGATTTGTGCTACATTCTAGAGTAGACAGATAATTACCTCATTTCTCTTCCATGTTCAGTGCTGGGGAGATGCAAGGATCATAAACAAGCTTTCAAGTGAGGGTTTCCTGCATATCACAAGCACAAAATGGGATCTTTCAAATGTATAGAGATCTATGGATTTGTGTTATTTTTGTTGGAAATCACTTTAATACTATCACTTCCTTGTTGCATTTTCCAGGGAATTTCTCTCTGCGGAGCAGGACATGGAATTAGTATTAACCAAAGCCTTTTTAGAAATAGACAGAGCATATCAGAGACATGCTCACTTATCTGCCAATGGTAAGTACCCATTGTGTTTCAGTTCAGTAATGGGCGAAGGAAACATACTTTTTATAATAACATTCAGTGTTATGTTTTTATTTTTTTAATTATTATTATTAAATCAGCTTTTTCTAGGAGAAGAGACCAAGTTTAATATACAGTACAGTAATACCTCATATAACATTAGTATCGAATAACACTAAAATCGCATAACATTAAGGAATCTGGGGGGAAGAATTGCATCAGATAACATTAAGATCCTATGGGATGCTTCAGATAACAACCGCTAAAGCCTGTGTGGTTACAATGTATCTCTATGGATCCCATAGGATTTTAACATGCATCAGATAACACTAAAAATCATATAACACCAAGACTTGTGGAACCAGGTTTTAGTGTTATATGAGGTTTTACTGTACAAGGATTTGCTGAAAAGAACAATTACATGGACCGGTTCTGAAAAGGACTAATTTGGATTTTCAGATGAGTGGTTTAACTGGTTTATAGGGTTAAGTTCTCTAGAAAATTATTACTGTAATATATTTACTCTGAAATATAGAAATATCCATTCATTCCTATCTTAAGATAAAATGGCTGAAATCTAGACAGCTATTCTGAACACGGAACATCTTTAGGGAAGTATACCATTTGTTGAGTAGAAGCTGGTAAACACATACCCTGTTAGGCCTTTGAAGCAGTTGGCTAACAGATACAGATATATACTGTTGCTGTTTTGACTGTAAGCCGCCCTGAGTCGCCTCAGCGAGTGGGCAGTAATATAAATCTGAATAAATAAATAAATTAAAGCATTGCACCTAATGTGAAGTCTTACCAGTTAACTGGTCTGTGGATGATAACAGCTAATTAGTAACACTAAATTAACTGTTGTCATCCATAGACCAGCTATACAAGAGTAAGCATCATAATGCCTTCCTAATTTCCATAAACGGTGCCCATTGTGGCTGTTAGTAAGCATTTAAGCAACACTCCAGTGGTGAGTAATTGTGGCCTACCAGATATTACCAGATTGCTGCTCCCATTAGCAATAGCCAGCAAATCTAGAAGGTCTCTGTTACCCACTGGTAAAAACATTTTGGTTTTAGGTACATTCATTGCCAAGTAGGCACTATTGATTTTCAGTCAGACTTAGTTCAAGTAGAAGTGGTTGGGCTCACTGTAGTCTGTTTTTAAAGTAGAAACAAACTATTTGCACATTTGTGCACTGATATGAGGAAAACAAAAATCCTATGAGCAGGCAAATTTATCTACCGGTACTTGTTATTGATGAAAATGTATTTGGTTGTTCTGGATTAAGCACACTCTGTAAATGGAGTGGCAGAAATGTATACAGCTCTATCATTTCACATGGTGCTTTAAATTGTCGCAGACAAAATACAGCTATGACCCAAGAGACTTATAACCATAAGTATCCATCCATTCCTAGAATTCCTGCTTTATTACAGTTGGACTTGAAGTTACACGTATTGTTAGCACAATACTATAACCTTATTTATCACACTGTCTTAAGTTGGAGTGGGCATTTGGTGGTCCTTCATATGTTGCTTGACTTCAACCACCATTGTGCCTTGCCTTGTCTAGGCCTGGTGGGAGCTGAAGTTTTTAAAGAGGGCCAGTGTCCCAATTTTTGGTGTTTGGACTTCAATTCCCAGAAGACTAAGTCAATCCTCTGAAGCACTGATCAGCCAATATACTGACTTAGGCTTCTGGGAATTGAAGTCCACCAGTGTTCCACGGAACATAGTTTGGGAAACGCTACAGGAAGAACCCCCCATACTTAAATGGTGAAAATACTCTTGATAATACATTAGGAAATGAAATCATTTGTTACTTTGTTCAAGATATTTTCAGTCAAACCTTGATTTTTATGCTTCAGTATGTTAACTTGCAACACTGAAGAAGTGAGAGGCAGAAATGTATGTTCTTCATGTTTAATAAGTAGATCTTAAATTGTACCAGTTAAGCTGCATTCTTTATGACATCTTTTTCTGGGCCATTGAATGTAGTGCAAAAGAAGACTTTTTGTACAAGCCGTAATGGGGATGAACAATAAGTGTGCTTTGCCATGTATTGAGTTAACTTAGCAAATACAGTATGTGCAAGTAAATTTCCAGCAAACAGTGCATATACACTGTTGGAGCTAAAGCATGGTAGTTGCATTGCTATTTAAAGTTACAAACCTTTGCCCAGTGTAAAGGCAGGGATTTTTTTGACAAACTGTTGGGTGGCTTTTAGTCAGCCCAAAGCTAGAAGAGAAGTAAAACCCAATATTTTTTAAATTATGGGTGATGATAATTGCAAAAATAACACAACTACAGTATAGAAATTCTTTTCTCTTTTCTATTATGATCTTTCAAATTGATCCCAAATAAAACAATCCATTTAAATCTCTTTTGGAACCCTGCATTCCCAAATTAAATTCATAGTTTCTGATGCATTTCTGTGCAAAGAGACTGTCAGGAGTGTTGTTGTTGGGGGAAGGAGGGAGCAAAATGCTTCTGTTGCTCTCATCATCCTAAATGTTGCAGGTTTTTCCTCTCTTTTTTTTAATGAGGAAGATTTCTGGGTGAATTTCCCCCCCTATTTGCCTCTGTGTACATGTTATTTATGGCAGAATCGACCAACAGCTCTAGAATTGAAGGCCTGGGACTCTTATGATCTACTTAATTTGGTCCCAGGTGAAAGAATCTGGCAGGTTCCTAGTCTGGACTACAGGAAGGTTCTTACATTCACTTTATCATATTGGTTGAGAGGACATGCTCTAAAAATGTCCAGTAAGTGTTAATATACCTATTAGAAGATTTTGAGATTATATATTTCTGTAGTGATGTTTAAGGGGTAATGTTTAAGGGGTAATGTTTTTAAAAATGTTAAATTGATCTCTGTTCGGAGGTGGTAATTCCCTCCTCCTTTCATTAAATAATTTTAGAATAAAGCCCTACTATTATTCCTTGATTTTGGAACTGTGCTCCTATTTACAAAGCTAATTTGTCAGTCCATGTTGCATTGGTTCCTCCACCAGTGCCTTTAAGCTTACCTCTGTGCAAATGTCTTTCTATAGCCCATTGTCTTTAGAGGCACTTGCTTAAGGAATAATTTTAATTATTGTGTTTGTAACATGTTGACTTTATGGAATACACTTCAGTTAATATGTCAAAGGGTGGGATGCAGGAACACTCCCTATGGACTTTAAAATTTATTAAACTGTTTGGATTGGTATTGTCAAGGAGGGAAAAGAAAAATTAAAACCAGGAAAAAGACTGAGACGCCAAATCTTCTCTGCAGAAAAACAAAATTCTAGAGATCCTCTTTGCTTTTTGAAAAAAATAAATGGCCTTCACCTGAAAATGGGCCAGGTGGACGTGCCTAATCACCAAATTCCCCTGACTTAGTTTTGTAACTGAAGATTCAACTGTTGTGAGGGCTTAGTGTGTGCACACATGTCTAAATTCTTAGGTACACTTCTGTTGTGCGTGTTTTCATGAATTCAGGGAATAGGCAGATTATTGGGAACACAACTGAGCCTTTTGTGAGCCATGTTCAAATGTTAGTATCTCTTGAATGATACCCATTTTGCACAATTCTGTGTTTACGTGACTCTTTGCTTTCAAAAGCTAATCAAGTTTTATAACTGAGATTCACTTGAGATTATGTTTTTGTGACCCCTGGGCAGTAAATGCAACCTGGGCTAAAGGGGATCTTTCTTTTGCAGTCTCCCCTGTTTTCATGCTTGGGAAGTCTAAATAAATCCATTGATTTAGGAAGCCCAGCAGTATATCTTAAGGCCGGAGTATATTGGTATTCTCATCTGGGTACTGTTGCAGTTCTAAAAGCAAGGAATGAAAATGGGAAGACCTAGAAGTGAAATATCAAGATATAGCCCATAATTTTTCTTTAGAAGAATCAGCAAGAAGGCAAAAAAACAGCTTAGCATTTACTTCTTGTTGTGTTATTTAGATGTGTTGTGTTATTCACTCACTGGTTAAAATAGGCATTTATTTGTCTGGTCATATTAAAGTTGAATTTGCCCACCTCAAATATACACAATTTGCTTCTCTCTTCTCTGTCTCCACTTAAATATGTTTAAGTGGAGCTTGAATGTAAGATATGCATTAATATTCTGCTTACCCTGAGAATCGAATTGGGTCAGCAATCCTGTGCACATTTTATTGGAAGTAAGACCCATTCAGCACATTGACATGCATTTTGGAATAAGCATGGATAAGATTAGGCTGCATGCGCTAATCAGGATTAATTTTCCTGTTATGAAAAAACAGCAGTAACCAAAAGGAGCAAGAGAAAGAAATTTCAGTGCTGAATTCTGTAGAAATGGATGAATCATCTTTTTTAAAAGGGTCATTTAAAGGATGGTGTTCAAGAGCTATTCAAGCTCTTTGCCACATGAATGCCTGTTTTAAATCATGCCAATATTGTCTAGTTTAGCTATGTCTCTTGTACGTGTTCTTTCTTATCTGAACTCTTCAGTCTGTAGGGCTTTCACTTCACAACAAGGCTTGATGGATGCAAATATTTGCCTTTGAAAGGAGCGCTCTTATCAGGAATATGAGCTGTAGGGTTTCTAAGCATTGTAGTCCTGGGAGAAGAAATCATGTAGCATCTCAGTTCCTTTCTAAATTCTCCCTTGTCAGTCTTCTATATAGCTTTCACTCTTTTTTGGTAATAACACCATAAACACAGAGTTCATATATTGAAACTTAGGCAATGGACATATTCAGTGCTCAGATGTTGATAATGTTTTCTAATCTGATATTTATAGCTAGCTTGCTGAATGCTGGGACCACAGCAACTGTGGCTCTGCTACGAGATGGGATTGAACTTGTTGTGGCCAGTGTTGGTGATAGCCGTGCACTTTTATGCCGCAAGGGGAAAGCCATGAAGTTGACAGTTGATCATACACCAGAAAGGAAAGATGAGAAAGAAAGGTATGTTGTCAAAATGAATGTCTGTGTCATTTATCCTTGTTTAATATGCTCCATCTCTTTAACTTACAGAGGACTAATATGCTTAATGTTGGTTAGAAGAGGTAGGGCTAGAACTCACATTTCTTCCCAGCTGTGAAGAGTGTTGTTAGGTTCAAAGCTGGAGAACAGCAAAGCACTTTAAACCAGGGGTGGCCAACCTTGGTGCTCCAGGTGTTCTTGGACTTCAGTTCCCAATAGCCCTGATCAGCAGGGATGCTGACTTGGGCTTCTGGGAACTCTTAACTGGGAATTTGTTATGACAATGGAAAGCAGTAATTGATTTGACTGTACAAGGTAATGTATTTCCCCCCGTAGTAACTGTTTCACATCTTCTCTTTCTTTTCTTTGTGGGATGAAGAATCAAGAAATGTGGTGGCTTTATAGCCTGGAACAGCTTGGGACAGCCTCATGTGAATGGCAGACTAGCAATGACCCGCAGCATAGGAGACCTAGATCTTAAGAAATATGGTTTGACAGCAGAACCAGAAACAAAACGGGTTCAGGTAAGACCTATGTGTACCCCCTCCTCCGTAATTCCTGAATAGGACTTACTGTATATGTCGGCGTATAAGACGACTGGGCAAATAAGACGACCCCCCAACATTTCCACTCAAAATATAGAGTTTGTTATATACTCGCTGTATAAGACTACCCCCTCTTCCACACACCTTCCACACACCAAATAAAACATAAAAGAACATAAGATTTGATTTCAGCATCTCCCTGTGGCCGGCACTAGTGCACAAGTGCGCATGTGCGAGCTCTGCGTAGACAAGGGGCGGGGTGGAGCACCACTGCTTCCCACCGAGCAGAATGGGCCGGTCACGCCGAAAAGGCTGGCACCCCTGTCACGCTGCTGATGCTTGCCGCAGCCACGCTGGATACCGCGTGATACTGGATGGTATGTAGAATGAGGTGGGTGGGCATCAGGAGTCCTCTGTGGGGACCAGGCGGGCATCAGGAGGCCACTATGGGCACCGGGAGAGTATCGGGAGGCCACTATGGGCAGCTATGTCTATCCAAACTGAAGTGCACCCGGCGTATAAGACGACCCCTCTACTTGGAGGCATGATTTTCAGGGGGGGAAAGTAGTCTTATACGCCAGCATATACAGTAAATCTCAAAGTACTGAATAACATACAGAATGCACATGGCAGAAAGGCCTACTTAGTGGAGTTTTTAGTATGTGGTATATATGCAGCTTTAAGGGACTGTGGTGGCTTAGGAATTAAGGAGTTGAGTTGGACAACCGAAAGGTTAATAATTTGAGACTCGAGTGCTGCACGATGGATGGAGTGAGCTCCCATCTCTGTCCCAGCTCCTGCCAACCTAGCAGTTCAAAAGCAAGAAATTGCAAGAAGATAAAAAGGTACCACTTTGGTGGGAAGGTAACGGTGCAGAGTTCCATGTGCTCCAGTTTTAGTCATGCCTGGCACATGACCACAGGAACACCTACAGAAGCAGACAGCTCTGGCTGTTTGGCTGTAAATGGAAATGTGCAAAGTACCCTAGAGTCAGACACGATTGGCTTTCAAGCAAGGGAGAACTTTACCTTTGCCTATATATGCAGCTTTAGCCTTCTTCATGTGCAACTGAGAAACATGCTTTTCCTTAAACCACTGAGGTAGTGGAAGCTTCAATTCTGTGATTGAAAAGTAAAAATACCATTCAAACAGTCCCTTCAGAAGCAGAGACTTTGGCCTTCCTGGCTCTCCAAAGATCATTTCTACTTAATCTTTTATTCTGTGGATGTTCAGATCCAACTCAGAACTCTAGGGAATCTTGCTAGCTGTATTTTTGCTACATCTTTCTCCCACAGCGGGAAAAGAAGGCTCTGTGGAGCAAACATGGATTATTAAAGGGCAGGAACTTTTCAGTCTTGACTGAATCTTACAGAATGACAGTTTATAACGGGTGGCCAATCTAGTCTGGCCCATGGCACCATTTAATGTGACGTGGTGCCGCCCTTGCCCCTACTGGAAGAAGAAGCATTTAAAACATTCATTAAATGCGGCCATGCATGCATTAACCCACCTGCCATAAACCCTGCTGTAAATGCACCTGCGGCTGTTATGAACTTGTTTACGACAGCCACACACCTTTTAAGGCAGCGTTTCTGGTGGAAGGAACCATGTAACCGGCCTGCTCAGCTGTCCAGGGGCGTGGTCTGGCCCACAGCACGAAAAGGTTGGGAACCCCTGGTCTAAGTCCTCCTTTAATATATCAGAGAGTAAACAAAACAAAAACATAGCACTTTACTTATTTATTTATTTAGATTTATTATCCCGCCCCAATCAGGCGAACCTGACTCTAGGCGGCTTACAGAAAATTCATAAATTAAAACCTTGAGGTTCAAAATTTCTTAAAAGTCAATTAAAAAAGAATTAACTTTAAAGACTAACTGCTGTATTTTAACATTAGCTTTCGTGGATCAAGTCCACTTCGTCAGCTAATATTAAAATACAGCAGTTAGTCTTTAAAATGCTACATTTTTGTTTTGTTTACTCTCTTATATGCTTGAAACACAGACTAACATGGCTACTATTAAAAAAACTCCTTTAATATTAATTCCATATGATGGCTGTATTTTTCAGAAATCTCTCGTTTGTATGTTATTTTTCACTGTATGTTTTATCTGGACTCCCATCCTGGATGTCATTTCAGTTGCAACATGCAAGTGACAGCTTCTTAGTCCTCACGACAGATGGCATTAACTTCATGGTGAGCAGCCAAGAGATCTGTGACTTTGTGAACCAGTGTCATGATCCTGCTGAAGCAGCTCATGCAGTTACTGAGCAGGTAAGAATTTCGGTCCCACAAACCAGGAGCAGTGTAGTTTCCGAGAGGCCACTTTTGACCAAAAGCCAGCTAGGTCCTCTTGAATCCATTATGGATCACAACGAAACATCAAATGTAGCATTGACACCACTATTGACAGAATGGAGACAAGTCCAGTTCATATATCTAAAAAGCAATAACGACTTACAGTAGTATGTATTTTTGTGGCTCTCACACAGGATTCTACAGTTTTCCACATTTAATCAAATGTGCTTCTGTGGTTCATATAAAGTATTTATCTTTGAGTTGTGTAACAATAAGATCCCTTACTCTTGAGTAGGCCCTATCATTCTTCTGAGTTGCAGCTCCCTGGCTGGACAACCCAGGCATCTAGATATGTGTAGATAAGGTAGCATCGAGCCAAGTCATCACTCCAAGTCTCTTCAGATTTTTAAAAAAGTATATTGAAATCAACGCATAATCAAGAACACAATCCGGCAAAAGCTCAGAAAGCATTTCAAAACAAAGAAATAAAGTAAGCTGCTTGTTTAAGGGATAGCCAATTCCCCCCCCCCCCGCCTTTTCTGACTAAGTAGGCTACATGATTGCAGTTCAAAAGCACAGCGTCCAAGAGAGTGTCTTCCTGTGTGTGTGAGTCTCTGGGTTATATCTCCTCCTAAATGGTCCACCTTGTGGCCCTCCTCCTTAGGGATTCCAACCAATGATCTTACAGCATGACATGTCTATCACACATTATTTTCATTTCTCTAAAACCAAGAGGCAACTCATGAGGCAAGGATGTTACATTCCATTCTCTCTCTCCCTGATCTGAAATCGCCATATTGAATGAGGTTAAAGCAAGGGTAATTAGGTGGACAAAAAGTTCATGAAAAAGCAGTTTAAAACAGGGCTTTTCCATGACAAGTTGTGCTCATGGATCTCCCACCAAAAATACCATGAAAGCATAGTCTCATTTCACTGCTGGATACAGATGTCAAATGCTGAAAGGATCAGTTGATTTAATGCAGCAGTTTCCCTGCTGAGAACTCCTCTTTTCCAAATTATTTTGGAAACTGAAGATTTTAAGGCTTACAGCCATCTATGGCTGCATTTCTTATTTTTTGTTGACCTAGTTTACTGGTATATTCACTGCTAGCTTAGCTAGATTTCAAGTACTAAATTAATGCTGGTGACAGATATTGAGATTTATATTTTAGAACTCCATGCTATGTGCTTTATACTGAAATTCAAAGAAACCAGTTGAAACAGTGGTGTTCTTAATGGCTTAACTTCTGTGCCTTTTTATAATCTCTTTTTGCAGGCCATACAGTACGGAGCCGAAGATAACAGTACTTCCATTGTTGTGCCATTCGGAGCATGGGGAAAATACAAAATTTCTGAGTTCAACTTCTCCTTCAGCCGGAGCTTTGCTTCAAGTGGGAGATGGGCATGAGCCCTTCAAAGTGTTCTACTGTAAATGGCTAACAAGACAGAGAGCAGGTCCATCAATGTAACTATCCTACCCATCACTCTTCCAGCCATTAGAGTTTTCTGTCTGGCAAGCAAACTGTTGTTAACTTGATGTTGCACCTTAAATGAACATGTAGGTTAGTGTTCTTTTCAAGAAAACAACTTTTCTCTTGTTTAAGCAGTGCCAGAACTCTCACTCTTTGTATCAGCGACTGGATGATATCATTTTAGGGCAGGGGTTCTCAATGTTTTTCAGTCGTGAGCCAGACCAGTGTTTTCCAACCTTTAGTTCTTGGACTTCAATTCCCAGAAGCCTAAGTCAGTACATTGGCTGATTGGTGCTTTGGGGAATTGAAGTCCAAAGACCAAAGGATGGGAAACACTTACCTAGAGGCATACTTTACAGCCGCCGAGACAACCATGGGCTCAATGTTAACACGGGTGAATCGTGCTATGTGCCTTCAATTAGATGAAAGCTTCATAAATTCATTGTATATATGTATTTCTTCTGTAAAGTACACTAAGAATGGTTTTCTTTTAAAATATGCTCTGCATGAGCCAAACTGTTAAAATAATTTTGTATTGTTCTTCTGTTGTATTTTGAATGTTCATTTTTTTAAAAAAGATGTAAGAGTCCTTGCAAAATGCTGTCCTAGACGCACAAAAGTTAAGGAGAGGAGAAGTTGTCTGAGCAGGGGGCTGGGGAAGGACAGTTATGCATTTGTTACATTCTTTGTGTTTAGATATGGGGATGGTTTGGTTTAGTTTTATTGATGTCAAGAAGCTGAGGATGCCTGTTTGGTTTTCATACCAGCTGCTGTTGGAAGGGAACAGAATGAAATATGTTCAAAGTTGCCTGTGACTTGAAGTTTGAAGCACACTTTGTAAGGAAGCAAAAGGATTCAGCCAGGCTGTTAAAAGTTTCTTTAGAGTGGTTCTGTGTAGACCACCACTTAAAACAGAATCTTTGTTCTTCCGTGTCTAGGCCAGAAGTGAAACTGCTAAAATGAAGGCACCTTTTGGTGAGTTCATTCTGCAGTTCCTTTTGCCTGACCTAGTGTGAGAAAGATTAGCCAGCAACAAAAGGTTGCCATTACCAGGGTACACCCGATTATGGTTCAAAAATACCACAGTCTTTGAGGAGGCTCTTTTTGTGTATCTCAATAGAAGCCTGATATGAAGGGAATAGATTGTAATTGGAATTTCTTGATAGGACTTTAGGAATTGAAGTAAAAGAGACATTTCCCCTCATCCTCAGAATATGATCCAGAGTCTAGTATCGTGGATGGCTGCATTTCTCAAGATGCCAGAAGCAATGGCTTCTGTATCACTTGTCCATAAGAAGCCATTACTGTTCAGTTCTGACATAAAAGCTTTGAAATTTTTATTGTAATAAACACTAAAGGGTGCCAATTCCCACATAAAAGTACTTGGTATAACAGTGCTTAGCCTTTTAATGTGAATTGTAGACTGCTGCTACTTAATGCCTGGGCTCATCATTCCAATTTTCCTTCTGTATCTCTCTTCAAGAAGCATTGTTTGGTCAGGTACCTAGTGAAAGACATGGTATATACCTATCTACTGTATCCAGTGGCACCCCCTTTTAGCATACCAGAGCAAAAGCCATTGTCTATATACTTGTTTGGGCTCACCTGCAGCAAGTCTAGGAATTATTGCTCTCCCTGTCTTTGTTTTTCCTTTAAGGCTTTGCTCATGCCCTAACCCAGTGTTTCTCAATATTTGGTTTTTGGACTTCAAATCCAGGAGCCTAAGTCAATTCCCCAAAGCACTGAACACCCAATGTACTGACTTAGGCTTCTGGGAATTGAAGTCCACCAGTTTTCCACATAACATAGCTTGGGAAATGCTGCACCCTAACCCAATCTCTATGTTATTCTATGGCAGCATCCCCAATTGACTGGGAAGCATTGCTCTTTTTCTCAGCTGGTTTTGTTTGTTGTGAGAAGTCCTCAGAAGCTCTGTTCAGATGTAATTCCTGAATCTGTATAGGTGGACTGAAAGGCTGGAGGGGATGGGGGACGCCTAACTTTTTATGCCCCCAACAATGCTAGAAGTATCTCAGACCTTTACACATTAAATACAAAGCTCTACTTGCAGTAGAGCTTTTAAGTGTGTTTGACTGAATGTGCATCTGTTGCTCTTATAACTGAGAGCTCTATTGCTAACCTAGCAGTTCAAAAGCAGGAAATTGCAAGTTGATAAACAGGTACCACTTTGGCAGGAAAGGTAACAGCGTTCTGTGCTCTCCAGTGTCTCATCATCCCTGGCACAGGACCACAGAAATGTCTGCAGGCACAGACAGTACTGGCTCTTCTGCTGTAAACAGAGATGAGCACCACCCCCTAGAGTCAGACATGATTGGCTTTTAAGCAAGGGAGACATTTACCTTTATCAACCATCAGAGCAGGGTAAGCACCTTCAGGGGGACCTGCGTGCACATTCTTTTGCAAACGTTGAGTTAAACCATGGCCCCACTGCTATTTTAGTTCTGCACATATTTGGACATATATCGTCTGAACAGGCATTTCTCTTTCTTCATTTCAAATCTGAGTGGGTACTTAATGCTGAGCTGTCATGTTCACTGCATGATCCTCAGTTGACCAGAATAGCTCTATAAAATGAGGCTATGACTGACCCCTCCCCCCCACCCCTGCAGCAAAGAGAAAATTAGATGGTTGCTGATAAATTGAATAGTGGCATTTGGCCAAGCAGTGCCTAGAAATTCTTATTAGCTATCTGTAAAAGAACCACCCAAGGTGCTGCATGTAATTAGAGTTCCCTGGAATCTAAATGTATAGATCTAGAATTCTACTTACTTTTGCACAATAGTTCAAGCTTTGTAAAGATGTGAGTGAAGGCTCTTTAATGAAAAAGAGACTGATCAGTCTAAACCAGGGGTCCTCAACTTTTTAAAGCTGGAGGCCGGTTCATGCCCCCTCAGACAGTTGGTGGGCCAGACTGGCAGCAGTGTGGGGAGAGTGGTGGGGGCTCAGGGTTCCCGCTGTCCCAAGCCCCCACCACTCCCCCACACAATGCTTCTCTGCTTACCAGCCTGGAGGAACTGCATGATGTGGGTGGAGGAGGGGTCCAGGCTGTCCTTCTCGCCCGCGTTCTGCCAGAGCAGCCCCAGGGAAAGACATAGACAGCCACGTGCATCCACTGCTGCCTCAATCCTTGTCCCCTCCACTTGGCTTTGCATGTCCCTAACAGCGGTCTGTAGCAGGGCGGATGTTGTAAAGCGTACAACATCAGCCCTGCTATGGAGCGCCGTTAGGGACACACCAAGCCAAGCAGAGGGGACAAGAATTAAGGTGGCGGTGGTGGAAGTGGCAACTGGAGCAAAGGCGTGGTCCTCATGAAATGGTGTCACAGGCCAGATCCAGCCTGTAGACCATAGGTTGAGAATCCCTTGTCTAAATGGTAATGAGTTGATATGAAACAGTAACATATTTAGAAGATAATATGGACTATAGAAGAGAAAGGTTCAACATCTTTTGGCTGCTAACACATGAGCCAAAAGATTGAATTAGTAGACATAGACGTAGGCTAGATACATTTCAGGGACTTCAGAAGAAGGGTTTGTGTCTTTTTGACCCATCTGGTTTTGTCAGTGCCAAAAAAAAAAAGTGGATCTTCTCAACACAAAATACATGAGATGGAGAAGATTATTGGGGTTGTAGAGTTCTGAGCTTGCAGTGCCTCCTATTGAAAGGTGATTCATATTTCTAAATATGCAGAGTGATTTAGAGTTCTGCACATCTTAACTTGTAAAAGTACTGAGTGCACTCGTGTAAATTGAATTGCGGGTTTTTTTGGGATAAGGTGGGGTTTGCCTTAATGTATTTGTAAAAAAGAAAGAAAAAAAATTAAATATTGATTGTCCAGAAAAGTGAGGGTGCTGGTTGCTGCATTTCTGTAGAAACTGGTGGTAAATGATGTTAATGACATGTATGTCAGTGCTTACAGGAAATGCTGTGAATTCTGTTTGATGGCAAAACAACTTTAGCATCTACAGGCAATGCTGTTGACTAGCCTGTACATTACTAAAAGGGCCTGATAATTGAGGTTTGGTGTTGTTGTTATTGGATGTGAATATGTATTGAATGAATGTGTAGATTCTGTGGCCTAGCTGCTACTTCATTTTAAGTGGTTGCTTCAAAATAGATATATCTATACAGTATATAATATAATGGAAGCAGGTTGAAGACCCATAGCCACACAGTATTTTAATAAAACAGTTTGCTCCCAATTATTTTGGTAGTTTTTTTCCTATTTAGTTTTGTGCATTTTCAGATAATTTATTTGTTTATATCCACACAGTGTATGAGTGGACACTTCAGTGCCAAGGGAGATTTGGATATTTTGTACAGTAACAAACTAAGAGCAGAAGATTTTAGCTCTAATCTTACTACATAAGGCAATACAAAGCATATTCATTCCCACCTTATGCTACCAATGATAAACATAGACACTTACAACAAAACATAAACAAAAGTTGGTCATCATGGAAATGAGATGTCTGAAGAAGGCAGTTGGAGTCACTAGAAGGGATAAAATCAGGATGTCATTATAAGGGAAAGAATTGGAGTAGACCCAGTCTTAACTGTTTGCCCATTTGGAATACCTTACAAGGCATATATGGAAAGAGGAGAAGGACAAAGAGCATGAGGCAGACCCAGAGGAAGGTAGAGAGAGAACATCAAAGATATACAGTATTACAAGAACACCAAATAATGCTAGTGGAGAGGATCTACAGATGGCTGCTAAGGATATCATGGGTTGACCATGTGGCTAATGTAGAAGTGTTGTGCCAGATGGATAAAGAACAAGAACTGCTTAAGACCATCAAACAGAGAAAGCTCCAATACCTTGGCCATATCATGAGGAACAACATAAAGTATAGAATACTCCAACTCACTCTGCAATGAAATAACCCTGAGAAGAGAGGCCCTGGATGTAGATAGACTTCATGGCTGAAGAATCTGAGAGACTATTATGGTATGTCCTTAGAAGAACTGTTCGAAGGAGTTAAGAACAGGAAGACTATTGCTACGATGATTGCCAATATACGGAAGAGATACAGCAGCTGAAGAAGAAGGAGGCCACTAGAAGTGCCAGAGCAAGAACCTTGTATCTTCCTCAACACCAGGAGGGGTAAAAGAGGAAGTAAAAAGAGAAGAAGGATTTTTTGCACCATGCGTGGTACTCATACATCCGGCCCATGGCTCTTCAGTCAGATGCCCCAATCGAGCTGCATACAAAAATACAAATACAGTACAGTAAGCTTGTTCTCACTTGTTTTCAACCAACATGGGTCTTCTTGTTTGGCATATAAGGCTCTAAGGATTGCTGTTAGTCTACTAGCATACAGCATAACGACAACTAAATGATGGTTCCTAGGTTCAAGTATGAAAAGCCATTAGTGAAGTTAATTTTTTTTTAAAGTGCTCATTCTATAACTTGGACAGGCAACAAATTAGTTATTCATCAGGTTAACGGATAACTTTTCTTTCACAATGATTTCATACAGGGCCAAAAGACAAGCATGGTCTAGGTATCAAGCATTCTAGAAGCCATTACTAATGCTCTTTTATGGTTAATAATAAAGTTCTTTTTAAGACTGTTTTAAAGTGCTGCACTGTGTTAAGGAAAAGGGATTCTCCATGTTGCACAGTTGAGTCCGACCCTTTGTGACCCCCATGGACCACTGCACACCAGGCATCCGCCATCCAGAGTCTTCCCAGATCAACGCCCAATGTGTCAACAATGCTATCTAACCATCTCATCCTCTGCTGCCCCTTTCTCCTTTTCCCTTCCACCTTTCCTAGCATCAGGGTCTTTGCCAGTGAGCCCTCTCTTCTCATTTATTGGCCAAACTACTTGAGCTTCAACTTCAGTATTTGCCCTTTCAAGGAGCAGTCTGGGTTGATTTTCTTCAGGATGGACTGATTTGATCTTTTTGCAGTCCAGGGGGCTCTCAAAAGTCTTCTTCAGCACCACCACAGTTCGAAGGTGTCTATTCTGCATCCAGCCTTCCTTATGGTCCATCTCTTACAGCCAAAATTCTCCATAGCATACACATATTCCGTGGAATCATAGTAGTCTGCAATAATTAGTTTCCTATTGTTTTTTTGTATGTGGCAAGTAATTAAAGAGATGGGAATACCAGAGCACCTTATATACCTCATGAGAAATCTGTACATAAATCAAGAAGCAACAGTTAGGACAGAATACAGAAGGACAGAGTGGTTTGGAATAGGAAAAGGAGTAAGGCAAGGCTGCATTTTGTCGCCCTGATTATTCAACTTATACACAGAGCACATAATGCGCAATGCAGGGATGGAGGAATCACAAATTGGGATCAAAATTGCTGGGAGAAACATCAACAATTTGAGATATGCAGATGATACCACCCTAATGGCAGAAAGTGAGGAGGACTTAAAGAAGCTCCTAGTTACGGTAGGTTGAAAGAAGAAAGTGCAAAAGCTGGCTTGAGACTTAATATTAAAAAAAAAAAAAACAGGATCATGGCAACAGGCCCTATCAGTTCCTGGAAAATAGATGGGGAAGAAGTAGAAGCAGTGACAGATTTTACTTTCCTAGGATCAAAACTCACTGCAGATGGTGATTGCAGCCATGAAATAAAAAGGCGACTGATTCTTGGGAGGCAAGCGATGAGAAACCTGGGGAACATAGTGAAAAGTAGAGACATCACATTGCAAACAAAAATTCGTATAGTCAAAGCAATGGTATTCCCTGTGGCAATGTATGGTTGTGAGAGCTAGACCATTAGGAAAGCTGAGCGCAGAAGAATAGATGCCTTTGAGATGTGGTGCTGGAGGAGATTTTTGAGAGCCCCCTGGACAGCGAGAAGAACAAATAGGTCAATCTTAGAAGAAATCAACCCTGACTGCTCCTTAGAAGGTCAAATTCGCCCTGGGACCCTTCGGGGAGGAGGGCGATAAACAAATTTAAATAAATAAATAAATAAATAAAAATAAATATGGTAGTAAAGATGAAGCTAAAGTACTTTGGACATCAAATGAGAAGAGGATTCACTTGAGAAAGCCTTGATGCTGGAAAAAGTGGAGGGCAAAAGAAAAAGGGGGCAGCCAAAAATGAGATGGCTAGATGGTCTAGTAGAGACAATGGGCACAGAACTGAGCGAGTTGAGGAGGATGGTGGAGGACAGAAGTGCCTGGCGGACAGTGGTCCATGGGGTCGCAGAGGGTCGGAATCGACTGTGCGACTGAACAACAAAGTGATAAGGTGCTCTAGTGCTAAATATGGTAGTTTGTTGAAATCAGGAGTTCTCAATCTTTTTAAGCCAGGGCCCAGGTCACGCTGCCTAAGACAATTTTGGGGGCTGGATGGTCATCTTGCCCTCCCTCCATCACATGGCACATCCTGGTGTGGAGGAGGTGGAGGGTGGGGGGGACAGGACATGAAATGGCACTACAGGCCGCAAATTTAGAATCCCTGGTTTAAATCCTTTTTAAAATCTTCAGGATAACTAGGAGAAAGATTAGAGGTGGATTTCCAGTTGTCCACAGCAGCATGCCCAGCTTAGTATAACACAAGAAACTACACACAGTCACACGTCATTATGCGTGCGGATTTCAGATCACAATCCCTAAAAAAGAAAAAGGGAAGTACAAAACATTTCCATTCGAGAACATTAACTTTTGTACATTTTCCTTGCAGTCTAAATTGCTATGCAAACAATTACTGGTGGTAGCAGACAGATATCAAGGCAAAGTCCTAGCTCTAAGAAATCATGACCAGTATGGAGCATTAAACACTCTGCACAGAATTGAACAGACATAGCCAATATCTACCTGACTTTGTAGCTAGTCCTGAAGCCCAATGCCTGAGTCAATAGAATTAATTTCTCGCTTGCAAGGTCTTGCCAAGACATTTACTGATCTGCAGGGATCAAAGGTATCGGCCAAATTAATCTGTAATTGAAGCAGTTACCTTCAAATAGCATGCAACTCTGACCCAAACCTTAGTGTGCAAGAGGCAGATAAGCCATACTTCATTGCTTTTGGCAAGAGCTTTGCTCACACAGTCTGGTTTCACGAGCTGCAGTGAAATCAGAGGTGTTGGGACCACATTCAACTTGGTCTTGCTCTAATGGTGACTGTAGTGACCCATATATGACACAGTGTCCTTCCAAATGCTCGCCAAAGCAGACTTCAAAGGCATCTGCTCCACTTTGTCATACATTCCTAATGTATGTTGTGCAATGGATTTTGCCATCTCTGGGCAGAGCAATGCAAACTTTTCCACTGGCTCAGCTGTGGAGGCACACCACCTGATAGTGTGGAAAATGCAAATATCCAATTCAAGTGTATTTAGTTGTGCTTTTCTTCCTAGCTGATGAAAATCAGCAAGCTCATATAGTAAGCAGCCTTTGCTGCACTTATTTTTTCACCTCTGACTGCAAGTATGGGTTACTGTATGTTTCCCCAGTGACAGAGCCCTGGTGTATGAGAGTGAATGGGAATAATAATGAGGTGGTGGCCGCTAGAAATGTCAATACAAGAACCTTATATCTCCCTCAACACCCAAGGGGGAAAAAGAGGAATTGAAGAAGAAGACTTAGTTTGGATGAAAGCTAGAAATGCTTGTGGGTCGGTTGACTGTAGAGAAAGACACAATTACAACCCAGAGCTGTAGAGGAAGGGGTAGAAGGTGGTTGCTGCTTTTTTTAAACACAGAGTGATTGCTCGCAGAATAAATCCAGGTGTCAAATGGCTAATAATAGAGATGGGTAAGGTAAAGGTCGCCCTTGCTCGAAAGCCAGTCATATCTGATTCTAGGGCTCAGTGCTCATCTTGTTTGTAGCCAAAGAGCCAGTGGTATGCTGGCCCACAGGGCTACAGGGACTCATCCTGGTGTACCCCAGTGACTGGCACCCCCCAGAGGCAGGTAGAGGTAATGGGAATGTATGGGATTTCTCCCCCAACGCCCCCCATAGGTGCCCCCATCACTTCTTTTCCTCCACCCTCCCAAGGTGCCCAGGACACCCCTGCAAAGAGCCAGCGCTGTCTGTCTGCAGATGTTTCTATGGATATGTGGCAGGCATGACTAGACACCGGAGTGCATAGAATGCTGTTTAACTTCCCACTCAAGTGGTACCTATTTATCTACTTGCAATTCCTTGCTTTTGAACTGCCAGATTGGCAGGAGCTGGGACAGAGACGGGAGCTCACTCCGTCATGCAGCATTCAGGTCTTGAACTGCTTACCTACTGACCTTCCAGTCATCAAGTTCAGTGTCTTAACCACTAAATCACCGCATTGGTTTTAATGCCACTTCCCTCACACATAAAACCATGCTTCTCCAACGATGTTCACCCTGAGCTCAGTCTTTCCATCTGCAGACTCAGAAAAACATTGCTATTTTCTAAAACTTCAGCCAGTGTTCAGAAACCTGGCAATGCTAACACAGATAATAGTTCTGCAAACCAGAAAGCTGGAACAGATGGCAAAAGGTCCCGTCCCCTTTGAAACACTGGGACAGTTAGCCTTCTGTCTCTGTGAAGACTTTCTATCTTTCTACCAAAGCAGCTTGCTTGGAAAAGGGCCATGCTTATATAATACTCCAAGAATGTGTTGTTGGCAGCAGCAAAGATTCCAAATATAATTCCCTCACTGTCAAATCAATACCATGCCCAGCTACTGTGACGTGGGTGAGGCCTGTCCTCCCCAATCAGATCCTCTGCTGGCTGCTCTGCCTCTTTCTCGCCTCCAAACCTCTTGACAAATGTACACATTGAGCCAAAATAGTCTGAGGAGAAGGTAATTTATGAATTTGCATGGCAAATTTGAATGTCAATTTACATGTTCCAAGCAGCTTGCTTGGGAAGCAAAACTGAAGAGAATAGGGAGAGAAAAGTAGGATAGGTTTGATTTGAAACAGAATATATATATATACTGTATAAAGCAATTGTTTCCAGTAATATGCTGCTAGCCCAATATTCTATACTTTGGCATTGCCATGTTGGGGGGGATCATAACCTAAAGGTAAAGGTCACCCTTGCTCAAAAGGCAGTCATATCCGATGCTTGGGCTCAGTGCTCATCTGTTTATCGCCAAAGAACCAGCATTGTCTGCATCTGCAGACATTTCCATGGAGATTGGCAGGCATGATTAAACACCAGAGTGCACGGAACGCTGTTTATCTTCCCACTGAAGTGATACCTATTTATCTACTTGCAATTTCTTGCTTTTGAACTGCTAGATAGGCAGGAGCTGGGACAGAAATAGGGCCTTACTCTGTCATGTAGCACTTGCATTTCAAACTGCTGACCTGCCGACCTTCTAGTCATCAAGTTCAGTGTCTTAACCACTAAGCCACCACAGTCCCATGGTATAAACAACCTACAGAGCCTTAATTTGGCCATTTTGGGAACTAGGGCAAATGGCACAATCTCATAGCCCAGAGGTGGCCAAACTACGGCCCGCGGGTCAGATCTGGCTCATGACACCAAATCATCCGGCCCATGACACCTTCACTGCTCCTGAAAGCAGAAGTAAAATGTCCCTGTACGTGTGGAAAACACTGCCGTAAATGCACTCACAGCTGTCATAAACACATTTACAATAGCCACAGGTGCATTTACGGCAACATTTTGCGCATGTACAGGTGCATTTTACTTCTGCTTCCAGGGGGAGGAACCACATGACTGGCCCACTGAACCACGTGACTGGCTCATGGCTTGAAATGTTTGACCACCCCTGCATAGCCACTCTGCCCTGAGGAATGCCCTAAATTGTCTCTAAAATGAGGGAAAGAGAATGGAATGCCCCGCAAAAAAGAAAGATAAAGTTTTGGCTTTTTTTAAAAAAAAGGAAAGAGGTGTTGCCATTTATTTTCTAATGCTCACCATGAGATTCACATCTAGATTTCAGTGCCTGATACATTTTGATGCCCCGAGGCAAAGCTTCAGTTGCTCTCTCCTAATTTCAGCCCTGTTGCTATTTGGAATTTGCATTTCATATAAGACTTTGTGCTGATCTTTGATTCTAAACCAGTGTTTCCCAACCTTTGGTTTTTGGACTTCAATTCCCAGAAGCCTAAGTTAATTTCCCAAAGCACTGATCAGCCAGTGTACTGACTGACTTAGGCTTCTGGGGATTGAAGTCTCCCTGTGGGCCCCACGTTGGTAACTACTGCCCTAAACAACAAATGCCCTATTGACATTTTGTTGCATAATTATTGAAGCTAGTTCAGAATATTGTCATAGCAACTATAAAATAGAAACTACATAGCTCTATAACAGGGGTTCTCAACCTTTTCATGCCGAGGGCTGGGTCACACTCCCTCAGACAACTTCAGGGACTGGATGGCCATTTTGCCCTGCCTGCCACACATGGCACTTCCGGGTGTGGTGGGGGAGCCTCAAGAAATGGTGCAATGCAGTGGTTCCCAATTAGTGGTACGCGTACCCCCAGGGGTACACGAGATTGCATCAAGGGGTACGCGCAGCAATCTCTTAACTAAAATATTAAATCCTTTAAAAACAATAATTCAGTAACAATTGCCAAAAAATTATTCAATTTAATTAAACGATCAGTAGGTAAGTCAATCGTATGCATCAAGCGCTTTCTCCCACGGCGGCGGTTTTTCCCGTGCCTCCCGCGTCTCGTGTCACCCGATCGCGGCCGCCCCCGTTCGTTCCCGCCTATTTGCTAGTCATTGTCAACGTGCACATTTGTCACATTAATGAAACATGTGTTCTCTGTCATTAGAATGTCTTGATGATAATAAATATAAAGTACACCTGATTTCATTTTTTATTTAACATTCCTGCAATAAGGAGTACGCGATATTTAACATTCCTGCAATAAGGGGTACACAAGTTTGAGGTCTTTCTTGAAGTGGTATGTAGAAAAAACTAATTGGGAACCACTGGTGTAATGGGCTGCATCCTGCTCTATATGGATCATAACCACTACACCCTTAACCTTTGTGGGAGGATTAATTTGGATCTTGTCCACTCTTCATGCTAGACTACTAGACCCAGAAATGAAAAATATTTGAGTTTTGGACCACAGCTATCAGCTCGGCAAGCAGGAAGCTGGCTGTGAGATTCTGGAAGATGTGACCCAAAAAACTACAAAATGTTTCCCATGTCTGTTGGTCCATTCTCTTTTCCCAATGCCCACAGTTGCAGAATGCTGAAGCAGACCTGGACATTTCTGAACCTCTGTTAGAGGATTCTACTATTATGGTGCATATTGGTGGACTCTAGTTTAGTCTGTTCCAGCATGCGTGGTGACTTAAGCCACCCTTGCTCGAAAGCCAGTTGCATCTGACTCTATGGTTCAGTGCTCATCTCTGTTTATCACCAAAGAACCAGCGCCTGTCTGTGTCTACAGATGTTTCGATGGACATGTTGCAGGCATGACCAGACACTGGAGTGCACTGAAGGTTGTACCTATTTATCTTAACCACTAAACCACCGCAGTGTCCTTAGAACAGACTAAACTAAAGTCTTTCAGCTGTTAAATATTCCTTCTGGTGTTAATTTCTAGCATCTAGAAGTGGCTTTTGAGTCACTTGAGACTACTGTATTGGCAATTTGAACACTTCTCCAGCTTGTCTGCAGAGGGGCGAGGAAAGTAAAATTATTTTTGATCGCATCTGCTAGAGATCATCACTGATGTATTGATTGACGTAGATTAATTTTTTAAAAAAAGTATTTGGTTTTCTGTGTACCATTGATTGAGAAGCTGCCTTCATTCATGGTTTTGCTTGACAATACCTAAAGACAAATATATTTTTTTTTGAAAAAGGCATCAAATGAATCAGTGACAATCTAGCAGCAAATGCAAAATAGAGAGTTTTATTTCCTTTGTCAAAACCAATCTGGTTTTTGGAGAAATGATAAAAGATTAAATGCCTCCACCTAGTGGTTACACTAGAAATACAGTAGATCATTTTGAATTACAGGTACAGTACCTGTACTTAGAACACAAGATTGCATGCACATCAACTGTTCTTGAAAGTGGCTTCATTTTGGCAGTCCAGGGTCCGATCAGGACATGAAAGAAGAAGAACTGTTATTTCGAGCAATTTTGAAATATAAGCCTTTGGGATTTTTGACAATGTGCCGCAATGTCATCAGGATGACTGTTATGGATGGGTGGGGAAAAGTATTACCTAATCAGAAAATGCAGCCAGTCACAGAACTACCCTTCCCTAGCAAGCCAAACTGGTAGACCTAAAAAACAACTTGCCCAAGTACTTGAAAACAATGCCAAATGTTTGCATGAACTCTTGTTGCCCTACATTTAAGGCCTTTCCAGCATAAGCATTTCATTTCTGTAGGGCCCTCCTAAGGTTCCAGATCTTAAGATGCTGGTTGAAGTTTAAGGAAAATCCTTGTGCTTCTCTGAGACTCCAGGAAGGGGCACATATCCCAGGGGAAAGAATCCTGGTAAGTGTTTATGCCATAAGCAAAGCAATCACACTTATATACCACCCCATAGCGCTTAGTGCACTCTCTGGGCAGTTCACAAGTTAATTAGCATTTTGCCCCTCCACTCATTTTACCAACCTTGGAAGGATGGAAGGCTGAGTCAATCTTGAGCGTTGGTCAGGACTGAATTCACAACCTTTTGGTTGCAGTACAGCAGTTTTAGCCACTACGCCACCAGGGCTCCTCCTTCCAAATAATGGAAGTTGCTGTGGTTAATTGATGAAGAGTGTGTACGTACCCTGTGTGGCCACCTTGTACTTTAGCAGCAGCCTCTGATTCCTCTTGTCTGAGAGTAGAAGGATTAAGGATGAATAGTGCTAGAGAGGAAGATGCCAGCCAGGTAACATATGCCATCAGATGCCCCTGTAAGAGGTTCTATATAGGGAAAACATCAAGGGGCTTAAAGCCCTTCTTATTGCTTTGGCCCTGGCAGCAGAGACAGAAAGCTCTTCCCAGCCCTGCCTGCCCTGTCTCTGGAATATCACAAGCTAAAATTTCAGGAAATGGGTCTCTGGTGACCAGGCAACCCTGTGCCCTAGTGAAAGAAGCCTAGCTCACTCCTTCTCTTTTCTTTCAACAAATCCTTGCTTGTCTGTGATAGTGTTTAGATTAATATATCAGATTGATATTTGAATGTACAGGTACTTGGTTTCTCTGTATTTTTAGTGGTTGCAAATTATTCTTTTAATCTTTTAGGATTATATGCCTGGAGACAGAAAGGGCTGAATTGTAGGCTCCAGATCAATCTGTAGGAATGAAAAAACAAAGCCAATGACTTTCATTTATAGAGTGCCACGCTGATTTTAATGGACATGAAGCTTGCTGTATATTTGGAGCAATATGAAGCAGATGTGGCCTTTAATGATGGAATATCAGGACACGAAAGAAGAAGACCAAAAAGTGTGTGTATGTGTGTGTGTGCACGCATGCGTGCGTGCGTATGCAGGGGCTGTAACTGGGTCTAATGGTAGATCCCTGGCCCTGGGTGATTTGCAGCCTGTGGTTATGATCTTTGATGTTTAACAACAGCAATGACAAGCTTTCCTTCCCGGTATCTTTAATAATTATAGGGCGAAAATCAAGCCTTTGTGGGAGTAAACAGCAGTGGATGGTGATATAGGAGGGCCAAAGGCTTAAGAAAATAAAATTTTAAAACTTTATGAAGAGGGTTGGTCTACTACCTTTTCTTGCATAAGATGGGAAGAAAACGTCACTGTCCACTCACCCAATTCACTACGTAATTATCTACAAGGTAAGAAAGTAATCTGGTACATGAGTAGCAAAATTCCACAAGCACCTCTCTCTCTCTCTCTCTCTCTCTCTCTCTCTCTCTCTCTCTCTCTCAAAAATCCAATGTAATTTTAATTTTTTAAAAAAAAATAAATAAATCAGATTTCTACTCTGCCTTTCACTGGAATGGCACAAAGCAATAACTACAATAATAATGAGAAAATTAGAAGTTTACTGCCCTTTCACAATATTCAAAACATATTGCTGGAATTGGCTTCCTCAATTGATGGCAGGACTGACCTTGTTTATACATTATTTTAAAAACTGTATACATACAGTCAAACCTCACATAAAGACCACCTTGCTTATGAATGTTTGCTTCGCTTAACAAATAAAACCAACCAAAAAACTCGCTTAACAAATAAATCGGGGTTTGCAATCCCCCCCACCAGAAGTCACAATTGGTCACTTACAATGGTGTTTCGCTTAAAGAGCAAACTCGCTTAAAGAGCAATCTTGTGGAACACATTATGCTCTTTAAGTGAGGTACAACTGTATTATACATACATTGTGTCTTATTGTTTTCCCCAACACTCAAGGTGGCTTTCAATATGTATTAGAATAATAGCAAGAATAAAACCAAATCAGTAATCATTGTTGATCCTATTAGTAGTGATAGCAGGAGCAGCAGTAGTAATAAAAAAATAAAGCAGAATTATGTATTTGAAAGCAAGAAAACAACTGTAATGTTTTTCAATTATTTTCCTATTTATTCCTAGCTTCTAATTTTCTTTTTTCCTTCCGCATTACATGACTTCCACTACATTTTACAGATTAAAGTATTCAAATAAATCTCTAGTGGGGCGAAAAATATTGCTTCTGTTTTATGGAGTCTCTGTGAATTAGGGACCTCAGGTGACTCTATTATTAAAAGCCTTGCTCAAGTATTGCAAATTCAAGGCTGTAGTTCCTTTATTGAATTAATCCACTTCAAGTTTTGTCTTCCGCCTTTCCTGTTGTCTTCAACTTTCCCCAGCATTACAGTCTTCCTCCGTGAGTCTGGTCTTTTCATAATGTGCTTAAAATGTACAGATTAAATGGTCAACAAGAAATCAAGACAAAGAGGGCAAAAATGTTTTCCAGCACAGCTGGAGGGGGGGGGGGAATACTTAAAAAAAATCCCAAACCTACAAGAGCTATGGTAACTCAGCTCCTCACAGGGCGGGGCCTTTGATTTTCCTCTCCTGGTTGAAAAACACTTAGAATGAGTCTGGCTGGATGCCTCTAAAAAGGGTAGTCTGAAAAATAACTGTGTTTTCAAATCATTCTGCTGTATTTGATACAGAGTCAGCATCATAAATGTTAGAACTATAAAAAGTCATAAAGTCTTTTTATGTAACTAGCAATGGATGGGCATAATAACTTTTTATTATATAGCTGTGGGTATTTTTATAGTTATATGAGTTTCTGTCATGCATTCCAAGACTCCCCCACCCCACCCCCTTCAATTTTTTCTAACAACAAGGGCATCTTCCAAAATTTTGGTACTTAATATGACAACTCTTTGCTCCTGTTTAATTAAACTAGAAGACTGAATCTTCATGCTATGTTTTATATATATGCAGTCCAAAACATAGCATAAAATTCAGTCTTCTAGTTTAATTAAACAGGAGCAAAGAGTTGTCATATTAAGTACCAAAATTTTGGAAGATATATATATATATATATATTGGCATGTTCCTAACGGCACTCCATAACAGGTCAGATGTTGTAAGCCTTACAACATCCACCCTGTTATGGAGTGTCGTTAGGGACATGGCAAGCTAAGCGGAGGGGACAAGGATTGAGGCAGCAGTGGCAGAAGCAGCAGTGGAAGCAGTGCTGCGCAGCTTTCCCGAGGGCTGAGGCAGTGGCATGTGGCTTTCCCGAGGGCAGGGGCAGCAGTGCACAGGTTATTTGGGGGCCAGGGCGGCAGCATGCAGTTTGTCTGGTGGCCAGAGTGGCCAAGCACAGAGTTTCCTGCCTGAACTCATGGCCAGAAGGACAGCCTGGACCCCTCCTTCACCCATGCCATGTAGCTCCTCCAGGCCGGTAAGCGGGAATGCAGGGGGGGGGTCTAAGGTGGTGGGGAGTGGAGGGAACTGGGAAGGGTTCAGGGGGCTGCTGGCAGCGGTGGTGGGACCACCAGTCTGGCCCTTCAATAATCTGAGTGACCGTGAGCCGGCTCTTGGCTTTAAAAGTTTGATAGTAAAGTAAATATAAATCCTTTGCTGATAGTTATACAGACACAAGCTTTAACCATTGTGATTCAAGATATGACAAGGGAAGGGTTTCTCAGAGTTACACTATAACTGTTACAGCTTTACTGTTATTGCTTTGCAGCTAGGCAGCTCACATCACCTAGCAATCTACTATCTCAAGCGCTTCTTCCCGTGAAAAAAGAAATTTCACCCTCTTGGGACTCACTTGACATCTGTACAATTCCTTGGACAAAACAGGTCTTGTTTTACGAATCAAGATCATACTCATGTCTTACCTTGTGACATTTTAGCCTACTGGTCTAATTCAAAGGAGGGAAAATATTGCCCATTTGCACCCCTACCTGCGCAAGAAATGTCTAGTACTGTAATAGTGATTCATACACTGTTGATGTCAACAATAGACTTCTGCAATGCTCTCTACACAGGGTTGTTCTTGGAAACACAAAAACTACAGCAAGTTCGAAATGTGGCAGCTAGACAGTTTACATTTGATCATATATCTCCAGTCTTAACGTACCTTCTTTGGCTCCCTGTAAGTACAGTCAAACAAAATAAAGAGCACTTCACTTAAAGAGTAACTCGCTTAAAGAGCAAAATTTTCTCTGAATGTTCGCTTTGCTTAACAAATAAAACCAACCAAAAACTCGCTTAACAAATCAATCAGGGTTTGCAATCCCCCCCCCCCCAATTGGTCATTTACAATGGTGTTTCGCTTAAAGAGCAAACTCACTTAAAGAGCAATCATGTGGAATGCATTATGTTCTTTAAGCGAGGTACAACTAGATGGTGTTAATTTTAATTTGTTTATTCTTTCTTCTTTTCTTTTGTATGAATTTTTGATTTCATGCATGTGTATCATCATAATGACTGGCTGGATAGCTCAGTGGTTTAGGTATCTGGCTCGGGGTTTGATTCCCAATTGTGCCTCTCAGGAGAAGAACCAGTCTGTGTGGTTTAAACAAATGAATGAATACTTTTTTGGGTGATAATTTTCAAATTACCTAAAACAGTGGCCATGACAGCCGCGGATTCTGGAACTAGACTCTCCTGAAGTAATCTTTTCTCTCTTTGGTCTTATTGCTGATGTATTAAGCATGTCTTTCCAATGATGTAAGCAGATTTCTTTCCCAGCCCTGCTCTTGGAGACAATTTAATTGGTGATGCTGCTAATAGCATTCTTGAAATCTGTCAATCTCTGTGTTTTATAAATACATGTAAGCAAGTATACAAACAAACAAGGTAAAGGTTAAGTTAATCCTTGCTTGAAAGCCAGTTATATCCGACTCTAGGGTTCAGTGCTCATCTCCATTTGTAGCCAAAGAGCCAGTGCTGTCTGCATCTGCAGATGTTTCTATGGACGTTTGGCAGGCATGATTAGACAATGGAATTCACAGAACACTGTTTACCTTCCCACCAAAGTGGTGCCTATTTATCTACTTGCAATTTCTTGTTTTCAAACTGCTAGGTTGGCAGAAACTGGGGCAGAGACAGGAGCTCACTCTGTCATGCAGTACCTGGGTCTAGAACGGCTGTCCTGCTGATCTTCCAGTTGTCAAGTTCAGCGTCTTAACCACTAAGCCCCTGCAGTCCCCTTCATACATGCAAATTTTATACTGTGAGCCATAGCTTTCCCGTGAAAGCTGGAATAACAGCTTTAGTTCTTCTTTAATTGATGTTGCTTGAGCCAATCTCTGAACATTATTTATTTTGGCCTGGGATGAATGTGCAGCAACTTCTTCCCTTCCCGTGTTTCCTGCACAACCCATTGTCTGAGAAGAAAAGCCTGGTGGATTTTGGAAAACAGGAAGAATTATGTTGTTTTTAGCTTGTTTTAGTTATTTTTGTTTAAACTACTTAATTTCTGGTGGCATGCTTGGAGGGTGATTTGGGCAGGTACATCTATTATTGCCAACGTCTGCATAGTTAAAGCAATGGTCAATAATGTATGGCTGTGAGAGCTGGACAATAAAGAAGGCTGAGTGCAGAAGAATAGAATTGTGGTGCTGGAGAAGACTCGTGAGAGTCCCATGGACTGCAAGGAGATCAAATCAGTCAATCCTAAAGGAAATCAACTGTGACTGCTCCTTGGAAAGACAAATACTGAAGCCAAAGCTGAAGTACTTTGGCCACCAAATCAGAAGAGAGGGCTCACTGGAGAAGGCCCTGTCGCTGGGAAAGATCAAAGGCAAAAGGAGAAGGGAGAGGCAGAGGATGAGATGGCTAGAGGGCATTGTTGACATAGTGAGTGTAGATCTGGTTGGACTCTGGAGGATGGTAGATGACAGAGGATCCTGGTGTGCAGTGGTCCATGGGGTTGCAAAGGGTCAGACAACTGTGCAACTGAACAACAACAAATCTATTATTGAGTTGGCCCTACCATTAGACAGAACACAACAACTGCTCTAGTCAGGCAGGTGCTGAAGGGAATGGGGTTACTAATGTGCAAACCAGTGGCAATGTGTTGGAAGATGGGGGATGTACATGTGCCATGCAGCCTGCCAAGTGCCTTGTGAATTTAGAATCACTGTTGAATGTTGTTTTGGTCTCTGCTGAAATATAGTTATGTAGCCCAGCCTGTCTGTATATGGAATGGGTGGGGGAACATCTTTGCCTCAGGCAGCAAATGCCTTTGGCCAGCTCTGGTAAATTATACGGAGGCATGATAAATTCTCTTTAGACCTTGCACTTTGTTCTAATGACTGAACGTAAGTTCAACCACCATTTCCTCTCTGTAGTCTGGAGGAATCCAGAAGCTTAGTTCATTTACACCCATTGGTTATACCAGGGGTGCCCAAACTTTTTGGGCCATGAGCCAGTCATGTGGTCCAGTGGGCTGGTCACATGGTTCCTCCCACCAGAAGTGGAAGTAAAATGTGGCATGCAACAGATATGTTTTGTAACAGGATGAGATAGATTTTAGACTGCAATTTTCTTTGCTTAAACCAGGGGTGCCCAAACCATGGCCCATGGGCCAGATCTGGCCCCCAACACCAATTCATCCAGCCCACACCTCCCTCTTCACTTCTGGAAGCAGAAGTAAAGCATGCCCATGCGGGTGCATTTTACTTCTGCTTCTGGGAGCAACAAGGGTGGTATGGGCCAGATGGATTGGTGTTGGGGGCCGGATCTTGCCCATGGGCCATCGTTTGGGCACCCCTGGGTTATACAGTTGGTAAACTCAGTCAGCAGCACCAGGCCCCAGAAATATCAACCCTCCTGAACATTATGGTAATTATATTTCCCTCACTACTGTCACATTCTGTAGTGTCCTCCCAGCCATGAATGGCAACAAGAGATAAAGAACTTTGGGACTTGTGGTTCCTGAAAGAGAGTCTGTTGTATAACAGAGGCCAGTGTCTTTTTGTTTCATAAGCTTCCAACAGAAGCTTTCATTCTGGGCCTGGGCCAGTCTTGCAATTCTGCATGTTGCTTATTCTTTAATGGGATCTCTTTTTTTTAAGCAAATATTATATAATCCAGGCACATAGCCCCTGTTCGGAGAAAATGTTTGTCAGAGTTACGGTACATTTTTGAACTACAGCTCCTAGAATCTCTCTGCCATTGGTCATGCCAATGGTGGAGAAGATTCGTCTTCTTCTGCTGCTGCTGTATCCGAATCCAAATATTGGTGATCCTCATGGCGATCAAGAAAACCAAGATACAGTAATGGCAACCGGCCATATCACTCCCTGGAAAATAGATGGGGAAGAAGTAGAAGCAGTGACAGACTTTACATTCTTAGGATCCAAGATCACTGCAGATGGAGATTGCAGCCATGAAATAAAAAGGCAACTGATTCTTGGGAGGCAAGCCATGAGAAATTTAGGGAACATAGTTAAAAGTAGAGACATCATCTTGCAAACAAAAGTCTGCATAGTCAAAGCAATGGTATTAGAAGAGAAGATTCACTTGAGAAAGCCTTGATGCTGGCAGAGGTTGAGGGCAAAAGAAGAAGGGGGCGGCAGAGAATGAGATGGCTAGATGGCATTGTTGACACAATGGGCACAAAGCTAGGCAGGTTGAGGAGGATGGTGGAGGATGGGATACCTGACACACAGTGGTTCATGGGGTCATGAAGGGTCAGAATTGACTGTGCGACTGAACAATAACAACATGGCAATCAGCCATGAAAACTGTCCTGAGAATATAATGCAGTGGCCTTTCATTGGCCTTCTGCATCACAGAGTGACACCCATACCACTGAGCCAGTTCTGCCAGTCACTTTCTGGTCCTGAACTCTTTTGAGATGCAAAATCCTCATCTGCCCCAGGCCAGTATTGATGAAGCTGCTGCCCTCTATCAAAATGGATTCAAGTGGGATTTAATCCACTTCAGGACCATCACCCTTTCCTGTGGACTTTGGCACCCAAGCCATTACTCCTCAGTGTTGTCAGGTTAGTTAACTGCCACTTGACCAGTGATGGGATGTAACAGGTTCTCACCAGTTCGTCAGAATCGTTAGTAACTTTTCCAAGTGTCCCAGAGAACCAGTAGCAGCTTTTGGGGGGAACCACCTTCGGGGCTTACCTTTTCACTGGTTCCCCCACTGTGCATGTGCACCAAGCACTTGGTGTGCATGAATATCTACAGTGCTTGGTACGTATGTACGGCCTCCTTACTGTCCTCCTTGCTGTCCTCCTTCTGTCCTTGTGTTGTGGGTGGGTGGGTGGGTTGAGGTGTGTGTGTGTGTGTGTTTGTTTGTGTGTGTGTGTGTGGTTATTTTTATTTTATTTTATTATTATTATTTATTATTTTTTCTTTGGCTCCGCCCACAATGTCATGATGTCATGATGTTGGCTCCTCCCACACTGATGACATCACGGTGGGATAGTAAAAAAATTGACACCCCACCACTCCACTTGACACTCGGTGGTGAGTCACTGCCAGTATGGTCTACACCAGTGATGGTGAACCTTGGCACTCCAGATGTTCTGGAACTTCAATTTCCAGAATCCCTGATCAGCAGAAGTGCTGACTTGAGCTTCTATGAATTGAAGTCCAAGAACACCTGGAGTGCCAAGGTTTGCCATCATGGGTCTACTCTATTACCATAGCAGGATGGATTGTTGTGTTTTTAAAATGATGTTCTGCTATACCATGTTAAGCTGCCCTGAATCGCTCTGTGAGTAGGGCGGCATACAAATGTGAAAAATAAATGAATAAATAAATAAGGATAACCTGGTCAGACAACGGAGGAAGTTCTAGGAGATATAATTTTAAAAAAGTAATTTTGCTAAACTCTGTTCAGGCTTTCAGATGACCCACATGAGGAAGAATGGGGGACACACGTGTGCTTCCTGTACCCCCTTCCATCTTTGCTTTCCTTGTCTTTGATGGTTTGGAAGTCAACATCTTCATTCTGAAGCCTTTTCACCACCTGTTGGCTCCTTTTATGATTTAGACCCCCTGCTTTTCCCAGTGCCAGAAGTCTCTATGAGAAGAGAAAGAACTTCATTACATGTGTGTCCCCCACCCCTCTATGATCCTCATAGAGGAGGGAAGTGTGTCTGCGTGCATCACTTTCTTTTATTGCACGAGTCATTTGAATAATTGAGGAGGAATACAGATAACAAGCCTTGCATAAGTTTGCATAGGCATCCTCAAGGG
Source organism: Furcifer pardalis (assembly GCA_030440675.1). Classification (NCBI taxonomy): domain Eukaryota; kingdom Metazoa; phylum Chordata; class Lepidosauria; order Squamata; family Chamaeleonidae; genus Furcifer; species Furcifer pardalis. The sequence goes on from CP126892.1 coordinate 89,622,734, forward strand.
TGACCTTACCAGTTACCTGAACTTTCTCTTACAGTTACAAGTTTGTAGGCCAGGCCAGGTCAGGTCCCCCAGGACCTCGATAAGGTATCCACCCTTCTCCCATAATATAACATGGGACCTTGTGGGGAACAGGAAGGAAGTGGGTGTGTTGACAAACACCAAAGTGTTTCTTTCTGCACGCATAACGGGTGGTTCCTGTGACACTGTCAGCTTAGTCAAACAAAAGTCAAGAGAAATCATGCTTCTGGGTTTGCTCCTCCCTAACGGAGACCTTTCATCCCTCCCTGAATTGCAACTCATAAGGGGAGGGTTGAACTGTCTCCTCTACAAAGCCCTGGAAAGAGGAGTTACCCTGAGGGAGCCAGAAAGAGGGAAAGCAGCTGGTAGCCTTTTCTTTGGATTAGTCTTTTGTACCCAGGAAGTGGTCACTTAGATGCTTCAGTTAGGGAAAGAGGTTGCCTTTCAGAAAACTGTAAGAAACACTAGAGCTGAAGTTCTTCTCTAAGTTTCGCTCACAGAATATAATTTTATCCTATCCTGCAGCTGCTTCTAAATCTCACCAACGGTAAGTCTAAATTAGACCCATGGAAGCTTAGCTCTTTTTCTTTGTTTTCTTTCCTCTTCCTACTCTTTTTCTTCTGCACGTGCCCTCCCAGCTCAAATTTACTCTCTTAGTTCCCTCCAAGCGAAGCAAGAGGTCAAACACAATGAACTCTACTTGTGTTTTGGGGTGTTCTTTGCTGATAAAAAGGGAGCGGCTTGCATAACGGTGATATTTGCTTTTTGATTATTCTGTACAGTACTTGCCATTTCTAACTAAATGGAATATTTTTGGACCACATTCATTAGGCAAGGAAGGAAATGAATTAAAAACATGCGTCTGATTATATCAGTGACTGAAGGAAGAATGGCTGAACTTGATAGAAATCGCTTGGAGACTAACTCGCTTAAAGAGCAGAATTTTCTTTGAATGGTTGCCTCGCTTAACAACTAAAACCAATCAAAAACTCACTTAACAACTAAATTGGGATTCCCAATCCCCCCCTCCCTGCCAGAAGTCACAATTGGTCACTTACAATGGTGTTTCGCTTAAAGAGCAAACTCGCTTAAAGAGCAATCCTGTGGAACGCATTATGCTCTTGAAGTGAGGTACCACTGTACTTTTCAACAGTTGACTCTCCAGTGCAAGTAAGTATCTGAATATGGTGGCTCAGTGGTTAAGAAGCTCATCTTGTTAGCTGGAAGGCTGGCAAGTCAGCAGCTCGAGATCTGGGTACTGCATGATGAATTGAGCTCCCGTCTCTGTCCCAGCTCTTGGGGACATGAAAGGAACCTCATTTGGGCTTTCCCTGAGCAGAGTTTCTTCCACAAAAATCCTTTCAACCCAGAATAATTTCTGACATGAAATTATTATTATTATCATCCCTTTTTCAAGGAACTGATCTCTAATCCTTAAATCATCAGGAAAATCAATAACTTTAGTGGGAACTTACCAAGACACAAATGAAATAATAATTATAATAATCATTATCAAATGTTCATTTTTAAGCTAAAATATTTCTGGCACATTGTAGAAAAGGTGAGTAGGGTTTTCTTCAATAACCACAGGTGTTTTTTTAAATAGCACATAAGGTCAGATCATTTTCCTGTATATTTTAAAGAGGCCATGTATATTTTAAGGATGAACGTGTTTGGGGAAGTTCAAAACATCCCTTAGTTCAACACAAATGCCTGTTGCATTTTTAGAACCCAGCAATGTGGACAGGTGAACTTTACTCCTATAGTTTCTGCTTTGCGTTCCATTAGAGCTCTGTCAAATAGAAACAAATGTGTGAACCATTGATTCAGAGTGGTAGAAAGGGAATTTGTCCCACAGTTTGGTCTGCTTTGGGGAACGGGCTAGTTTGTCCTTTTGTTCCCCTTGTAAAAGTCTCCCTTGCTCAAAAGCCAGTTGTATCCAACTGTAGGATTCAGTGCTCATCTCTGTTTCATAGCTGAAGAGTCAGCACCGTCTGTGTCTGCAGACATTTCCATGGTCATTTGGCAGGCATGCCTAGACACTGGAGTGCACGGAACACTGTTTGCCTTCGCACCAAAGTGGTCCCTATTTTTCTACTTGCAATTTCTTGCTTTTGAACTGCTAGGTTCATTCATTCATTTCATTTCATTTATTCGATTTGTATACCGCCCTACTCGGTACAAGTAGGTTGACAGGAGATGGGACAGAGACGGGAGCTCATTCTGTTGTGCATTATTCGGGTGTCAAACTGCTGACCTGCCACCTTCCAGTCAGTGTGTTACCTACTTGAGCCTCTGATCTGTGATGGCTAACCTTGGCACTCCAGGTGTTCTTGGACTTCAATTCCCAGAAGCCCAAGTCTCTGTGAATCCACACAAATGGCTTTACATCAGAGACTTGGGCTTCTGGGAATTGAAGTCCAAGAACACCTGGAGTGCCAAGGTTAGCCATCACGGCTATATGGGCAATTATGGAACAACCCATCCCTTATATTACACATACCTTTCTAACAAGGGCCAGGGGTTACTGTTTGTTTTGTTTTGGTGTGGATAAGGTAGCTCCATTTCCTTTTGGTTCCAGTGTATATAATTTGCTGAGATCAAACCAAAACGCATGATTTGCTGTCAGTTTCAGCTTGGCCGCAGCAGGATCCAGGCAATTATTAGCAAACTGAAAGTTTTCTCACGCTCCTACACTAAGGGGGAGACAGAAGAGGAAATGGTGGGTTTTTTTTTTTTTTTAAACCAACCCTTGCCATCCAGCTATTCAATTTGGAAATAATTTTTTAAAATGTGAAAATTTTTCTCATTCCTCTGTGGAGAGGGAGATGGGGTGGAAGGAAGCAGGCAGCATTTTTCTTTTCCTTTTGATATGAGGAGGAATGGGTGTGAGGTGGTTTTCTGTTCTGAAACATGTGGATGCGAAGATCACCCATAATGATATACCACACCTCAGAGGAACCCTGTTTCAGAACATCCACCCCAAATGAGACTGTCTAGAAACACCCTCAGAAAAGCAGATGAATTTGTGTAATGGGGTACCTTTGTGAGCAGGCTCAGTCTAGGAATTTGTTTTCAAACCTGAGGCTAGAGCATTCACTGAGTTCCTTTTGTTCACCTCTCTTTTTCTCACAAGTTTTCTTTTTTAAATCAGCATCTCAGTGGAAAGGAAATTTTTGTTTTGTTAAATCCTTAGGTGTCAAAAATCCTTTTCAGTCTACTGCAAATCACCAGTTGATCCCAATGCATCTGGATGTATGGCATATCACACACTTGAAAGGCATGGCCTTTCATTGTTTGGTCTATATTTCTCAATGATTTGGTTCAGGATATCCAGTGCAGCTTTTCCTATGTGGCAATTCTTGGCTTCAAGACCTACTCTTGAAGATCTGGTGTTGGCTGATAGCGGTGATAGTCCATGTCTTTTACATTGTTGCATCCTTTCTGTGCAGGTCTATGCTTACCAAGACACCATCAGCCAGCTTAGTGCTTGACTACATGGTCAAATAGAGGGCTGCAATGGCTTAGTGGTTAAGATGCTGAACTTGACAACCAGAAGGTCAGCAGGTTAGCGGTTTGAGACCCAAGTGCTGTGTGACAGAGTAAGCACCTGTCAGCTGTCCCAGCTCCTGCTATCCTAGCAGTTTGAAGCAAGTAATTGCAAGTAGATAAATAGGTGCCACTTCGGCAGGAAAGGTAACAGCATTCCCTGCACTTTGGCATATAGTCATGCCTGCCACGTGACCATGGAAACATCTGCAGTTGCAGACAGTGCTGTCTCTTTGGCTGTAAGCAGAGATGAGCACCACACCCTAGAGTCGAATACAAGTGGCTTTCAAAAAAAAAAAAAGAGGTGACCTTGACCTTTACCTGCATGGTCAAATACTGAGTGATTTGCTCCTCATTTAAAATGGGTTAATATGAAATACATGCCTCAAAGGCTGATTTGATTCTGTCCAGTAGTTTTTTCTCCCTCCCTAAGCAGCTTTCTTTTCTGTGCTGCTAGGGGATTCCACCTTTCTAACACTGGGATATTTTAAACAGACTTTTTGTGTCTGCAAACAGTTGTTTAGTTGAGCAAAAGGACAAGGTGCATGTTTGTGGGTGGTAGTGGAGTGGTGACATGGGCAACTAGGGTGTGATATGAAGGACTGCAGGAATGTTGTCCTGCAAAATCTGTTCTCAAATGTCCCATTAAAAAAAATTTTTTTTTAAATATATTAGGTTAGTGTTGATCCAGTAGATTAATACTTTGGGTTAAGCGTAAAGATGTGGTCAATGATGACCATGACCCAGATCATCATTAGTATTATATTTTCAACTACTATGTATGGATGTGAAGCTGGACAATGAAGAAAGCCAATGGGAAAGAGATTGATTCCTTCAAAATGTGGTGCTGGATGAGGGTTTTGAGGTTGCCTGGACTACCAGAAAAACAAAAGGATATGTTCTGTTTCAAATCAAGCCCGGACTCACTCAAGAGTGTAAGAGTTTCTAAGAGTTGAACAAGGCTGTTAATAATACGATACTTTGGAGGGCCCACACTCATCGGATTGCTGCAAGTCAAGAATGATTTGACAACATGTAATAACAACAAACTTCCCCAAATATACTGATTTTCTCCCTGAAACCCTACATACCAACACCAGTTATTTAAGAAGCCAGTCATTAAGTGACTCAGTGTTTGTGCTTTCATGCTACTGTATTTTTAATTTTGCTGATACCTTCTACTAACCACACCTAGATATATTTTTTTTGCCCTGAATTTATGTTCTTTTATATTATTTCCCTATGGAATGTTCCCCTTCCTGACAGACAGGCATCTCAATCAATATCTAAATTTACACTGCAGATTTGGGTTCCCTGTTTTTGCTCAACTGTTTTGTGTCTGTTCAACCTCCACCATTTCCATAATCTTTTATATCACATACTTCTCTTCCCTGAGGTCTCTCTGTTTTACATGGCCCCATTGCAGGGAGGGTCTGCATTTTTTTACTGTTGGTGTGTGTGTTGTTAATGCAGAACCCTTTTAGTATGACTTTCAAGGTAAAGTGAGATATTTAAGGAGTGGTGTTACCTGTTTCACCATCCCCTGGCTGAGCAGTGATTTGAAAACAAGTATTGTACATTTATTCAATTAGAACAAACTGGGTTTTTCATCTTACTTACAGTTGTACCTTGCTTAAAGAGCATAATGCGTTCCACAGGATTGCTCTTTAAGCGAGTTTGCTCTTTAAGCGAAACACCATTGTAAGTGACCAATTGTGGGGGGGATTGTGAACCCCAATTTATTTGTTAAGTGAGTTTTTGGTTGGTTTTATTTGTTAAGCGAAGCGAACATTCAGAGAAAATTCTGCTCTTTAAGCGAGTTAGTCTCTAAGCGAAGCACTCTTTATGCGAGGTTTGACTGTACTTGGTTGCTCTGTGTTTCACACGTCAGGTTGACATGGTGGAGCGGAGCATTGTCTTCCACTGTTTCTCATTCCATGCCATGTCACTCTCATCCACAGCTTCGGGAACTTTGCCCTGAGTTGCTCTTCCCATCTGGTTGCTGGCCTTCCTAGTGGTCATTTTATGTCAAGTGGTAGCCATTCTGTGATAGCTTTTGTCCACTTGCCATCTTAAACCACTTAAATTTCTTGAAACACCATTTATGAAATAAGTAATACAGTGGAACCTCGGTTAACATAAAAACCGCATAACAAAAGGAAATCCATAAAAATTAGTGGCTCGGTTTACACAAATTTTCCGAAATGGATTAATTGGTTTTCAATGCATTCCTACGGGAAACTGCATTCTGGTTAATGTATTTTGGTTTTCAATGCATCCCTATGGAAAATTGCATTCAATGCATACCTATGGGAAAGTCGGTTAAAGTAATTTCCGTTATAAAAACACATTAATTGCGTTAACCAAGTTTCCACTGTAGTACATTAATAAATTGGAATAAGTTGCAGTATGGTTTCTTGGTATGTGTGTAGCCCATCAAAAGCAAGAGAAGACAATAGAAAACTAATATATCTCATTGATTTCATTGGCCAAGTGTTAGGTTGTGATTAACTTTTCTGTTGCAAATAAGTGTTTTTGTTGCTGGCATTTTTAAAAAATGTGTAGATATTATTTTTGTTCTTCCTAATATTTATAATTCATTCAATTTGTTTAAAATTTTTATTGTAATTTTTTAAATATCTTGTACACCAGAGTGGAAAACATCCCAGATTGACAGGATATAAATGTAATAAACAAACAAACAATTGAAATAAAACATTATCAGAAGTGAAGTCCGCTTTCTGCTGGTGTTTACTAAGATTGGGCTAGTGCTAGTGTTTACAATCATTGACTGTCATTGAGCTTAGCTACAAAACTCAAAACTCGTGTATGACAGTGTTCAGCCTGAGTGTGATAGTGTTCAGCCTTTGCTGAACTATTTGTGTGCACTTTGTTGCCTTACGTGAGATTCAGCTGGCAGAGTCAGCTGCTTCCCAACTGTTGGAAGAGTAAGTTATTTCAATGTGCATTGTTAAATCTTGTCATGTCTGGGAATCATTAGAGAACAAACATTTTCGGTACCTACCAGAGGTTTCTGAAATTGAACCCATGTCTGAAATATGACTTGATGTTTAGTTATACTTGGTTAGGCGGCATCATATTTTAAACTTTGCCAATTGTATGTTGAAGTTGAACATTCTGAGTCTCTGAATACTTGTCCAGTGTGGAAATATGTTACAGAAAGAATACACAATATGATATTGATTAAAATGTGGGAAGATGTTCAAATTTAACAGCTACAAGTTATACATTAATAGTTCAAAAATTACACTACGCAACATAAAATTTGCTACTAGGTGAAAATAATGTGATTGTTATGTAATAGGGTGCGCTGATTCCGATTTTGTAATCAGAAATGTTGTAGGACGTCTGGATTTAAAGTTATAGCTGAAAGTCATATGATATTAAAAGCCTGTACATGGGTTAATATGTAGCTGCATCAACAAGCCGTGTTTGATGTACGATTGTGTGAGTGTGTGTGTATGTGTTCGTCGATCAAACTGATTCGGAGGTGACTAGAGAATAGTTTGTGCTAGTGTGGTTCTGTGTTTTATTAATCAGCATTTGCAGTAACATGCATTTAAGTGATTTCGTATAAGACGATTCAGTAATTCGGTACATGGTGATTCAGTAAACGAAAGATGAATAGGTGCAGCTGTGTGACTTGTCCGGACTGCTTTTCCTACATTTGTGGCAAGTATACGACATCTGACAAATGCAAGAACATGTCCAGAAAGCTACGTATAGCTTACAAACATTACTTCGGATGTGAAATCGGAGATCAAACAAATCCTGGGCTCTTCATCTCTGTTGTACCGTCTGTTACTCCGAAGTAACCCAGTGGTTAAATGGTAAGCGAAATCGAATGCCTTTTGCTGTTCCCATGATTTGGTGGGAGCAGAAAGATCACCATTCGGATTGCTATTTCTGCTTGACCATCATATCCGGGTACAGCAAGAAGAACAAGTCAAAAATTGTGTATCCAGATTGTCAGTCTGCTCTAAGGCCTGATGCAATGAACAATGAAGAAAGTGATACTGAAGGTAATGACAGTGATGCTAGAGCTATGGAATACATGAATGATCCCGACAGTGACATTAAAAAGCCACATTTGATCAGCCAAGCCGAATTGGATGACCTGGTTTGCAATTTGTCCCTGTCAAAAGAAAAGTCTGAACTGTTGGGTTCCAGACTGAAGGAGTGGAACCTACTCGCGATGCCAAGAATCACTACATAGTGAAAAATTGGCCACCCAGAAATTTACCTGTAGTTGGACAGCACAACGTTCAGCATGTACCTCTTGTGGATTGTAATAAGATTTACCTACCTCCACGCCATATGAAACTGGGTCTTATGAAACAGTTTGTTGCAGTGATGGATAAAATAAATTGTGGTTTTCAGTACCTAAAAGGCAAGTTTGGAAAGATGAAAGCTGAGGCAAAATTAAAAGCAGGAGTCTTCATTGAACCAGAAATACGAAAGTTGATTCGATGTCCACAATTCAGATTGGAGTTCACAGAACGAGAACTAGCAGCTTGGGACGCATTTGTGCTTGTCGTGCACAACTTTCTTGGGAACCACAGAGCAGACAACTATGCAGAAATTGTGGCACCTCAGTTGCCGAATGTCACTAAAGATGCATTTCTTGCATTCACATTTCACTTTCTTTCCGTCAAATATGGGAGCCGTGAGTGACGAGCACGGTGAAAGATTCCACCAGGAGATGTCCACCATGGAAGCAAGATATCAAGGCCGCTTCAATCCAAACATGATGGGGGATTACTGTTGGTTTTTGCAGAGAGCAACAGAAGATGTTCATAGGCAGAAAGCAAGAAGCTCTACACACTTTTAAACCAAGCCATTGTCAATCTTAGTGTAACTAAGGGTCCCTGACTCATTTCAGAGGTAAATAAACGTTTGTAATTCACTTCTTAATTATAATATTTAGTGTTTTCATCCCAAAGTATGCACATTAATTTCCCTAAAATGTTTCACAATCGCTTTTCAACATAGTTAATAGCATTTTCCTTGATAACCTTTACACGTGCATAACTTTTTTTCCTGACGTGCCAAAGCAAATCCGACTGCAGTTCTGTATTCAGCACATATGAATTACTATAAGGAACATATTTTCAACCCAGTAGCAGGGGAATAATTTTTTTTTTGTTGCGTAGTGTTATTTGCCAGGGCATGCACCTAGTCCCATGGAAATATTTTTTCACACTCTATTTGCAGCTTAAGGTATGTTGTTCTTTTACTTTAAATGTGTAAATAATTTTCAAGAAGTACTTTGAAATTTACTCATCTTCCTGTAGATTTCCATATACCTGTACAGTCAAACCTCGCATAAAGAATGCCTCGCTTAGAGACTAACTCGCTCAAAGAGCAGAATTTTCTCTGAATGGTCACCTTGCTTAACAAGTAAAACCAACCAAAAACTCGCTTAACAAATAAATCGGGGTTCGCAATCCCCTCTCCCAGAAGTCACAACTGGTCACTTACAATGGTGTTTCGCTTAAAGAGCAAACTCACTTAAAGACCAATCCCATGGAATGCATTATGGTCTTTAAGCGAGGTGCCACTGTAATTAATTGCAAAGTGTAAATTATTAGAGCATCTTTGGGAACAGAACTTTTAGTGCAACGAGGGATGAAACTAGAGTCTCCTCAACAACAAAATTGGACTGAATTGATGTAATTTTCTGTATGGTACCAAATGGATCCAGGGAGTGTGGTGGCTTGGTGGTTACGATGCTGAACTTCATGACCAGAAGGTTGGCAGTTTGAGACCAGCATTCTGCAGGATGGAGTGAGCTTTCATCTGTGTCCCAGTTCCTGCCAATCTAACAGTTTGAAAGCAAGAAATTGCAAGTAGATAAAGAGGTACCTCTTTGGTAGAAAGGTAAACAGTGTTCTGTGCACTCCGGTGTTGAGTCATGCCTGTCACATGTCTGTGGAAACATCTGCAGATGCAGACAGCGCTGGCTCTTTGGCTATAAACAGAAATGAACACTGAACTGTAGCATCAGATATGGCTAGTTTTTGAGCAAGAGTGACCTTTATCTTTACTAAATGGCTCCAGGAAAGAACAAAGGGAGATTGCTGAAGATACTGTTTACATCATGCTGTAACCTGGGTATAGAATACCTAAAGCCAGTAAAGTTTTGATTTTTTTAAGCACCTAGAGGAAAAGAAAGATGAGAACAGAGAAAGAAAAGCTAACTCCCAACATATGATTTCTTTCTCTTGCTTTGTTGCTGTAGCAGCCAGGAAAGAAATTGTCTGAAAAATAGTACAGGATGTGTCAGAGGCTGCAACTGATAAGAATAGATTCTTAAAATTATTTTTGTAGGTTTATATCAGGCATTTTGACTAATGGTAAAGGTTGACCTTCTGTAGCTTGCATTTAACTGTGTTTCGTTTTTGTTAAGCTGAATGTTATGTGGCAAGGGAACTGATTACAGCACTGTTCAGCACCAAAATAACCTCAGTGAACCTCATATCCACTGGCTCAGATACAGGAGGAACTTTATGGCAAGAACAAATATTCCTGAAGATGCACAAGAGCAAAACTAAATTAGAAGATGCAGGAAGGAGCTAACTGGGCAAGGTACAACATTAAAGAAGAATGTAGCCGAAGATCTCAGTCTCCCCTATGTCACTTGGAGGACCCTGAATAGGCTGAGGTTTGGAGTCCCTAAATGCAAGACCAACATGCTCAAGTGAGGACTGTTGCTGGACAACAACATAGGGTGTGAATGTAGAGAGACACACAGAATCTGGCTCACTTACTGGTCTGCCAATTGCTGCCAGAGATATTCACCAGTGAGGACTTGGGTTTGAGCAATGACAAAGCAAAGAAAGTGGCTTCATTTTGGCAGTCAAGGGTTTGATTGGGACATGGATTAGAAGAAGAAGAAGAAGAAGAAGAAGAAGAAGAAGAAGAAGAAGAAGAAGAAGAAGAAGAAGAAGAAGAAGAAGAAGAAGAAGAAGAAGAAGAAGAAGAAGAAGAAGAAGAAGAAGAAGAAGAAGAAGAAGAAGAAGAAGAAGAAGAAGAAGAAGAAGAAGAAGAAGAAGAAGAAGAAGAATTTTTGTGTTTGGGTGATGGAATAACTTATTGTAACAATGCTGATCACAGACACATATATGTCTGAATGAACCCTATTGCTAGAAGGGGAAATGTGTTAATCATGGGAAATATTTACAGTCGAACCTCGCATAAAGAGCGACACGTTTAAAGAGAAACTCGCTTAAAGAGCAGAATTTTCTCTGAATGTTCGCTTCGCTTAACAAATAAAACCTACAAAAAACTCACTTAACAAATAAATCGGGGTTCGCAATCCCCCCCCCCTTGGTCATTTACAATGGTGTTTCGCTTAAAGAGCAAACACGCTTAAAAAGCAATCCTGTGGAACACATTATGCTCTTTAAGTGAGGTACAACTGTATTTCCTTCAACATCTCATTAGATCCTCAGATGGGCCATTCACAGAATGAGCAGGTCTACTGCAAATGTTTTCTTTGGTCTGCCTTTATTTCTTTTCTAGAATCCTTTCCACAGGGCAGTTGGTACAAGATGGCTTGGTGGTACTGAAGGAGAAAGATGGAGGAGAGTAGACAAATGAACCTTAAGATAGGAAGAGTGCAAAATGCTTTATTTTGGGAAAACATGACCAATTGTTGCCTGTAACTGGCAGCTTTAGATGACACTGACCCGTTGCAGAGCAATATGTGGACTTGTTAAGAAATTCTTCCTGGTATTCTCCAGAGCTAATTGGGAAGTAGTACCAGAGGTCACATGTCTACCTAGTAATCATTTTAGTATTTTCTGGTGCAGTTTTGGTTCCTGTTATTTAAAGACCAGTTGCTCTGTGTAAATGATTCCACTGTCTTTGGCTTTGGGGTTATTATTGGTTAATGTAACACTTATTTATCCTCCTTATTTTTTTGTTATGCCAGCAAGTCATGTCCAACTTATGGCAATCTTATGAATGTGAGATCTCTGAAATACCTGTCCTCAACAGCCTGGTTCAACTGCAAGTTACAGTTTGTAGCTTCCCTTAGGACAGTGATGGCAAACCTTAGCACTCAGGGTGTTGTTGAACTTCAATTCCCAGAAGTGCTGATCAGCAGGAGTGCTGACTTGGGCTTCTGGTAATTGAAGTCCAAGAAGACCTGGAGTACCAAGGTTCCCCATCAATCCATCTTGCTTTTGGCTTTTCTTGCTTCCCACTGCCTTTCACTTTCCCCATCATTATTGTCTTTTCCAGAGTGTCTTGCCTTCCCACGATCTGTTCAAAGTAGGACAGTTTCAGTTTCATCCTTTTTGCCGCCAGTGACAGTTCAGCCCTACCCATAATGTTTGGCAGGCTAAAGAAGGAGATTTGGCTGGACTCTTAGGATGGAGTTATCTTTTTCTTGCTCTTTGTGCTGTAAGATTGAAGGAACTGGACATATTTAGCTTTGAGAAAAGGTGTCTGAGAGGGGATATGGTAGCACTTTAAATACCTGAAAGATAATTATAAAGAGGAAGGGAAGGATCTGTTCTCAATCATCCCAGAGTATAGGATGCAAGCGAGATATAGGCTGAATATTAGGAAAATGTCTTAATGGTTAGAGCAGTATGACAGTGGAACCAACTGCCTCAAGAGGTGGTGAGTGTTCCCACACTGGAAGCATTCAAGAGAGAATTGGACAACCTTCTGTCATATCTGCTTTGATTTTTACTCAGGCATTGAGCAGGTGATCGGGCCTGATGGCCTAAAAGGCCCCTTCCAACTAAGTGATTCTACGATTATAACTTGTTCCAGCAGCAGCAGCAGCACTTACAAAGGTCTTGGAAGAGCGCTACAGTTCAGTCCAACTCTATAGGGTCAAGGGATGCCATCAGCGGTGCAGGGTAGACTTAATACAGAAACCTTTTTATTATTGCACTGATGAAATATCTGTTCTGTCTGTCTACAGTTATTTCCAAGCCAAAGTTAACTATTTTCCCACTAAGAATGTCATTCCATGTAGTATAGTGAGGTGGAGATTATACTATCAGGCATTTAAAAAGTGAAACTTCATCTTTTTCTTCTGGCAAGTGAGATTTCTTTGATGTCCATCTGGCTATTTTCATACCCCACTGATGCTTTGTGATGCAACCGTCAAATAATGTAATGAGCTGGGTTGATATGTAACACATTTGCCTATTTGATTTTATCCTCTATAAAGGACTTGGAAAAAGTCTATATATTTGCTGGCGTATGAGACCCACTTTTTTCCCTTTAAATTACACTGGAAAAATGGAGTGTGTCTTATGTGCCGGCAAACATGGTATTCACTGTATAGTACTAGCCTCTAATGGGCTATTTTTGTAACAATGGGGTGTGTCTTATACTATGATGCATTTTATACACTGGCAAATATGATACCTCAAAAGTAGTTTTGACAGCCGTAGAAAACAGTTGCCAACATACCAAATCAAAGAACTACAAAGATGGCACTTACACCATAGAGAAGGGGTTCTCAACCTTTTCAAGTTGGGGGCCGGATCATGCTCTCTCAGTCAGCTTGAAGGGCTGGATGGCCATTTTGCACTGCCTGCACGATGGGGGTGGCCATTTTGTCATAACAGCTTCAAATGGGTGGTCATTTTTATTGAATGCCCTTGGAGGGGTGGGGTCCCCACATGAAGTGGTGCTGTGGGCCAGATCTGGCCCACAGGCCTTAGGTTGGGAACCCCTGCCATAGAGAATAGTGTCAAGGAAATGATGTTCTTCTGTCTCTAAGGTGCGAAGGTGGGAGATAAATGGGAAGTAACATAGGAACTTTGGGGTGTGTTGCTAGAAATTAATGCAAAAAATAATAATAACAAAACAAAAGCAAACTGTTATGTGGAGTCAATCCCTGCTATCTAGGTAACATTCTGTGGATGCAATAGACTCTGGCTAGTAATGCAGAAAGCAGGAGAAAGAGTAGAAGACAATATTTGATAGCTTCTAAAAGGACTGATCTTCTTCCAGCACACAAATTAGTATACAGTACAGTACACATATGCAAACCAGTTCTCTTGCTTTTTTAAGAGATAAGGGTAAAGGTAAATGTCTCCCTTGCTTGAAAGCCAGTCGTATCCAACTATAGGGTTCGGTACTCATCTCCACTTACAGCCAAAGAGCCAGTGCTGTCTGCATCTGCAGATGTTTCCAAGGTCATGTGGAAGGCATGACTAGTCACAGAACACTATTTACCTTTCCACCAAAGTGGTACCTATTTGTCTACTTGCAATTTCTTGCTTTCAAACTGCTAGGTTGGCAGGAGCTGGGACAGAGACAGGAGATCACTCTCTTGTGCAACACTCTGGCCTTGAACAGCTGACCTGCCAACCTTCCAGTCATCAAATTCAGTGTCTTAACCACTAATCTAAGTTTCATGCATATATAGATTGTTCATGTTGTGGTAGAAGTATTCTCAGACACACAAGGTCTCAAGTTAAGATCAAGAGAAATAAGCTGTTCTTATTTGCTAGTTGCTTCTTCTTCTTCCATGTCTAGGCCAGTTGTAAATCTGCCAACATGAGATTTTCTGCTGTAAAACTTTTTATTACTGATTGTAAATAATTCATTGATTTCCATGTCCAATGAACCTCACCCAGCCACTCTGGGTCTCCATACCAAATATGTATAAATGTATACCATGATATCCACTCTTATGTCTGATGTAGCTAACTTGATCCACGAAAACTAACATTAAAATACAGGAGTTAGTCTTTAAGGTGCCACTGCCTTTTTTTGTCTTTTGTTTTGTGTTGTTTTGTTTACTCTCTGAAATGCTTACACAGACTAACATGGCTACCACTTCAAAACTGTCAACATGAAGGCACCTTTTTGTGAGTTCATTCTGCAGTTCCTTTAACCTTCCCTAGTGTGAGAAAGATTAGCTGACAATACAAGGTTTACCAGGGTATACCTGACTGTGATTCTAAAATACAGTACTGTACTATAATCTTCGAGTCTCACCTCTATTTTTGTGGCCCACAGGGATAAAGCTTCTTAACAAAGATGGCACACAATTCCCAAGTCAACATCTCAATGGCAGATTCCAGTGTGAATGGTGTGCCAAGTATGAAGGTATCTACATGGAGTTCAACGCGGTCTTCCACTGTCAGCTTTCACAACATCTGCTACACAGTGAAGACAAAAAGTGGCTTTATTTGTAATCGAAAAGTAGTTAAGAAAAACATCCTCACAGATATAAAGTATGTATTTCTTTCTCAGTGAATTCACATAATTTGTTTTCTTCCTTTATGAAGATATATACAGTAGTTGTATTTTACTCTTTTCGAGGAGTTGACACTATTTCATCTAGAATACAGATCAGCTCTTTTGTAATTTTAGCAGTTCTTCCAATATTTCTGCAATGTGGGTAAAGTGTTATTTTCTCCATATTGTCAGTCAGGGAATGAGGGTGAGAAAACAGTTTCTCTTAAGGCCATCGAATGATTTTATGGCATGGGCAGGATTTGACCCAGAGGATTGCTCTTTACAGTTCAGCTCTGTAGATACAAAAATGCCTTAAGCCAGAAGCTGATATAGCTCAGTGAGTTGGAGGTCCTGGCTGCGGAGTCTAGGCCAGGAGTTTAAACCTTCCAGAAAGAAGCCAGTCACTCAAAGTATGTGTGGCTGGTGAACCTATAGACAAGGCTATATATGATGCTTTGGGGAAAGCTAGACCTCCATCAGAAAGAGGAATTGTTAAAGTTCTTTTATACTGTATAGTACTTCGAAAACTTTGGCAAGAAATGACCTAGCAGCATTTTGTTGTCATTTTTATTAAAATGCACTAACTTGATTCACAACAAAGTAAAAGTCATTTTAATTTGTGTAAGAAACAAAACAAAAGTAAAACAACAACAACAAAAAAGGTTGCCACAACATTTTTGACTTATTTATTCCGCTGCCCCAATTTGATTGGCTTTATAACACATAATGATACAACTTTCTACTGGTCAGCAAATTCAAGAGCTTCACGGATAGAAAGTTATAAGACAGTGTGTTCCCCATCTCAAAGATGTTGGTCAATAAGATCTTTCCAGTTCAGAATTAGCAGCACTAGGTTTTAAATAGAATCGAAATGCAATCCAGTTGCAGCGTCCAGTTGTTTAATTAAATGGGTTGTATGTTGTGCTGTAAACTGCTTCCATTTGCTCAAAAAGGTAAAGGTTACCGTTGCTCAAAAGCCAGTTGTATCTGACTCTAGGGTTCGGTGTCTATCTCCGTTTCATAGCTGAAGAGCCAGCGCTGTCAACATCTGCAGATGTTTCCGTGGTCATGTGGCAGGCATGACTAGACAGCGGAGCACACGGAACTCTATCTACCTTCCCCCCAAGGGGGTCCCTATTTATCAACTTGCAATTTCTTGCTTTCAAACTGCTAGGTTGGCAAGAACTGGGACAGGGACGGGTGCTCACTCTGTCCTGCAGTACTCGGGAATCGAACTGCTGACCTGCCATATATATTTCCCCATTTTATCCCATACAGCTCCAAAGTGTCCTTCAAATCTCAGAAGCAGCATTTCTGCATAGCTGTATCAATGAGTCGTAGAACACATCTGCTCAAATCAGATGGGTCATCTTGTGCAAGCATCAGTGTTTCCTCTATCACAAAACCACTGTTACATATAGCATAGTAGGCATAATTTTTTGCATGCTTCAGAATTAAAAAAATGGTGACAAAGGTGCTGATGAAGTCACTAGCCACAAATCAGGAAGTAAGAGAAGGCAAAATGTATTATGCTGAGTGAAATGGATTTGGTTGTCATTAATAAACAGCTGATGCACTTTGGAGGGAAAGCCTCCTTCTTTGCAAGTTTAGATTTTTCAGAAACCCATCACCAAACATATTGGATTTACCAGCTATCATTACTGAGCTTTTAATAAGAGAATCATATTTGTTCCTGTTGGTCTGTTTGACTGACTGCTCTGTGTGTGCTTATAAATACTATAAAATAATATTAGAAAACAATCATATCACAACAGTAAAACCACCATCAAAGTATTTAAAAACATTTTGTAATCTCTAAATTTAAGAAATACAATATTCTTACAGCTCTTCTTCTTCTTCCTCCTCCTCCTCCTCAAAAGCCTTCTTCTTTTGTCTCAAGATAAAATTTTGGACTTCCAAAATGAAGCCAATTTCTTGGCTTTGCCATTGGCTAAAATTAAATCTTCATCAGTACATGTTTCTGGTAGTAATCAGCAGACCGGTAAATGAGCTGTATTCTGTATCTCTCCACATTCATACAGCGTATTGTTGTCTGCCAGCAGCCCCCAATTGAGCATGTTGATTTTACATTTAGGCACCCTGACCCTCAGGGTCCTCTAAGTGACATAGGGAAGGTTGAATTCCTCAGTTGTATCCTCCTTTAATGTTATTCTTTGTCCAGTGAGCAACTTTCTCAATTTTCTAATTTAGTTTTGCTCTTGTGTACCTTCAAGAATGTTTGTTTTTGCCATAAAGCTCTTCCTGGATCTGAGCCAGCAGGCTTGAGGCTCATATCAATTTAGAGGATGTCAAGGATGTCTTTAAAGCCTACCTGAAAAGGAAGGTCTTTGCCTGATAATGAAAGGACAATAGGGAGGAGGCTGACCTGGTTTCTCTGCACAGTGGATTCCAAAGCCTGGAAGCAGTCCCAGAGAAGGTTGCCAAAGGGACATGTGAAAGTGGTGGTATTGAGTAAAGGGCCTCCCCAGAAGATCTTTAAAACTGAGCAGATTCATGTGCGTGAAATGGTCCTTCAGATAGCCTGGGCTTAAGCCTTAACACAGGGGTTCTCAACCTATGGCCCGTGGCACAAAGAAAATCTACCCTGTGACCTTGCTCCAGCCACTACTTCTGCCACCACTGCCACCTCAATCCTTGTCTCCTCTGCTTGGCATGGCTCTAATGGCTCTCTGTAGCAGGGCAGATGTTGTAAGGTTTACAACATCTACCCTGTTACAGAGCACCATTGGGACATGCCAAGCCAAGCAGAGGAGAGAGGTCATGGGTCAGATGATTTGGTGCCGTGCAGCTCCTCCAAGAAAGCGGTGTGGATGGAGTGGTGGATGGCTAATGTGTGGTCCTGATGCTGCCACCAATGGGGAGGGGAGTGCTGTGGGCTCAGGGTGCTCCTGCCTCTGCCTTATTTAGCCCCCCCCAATCCCCCCACTGCCACCGCCACCACCACCTAACCAGTCCATCAACAATCTGAGGGGGTGTGATCTGGCACCTGGCTTTAAAAGGTTGAGGACCAGTGGTGGGCAGCAAAAAAATTTGCTACCACACTATGGGTGGAGCCTACATCATGGGCGGAGCCTACATCATGGGCAGAGCCTACATCATGGGCGATCTAGTCATGCCTGCCATATGGCCATGTATACATCTGAAACACAGGCAGCACTGGGTCTCTGGCTGTAAATGGAGATGAGCACTGCACCCTAGAGTCAGATAGGACTGGCTTTTTAACAAGGGAGACCTTGAACCACTTGCAGGGACAAAACCTGATGGGGCAGGGCAGGGAGTTTGGCATGGCCACCCTATTTCGCTATCCCCCTGCCCAAAAGTCATCCAATTTTGCCACCCCTCTCCCCAGAGGCCACCTAATTTTGCTACCCCCCTGGGGGTGCGAATCTGTTGCTGCCCACCACTGTTGAGGACCCTTTCGAACACAAGATGGCAAGAAAGCCCTGAATATTTGGTGTTGTGTTTCTTAATAAGCCACATCAGATCTAAAAGTACATGACTCTCAAGCCATTGGAAGAAAACCAAGAACAAAGTTCTGCTCACAAACTCAGCTTCTTCCTTGTGCTAGCATGTCCTTGTTTGGATGCTAACCTTTAGTATTTCATTTGCTTTCAGTGTTTCCTTCAAGAGACAATTGAAGTTATAGAAACACTGTATTGGCTGACATTGGTGTGTAATATGGCTATAAATAATTAACTGGATTATATTGCCTAGTGTGTGAAAGGCCATGGACTTAACTTCTTGCACAATATCTGATAACATATAGTTAGATAATACTGAAAAATGGGTTATGAAAGCCACAGATATGAACCATCGGATATCACAGAGTTGATGTTCAAGATTCAGGGAATATCTATAGACCAATGGTCTATCTTTTCTCTAAACATGAACACTTTTACATTTGTCTTATTTCCTCCCTGCTGTTCATAACACATCAATTATGTTACTATACAAAAGGTGGCAAGGTCACGCCCTGCAGAATATTCCATAACACTCAGTTTCATAAACTGAAGCAACGTGTTATGAAAGCAATGGTTAATCATCCACTATAGCGTGCCATAAAGTAAATGTATTGTGAAAACAGCAGTCATCAACAGAGTTGGAATTATTATTTTTTCAGACTCTGTTTCCTAGGATGCCCCAGTTGGGTCATATTATTCTTAGAGTAAATGTTTCATGGAACATTTGTGGTTCCATGGCCATCATCTTTCTAATTTGAATCTTTTGAATTTCTATTTCCTCCCTCCCTCCCTTGTTTTTCACAGTATGTATTTTGAAGAAGGTTATGATGTGAAATTGTTATATAGTTAACTCAATGAATTCATTCTAATAAGTATTAAAATGTTTATGAAAAGTTGGTGGAGATGATAACCAAAATGAACAGGTACCTGTATGATTTTTCTCTGTGAAGGGAAAAACTAACATTTGAAGCTTTCTTTTTAAAAAAGAGTAATTTCACAGGTGATGAGAGGAAGACCATTCGGGAATTTGATACATCCTTTTAAAAGTACACATGATACATTAGTAGGGAGAAAGTTTCCTCTCTCTTCTTACAGAAAATATTTTTTCACTTTTCCCATTTACTCTGCAGAGCTTAGAAACGATATCCTTTTGGTCCACAATTCTCAGGAACCCCCCCCCCCCAAATAACAACTAGATATTCCTTAGGCCATGATACAAAAGAAAAAGAGTAACACTTCCAACCTTTGAATATTGGAGGTGCCTTTGCCTTCATGGTTAATGACTGGATATCCCAGAAGCATCAGATTGGACAATCTGAGACAAAAACATGATCCTGAATGTATCATGCAGGGAATTTCTTAATTATCTGAGGAGAATAAGACTCTTTGATTTTTGTCCACAGACTCTTCAACAAGAAGTTTTGTAATATTAGACAAGCTTCACTGACAAATGGATTATCCAAGGTTACTTGTCATCCTTTTTTAATGTAGGACTTTTGGAATGCGTTCAGACTACAGTATTCTAAGATCTTTCTTAGTCTAAATATACTGTATCGGATGAGCTCCACTTTGTAACTTCCAAAAGTATTTGCAGGCTAGGTCTGGATCAGCACTATCACATGTTTAGTCTGAAAAAAGAAGAAATTGTAATGGACACTAATTTACGTTTTCTATTACTCTTTTTAAATGTCCTGTTGTTAGTGATTACTATACTATAGGAGAAAAACTACTAGGCAGGAATGGTTTCAGTCCGGCGGTGGGCATCAGCAGGTTTGCACCAGTTCGCCAGAACCGGTAGCAGAAATTCTGTCTGCCCCCCCCTCCAAGTTTTGAACTAAAGCAGTCCTGATTTGAGTGCAATGTAGGGCTTTCCCCGTGGCCATGCCCACCATACCACGCCCACAGTGTGGTAGAGGTTCAGCGGCACACAATGAATTTTAACATAGATTGTCATTCAGTCAAAAGACTTGCATCTTTTTGGATCTTTGATTCTTCTTTTATATCAACATGAAGTATTGATTTTGATCAATTGATGTAACGCACCCAGAATAAAAGAGCTCATGAGTAATGTGTTGGTTTTGTCTTTCAGTGGAATAATGAGACCAGGGCTGAATGCAATACTGGGACCAACAGGCAGTGGCAAATCTTCGTAAGTAACAAATGAAAGTAATTCCCTTTATTCTAACATAAATCTATATCCTTCCAATGAGATTAATTTCTCCAAATTGAACAGAGGATTTCATACATATACAGTATACAGGGGATGTTATTGTCCAGTCCTAAACTATTTTGTGGGAATATTTATTTGCCTGTTTCTGTCATTCTGGTGTAATTTTGTGACCACATCACCTGCTGGGACCTCATGTTGGAATTGCCGAGTGATTATGTCCAGCTATCAAGATGTTCATGACAAAGTAGGGCAACAGAAACTTCTCAAGTGAGTCAAGGTTTGTATGTTTGTGACCCAGATTCCATATTTATATTGGTGCTGTGTGTACATGTTTTTGGAATGCTAAATAGCATCTGTGCAGGGCAGAGAAAAATTGGAACTGGGCTACACAGAGAATACTCTAATGCAGTGATGGTGAACCTTGGCACTCCAGCTGTTCTTCAACTTCAATTCCAGAATCCCTGATCAACACTCCTGCTGATCAAGGCTTCTGGGAATTGAAGTTCAAGAACAGCTGGAGTGCCAAGGTTTGCAATCACTGTTCTAATGTGTTCCTCCCTAACCTTAAGGAATATTTAAACCCAAATTGTAATTCTGTGTGCAGGGAACATAAACTAACCTAAAAAAGGACCACACTAAATTGGTTCACAAGACTATATAGTCAAGCATACTGTGCTGTGGCCAGCCAGGTGCCTTTGGAAAAACTACAGCAGAAATTGATCTCAAATAGTATCTTTCCACTCAGAACTAGCCCCTGGTATTCAGAACCATACTGCCTCAGGTACCTGATAGCCATCATGACTAGTAGTCACAACTTGCTGTAACCTCTGCATCTACAGAGTGTGCCAAAAATGTATCTGCATTGACCAAAATTTCCACTTGTATGGATACATGTGCAGTTTCAATTTCTATACTGGCAGTATAGCCGGTTTTGAACAAATGTCACACTACACACTGCTACCATAATTCAATTTGTATTCAAAAAAGTAATACATAGATAACATCTCTTAAAAGGTGTATATATTTCTGACACTCTCTGTATAAGATAAATATCCCCACAGAAGCTTCCTCCCTGTGACAGATTTGCAACTCTGGAGAAAGATGGGAAGATCTATGGCCCAACAGAAAGGAATCAAGTCTGTTTCCTGGCATGCTGTGGTCCCAATTCTAATTGTCATTCCTTTACCACTTCTGTTTAAAGTTTAAAAAATATACATGCATTAAAAGAAATGCCACATATAGGTTGCCAAGGTGGGTTTCCCAAGTAATTCCAGCCTTGATCTGAGGTTCTTTCTGGTCAGTCAAACACCCCCCCCCCCGGTCCCGGTTGAAGGATTCTGGTAAGTGTTTTTCACTTACTAGTTTAAAATGAAGGTAATATACAAATTCTTGGCTTCCTGCCTTTGGATTGTAAAAATATGTAGTCTGCTGTCTGTTTTCCCATTTAACATCTACGAACAAAACATGGCTTGTACACCATGCCATGTAGAAGCCTGATGAAGTAACCTTGAGTTATGAAAGCTTGCAAAGTTTTGAATTTTTAAAGTGAACTATAAAAGGTATCATCTCCCTCTTGCATTTGTTTGAATCTATGGATGGGTCACATGACTTATTTTAGTTTAAAATGTGTTTGTGGTTCATCTCACTGACCTGCCATCATGACAATCCAGTGGGTAGAGCACTAATGCCCAGCTTCCCGTTTATGTCCTCCAGTGTCTGATGTTATGAAGTTATATGCACAATATGTATCACCAAAAGGTCCTGTGGTACACTGAATAAATGCAGATGTGCCTCTGATTTATTTGTTCCAGAATACAGCCCGGTAAAACTGATGGCAATGCCATTTTGCATGTTTCCAAATAAAGCTTTTCAAGTGGAGTTGCTTATCTCAAGCACAACATTCACAAACAGTCCAGGCAACATCACCTCCCATTATTATGTTTCCATTTCTCTTGCTATCCAAACCCAGAGCAAAGAAAACAAGAATCTCTCAAATCTAGTGTGCTGCATTTCAACTATTAACACTTAAGACTTTTGCTTGAGTGCACCATGAAATACGTACAGTCAAACCTCACATAAAGAGCGCCTCACTTAAAGAGTAACTCACTTAAAGAGCAGAATTTTCTCTGAATGTTCGCTTCGCTTAACAAATAAAACCAACCAAAAACTACCTTGACAACTAAATCGGGGTTCGCAATCCCCCACCCCCCAGAAGTCACAATTGGTCACTTACAATATTGTTTCACTTAAAGAGCAATCCTGTGGAACATATTATGCTCTTTAAGCGAGGTACAACTGCATTCTCTGTGTTGGTTTTCCTACAGTTACATATCTACATAGCTTGGACCCCAATGAGTTGTGATCTTTTATTGTCTGTATACTGTTAATGTGCACAATTTTTGTTGTGGAATAGCTGCCATAGGGAATTCTGAACAATTATCAGATGGAATTTTTTCTGTGCCCTGCTTTTAAGACAAATTGCTTCTCCGAACCTGCCACTTACTTTTCAAGAAAAGCATCCACTGGTGCTGTGGAAATTTTGAAATGCAAATAGCTGTTTTAGAAGGATGGTCCTTGTAGTAATTACAATTTCCACTCCACATTTGCCTTGTTGCATAATTACTTCTCCCCCCCCCTCTCAGTATTATTGTCATGTCTAATTTAGATATCAGCAACAACAACAAAAGTAACACACGACAGAACATGACAATGCCTTATTGTTTCTTTTATTTTCTTTGTTTAGACTGCTAGATATTTTAGCTGCAAGGAAAGATCCCCATGGCTTGAGTGGAGATGTGCTTATTAATGGTGCTCCCCAACCTTCCAATTTTAAATGCATCTCTGGATATGTTGTACAGGTAAATTAGTAGTCTCTGATTTTATTAGTTTACCATTCATATAAGCCATTGCTGCATCAGAAGAGGCCTGTCTGTTTCCTTATTCAAAGATATGCATGTGTGAGTTGAATGCCATGCACACTTTTCTTGATGCTGCAAGAGCTTTACGTGTGCCCTGAAACATTTGTTCATAGAGTGGAGCTGCATGTCTAGAAGAGGCTTTAATATTTCCTTTCAATTGTCCAGGATGATGTGGTGATGGGAACTTTGACTGTGAGAGAGAACTTCCAATTCTCGGCAGCCCTCCGACTTCCAAGTACTGTGAAACAAAAAGAAAAGGATGAAAGAATTAACCAGATACTCAATGAATTGGGCTTGACAAAGGTGGCCGATTCAAAGGTAAGGGTATGTGTAAAGAGCTTGAGAGACTTACCTTTTGGACTGTAACTCCAGAATTCACTGGCTATGCTATCTGAAGGAGTCTGAGAACTGTAGTAGAAAAAAAAGTAATTTTTCCAGTCTTGATCATGAAATATCACATGTTAATATGGTTTTTATTCTTCTCTTTCCCAACAGAGTAGTAGGTATGTTCTTAATTGTTTCACTTCTGGTTGGTTACTTCTGAGCTAATTATGGATGGATGAACAGCTAGGAGACCTTCAATCAGTTTAGAGTTTTATATCAGTCACAATAAATTGTAGCTCATTTGGTTTGATCCAGTGTTAGAAAGATTAGCCGGCAAGGTTGCTACCTAGTGACACCCAATTTTATTCACAATCCTCTAGGAGGCTCTTTCTGTGTACTCCAGTGTGAGGAGCATCCAAACCTACACCAGTTGAGAATATATGCCCTCTTGTTGGTATAGCTCCACCTAAGATAAGGATAGGAGTGGCAGTGGACACACTGAGAGAACTAAGCAAATGAATGACCCTCAACATCCTCTGAACACATATGAGTCCACCGGCTCAGATCCAGGAAGAGTTTTATGGCAAAAACAAACATCCTTGAGGGCATACAAGAGCAAAACCAAATGAGAAGATGCTGGAAGGAGCTCACTGGGCAAGGAACAACATTAAAAAAAGATACAGCTGAGGAACTCAACCTCCCCTACATCACTTGGAGGACCCTGAAGGACCAGAGTCCCTAAATGCAAGACCAACATGCTCAAGCAGGGGTTGCTGGTGGACAACAACATGTGCTGTGAATGTGGAGAGATACAGAATCTGACTCATTTACTGGTCTGCTGATTACTGCCAGAAACTGATGAGGACTTGTTTGGTCAATGACAAAGCCAAGAAGGTGGTTTCATTTTGGCAGTCCAAGGTTTGATCAGGACATGAATGAAGAAGACAATAAAAAGATCAGCAGTTCAAGACCCAAATGCTACATGACGAAGTGAGCACTCATCGTCCTGCCAACCTAGCAGTTTGAAAGCAAGAAATTGCAATCAGATAAATAGGTACTGCTTCAACAGGAAAGGTAACAGCATTCTGTGCACTCCACATGACCACTGTGCCTGCCACATGACCACAGAAATGCTGGCTCTTTGGCTGTAAATGGAGATGAACACCTAGCGTCAGACACAACTGGCTTTTCAGCAGTAGCATAGCATGGATTTCAGCTGCCAGGGGCTTAAGCCAAATTTGCTGCCCTGTGGTGGATGCAGGCACCTGTTCCCACTAGGACTTTTGGGAATTGTAGTCCAAGAACACCCATAGCCCAAAAAGTGCCGCCTGCGGCGGGGGGCTGCCCCCTACCCTATGCCACTGCTTTTGAGCAATAGAGACCTTTACCTTTATTTACTTTTTCTAGTTATTTATAATGTGGATCATATTTTAATTATTTGAGTTTTTCATTATTTGCTCTTTATCCAGAACTTTTGCAGCAGTGTGCATTTGTAAAACATGCATTGTAATAACAGGTCATAGTGAGACATGGGGATAAAACACAGTAGATAAAAAAATCCATTGTAAAATGTAATAGATAAATAACCTTTGCACCTTTAAAAGTCCTGGACATATGAAAAAGCCATTACTTCAATGAGTAAATAAAGGTAGCACAGGTAAACCTCTCTGGGAAGACAGTTCCAGAAATGGTATGACACATTTGAAAAGGCCTTATCTCACACCGTCTTTGTTTCACCTGTACTGGAACTGAGACCTGAGACATAGTCACAGTCTGAAACTGCTAAAACTCAGAAAAGTTTAAGAATACAGTAATGAGATTAAAGGGGATGTAAATGTAATCCAAATGGGACTGCAGTGGCTTAGTGGTTAAGACACTGAATTTGATGACTGGAAGGTCGGCAGGTCAGAAGTTCAAGACCCAAGTGCTGCATGACAGAGTGGGCTCCCATCTCTGTCCCAGCTCCTGCCAACCTAGCAGTTTGAAAGCAAGAAATTGCAAGTAGATAAATAGGTACCAGTTTAGTGGGAAGGTAAACAGCGTACTGTGCACTCCGGTCAGGGCCATAGCCAAGATTCTCGATTTAGGTGTGTGTGTGAATTTTTTTTCAGGAGGGGCAAACATTTTCAAGAGGGGCAACAATGTCACACTCACATATATAACATTGGCACCACGGAGCGGGGGTGGGCTGTTATCTCAGGAGGGTTTTTGCCCCCTGGCTACAGCCCTGACTCAGGTGTCTAGTCATGCCTGCCACATGACCACGGAAACACTGGCTCTTGGGCGGTAAATGGAGAGTCAGACACGACTGGCTTTCAAGCAAGGAAGACCTTTACCTTACCTATTGATTTGAAGATATGTGGGAAAATAGGCTGTTACAAAGGAGATGTATGGTTTAACCATATTTTAAAATTGGACAATTTCAGAGTGTCCAAAAGTTTTTTATTAACAAGAGTTAAAATGTAGCAATAAATTAAGCTCGGGTGAATGAAATTTTGAATTGGTGGGTGGGTTGGAATGGGAAAAAGGCAGGACAGCGCCATCCTATATATGCTTGCTTTAACTAAATAAGATTCAAAAAATAAATCAGAAAGATGGCTAAGAAGCCCAGAGTTAATTCAGAAATCAAACACTAAATTGTAGTTAAATAATTGAATAAGGATGTTAGCATGATGCGTGCTGTGGCTCAGTTTCATCACGCTAAATTATGGTTTAAGGTGGTGATTGAAGTGTGATGTTTGAACTTAGTTAGTTAATTTTTTAAATGACTATTCATTAACCAAGTAGATTTTTTTCATCCATACCTGATTTCACAATTCAGTCTTCTGCTACTAAGTTTAAAATTAACATGAGTAGATGAAACTAGACTATATCCGAAAGAGTTTTCAAGGCATAATCAGAAGAAAAAAACATGGAATTTTTTGTCTTACTTTAGGTTGGAACCCAATTTATTCGTGGGATATCAGGAGGAGAGAGAAAAAGGACCAATATTGGAATGGAGCTTATCACTGATCCTGGAATCTTGTTCCTAGATGAGCCAACCACTGGATTGGATTCTAGCACAAGCAATGCTGTGCTGCTTCTCCTGAAAAGGTAATAGTTAACGCATGAAATGTGATTGTTGACTATGCATGGAATGAGTGGACGTGGTTTTATTCAGCTTGAGAGAAAAGACCTTCAGTGCCGACTGCTTATGTGAACTACTGTGATTCAGGGGAAGAATACCTCAGTCAAATCTTTCCTTAACAAGTTTTTAAAAAATGTATTTAAAATTGTTATGCTTAAACAATATTGCAGCCATTTTGAGATTTAACATGCAACAATAAAATAGGGGAAAGAATCCTGACAGTGGTTTATGAGAGAAATCATGTAAGTTGCAGTAGTTGATAGGTACTGTATTCAGTAATGATCTGCTATTTGTTTTCTTTGGCATGAGCCTGGCCATTGGTCAGCATCCAGGACCCTAAACAAAACCTCATTAACAAGCAGCAATTTGTTGTCATGACTTATAAGATGTCCCATAAGCTAGTTGAAATGATCAGCTGGATACCAGGCAAGGGGCTATTAATTCCAGATGAAATAGTGAGGGGAAACTGGACACATGGCAGAGTTATTACCAGATGCTGGATACTGAAGCGTGTTACCCTTTTTGATGCACCTGGAAGCCCCATTCCTTCTCACTGTGGCTCCAGGTGGCAATTCTGTGGAAAGACAGAAGACTTCCATCCTTTCCTGCTTGTGGGGACTCTTTTATAACAGGGGTTCCCAACCTTTTTGCACTGCAGGCTGGACCACGCCCCAGACATCTAAGCATGTGGCTTCTCTTGCCATAAACACCACTGTGAAATGCATCTGTGGCTGTCCTAAATGAACAGCCGTGGGTGCATTTATGACAGTTTTTATGGCAGGGGCACGTTTAACAGCTGTCATAAACATGTCTTCTTCTGCTTCCAGTAGCGATGAGGGTGGTGGTGAATCCAAATATAGGTGATCATCATGGCAATCAGCCATGAAGACTGTCCTGAGAATATAATGCAGTGGCCCTTCATCTGCCTTCTGCATCGCAGCATGACACCCATACCACAGATCAAGTTCCACGAGTCACTTTCTGGTCCTGAGCCCTTTTGGTACACAAAGTCCTCCTCAGCCCTAGGCCAGTATTGATGAAGCTGCTGCCCTCCATCAAGATGGATTCAAGTGGGATTTAATCCACTTGGGGACCATCCCCTTTTGCTGTGGACTTCAGCACCCAAGGCTGTTAGTCCTTAGGGTTGTCAGATTAGTTAACTGCCACCTGACACTTGGTGTTGAGTCGCTAGCAGTATGGTGTATTCTATTACTATAACAGGGTAACCTGGCCAGGCAGACGCTCCATATTTATTTAACAGAAATATGTTTCTGAGGAAAGAAAGGGAAGAGGAGGAAAAGAAACCTAGAGTGCTACTCTCTTCACAGTGTACAATGTTTGTGATATGCTGTCCTATGCAAGTGTGCAGTATTGTTAGCAACATGGTCTTGAATAATAACATAAAAAATGTTAGTGCTTTAACATATTGTTCACTGACTCCCTCTTGTGTGCAGAATGGCCAGGCAAGGAAGAACAATCATCTTTTCCATCCATCAGCCACGCTACTCCATCTTCAAATTATTTGATAATATGACTTTGCTGGCTGCAGGAAGAATGCTGTATCATGGACCAGCTCAGAATACCCTGGAATACTTTAAGTCAATTGGTAAGCTTTCAGAAGGCTGTTTCTGGAATTATAGTGGGGCACAGTGGGCTAAATCAGGGGTGCCCAAACTATGGCCTGGGGGCTGAATGCAGCCCCTGATGCCAATTCATCTGGCCCATGAAGTCCTTGTTGCTCCTGGAAGTGGAAGTAACTTCACGCACCAGATGAACTGGCATCAGGGGCTGCATCCTGTCCCCGGGCCATAGTGACTGTCTCCCTGAACCACATGACTGGCCCGCAGCCTGAAAAGTTTGAGCACCCTTGGGATAAATGATGCATGACTTGTGAACAGATCTTCTCCAGGGTCTTTTTGTCCTCTTCGCAAGCATTCTGTAATGTAGATCTTGCTATTAGCTGTGGATAATTACAGTCACCCACCAACAGGATATAGGAACCCAAAACAAAACAAATACTCAGAATGAATTGACCACTGGGAGAAAATCTTTGAATGCATTTTTCTATAATTCTATATTTAGCTGCTTCTTAAAGATGTTTAAAGAGGGGGCCTAGTGCAGCTCTATAGATATGCTGTTTTATAATATTGGTGCCACCACCAAGAAGGCTCTCTGCCTAGTTACAACCTTCCCCACCATCCTCAGATTGCTTCTGGAGCTTCCAATTCTGGGAAGATAAGGTGATCTTTGGGAGAGATGCTCTCAAATGAAATGCATGTTCTGTGCCTGGTTACCATAGTATAGCATGTGAGTTGCTTGTGAATAATGTGTGGCCATAGAATCATAGATTTGGAAGGAATCTCAGTGCTCACCTGTTCCAACCTCCTGCTGCCAGAGAATTTTTGTATTTCAAAAAACATGACTATTTGTGGTGTCACCATTAAGATATTTTTAAGGCGTAATCTCATGTGTTGTACAATAGGTTTTCCTCTGATTGCTGAGTCACAGTTAGCAATGTACTTCTTTATAGGTTACGAGTGTGAATCATTCAATAATCCTGCTGATTTCTTTTTGGATGTCATTAATGGAGACTCAACGGCTGTGACTTCAAACAAGACTGAAGAAATAGACATAGGTAGACAAAATACAGTTTATTTGGCGGTGGTGGTTTTTTTTGCGGAGAATTCTGCCAGATCTGGGAACCAATGCCATTTCAGCTCTTGGGGGGCTGTACTTCACTACCATATACCTTGAAACCCCTATTTGGGTTGTTATGTTAGTTCTGACTTGACAGCAGAGGAAGAGGAGGAAGAGGAGGAGGAGGTGGAGGAGGAGAAGAAATAGTTGTTGTGTATGCTGTTCATAATGAGAAATCCAGGCTGTATGATCATGTAAAGTGGACTTTTCTCTTGCTATGTTCTACACACAACAAGCATCTAGGTGTTTTCATTGTTTGTAAGATGAATATGAGCTAGCAAGCATCAGTGGCTGCTTAGACATAACACTGGTATAATCTGCAGTGCTAGAAGTGAAATGGCCTCCAAAGCTTCCATGTAACATTTTGTAACAAACTGAAGACCTCCTTATACCAGCAAGCCCTTATCTTGTAAGGACATGTAAATTACTCCATTCTGCTCCCCCAGCATGCTAATGGGCATATAATGCCAGCTTCTCTGTTGGCCAATAATTGGGGGTGCTATTAATTTATTGTTTCTTATTCTTATTTGCTATTTATTTTAGGCCCCTGTAAGCCCACATTCTGTTCCATATTACTAGATGAAAGCTATGCAATATATTCAGTCACCCAAGATCCAGAGATATAGAGAGTCCTGCTTAAAGCTTTACTCAATTAGTAGTTCTGAACTGGTGTTAATGGTTTACACAACTATTTACAGGTTTCTTCCATGCTTTCTAATATTCAGTAGGGTAAATGATTCTGCAATGATTCATTTCACTCAATGGAAGGTCAAAACCAACCAAAAGGAAAAGGTAGATTGTTTGAATACACTGTAATTCCTGACATCTAATAAACATAACAAAGGTCCCCTCCTCTCTCTTTACTATACAGGCACCATTGATGAGCACATGAGTCGTGACAAGTCATTGGCAGAAAAATTAGCAGAGGAATATGTCGATTCTGTTTACTACCGAGAAACCAAAGCAGAATTGGAAAAGCTATCTTCAGGAAACCAAAAGGACACCATCTTCCGAGAAATCACCTACTCCACATCTTTCTGTCACCAGCTTAAATGGGTCTCCAGGCGCACATTCAAAAATTTGTTAGGCAACCCACAAGCCTCCATAGCACAGGTGACTTTACTATTTAAAAGAATCTTGCTGAGCAATGTCAATCCTTGCTTATCTTGTCCTCACAGGCAAGAAAAAGAATTGTATTTTCCTCCCTTTTCTTCTGGGAGATTAAGTTGTTTTCTGATGCCATTGACTGTTGTTTATGCAACTTGTGCCAAATTGCAATAGATTTTGCTTTGTTCCGTAGCCTTTCAAAAATGTGAAGCACTGAATGATCAAGGGCAGGCAACCTATGGCCTGTGGGCCGGATCTGGCTTGCGACATCGAATCGTCTGGCCGGACCCCCTCACTCCCACTACCATGGCTGGAAGTGGCAGAAATAGCCATAAACACATTTCCAAGCCATAAATGTGGGACACGGCTGTTGTCAACATGTTTTTACACATTTATAGCTGTTTCCACCACTTCCAGCACTTCCGGTGGCAGTGGAGGGACCAGGGTGGTGGGCAAGAGGATTTGGACATAAATGCATCCATGGCTGTTGTAAACACATTTATGACAGTCACAGATGCATTTTACAACAGCGTTTACAGTGGGGGAAACACTAGCCCAGACCCCTCAACTGTCTGAGGGAGTGTGACCCAGCCCAACTTAAAAAGGTTGAGAACCCTTGATCTAGATCCTAATCCAACAACCCTTGGACTAGCTTGTGAAACTCTTGAAGCATTGCTACAAACATACATTCTAAGCACAGAGTTTCTCATTCTTGGGAGTCTTTTGCCCTCCCCCCTCCATGTGTTACTATATTGACTTTTCAGGGTGGACAGAAAATTAAGAAAAAGTTAGGACCAAAGTTGCTATTTAGATATGTCAGTAGGAGGTGGAATATCACAGCTACAGAAGAAGTGAAGAATAAGGGAGAGTGACTTTTTAGTAATTGTTATGGTTGTGAATATTCCACATCCCACCACCACCCAGTCATGGGTTTACCCATTTGTTGAGAGCCGCTCATCTGGCACACTATCACATGCATTCAGAAGATTAATAAGAATACAGTAATTAGAATGGTCTCCATCTTGTTCTCAAGGGAAACATCTTCTCAGAATTAGTTTCTGTGACATGAGCAAGAGGGATGTGCTAGAAGGGAAATTGGATGTTTGACAGAGGATAGCGCTTAACCTTTTCCCCAGACATGTGCATGAGAGCAAAGGGGAGAAATTGCAGGCAGGTGAAGTGATAAGCTACCCTGACTTTTTTTAAAAGAGAAGTTCAGCACAGAGCAGGTCTGTTTTGGTCCTTAGAGATGGGGCTCTACAGTTCACACAATTAACTCTGTTTGGTTTTTTTTTTAACTTTTGCTTTCTGCCAGACAAAAATCTCTTTAGCACCCTGAAGCTGTGGTCTTTGTATTCTGTGTGTATTTTGATATTATGGAGATCCCTCTTAATTGCTTTGTAAAAGCTTGACCTTGTGACAAGAATTATGCCCTTTGAGAGCTTTATAATCTTCCAGGGCTAATGATCCAGACTCCCTCCCACACTCTCAATCGTTTTGATCTCCCTATCCTCATTAGAGATGGATTTGAAATGCAGTCTCTAAATGCTCCATATTCCGCTGAGCCGTCTTTAGCTAATCTTTTCAAACGGGTCTTGCTATGATCCTTGTTTTCCACTACGATTGGCTCAGTGTTTGGATTATCCCTGACATTTGGACCATTTGGCAGGTTCTTAGTATTGTGGTACCATGTATGGGGGCCCCTTCAGTGTTAATGTTCAAGATCTGTTCCTTCTTTGAAACACGAAATAGATTGCCTAACACCTTCATCTTGGTCACATTTTTAATCATCTGTAATTAATTTGTGGTGTGCACTCTTACTTGTTTTAAAAGGGCTAGGCCAATATGTTCTCCTGCCTAAAATGAAGTCCAAAAATTTTGCTTTCAACTCCTGATTAAGGCTAATTAAGACAAACTTTTAAATGCCATTGAAAAAAAATCAGAGCTTGGAGAAGTTACTTTCTTTGCACCAGAACTTCAAAAATAAGTGTCTGTGCTGGCTGGGAGATAAGTTACTCTTCAAGGGTCTGAGAAGGTCTTCCTTTGCCTGTTTCTTTGGCAGCCATTTGTTATTTGCCCAGGACTCCATGCCCCAATTTATCTCTCTTTTCAGAAACACACAGAAAATTCTTCGTTGGACTATCATTAAAATCTAGACCAAATAAAATCCCTGGACCAAATAATGGCTTGGGTAGCCATTAAAATCCATGCAATCAATAATGCTAGGCTGATTGACTGTCAAACATTTGGTTTCTGTTGCAAATATATTTCTTCTAATCCTTCCTTAAAATTTTAGCTGTTTCCTTCACTTTTGCAATGCACCATTCAAGTCCATTTCTCCCCCTGCCCTCACTTTCTCCAACAACACCCCCTTTCTCTATTGGTTTCCTGCAGTAGACTCACTGGGGGCCAAATGAGGTTGAACACCAATGTTGCCCATCACATGTATCAGTTCAGATATATGATGCTGTCCATCACATATATAAGCCATCTTTGGTCCTCTTTGGAAGAAAGGTGGAGTGTAAATAATTAAATGAAACAAAATGAAAAAAGGCTCTAGTTGCATGATGGCTTGTGTTATCAGGGGCATAATTGGCACAAAAATGCACCTCTCAAAATAGCCATGGCTGCTTCCATTACTACTATTGCACATGTGATAAAGCAAAAAGGATACTAGCCATGATTTCTATAATGAAATGTATTTTAAACCCATCCCCTCTCTTTGTGTATGTGTATAAAGGAAAAAACATGAAGGAAATGGTGGAGAAACAGGAAATGGTTTCAAATGGAAGCTGGTGAAATCTGGATCCCATAAAATTCTGTAGTGCAGATGATGTAGGTTGATTGCATGGTAAAAATGTCTCTGGTACCACTGTTACCATAGGTTCATCCAGTTGTTATCTCTGTAGAATCCTGCATTTGACATTCTAATGATTTATTTCATTTATATTCCAGCTACTTGTTACAATTCTCCTGGGATTAATCGTAGGTGCCATATTTTTTAATGCAAATGATGGTGATAGCGGTATTCAGAACAGGTGAGTAATGTGGAGAATGTGTGATCATGAAATTAGTACAGTCTAGAGCAGAGTTTCCCACCTTTGGTTTTTGGACTTCAATTCCCAGAAGCCTAAGTCAATTCCCCAAAGCACTGATTAGCCAATGGACTAATTTAAGCTTCTGGGAAATGAAGTCCCCCTGTGGTGCATGGACCCCATGTTGGGAAACACTGCTTATTCAACCTAGATCTGGTCACCAGTAAATTATAGCACAGCCAGCTACTGAAAATGAGTTAAAAAGGGAGTTTGGCAGAAAAGGAACAGATGAGGAAATCTAGCGATGAGTCTTTGGAAGAAGTGATTTTTATAGAAGGAAAGTGGAGGAAATGGGTCCTTCAAGCTGATAACTGATCCCTCCCCCCCAAAAAAAATACTAGTTTTGTGTAACTGATTTATGTCAATCTATATTCTTCCTTAGAGTTGGCGCCATGTTTTTCATGACCACCAACCAGTGTTTCAGCAGCATCTCTGCTATTGAACTGTTCATTGTGGAGAGGAAGATATTCATGTAAGTACAACATTGCTCAGCAAATAACACTGGCATCATTGCTTGACAGATAACTTTTTATGTCATAATCCTAAAAAATGTACTCATTTGCAAGAAATGTCTTGTTTATAATCACAATCTGTCAGCCACTCACTGGAGTATAGTTTCTCTTGAGCTTCTGTGAACCAATATTAAGCATGGGCATAGTTTCATGTACAATCCTGAGTTGGTAAAGGTAAAGTTCACCCTTGCTTAAAAGCCAGTCCTATCTGACTCTAGAGTTCAGTGCTCATCTCTCTTTATAGCCAATGAACCAGTGTTGTCTGCATTTGCAGACATTTCCGTGGACATGTGGCAGGCATG
Source organism: Furcifer pardalis (assembly GCA_030440675.1). NCBI lineage: Eukaryota > Metazoa > Chordata > Lepidosauria > Squamata > Chamaeleonidae > Furcifer > Furcifer pardalis. Next base: position 89,657,276 of record CP126892.1, read on the forward strand.
CCTAGACACAAGTGCATAGAATGCTGTTTACCTTCTCACCAAAGTGGTATCTATTTATCTACTTGCAATTTCTTGCTTTCGAATTGCTAGGTTGGCAGGAGCTGGGATAGAGACGGGTACTCATTCAGTACTTGGGTTTTGAACTGCTGAGCTTCTGCCTCCCAGTCAGTGTCTTAACAACTTAACCATTTGAGCCACTGCATTTAGTAAGCTTAGTCATTTGAAACATTGTTACAACTATGCAGGTTCTGTAACCTTTTTGATTGTAATGGTTCCCCCAAATGAATCCAGAGGATTGTAGTTTAGCAGAGACCTTCTCCCAGTCTATCCCACACAACAATTTCCAGGCATCCGTGAGAAGTGAGAATTTTAGATCAGTTAAAGTCTGATGTGGAGATATGTTTCTTAGGTTAGGTCATTTTAAAATGAGTTTGCATCCAGCATGACATAAAAGGTGGATTTCTCAGATTGAGCAGATATAGATAAGGTCAGACCCTGTACCTGCAGGGGATATATTCTGAGACTGATGAGTACCTGAAATCACTGATAACTTATACCTGAGTCATAGAAGTGAAGAGGGGGTTTCAATTGGCTCCATCATTCTACATGCGTGCTTGCCAAATGGCTACCTCTGTTCCTTCTAAACACTACATTGTAGACAGTGATCTCTATTGGCCAGCTCTGGTAATGCACCCTAGAAATACATACAGTATGTATATTATGTAGTTCACAGATTTTCATTGAATATTTCTAGATTGAAATAAATAACTGAAATGATAACCAAAACTGTGGAAACAGAACCTGCAAAAATGGTTGGGGGGGGGGGAAGGGAATCTATATTTTTGCAAATGTTCCTGATCATATTGGTCTTGTCGTGGAGGTGGGAAGCAATAATCCACTTTTAATTTGGTAAAATTTTTTCATTCTGTTACAGTCATGAGTACATCAGTGGATACTATAGAATTTCTGCATACTACTTCTCTAAGTTAATGGCTGACTTGATACCCATGAGGACTTTACCAAGCATCATCTTCACATGCATAGTTTATTTCATGATAGGCAAGTATATGGTTCCTGACACTGTACAGCAGAAACTACTGGAGGTGGGGTGGGGTGGGGTGCTGTAACGAAATATTGCAACATTCAGTGCTCACATTTATTCTTCCAAGTATCCAGTAAGATGCACTTCTATTCCCTTCTGCTCATTGCCACATTAAAAAAAAAAATAGCCAGTGGCATTCTGTAATCATCAAGCCTATTCATTCCTTTTAGTGTGATATAACAAAGAACAATAACACTAATCTATTTCTTTTACCATTTTCAAAGGTCTGAAACCAACAGCAGAAGCCTTCTTTATTATGATGTTTACCTTGATGATGGTATCTTACACAGCTACTGCTATGGCACTGGCTATAGCCACAGGACAAAGTGTGGTGGCAGTAGCTAATCTACTCATGACCATTTGCTTTGTTTTTATGATAGTGAGTATCCTTACTTGCTTTTGTTTTTGAGGCAGCTGGAAAACTAAACTAGGGAGAGAGCCTTATTGGTGATGGCCCCTTGGCTATGGAATAGTTCGTCCTTAAAGATGTCTGATGCCCTCCCCCTTGGTTACTTTCAAAAGACTTTTAAAAATGGAACTGTGCAGGGAAGCCTGTAAAGATGAATCTTTCACCCCGTGATTTTTTCTGGATCCAGTTTCAAACGTTTATGTTAATACAGTATGCTTTTGCTGCTAAGTTGGGTGGAATTGTTCTAACGTTTTTTGTTATCATTTCATTGTTATGCAAACCACCCAGAATGGTGAATTTTTACTAGATGGGTGACATACAAATGTATTGAATCAATGAATGAATGAGTGAGTGAGTGGCTGCGGTGGCTCAGTGGTTAAGAAGCTTGCCTTGTTAGATGGAAGACCGGCAAGTCAGCAGTTCAAGACTCGAGTACTGCATGATGGTTTGAGCTCCTGTCTCTGTCCCAGTTCCTGCCAACCTAGCAGTTTGAAAGCAAGAAATTGCAAGCAGATAAATAGGGACGACTTTGGTGGGAAAAGATCTTGGGGACATGAAAGGAACCTCTTTCAGGCATCACCTGAGCGGAGTTTCTCCAGCAAAAGTCCTTTCAACTCAGAATAATTTCTGACATGAAATTATTATTATTTGAATGAATGAATGAATGAATGAATGAATGAATGAATGAATAGTGGCTTGACTTGGAGCCAACTGCCTCTGTGAAAGGCTGCACCTATCTTTTTGAGGTAGCCAACATCATGCCCTGTGAGATACTCAACCCTCTCTGCCTGGATACACTTAGAGGGATGGCAGTCAAACGTGGAAAAATATATTACCATTTTGGATTAGTTTGGTGCTTTATGGACCCTTGATCAAGGAGGACCAAAGCTATTGTTAACTTTAATCTGTCTGCCAATATATAAGCACTAAAATCATTCCAGCTGGAAAATAAGGTGACACTGGGATTCCCCACTGGAAGCTGAGATAGAGCTGACCCGCGTTATGGGATGCTCATGACCCCAGTAGCAAGTAAAAGCTGGCTTATCCCCATGCAGTAAGGCTAGAATCCTTTTGAGTCAAACTTCATGAGTATAAGGTAGGGGTGCCCAAGCTATGACCCTTGGGCTAGATACAGTGGTGGGCACCAGCAGGTTCACACCACTTTGCCAGAAACGGTAGTAGAAATTCTTGCTGGCCCCGCCCATCCAAGTTTTGAAATAAAGTAGTCCTAATTCAGGTGCAACACTGGGCTTTTCCCCTGGCCATGCCCACCATACCACACCCACAGTGTGGTAGTAATTTTTTTTGAGCCCACCACTGGCTGGATATGGCCCCCGATTCCAATTCATCCAGCCCATGAAGTCCTCAGTAATCCCAGAAGCGGAAGTAAAACACGCCCAGATGGGCATGTTTTACTTCTGCTTCCAAGAGCGATGAGGGCTCTGTGGGCCAGATGAATTGGCATTTGGGCCAGATCCAGCCCATGAGCCATAGTGACTGGCCCCTTGAACCACATGACTGGCCCAAGGCCTGAAAAGTTTGGGCACCCCTGGTATAAGGTGTAAGCTGAATGTTTTAATTTGTTTGGATTGAATGTCTCGATTGGGCTGTTATTTAAATATTTATATATCATTTATCCTTTGTACAAACCCAAAAAGGTTCATTAAATATAAACAATGGAACAAACGAGTAAAAACACAATTTTGTGGTATATGAAAAAATTCAATTACAGTAAAACCTCATATAACACTAAAACCTGGTTCCACAAGTCTTGGTGTTATATGATTTTTAGTGTTATCTGATCCTCTATGGGATCCATAGAGATACATTGTAACCACACAGGCTTTAGCGGTTGTTATCTGAAGCATCCCATAGGATCTTAATGTTATCTGATGCAATTCTTCCCCCCAGATTCCTTAATGTTATGCGATTTTAGTGTTATTCAATACTAATGTTATATGAGGTATTACTGTACTTCATTGCTGGGAGAATGCTCAATAAACAGCGAAAATGCCCTAGGTTTGAAGGGAAGAGATCATTCCATAGAGTTGTGTGCTACTACAGGGAATATTTGTCTTTGTGTTCTTGCCAGATGGAAATCTACAGATTATGGTATAGACAACAATGTAACTTTCTGTAAGATGTTAGCTCTCTTTCTATGTGTGAGGTCAAAGTCCTCTTATGATCTAGCTCAAGTACTGTACCGTATGTCCAATAACATTTTTCTAGAAACCTCCCATATTTCTCACAGTAATACTGTATTTAAAGAAAATAACTTCTGTATTTGCAGCTAGAATTATCTCACTTTTGTGGTTTGGCACTTCTTCACCAGCGCTAAGGATCTGAAATTTGCTTTTTGAACAATCAGATAGTTAGGAAAGATTATATTTTGTGGCTAAATGCAAGCTTGTGCTATATCCTGCCCCAAGGAAAAACTAGTAAAATCAGCTTCTGTGTCCCTGAATCCTTCCAAATACTATGAAAAAACAGAGACAGCAAGTCAGTTATAACCAGCTCTGAGACTCCTGTAAATAAAACCCTATCTACTGCATCATACAGAGAAAAAGAAATGTGTTATGTGAGAAAATACACAACTCTTGTAGTTTTAATTGGTGTTTATCTGTTTAATGGTCACAGTTAAATACACTATAAAAATTCAACAGTTTTAAATTTATAATTTTGGTTTGTTTCCTCTACAGATTTTCTCTGGTTTGCTGGTAAATCTGACCACTGTTCTCTCTTGGCTTGCTTGGCTTCAGTATTTTAGCATCCCTCGATATGGGATGACGGTAAGTGCTACTTTGTGTGGCGTGTAAAAAAAAATCAAAGGGGAATAATTGTATTTTATATTGGAGCATGGGCAGTGATGGGATGTAACAGGTTTGCAACAGTTCACCAGAACCGGTAGTAACTTTCCCCAGCGTCCTGGAGAACCGGCAGCAGCTTTTGGGGGGAACCACCTTGGGGCTTACCTTTTCACATGCGCACCAAGCACTGGGTGTTTTTAAATGTATTATTTATTTAGTTTATTTAATTTATTTACGGGTTTGTGTTATAGGTGGGTGGGTGGGTTGAGGTGTGTGTGTGTGTGCTTATTTTTATTTAATTTTAAAAATTATTTTTCTTTGGCCCCACCCACAATGTTATGACGTCGGCTCCACCCACGATGTCATGATGTCGGCTCCGCCCACACTGTGATGACATCACGGTGGGGTAGTAAAATTTTTGACATCCCACCACTGAGCATGCATACTAGCCAAACAAATCAAATCAGCCTTTAGACTGCTTCCCTCAGAAGTCTATGTAAATATAATAGGGAAAGGAGCTTATTGCCTGCATTTTCATTTTAATTATTAGAAATTTTACCCCATCTGTTCCCCAACAAAGGAACTCAAAGTGCTTTCTAAAATTTTGCAAAGACATGGCTTTGTTAAAATATAATACTTTACATACCAGGGACCTAAGCCACTGAGGGCTTTGTGTGCTAAAACAAACAGTGTGAAAGGGGCCTAACGTCTCACCACCAAGTAAAGCAAAAGTTTCAGGAATCATTTGTTCATTTCCTGTTGGCCCACTACCATCTGGGCAGCAATCAGTTCTGTGTAATAGCTGTAGTGTTTGGCTCTTCCTCAAGGAAAACTCCACTTTTTCAGTCTAGGAATGACCATAGCTGATGGCACAATTTTAGCTGGCCATAAGGCCTCTTCATCACTGAGTTCATCTGGCCTTCCAGTAACTGCTTTGAAACAAGAAGTACTTCCAAACTTCATATTGTCCCCTTTGTTGAGATGTATGCTATGACTCTCCAAAAGAGGTCACCCATCTCATTAACAAACCAGGGAAACACCTGTGCATGGAAAATCTTGTCAAGTGTTGACTGCAATGTACAGTGTTGGCTTTGATCCAGCCTACCAATAATTCTAGACAATGTTTCATCACTTGTTCAGCCTCCACAGATTCCTATGGAATTGCAAGGTGACTGTACTCCCCATATAGTTAAGACTGATTGCTTTCCATATTATGTCCTCCTCCCTAAAAATGAAAGATACGAACTGTGGTATGTTTGATCATTGTTGTTTTAAAAGACCCTTATATTGTGTCTAGCCAACACATCTGTGCTAGATTTCATCAGTCTTAGCCACAAAGAGCAAGAAGTCTTAACAAGCAGCCTGTCCACCTTTTTAATAAATGAACAGATAAAATTGTACTATAAATTCCACTGAGAACAGTAGGACTTAACATTTATTGGGCATTGTTTGAATGTGATATTCAGCATGACATGTAGCTGATTCTGTGAATTCTTCCTCTGAAGTAAGCCACACGATATTTACCCAGACTGCTGTGAGGGTGAACCTTGGCATTCCAGGTGTTCTTGGACTTCAATTACCAGAAGCCCAAGTCAGCACTTCTGCTGATCAGGGCTTCTGGCAATTGAAGTTCAAGAACAGCTGGAGTGCAAAGGTTTACCATCAAGGACTCAGAGTAACTGTGCACAGGCCTTTGAGTTTAGTGAACTTTGGCTGGATAGAGACCATGGTCAATGGCAAGGTTACCACACCCACCCACACTGCATATACTGTACTGTTGAACTCCTACATTTCTATTACCTCTGACCATAAGCCAAGGTTATTCCTTCTTTTTCATGTGGAAATTGGATTGTAACAAATAAAAGTCTCTCTCTTGGGGCTTAATTAGAGGATGCATTAATTACAGGATTAGCAAAGCACTGGAAGTTTAAAAAAAGTAAGCACTAAGAGAGACAGACTAATCACATTGTTGTGCAGGTGGTGGTTGAAGTGAAGAATGCCCCATTCCAAGTGGCAATTAAAATGGGGGAAGGGGAGGATCTGTTGATCTACACACATACACATGTTATTGTTAATCCCATTATTCTCATGTCTACCCAAGTGTTTGTTTCAGATTTGCCTTTTATATCAAACTATTTCCTTCTTTATCTTCAAAGGCACTGCAAGTTAATGAATTAGTTGGGCTAGATGTCTGTGTCCAAACTAACATTTCAACAAATTCTAATTGTACAGATAATAGTTGGTAAGTATGACATCTTTTACTTCCAATTAACCCTACCATAGAAGGATAGAAACATCCATAACAAGAGGACTACTACATCTATATAGTTTCAAGTGTATACTGAAGGAAATGGTCATTAAGTGGGAAACATAAATGATGTTTTAATATATTTCTGATGGAGAAAATTGCTAAGATTCGCTCAGGGTTTAATCTTGGCATGGATTGTGGGGGTCTGGAGTTGACTGGACCGCAGTCTAGCCATGTTATCTGGGATCGGTTTGTAGTAACATAGGGTTTCCTCACCTCCACTTTGGCCTCTCTCCAACTCAAAACTCACAGCAAGGGTCCTCTGTTGACCATTCAGCCTGAATCCGGCTGAAAACAAACCTGGGACTTATCTGCGTACAGGGTCCAGCACAATATTTAAGGAGAGGTATTGAGGTAAAAGAGGTAGCATAATATGGCGTCTGGCTTACTTTGTCTTACCCCGGTATCCCAGTGAACACATGTAGTTGAAGTTAAATTGTTTTATTGAAGTTGAAGCATGGTTCTTTATGATTCAGGTTACAAATCTCAGCATAGAAAAATATACTAATCAAAATAACCTTTTAAAGAATGCATTCAGGCATTTCTCCTCTAAATAAAATAAACCTAACTATCTATCTTAGGTTATCATATTGAAGACTCAGGGAGAAAGGGCCTGTTGGAATGGACTTTCTCTCCCCACTCTGGTGGTTCCTTGTTGGCCACCAGACTCGAACTCTTTACTCAAAAACAAACCCATGTGCCTAACTAAACAGACACGAGGTGACCCTGGCTAATTAGTATATATCTAATCAGGTCCAGGTATTGGGGTAAACAACACTGATTCCCATAATAATAAAGCATGGCTCCTTGGAGTCTGGCTAATTTGCTTTCCAGCTCCCTGGGAGTCAAAACAAAAGGGTTCTGTGAGTATAGCTGCTAGACAAGACCAGCAGGAAAAATGTGGCTTTCTGCAAGACCAAGAAGCCTTTTTCTAAGACAGTTTAAAACCAAATAAACTCCATCTTGGATATGTGAATATCATGGGGACTCATTTTATTACACGGTTTGATCCAGTTGTCCCTGATGAAGTGGACAGGCTCCTTGCAGCTGATCGCGCCACTACATGCCCTCTAGATCCTTGTCCTGCCTGGCTGGTGAAAGCCTCCAAGGTGGTGACAGGTGGCTGGGTTGGGGCAATAATTAATTCTTCACTTTGGTGGGTGGGTGTTTCCTGCACCATTAAAACATTCTTTGGTGCACCTCCTCCTGAAGAAATCATCACTTGAACCAGCAGTACTAACTATAGACCTGTATCCAACCTTCCCTTTTTAGGGAAGGTACTGGAGAAGGGAATGGTGCGGCAGTTACAGGGGGACCTGGATGAAGTGGATTATCTGGACCCTTTTCAGTCAGGATTCAGGGCTGGATATGGTACAGAGATGGCATTGGTCATGCTGATGGATGACCTCTGGTGGGAGCAAGACAGAGGTTATCCATCCGTCCTTGCTCTTCTTGACCTCTCAGCGGGCTTCGATACCATTGACCATAGTATCCTTCTGGAATGGCTCCAAAGACTGGGGATCCAGGACATTATGTGGCCCTGGTTTTCCTCATTTCTGAAGAGACCCAGTTGGTGTGGTTGGAGAATGAGAGGTCCATCCCTGGGCCCCTTCAATATGGGGTACCTCAGGCCTCGGTGCTCTCTCCTCTCTTATTTAACATCTATATGAAGCTGTTGGGTGAGATCATCCATTCCCATGGGGTGAGGGATCATCAGTACACTGATGATCCTCAGTTGTACATCTTGGCCCGTGGTGATCCAAGTGATGCTGTCAAAGTCCTATCCAGGTGTCTGGAGGCTGTTGGGGTCTGGATTGGGCACAACGGGCTACAACTGAATCCCGGCAAGACTGAGTGGCAATGGATTAGGGGCCCTGCATTATCTTGGGAGCTACCATCTTTGGTTCTGGATGGGGCTATTTTGCCCCAGACAGACCTGATGCATAACTTGAGGGTCCTCCTGGACTTGCAACTACTGCTCAAAGAGCAGGTGGCAGTTGTGGCCAGGAGGGCTTTTGCACAACTTCGTGTGATCCGCCAGTTGCGCCCGCTCCTGCACCGGGACTCCTTGCTCATGGTCATGCATGCTCTGGTCACCACTAGACTAGATTACTGTAATGCACTCTACATGGGGCTGCCCTTGATGACCATTCAGGGGCTACAACTGGTCCAGAATGCGGCTGCCCAGATGGTGATGGGGTGCGGGTGCTATGCCCGCACCTCGCCACTGCTCCGGGAGCTGGTATGCCTCTGGGTGCAAGTCAAGGTGCTGGTAATTACCTTTAAAGCCCTACATGGTAATGGGCCAGGATATCTAAGAGACCGAGTCACCCCAAGAACATCTGTTCATCCAACCAGAGCAGACCGGAGGGCCTCTCTAATTGTACCATCTGCTAGAGTGGCTTCTAGCACAAGAAGGAGGGCCTTTTCTGTGTCTGCACCAGCCCTATGGAACCTCCTGCCAACAGAGTTACAGCTGCAGATGGAATTGTTGCTCTTTAGGAAAGAACTGAAAACCTGGCTGGCAGGGCAGGTGTGGGGCACCAATGGAGGAGTGACCCCCGCCTGCTGGCTTATATAATTAAGATTTCTCTTTCTCTCTTTTAATGGATGGGGTGAGTGGGTAAATTATTTTGAATTTTTATGGGGGGGGGGTGTTTAAGGGTTTTTAATTAGTTTGATGTTGCTTTTAATTGTTGTTAGCTGCCCAGAGTTGTTGCCGAGTTGGATGGCAATAGAAATTTGAAGAATAAATAAATAAATATTTCATAGAATCATTGAGTTGGAAAGGGCCTATGAGGTGATTGAGTCTAACTCCCTGTTCAATGCAAGAATCTAGATTAAAGCAGACTTGACAGAGGGTTGCCCAGTTTTCTCTTGAATGCCTCCAGCCTTGGAGTGCTCAGCACCTCCCAAGATAATTGGTTCCATTGTTGTACTGCTCTAGCAATTAATAAGTTTTTCCTGATATCCAGCCTATATCTTGCTTCCTTTAGTTTGATCCTTCCCTTCCTTGTTATGATTACCTTCCAGGTATTTGAAGAGTGCTATCATATCCCCTCTTAGTTTTCTTTTCTCAAGGCTAAAGATCAGTCTTTCCGCATAAGGCTTGGTTTCCAGTCCTGTGATCATTCTTGTTGTCCTCCTCTGAAACTTGTTTCAGATTGTTTGCATCCTTCTTAAAGTGTGGTGTCCAGAATTCCACACAGTACTCCAGAATGAGGCCTAAGTAGTGCCAAATAAAGGAGGACAAGCACCTCATGGGTTTTGGAGACTATACTTCTGTTAATGCAGAACCAGCATTTGCCTTTTTTGCAGTCACATTGCACTGTTGATTCATACTTAGCTCGTGACCTGAACATATTATGCAGTATTATTAAAGGTACATTCCTTGAACTGTTTAAATGAGAAGTTAGCAGCTTAGAGACCCTCAAATTAAGTCTCTTGAACAATGCTTACATTTATTTATTTATTTTTCATATTTATATAGCCACCAACTCGCCACATTGTGGCGACTCAGGGTGGCTTATATATAAAATATAGAACTACAAAATAACAAAACAAGAGCACCAAAAAGGGGAAAGCACAAAAGTTTTACATACACATATAGGGACAGAGCCCATGTATATTTTGTCAGTGTTGTCTATTTGTGCTGTGCTGTCTTTAGATAGATGGTCAGTTCAAATGATTACTTAATAAGCTAGTTGGATACTTTGCAAGAGTGAAAATGAGCATAAGCATTACTTTCAGCCATGGGGTTGCAGAGGGTCGGAATCGACTGTGCGACTGAACAACAACAAAAAACAACAACAATCTAAAGATAAAAATATGAATTATTACAGAGTAAATAAAACAAAAATAAAATGGGAAAAAGCCAATGTGAAGAGATGTCAAGACAGGAAAATAGAATACAGTAGTATTAATCTCTCTGTGTCCATGCATAGTGGCTGGCTGTTAGTGGCATTTGGGCTGGATATTCTAAATATGAAATATGGGGAAACATAACGAGTCAGCTTAGCTCCATAAGGTCTTTATCAGCCTTCCTTCAAACAGTGCCACCCAAATGTATTACTGCTCCCATCATCTTAAGACAGCAGGACTAGTAGTGGGAGCTATACTCCAGCACATCTGGAGGTCACCCACTTGTTGAAGGCTGGTCTGTATTGCATTGTACTCTAGTCTTTCCCAGCCCTAGCCTAGTGATGTCAAGGACTAAACCTGAAACCTTCTGCATGCAAAGCAGATGTTTTACTATTGAGCTACAGTTTTCTATGGTGTTTACTCCCTCATTTTCCTGTATTGTAGAGGTACTGAATTTGCAATGGGTTATACAAGGGAGATGACAACAGTTAATTATATGTGAGATTAATTCTCAAAACCTTTACCTGTACTTCTTTTGTAGGTGCAATGGTGAAGTGTATCTGAGACATCAAGGGATTGAGCCAACCGTATGGGGCTTATGGCAGAACCATGTTGCACTCGCTTGCATGACTTTCATTTTCCTCTTAATTTCATATATCAAGTTGCGTATAATGAAGAAGTTCTCTTAAAGCAAAGTTCTCTGAAGTAGAATAGCAGCAGTAACCTTCCTCAACTAGCTCTTCCAGATGTTTTGGATGACAGTATCCAGCAAGTCCAATATCCTACAAGATAGTAGGAACACATATGGGGAGGACCATGGACTATTGTTGTGTTAATTGTATTATTGATTTCTTGGATGAATTCATTATGAAGGAAAAACAGCACTACACAATATCTACCTTTATAATATATCCAATTATTCATTTGTTGTATTGGCATATCTACCATCATGTATAAACCATCTCCAAGTGGCACAATTGGACCAAGAATCTGTACTTGCAAGCTCTATAGACTGAATTGGGAAACCGTTAATCACTCATTGGATTTTACTATTGAAATTGATGGACAAGTGTACTTGATTCTTCCTGGATAATATTCTTAGAATAAGAAATAGCATTTTTACAAATCCCACCTCACAGTAAGGTGTAGTGAAGGCCTTGTCCTAAACAGATAATGCTCAGAAGTGTAGAAAAGAATCTGCAAAGAATGTTCATGCATCGACTCCCCAATTCCCCCCTCCCCCACCAGACATTACCATTGACTTTAGGTGCTCTAGATATAGCTTAATAATAATTTCAAGCCATAAAATATTCTGGGTTGAAAGAATTTTTGCAGAAGAAACTCCACTCAGACAATGCCCAAATGAGGCTCCTTTCACATCCCCAAGAGCTGGGACAAAGACAGGCACTCAAACCATTATGCAGTACCTGGGTCTTAAATTGCCAACTTGCCTGCCTTCCAAGTAACAAAGCAAGCTTCTTAGCCACTGAGCCACCACAGCCCCTAGTATTTCAGTAGATGTGTGCATACATTTGAACTGAACACAATTGGCTGATATCATGTGTAAGTCACAACTAGAGTAGGCCAGTTGAATCACTGGCACTAAACAGAATTGACTCATCAAATCCTGACCATTTCCATGGGCTTTACTTTAGGATTTCAGCACTGACCTATTCTGGCTGATATGTAAGGAACTAACCCAGTGGTGGGATGTCAAAAATTTTACTACCCCACCATAACGTCATCACAGTGTGGGCGGAGCTAACATCATGACATCATGGGTGGAGCCAACATCATGATTTCATGACATTGTGGGTGGGGCCAAAGAAAATAAATAAATAAAATAAAAATAAGCATGCGCGTGCACACACACACCCCTCAACCCACCCACCTACCCACCCACAACACAAACCTGTAAATAAATAAATAAATAAATAAATAAAAATACATTAAAATACACCCAAACACCCACCTACCCAAAACACAAATCAACCAGAGCTTTTAAACCAGAGCTTAAAGCTTATTCTGGCTAATCTTTCTCACACTACGTCAGATGGAAGGAACTACAGAATGAACTCAACACAAGATGGCTTCATTTTGGCACTTTTCAACAGTTAAAGAAGTTAGGTACTAAGTCTTTGCCTAACAAGTTCTCTAGGCTATCTAGGGGAGCAGGCTATAGGAAGCTTCAGACTAGCAGCTTCTCTTCCTCCTCCCTGCTTGGGAGGACAGCAAGGAGGCCATGCATATGCGCCAAGCACTGTAGGCGTGCTTGCACACCAAATGCTTGGCGCGCATGTACAGTGGGGGAACCAGTGAAAAGGTAAGCCCCAAAGGTGGATCCCCAAAAGCTGCAACTGGTTCTCTGGGACGCTGGGGAAAGTTACTACCGGTTCTGGAGAACTGGTGAGAACCTGTTACATCCCATCACTGATTACTAACCACATGCTGTATAAAATGTGCATTTGTATTCTTCCTTTTAAAATAAGCAGCTCTGGAAAGCTGTGGGTAGGAGTATGTACACAGGGAAGTGGGATGGAGAGGATGGTGACATTTTCCTCTTCAGCACTTTCTTTTTCAAACAAGGTTGTTCATACTAAATGGAAGTTGAAAGTTACATTATCACAGAATTATATTTTATGCATTATCCTGGTTTCCTCTCCCCATTCCCAAGTGCGTAGGAGATTTTGAGTGCCACAAGTTTATTTTAGAATTGTATATATCCATCATAGAAATGGAAACATTTAACATGTAAATCATAACCAAGCAGCAGAAGCATAACTGCTCAGTGTATATTAGATGTCAACACCCATGCTATAGGGGGTTCAAATCATAGACCTCTTGCATTAATTCTTTAATTTAAAATATGTCCACACTGTGCAGCGTCTTTGCCATATTCTGAGTGCAGAATATAATGGTAAGACTGTTTCTCTACCTCCACTTCTTACACTTATCACTTCTTGATACAAAGAAGATACCACAAAATAGTGACTATGCTTTGAAGTTTAGCTCACATCGTCACCTGCTGGATGCTACAAAAAGCAGGCGATTAGGGGGGGAATTATCTAGCATCATGGTCACTTGTTGTGTCATTTTTGGTCAGTTCTGTAATAAAGCTACTGCACAACTTCTGAATTCTCTTTGTGTGTGTTTTCTGTCCAGATCCAGCTGTTGATACTTCGTACCCTAAGCCTGATAGCAAGGGCAAGACACTTTGTGGTTTTATTTTCACACACCTTGACTCTGTAGGTATTTTGCAGAAGAAGATAATGGAATAAAGCTATCAGCTGCTTTCCACTCCCAGAGAGAGATATGGAGTGTGCCAAAATGCTGTGAGTTCAATCCTAACTGGACTTAACGTACACTCAGCCTTCCATGGTCAGAAAAATAAGTACCCATCATGTTGGGAGCAAAATGCTAATTACCTTGTGAACTATCCATAGAGTGCCTTAAGCGCTATGGGGCAGTAAAGGTAACGGTTGCCCTTGCTCAAAAGCCAGTAGTATCTGACTCTAGTGTGCGGTGCTCATCTCCGTTCACAGCCAAAGAGCTGGCGCTGGCAGCATCCGCTGACATTTCCATGGTCGTGTGGCAGGCATGAGCGCACAACGCTGTTACCCTTCCAGCAGAGTGGTACCTATTTATCAACTTGTGATTTCTTGCTTTCAAACTGGCAGGAGCAGGGACAGAGATGGGAGCTCACTCTGTGGTGCAAACCTTGGGTCTTGAACTGCTGTCCTGCCAACCTTCCGGACGTCAAGTTCAGCATCTTGACCACTAAGCCACAGCAGTAAGTGTAACTGCTATTGCTATATAGTGGTGGCAAAGCTTGGCACTCCAGTTGTTCTTGAACTTCAATTCCCAGAAGTCCAAGTCTCTGTGAATCCAAACAAATGGGTTTACTGTGCGTCAATGGCAGTAAACCCTTGTGGATTCACAAAGACTTGGACTTCTGGGAATTGAAGTTCAAGAACAGCTGGAGTGCCAAGGTTTGCCATCATGGCTATAGAACAGTGATGGCCAACCTTGGCACTCCCAGGTGTTCTGGGACTTCAATTCCCAGAAGCCCCCAAGTCAGCATGCCTGCTGATCAGGGTCTCTGGGAATTGAAGTCCAAGAACAGCTGGAGTGCCCCAAGGCTAGACATCACTGCATAGAATTTAAAAACTCCCAACCCATTTTGTTCCCATACATACACAGACACATGCGGGGGCGAATTCCCTGGCTACAAACAAGCTCCCTTGGAATGCCGTCCCTGGCACAGGTTTTCCTTCCCCTGAGGACGACGACGACCTCGTCCTCTGTTCCAAGGCTGGAAGCCGCCTCCGCCCACACACGGAACGGCTGGAACCCGGCAGACCGTCCGTCCGTTACACCAGCCCTGGCGACGGCATTGTCGGCGAAAGAAAGAGGAGGCGGCGCCCCGGAACTCCGCCGCGCCTTTGCCGACCCCCGGCCAGTGCGCTCCCCGGGGCGCGTTTTTTTGGCCTCTCCGCCTCGGGAGCCGCGCCTGGCTCGCCCTCTCCCCCCCGGACTTTCCCTCTAGCGAGCGGCTGCGGCTGCCACTTGTAAGACGGGCGAGAGAAAGAGGTGCAGAAAAGCTAGGCGGCTGCAGGGAGGGCTTGAGGGGTTTGAGCTCCATCCCGGGAAAGCCACCGGCGGAGGGCAAGAGGGAGAGGCGCTGGGTCTCTCTCTCTCTCTCTCTCTCTGCGGACTGGGAAACCCTCATGGACAACCTTGGCACGCCAGGTGTCCTGGGACTTCAATTCCCAGAAGCCCAAGTGAGCATGCCTGCTGATCAGGGCTTCTGGGAACTGAAGTCCAAGAACACCTGAGTGCCAAGGTTGGCCATCACTGCAGCTTAGGATCACCTCACTGCTCCTGAAATTAACTGGACACCCAGGTTTCTAGACCTGAAGGAAACCCGACAGCCAACATGGTAGCTTTTTTAAAAAAAATTCAAACATTTTTGTTTGTATAATCTTTTGTGGGCCACAACTCCTTGCCACAAAAATCTAAGGCGCTCCCACCACTTCGGTGGGAAGGTAAACAGTGTTCTGTGTCTAGCCATGCCTGACACATGTCCATGAAAATGTCTGCAGATGCAGACAGCACTGGCTCTTTGGCTGTAAATAGAGATGAGCACTGAACCCTAGAGTTGGATACGACTGGCTTTCGAGCAAGGGCGACCTTTATCTTTATCCTCCTTCCCATGTTGGTGTTTGAAGCACCTTGTAACTCGGCTGCCGGGTGGATGATGTCTGAGCCTAACTCTCTTCAGCCTAAATAGAAGTGAAATGATGGTACAGTAGTTGTAATCAACATTGAGAAGTCCCAGGATTCATCAGTTCTGATTCATGCAGTGGCTCTGAACTATATTTACAGATACAGATCCAACTACTGTGTGACAGAGTGAGCTCTCATCTTTGTCCCAGCTCCTTCTTCTGTGTCTGCAGTAAGAAAGCAAGATATTGCAAGTCAATAAGTAATTGGGAAAGGTAATAGTGTTCTGAATGCTTCTGCATCTAGTCATGCTTGCCACATGACCACAGAAACAACTGTACATGCAGCCAGCACTGGCTCTTTGGCTGTAAATGGAGATGAGCACCAATCTTTACCTACACCTATAAACACACCCACACATCTATACATCTACAGCCACTATACTTTGCCCATTCTGCATCCAGTCTGTGAGAAGGATTATATTTCTGTAATAAGTTTTTTTTAAAAAAAAGAGAGAGTAGGAGAAAGAAACACATACAGTACTTGAATCACTGTACAGCCATCTATTCCATGTTCTAACTTTGACACCATACACAAATTGTGAGCCTCTGTGCCCCGTATAAAATACGTAATACAAGAGAAGAACACAATATCCAAATTCAAGTTAAGAAACAGGAAAAGTGAAACATGAGAACAAACAGGAATTGGGACATCAATTAAGTTTCTGATTATGAACAATATTTCATACATGAGAATGGTATTAGGGAGCTCTACCTCATATACGCACTCAGATTAAATGAGAAATGGACGATTTTCTAGTCCAGGGGAGCCCAAACTACAGCCCTAGGGCAGATGCGGCCCCTGATGCCAATTCATCTGGCCTCCAAAGCCCTCATTGCTTCTGGAAGTGGAAGTAAAACATGCCCACACAGTGGAGCGATGAGGGCTTAATGGGCCAGATGAATTGGCATCAGGGTTGGGTCTGGCCCCTCTGGCCTTAGTGACCGGCTCCTTGAACCATGTGATCTGCCCGTGGCCGAAAAAGTATGGTCACACCTGTTCTAACCTAAAGGCTGCATTGTCTCCTGGGTAATGTTCTGAGGGTATATACCAGAAGTTTGTAAACACTGGCACTGCTCAAAAGAGTGATGCACCACATACATCTCTAATCACTATATGCACATCATTTGTATGAGCAGGGGAGCAGGTTGAATGGAGGGGGAAAATGCAATATTTGTGCTCCTCCACCTATGCTAAAGTTGCACCATACCACTTGCTCTGTGTTTGGCAAAACATCTGAAGCTGGTAAACTTTTGCACATAGCAGTTATGAAACTAGATTTGCTATACTGCATTTTAAAATTCACTTCAACTCCAGTGGCTAGAGCCATGCTGTCCAACCTTGGCAGTCCAGCTGTTCTTTGACTTCAAATACCAAAACCCCAAGTCGGCATACCTGATGATCAAGGCTTTTGGGAACTGAAGTCCAATATTAGCTGGAGTGCCAAGGTTGGTCTAGAGTAATTTGAGATTAGTGGTCTAAATTTATTTATTTGTTTAGCATATGGCACTTGTACACATTGAGTCAACTTATAACAAGAATGTGTGTGTGTGTGTGTGTGTGTGTGTGTGTGTGTGTGTGTGTGTGTGTGTGTGTGTATTCTATAAATCCGTGGTGTCCAACCTTGGCACTCTAGCTTTTAGATCGTATAACTATATGATTTTAAAATGAACTCATATCATTTCCAGTCCAATCCTGGTCTAATGGTATGCAATGCAAAAGCTCAATACTTTGTTTAGGCCTGCACAACTGTGCATATATAATACCAAGTTTTGGCTTAGTTTGTGTGAACTAATAGGAGAGACAAGAAGACAAAGAGATGCATAGACTGGAAGCTAAATTGTGAAGAGTTTGGATGACCCTTTGGAAACTTGATTGAAGCAGTGGATTGGCTTTCCATAAAGGGATCGAGCTCTTTGTCTTTGCTTCGACTCTACCTTTACATTCATAAATAAATAAAATCCTGGGACCATAGTCAGGAGCAGGAGGGACTGCAGATCTCAAGTGTCTCTGCCGAAGTCAAGTAGGCTGCCTCTAGAATTTCACCTTGTTTGAGAAAGCGGAGAGGGTTACATTGTAATGATACATTAAACTAGAAGGCTTAGATCAGGGATTCTCAACCTGTGGTCCACGGGCTAGATGCAGCCCGTTGCACCATTTCATGTGGAGCCCCCACTGCCTCCACCACACCAGGAAGTGCCATGTGGTGGAGGAAGGGCAAAATGGCGGTCCAGCCCCTGAAGCTGTCTGAGGAAGCGTGACCCGGCCCCTGGCTTAAAAAGATTGAGAACTCCTGGCTTAGTTGTTTGTATTTTGTATTTCATGAAAGGGTATACTGGAGACTGCCTTCAGAAGAAGAACTGTGTTTCCGATGACAGTAGAGTAAGGCTTCACCGTAACCCACATTTTTGCAACTTCTGATATACTGTCCCTCTGCTTGCAGTGACTTTTCCTTTCTTTAATACTCGTAGAGTCATGCCGCCTAAACCAAAACAACAGGAACTTAAGGCAGTGACCAGTGTAGAAGATTCTGGGCAAAGGAAGAGAAGGATCACTTTTCCAAGCAGCAGCTATGCTGAAGGAAGCACCATGACCTTTCACAACATTTGCTACAAAGTGAAATTTAAGACAGGCTATATAGGTTTCCGGAAAAAAGTAAAAAAAACTATTTTGTACAATGTCAGGTAAGTTTGTATGGTTAGGGGTCATCAATTTTGGGGTGCAGTCCTGCTGCTGCTTTAGTCTACAGAGGCCAGAATGGACCGTCCCTTCTTTTACCAGTCTCTACACCTGGACTGCGATGGCTCAGTGGTTAAGACACTGAACTTGATGACTGGAAGGTAGGTAGGTCAGCACTTTGAGATCTGAGTGTTTCATGACAGAGTGAGTTCCCATCTCTGT
Organism: Furcifer pardalis; assembly: GCA_030440675.1. NCBI lineage: Eukaryota > Metazoa > Chordata > Lepidosauria > Squamata > Chamaeleonidae > Furcifer > Furcifer pardalis. The sequence goes on from CP126892.1 coordinate 89,675,947, forward strand.
CCCAGCTCCAGCCAACCTAGCAGTTTGAAAGCAAGCGATTGCAAGTAGATAAATAGGTACCACTTTGGTGGGAAGGTAACAGCATTTAGTGCACTCTGGTGTCTAGTCATGCCTGCCACATGATCATGGAATCATTTGCAGGTGCAGACAGTGCTGGCTCTTTGACTGTAAACAGAGATGGACACTGTACCCTAGAGTCAGATATGACTGGCTTTTGAGCAAGGGAGACCTTTATTTTTATGACACCTGGCTAATATAACAGCTACTTCAGGAAATGTTTTGCACATTTCATGAGTAATCTTCGCCTGCACAGGTTGCTTGCTTAGTAGCAAAGTCATATTGGGAATTCTGGCAGAGTAATTTCAAAAAATTTCCTATGTGTGAAAGTGGCAAAAAGCAAGTCTTCAGTAAAATGAAATATTTTATTGACAGATTAAATATCTGACTGAAGGCAAACTCATTTTTATGTTATAGTGGTATCATGAAACCTGGTCTCAATGCAATCTTAGGACCTACTGGAGGTGGCAAATCTTCGTAAGTATCAAAATAATGAAAAGACTTATTCTGTGGTAATTTACAACTTCCTATTGTTTGTTGTTGTTCAGTCACACAGTCTTATAATATTTCTTATCAGTAAATATGGCGTTTTTACTGTGTTACTTGTGTTTAATTTGCATGAATGTTTTTAATGTGTTTGTAAAAAAGCAAAATAGCTTCAGTGCAAAACTAAAAATGTGCAAATTAAAAAGAGATAGCTTCATGGATTTTTGAGACGTTGGCCTAAATATCTTTACTGTAGCATGCTTTATATTATTTCTAGGTTACTGGATATCTTAGCCACAAGAAAAGACCCTGCAGGACTGTCTGGAGATATTTTGATAAATGGTTATCATCTGCCTCCACATTTTAAATGTATTTCTGGATATGTGGTACAGGTAAATGGAGTTTCTAGTTATTGAACTAAGATCCGAACAGTGAGATGTTGCATATTCCTAGTGTTGTTTTATGGAGTGAAAGTTTGGATATTGACTAAAGCATCTCAAAAGAGACAGCTGCTAAGGATCTCATGGGATGACTGTGTGATTAATGGAGAAATGTTGCAGCCGATGGATAAAGAACAAGAACTGTTTAAGACCAGTAAGCAAAGAAAGCTCCAATATCTTGGCCATATTATTAGGAACAACAACAACATTATTATTAGGAACAACATAAAGTATAGAATAGAATACTCCAGCTCACTCTGCAAGGGAAGAACCCTGGGAAGAGAGACCCTGGATGTAAACAGATTTCATGGCTGAAGAATGTGAGAGACTGGGGTGGCACATCCTTTGAAGAACTGTTCCGAGGAGTTAAGAACAAGAAGACTATTACTATATGATGATAATCAATATCCAGAATGGATCTAGTTGAATCTAGTTGGCTGTGTACAAATTGTAACAATTTGTTCCCTCTTTATTAATTTATTTTAAAACATTTATTTCATCCCTTTGCATCCACTAGGGCTCCCATGGTAAAGTACAGATTAATCTAATTCCTCTTAACAATATACTGAAAACATTTTTTACAAGCTTTTTTTTTTAAAGTTCTAAAAATCAAAGACCATGTGAAAAAAAATGTAGTATTAGCATTTTTTAAGCACTGGAGACTCCAGGTATGTTTCATGTAGTCAACAACCCAAACCTCTTTGGATTGGGAAATATCCTAGATGGGTGGCATAAAATGTAATAAATATACCGTAAATAAATTGCTGTAATATGCAGCAGGGCTCTTATAAGGAACTTAAAATTCTTTTCATGCATATGCAGGAGAGATATCTTTTCCTTATAAAGTAATAGTAAACTACAAAACCTTTAAACACTTTTATATTTAAAGTCTACTCTTTTTGCATGGCGGAAGTCAAGGCAGGGTACATACATATTCTTAGGCTGTGGTGGGCAGAAAGTAAATGAAGATCTGGGTAATTTGCAGCACATCAGTTGTAATTTGTTTTGCAATTCTTTAAAAATTGCAGCAGTTATATAGTGTAGCAAATACACAATTGGTATGTACGTGCAGTGGTGGTTCTCCGGGGGGTGGGGGGTAGAACCCACCTGGCAAATTAAGCAAATTTGGAGCCAAAATGGCTGCCCGGAACTCTGCATGTGTCCAACCTCCATTTTATGCATGTGCACTTCTATTTTTTAGTGCACATGCATCAAATGGAGGTTTGACGCATGGCAGTTCCGGGCAGCCATTTTGGCTGCTCGGAAAAGGCGCAGGCAGCGCTTGGAGAAGCCTTTCCTCGCTGGGCCTTTCCTCGCTGGGCCTTTCCTCACTGGGCCATTCTGCGCCGCCAGGCCACCGCGCCATTGCAGCGGTTTGCCACAGTGTCAGTTTGTCACCGTGGTGGTTTGCTGCCGTGCCACTGCACCGTGCGCTGCCGCGCTTCCTGCCTGCCTGCCTAGTGCCTGCTCCCCGACCCCAGGGCTGGTAAGTGACAGGTTTGTGTTTGGGGTGGGAGGGGCAGGTTGATTTGTGTTTGGGGTGGGTGGGTTGGTTGGTTAGTTTAATTTTAATCTGTATTTTTATTTAATTTTTATTTACTTTGTTTAATTTTTAAAAATTATTTCATTGGCTCCGCCCATGACACCAGGATGTCATGCCATCATGATGTTGGCTCTGCCCACAGCGTTGGCTCCGCCCATGGTGGGGTAGCAAAATTTTTGACAGCCCACCACTGTGTACGTGTATATATAAATCTCTATGGACAGATGGATAGATGGTTGCATGGATAAAGAGATAGATTGATAGGGATGTGTGTCCCTCTGTACATATAGGCAGCCAAAGTAAAAATAGCCATGATGATGTTGAATCTCTGGTCTGAGAGGAACAAGAGCAAAATGAAAGATATAATTCCCTACCTGTGCAGAGCAAGAGCAAAATGAAAGATATAATTCCCTATCTGTTAAATAAATGCTTGGAGGAAATCCAGGAAGAGATTGTGGGTAAAAGATCTAATGAGCTTGGTTCTTGTACCAGTGATTAACCTTGTTTTTGAACCTAACTTTATTAGATAGTGGCCTTCAGAGTTCTAGTGAGAAAAAAAAGCAGATCCCATGAGGCAGAAGTCTACAACTGTTTTGAGTACAGTACATCAAAGACAGAGATGGATTGCATCCCTCCAGATTTTTCAAAGGAAACATAATCAAATGAAATCTTTCCTGTTTCCTTCTTTTAAGGATGACACAGTCATGGGGACGTTAACAGTCAGAGAAAATCTAGCATTTTCAGCTGCCTTGAGGCTACCTTTAACTACATCAGCAATGGAAAAGCGGGAGCGAGTTGAGCAAGTTATTAAGGAGTTGGGTTTGGCTAAGGTTGCAGATACCCGGGTATGTATGCATGGTCATATTTTAATATTATTTAACATTTGCTTTTCATGACAGAATTATTAGAAATCCTGTCAAATTAAGCAAGTAACTTTAAACCAGGCTTGCATGATCCATGGGCTGGCTGGCTACAGTTGTCTCATCACAAAAACACTCCTTCAATGTCTGGGGACAGCAGTTCCCATGCATGTTGTAAGATGAAGGCTGGGGTCTTTTCAGAAATGTCTGAAGTAATTGTCCTACCTGAAGGGGAGGATCAAAAGGTGACACCCTCAAAATCAAACCAAAAGCCATCTACCTGGGAGCTTAGGTTAGGTAGCAAGGGACACCTTTGGTGGTCAAAAGAACTCCCAGGTCGCTGAAGAAGAATGGAAAGAGGGAACCCATACTAGGTAAAAATGCAGGCGTCTTTGTATGTCTTCTCTCTGAGATCCTAAAAAGAACCTACAACTTAGCACAGACATGACCAGTCCGAGTTTGCAATACAAGAAGGTGCAGCTTCCTGGTGACTTTTAGCTTCCTGGGTGATAGATTTGACCAGAAGATGCTGCCTTTTTCATTTTACTTTGCCAACTGTTTGAACTGTTATTAGGAACTCTTTAAAAGGAGGGAAGAGAGAAGAAAGGGTAGAAGGTTGTCGGCTGCAACTTGACCCAAGTATACGTTTTTCCTGCCTCAGGCCAGGATGCCAGGAAGCCTGGTCTCGGAGGCTGCCTGGCTCCAGGCCATCTTCGCCCTCCAAGGCAAGCAGGAAAAATGCCACTGGCATGAATTTATTTAAGGTGGATCCCAGTTTGTCATGAAGTGATCAACACACTATGATCTTGGAGCTATCTCCTGCAGCACAAATGAAATGAGACATGCAGGATTTAACACAGCAATGGACTGCCACAGCCTTGAGGATATTAACAAGGTGCGTCTTCACAGCCTATCCATCTGACATGATCTCTTCCGCCTCCATGACCATTGAGAATCAGAATTCCTCCTCTGTTCATTTTGCTGTTAGGCCCAATACAGTATGATGGTTTCCAGTGGCATTTCCTCCACTGAGGGAACCATCACCCCACCTAAAGGGACTCATCCACCTGTAACCACTGCCCAACACTTGGCATTGAGTCGCTGGCTTTACGGCCTGCTCCATTACCATAGCAGGATGTCCAACCAGACACCAGGGAGCAGGTATAATAAAGATATTTAACACTAGCTGAAAAATGTTCATCGTTTTAAAACAATGCTACTATAATGCAAAGAAATTCACTTTAAAATTCCCTTTCCTGTACTAGGTTGGCACTTATTTTACTCGTGGAGTTTCTGGTGGAGAAAGGAAAAGAACTAGCATTGGGCTAGAGCTCATTACACACCCGATAGTATTGTTCTTAGATGAACCAACAACTGGATTGGATGCCAGCACTGCTAATGCCGTCCTGATGCTCTTAAAAAAGTAAATTGTGCTCAACTATGGAGAGGTGGCAAATTTTGTTTTAAGATGCTATTACCCAGGTGAAACAGTAGCATAACTCATGGTTAAATTATTAATGGGCTAAAAATGTTCCTTATAAAAGAGTTGAGTTGTTCTTTTAAAAAATCAGCATTCCTAATTTATTCTTCCATTATAAACTTAACAAGTTTGATAGACAAGTTTCCATTATGACTTTTACAAGCTGGACTATTTGTGTACAATAAGTACACATACAATAAGTACACATATAATTTTTTTCTGTTCCACAAGGTTATTTGTATGTCGAAAAATATATTGCATTACCAGAAGTGCCTACTATGGTAGATGTCACTGTATATTGTTTCGTATGTTGAATTTTTCCTATTAAAAATTCATATGTTGAATTTTTTTAAAGCCAGGATTTCTATTCGTATGTTGAATTTTTCACAAGTAGAACCGTTTGTATTCTGGGGTTCCACTGTACATAGTAATTTTTCCAGTCCTGGTGTAGGATGTTGTCAGCGATTATTTGGATTTTTATTTTTATTGATGGTCCTTATTTTTAAATTTGTAAACTGCTCACATTACAGCCTAGTACTGTACTGTTAATCAAAACTCTTTTTATGTGTGCTTGGAATATAAAAAACCTATGCTACTGAATGGCAGCTGATTGCTTTCCCTATGCTGAATTCAGGATGTCAAGGCAAGGAAGAACAATAATTTTTTCAATTCATCAGCCTCGGTACTCTATTTTCAAATTGTTTGACACCTTGACACTCCTTGCTGCTGGAAAGGTTATATATCATGGACCTGCTGACAATGCTCTTGACTACTTCCATAGACTTGGTGAGTTTACACCAGGAGCATTTAGATATGATAATGAGAATTTTCTAGAACAGGGGTTCCCAACCCTTTTCAAGTCAGGGGCCAGGTCACACTCTCTCAGTCAGCTTTGAGGGTCGGATGGTCATTTTGCCCTGCCAGCATGATGGTGGTGGCCATTTTGTTGAATGTCCTTGGAGGGGGTGGGGGCCCACATGAAATGGTGCTGTAGGCCAGATCTGGCCCATGGGCCTTAGGTTGGGAACCCCTGTTTTAGAACATCTGTAGTACAGTTTAAGACACAGAAAATTAAATGGTATTGTAAGCAAAATTTCCGTATAAAACAAAGAAATGGCCATCTGTACATAAATCTGATGCCATTATGAATAAACAGGTAAGCTGCTCTGGAATCATGTGTGGGCTATTATAATTATGTGTGCAGTTTTAGCAAATATAGGTAAAGTTATTTTTTAAAAAATTACAGCTCCCAGAATCCTGCAGCCTACCACTGGCCATGTAGCCGTGGGATTCTGGGAATTATTGTCCCCAAGAATAACTTCCTGTAGCAATGAACCAAGAATAAAATCACTTTGCTGTGGAATGTGGCTCCATGAGCTGTTGATTAGTTGCCCTTTGTGATATCAAGCTTACATTTCTCCCCACAACAGTTTTTGTCAAATTGCATGAATATAAACTCATTCAACAACAGAAAAACCAACCACCACCACCACCTGGGCCCCTATTTGTAGATTATCTGTATTTATACTCTATTAGTTTCTTACAGCTTTTTGGGGTAATTTTTTTGTTTGTTGGGTTGGTTTTACAAAATCTAGAATGCCTCTTTGGCCAAAATCCTTTGGTGGGAAAACTGTGCAAAGAAAGATAATAATGCGAACTGGTTTGGTCAGTTGGTCAGAGGAACTGTCATTGATTGTGCTACAGGAGAATACTACTGCTCGGAGAGTTGGCATTGCACAATCATGTTGCACAACGGCATCAAGCATAGAAGATTTTATCTTAGATGTTGTTTCCAACTGTACAGTTGGTAGTCATCTTTTATAGCCAAAGAGCCAGTGCTGTCTGCGTCTGCAGAGGTTTCTGTGGACATGTGGCAGGCATGACTAGATACTAGAGTGCATGGAACACAGTATACCTTCCCACCAAAGTGGTACCTATTTACCTACTTGCAATTTCTTGCTTTTGAACTGTTAGGTTGGCAGGCACTGGGACAGAGACAGGAGCTTACTCTGTCCTGCAGTACTCAGGTCTCCAACTGCTGACCTGCTGACCTTCCAGTCATTAAGTTCAGTATCATTATCACTAAGCCACCACAGTCCTTATCTTATATAAAAATTCACCATTTTTGCTTTGTAGGTTATGTGTGTGAGCCTTATAACAACCCTGCAGATTTTTTCCTGGACATCATTAATGGAGATTCATCTGCTGTTGAAATGAGTAAAACAACCATAGACAGTTTAGGTATGATATTGAAAATGTTCTTTCTAGACCAGTGTTTCCAAACCTTTGGGTTTTGGATGTCAATTCTCAGAAGCCTGAGTTGATTCCCCAAAGCACTGATCAGTCAATGTACTGACTTGGGCTTCTTGGAATTGAAATCCCCCTGTGAGGCATGGGCCCCACATTGGGAACCACTGGTCTGGACTCATGTCACTGAATTTGTGTCTGTTTGCACCAAAACAGAGATATGTCTGCTTCTTAAAACATGGTAGCCTAGCTGACTTTAAAATGGATTTCATGAATTTTTAAATGGAATTCTTAACCCCTTCCTTACCCTACCTCATCACACACTAGAATACTTTCATTCATATGTCTAGCATTGGGTATGACGACGTTGGGAAGCTGAATCAGAGTGATTCAGCTGTTACTGTGGTTTGATATGTAGTCTTGATTATGATTTTAATTGCAGTGAGTGCTTGTTTTGGGCTTTCAGGTTGAATTGGAAGTTCAGTCAAACTACACCACGCCACTCTCTTGCTGTTTGTGCTGTTTCTTCTTTTTTTTCATGGCAGGCATTTCTTCTTCTTCTCTTCTCCTTTCCTCTTCTACAGACTTGCCCAATTATTTTTATATATCCGCATGGGGAAAAGCCATTAAAATCCTTTTCTGGGAAGAAATAAGTAGAAGTCACCAAGCGAGAGAGATAAAAGCTGCTTTTTGAGCAAAAAGCACCAGAAGGATTCAAATCAACATTTGCATCATTTGGACAGCAACGGTTACTTTTAATTTACCCGTTGCAGAAACAGAGCAAACCCTGATGTATTTGACAGCGTAGCCATGCACTTAGGTCCAATACAAGAACTATGTGAGGTTGTTGTTGTTCAGTTGCATAGTCAAGTCCAACCCCTTGTAACAACCCCATGGACCACCACACACCTGGTTCCAATGTCATCAGCCAACTGTGTTAATGATGCTATCTAACCATCTCATCCTCTGCCTCCTCCTTCTCCTTTTACCTTCAATCCAGTAATGTTTAGTGGATTTCAGCCAAATTTGCTGCCCCCTGGTGGACACTGGCTTCTGCTCCCACTAGGGCTTCTGAGAATTGTAGTCCAACAACACCCATAGCCCAAAAAGTGCCACCTGGGGCCAGCCACCCCCTTGCCGCCCCCCCCCCCACGTGACGCCACTGCTTCAATCTTTCCCAGCTTCAGGGCTATCTCCAGTGAGTCCTCTCTTGTCATTTGTTGGCCAAAGTACTTGAGCTTTAGCTTTATTATTTGTCTTTCCAAGGAGCAGTCAGGTTGATTTCCTTTAGGATTGACTGATTTGACCTCCTTGCAGTCCAGGGGACTCTCAAAAGTATTCTCCAGCACCACAGTTCAAAGGCATCTATTCTTCTGTGCTCAGCCTTCCTTATGGTCCAGCTCTCACAGCCATACATTACTAATGGGATACCTATTGCTTTGACTATGCAGACTTTTGTTGGCAGGTTGATGTTTCTACTTTTTATCATCCTGCCTAGGTTTGCCATTGCTTTCCTCCCAAAGAGTAAGCATCTTTTTATTTCATGGCTGCAGTCACCATATGAAGTGATCTTAGATCCCAAGAAGGTAAAGTCTGTCACTGCTTTCATCCCCCCCTTCTATTTACCAGGGAGTGATGGGTCTGGATGCCATGATCTTGGGGTTTTTTTATGTTGAGTTTCAAGCCACCTTTTGCACTCTCCTCTTTCACTGCATCAAGAGGCTCCTTAAGTCTTCTTCACTTTCTGCCATTAGGGTAGTGTCTGCTATATGTGAGGTTATGGAAAAGGAAATGGAAAATAAAAGGCCTGCATAACAAAGAAAGGTAGAAGGAAAGGTCAGGTTCCATTTCCTCTCCCCCCCCCCCCATTAAATCTGAGATAAAATAAGAAGCAAAGTCTGCCTACCAAAAACTCAAGTACACATTTATTAACATTTTTGAAATGGCAGCCATTTTCGTCTGTGTTTCAAGCATATCAGAGAGGAAATTTAAAAAAAGACAAAAAGACAAAAAACATTGTGGCACTTTAAAGACTATCGGTAACTGCTGTATTTTAATGTTAGCTTTCATGGATCAAGTCCACTTCATTAGACATTGCAGTGAGACTTCATGGCATCAATTTATACACCAGGTACAGAGAATGTACCTTGGAACACAGAATGAAGCAGGCTAAAAACTGATAGAGTTCTGCCAAGATAATGCACTGGTCATAGCAAACACTTTCTTCCAGCAACACAAAAGGAGACATTACACATAGACATCACCAGATGGCCAACATCGAAACCAGATTGATTACATACTCTGCAGCCAAAGATGGAGAACCTCCATACAGTCAGCAAAAACGAGACCAGGAGCAGATTGTGGTTCAGATCACAACCTACTGATCGCAAAATTCAGGCTTAGACTCAAGAAAATAGGGAAAACAAATAGGCCAGACAGATATGACCTAGACAACATCCCTAAGGAATACACAGTGGAGGCATGGAACAGATTCAATGGTATGGACCAGATAGACAGAGTGCCAGAAGAATTATGGACAGAGATGCGGGATATCATGCAGGAGGCAGCAAGGAAAACCATACCAAAAGAAAAGCAATATAAGAAAGCTAAGTGATTGTCCAATGAGGCTCTTAAAATAGCAGAGGAAAGAAGGGACGCAAAAGGCAAAGGAGAAAGGGAAAAATACAATCACTTGAATACAGAATTTCAAAGAAAAGCAAGGAGAGATAAGGAAACCTACCTGAATGAACAGTGCAAAGAAATAGAGCAAAACAATATCAGGGGTAGGACTAGAGATCTTTTCAAAAAAATTGGGGAAATCAAGGGAACGTTTAAAGCAAAAATGACCATGATAAAGGACAAAGATGGCAAGGAGTTAAGTGATGCAGAAGAGATTAAGAAAAGATGGAAAGAGTACACAGAGGAACTCTACAAAAAGGACCTCAACACCCCTGATAATCACAATGATGAGAACATTGAACATGAGCCAGACATCCTAGAGAGTGAAGTCAGAAAGGCCCTAAAAAGCACTGTAAACAACAAAGCCAGTGGAGATGATGGTATCTAGGTCGAACTTTTCAAAGCCCTAAAAATGATGTAATCAAATTATTACATTCTATATGCCAGCAGATTTGGAAAACACAACAATGGCCACAGGACTGGAAAGATCAGTATATGTTCCAATCCCCAAAAAGGGAAATGCCAAAGAATGTTTATCGAACAATTGCACTCATCCCACACGCTAACAAGGTGATGCTCAAGATAATACAGGATAGACTGCAACAGCATGTGAAGAGAGAATTACCAGAAGTGCAGGCGGGGTTCAGAAGAGGCAGGGGGACTAGAGACCACATCGCCAACATAAGATGGATCAGGGAAAAAACAAAGGAATATCAGAAACAAGTCTACTTCTGTTTCATTGATTACACAAAGGCCTTTGACTGTGTCGACCACAACAAAATGTGGCAAGTAATTAAAGATATGGGAATACCAGAACACCTTATAGGCCTCATGAGAAATCTGTACATGAATCAAGAGGCAGCAGTTAGGACTGAATATGGAATGACTGAGTGGTTTGGAATAGGAAAAGGAGTAAGACAAGGCTGCATTTTGTCGCCCTGATTATTCAACTTATACACAGAGCACATAATGTGCAATGCAGGGAAGGAGGAATCACAAATTGGGATCAAAATTGCTGGGAGAAACATTAACAATATGAGATATGCAGATGATACCACCCTAATGGCAGAAAGTGAGGAGGACCTAATGAAGTTCCTGATTAGGTTGAAAGAAGAGAGTGAAAAAGCTGGCTTGAGACTAGTCAATATAAAGAAAACCAAGATCATGGCAACAGGCCCTATCAGTCCCTGGAAAATAGATGGGGAAGAAGTAGAAGCAGTGACAGATTTTACTTTCTTAGGATCAAAGCTCACTTCAGATGGTGATTGCAGCCATGAAATAAAAAGGCGACTGATTCTTGGGAGGCAAGCGATGAGAAACCTAGGGAGCATAGTGAAAACTAGAGACATCAAATTGCAAACAAAAATTTGTACAGTCAAAGGAATGGTATTTCTGGTGGCAACGTATGGTTGTGAGAGCTGGACCTTTAGGAAAGCTGAGCACAGAAGAATAGATGCCTTTGCGATGTGGTGTTGGAGGAGAGTTTTGAGAGTCCCCGGGACAGTGAGGAGAACAAATAGGTCAATCTTAGAAGAAATCAACCCTGACTGCTCCTTAGAAGGTCAAATTGTAAAGATGAAGCTAAAGTACTTTGGACATCAAATGAGAAGAGAAGATTCACTTGAGAAAGCCTTGATGCTGGGAAAGGTGGAGGGCAAAAGAAAAAGGGGGCAGCCAAAAATGAGATGGCTAGATGGTATTGTAGAGACAATGGGCACAGAGCTGAGCGAGTTGAGGAGGATGGTGGAGGACAGAAGTGCCTGGCGGACAGTGGTCCATGGGGTTGCAGAGGGTCGGAATCGACTGTGCGACTGAACAACAACAAAACAGAGGTACAGAGTGGTTGGTTAGCATAACAGATAAGTATTCAAATCAATATGGCTTTTTACAACTGGTAATAGGGGAAGATCTCTGGTTGTCATTCAGATTAGTTGTGAAGTTTCACCCTGTTGAATGCCAAATGGTTAGTAGGAGGATACAAGACAAACACCTGGCATTAAACATTTGAAGTTTAACCTTCAGCATCTACTGACAATCGTGTTAATTCATCCTTTATTCTGTGAGGCCGCCTATACTGTGGATGAGAATTCTATATATATGTTACAGTTAAAACTAGGTTTCAGTTAAAACTAGTTTTCCCTAGTTAAAACTAGTTCCGACTAACCACATTTATGAAAACTAGAATTAACTGACAAAGAAACAACCATTTCTAGTGAAAACTAGTTTTAACTAGTCAAAATTAGTTCTAACTAAACTTCTTAGTTAAAACTAGAATAAGCCTTGCTTTTCCAGCCAAAGCAAAGAGCAAAAAAGAGCAGGGACCTGAGCAGGGACAGATACTGGGCAGGTGGGCTCCAAAGGGGCAGTGGATCTGCTGCTTTGTTGCAACTAGAAAGTGGAGGCTGTTACTTTGTTACAACTAGAATTTCCTAATAATAAGCCTCGTTTTTCCAGCTGAAGCAAAGAGCAAGGACATGAGCAGGGACATGGGTGGGTGGGCTTCCGAAGGGACTGCAAAGAGCAGGGACATGAGCAGGGACATGGTGTGTGTGTGTGCTCCGAAGGGACTGCAAAAGGGCGGTGGGTCAGTGGGAAGGGGAACGTGGCCCGCACTAGTACAGAGATGGGGGCAAGGTCCTCTGATGCCCTAACGGAGTGCTGGCTCCGAAAGAGTGAGAATTGGGAGGGAGGTTCCTCGCCTTTCATGGAGCAGCACTCAGCGGAGACCTTCGAGCAGTGGGGACCAAAGATGAATGGTGGCTGGATTGGCCAGGAGATGGGGGCCAAGGTCCTCCAGGTCCTTGTGGAGTGTTGGGCCAGAAAAAGTGAGAGGGTGTGTGTGTCTTGCCTTTCAAGGTGCAGTGCTCCCCAGGGACCTTGAAGTGGCATCGACCAAAGATGAATGGTGGCTGGACTGGCCAGGAGATGGGTGCTGAGATCCTTGTGAAGCACTAGGCTGGAAAAAGCGAGACTGAGGGTGTGTGTGTGTCTCACCCAGGGCAGTAGCCAGGGGGTGGCCGGTGGGGGGGAACCCCCCGAGTTAACAGCCCACCCCCAATGAGATTTGCCCAACTCAGATGTAGCGTGCAATCGTCCAGCTCCGGGCTCCTTGTGTCCAAGGGGGAAATATTTCAAAGTCTCTCTTTCAGCCTCTCATGGCTTCCTCCTCCTCTTCCTTTCTCCAATTGTCTGTGGGGGAGGGAGGAGAGGAGAGGAGGGTGCCTGGGCAAGGAGAAAGCTTCCAGTGGCATGGAAGGAGCTGGGGATCAAACCGGCGGCCCCAAGGGAGTGGGGGATACAGAAGGAGCCTAGTCTCAGACCTGGCATTGCTCTCTCTCCCCCACCCACCCCTGCTTCCCTTCTGCCTGGGCATTCTTCAGGGCAGCCTTCATGCCAGGACTGTGGAAGGGGGAACCCAGGACAGGGCTTGCCAGTGAGGCCGCACTGCACGCTCCACACCGAGGCACCAGGCAGAGCACAAGAGCTCCTGTCTCTGTCCCACCTCCTGCCAAACTAGCAGTTCGAAAGGAAGGAAGTGCAAGTAGGGACCACTTTGGTGGGGAGGTAAACTGTTCTGTGCACTCCATTGTTGAGGCAGGCTTGCCATGTGTTGTCCATGGAAACATCTGCAGACACAGACAGCACTGGCTCTTTGGCTGTAAACAGAGATGAGCCCTGGCTGAAACCCTAGAGTCAGGTAGTAGGCATTGTGGTTTCAAACAGTGAACCTAGGAGACTTTTTTCATTTTTTGATCAGAGAGTAAACAAGACAAAGAAACGTTGTTGTACCTTAAAGACTAAATGATGCATTTTAATGTTGCTTTTGCGGATCAAGTCTGTGTCATTAGACATAAAGGTGAGATTTCATGGCATCAAGAGTGTGTCTGTGTGTGCGCACACACACATGACATTGTTGCCCCTCCTGAAAACATATTAACCCCCCCCCCCATCTAGAATCATGACTATGTCCCTGATCTCCCCTTTCAAGGCACAGTGCTCCATAGGGACCTCAAAGTGGTCCCTTTGAATAACAACATATTAATAACAACATATTAACATATTAACTAACAGGTTGGTATATGCTGCTATATGTATGTTGTTATATTATACCACCTTCACAGAATCTACTTCAGTAATATTCTCATCCACAGTATAGGTGACCTCACAGAATATATACTGTATTTAGCTAGAGAACCAGTGCAGTTCAGTGAATATAATCTGGGTTTTAGTTTGGAGAGTGCTTTCTATTGGCAGACCAGCTAGGTATAAGTTTAAAGGTGTTTAGACTTTGTTTGCTTAGTTTTATAGCTTACAATACAGTATATTAATCTTTTTTTTCTTGTAATCCAAAACAGACATGGCAGAGACTCTCAGAACCCACCAGACCATTGCAGAAAGATTAAATGAAAAGTTTGTGGAATGTGATTTCTACAAAAAAATGAAAGAAGAACTGGATGTGTTGTTGGATGAATTAAAAACCAGGGGCGGAACATATAGAGAGATTCCATACACCACTCCCTTTTTTCACCAGCTAAAGTGGCTGTCCAAACGTACATTTAAGAATTTGATAGGCAATCCACAAAATTCTACTGCTCAGGTAACCGAAACAATATTTTAAAAATAAGAACTAAAAGCAGCCTACTTCTGTCTGAAAACAAATTAGATTTACATAATGAAGAGTCACATTCAGTGGTGGGCATCAGCAGGTTCGCACCAGTTTACCAGAACCGGTAGCAGAAATTCTGGCTGCCCCCACCCATTCAAGTTTTGAAATAAAGTAGTCCTAATTTGGGTGCAATGAAGGGCTTTCCCACTGGCCACACCCACAGTGTGGCAGTAAAATTTTTTGGAGCCCACCCCTGGTCACATTCCATTATTTATGAATAATTATACTGTGGGGAGAGCAGTTCTTTTCCCAAACCAAAAAAAGGGTAATTTGGGCTAAATTTACACAAGAAATGTACTGTACATCAGTTCAGATTGGTTACATCCTATTACTGCTCTTGTTCATGGAACTTTGGGAGTCCTCATTCTAGGCAGGGCTAAATATTGCTAATCAATAACTCCCAGCACTTAGTATCTTCAATAAATTATCATATTTTATATCAGTTTCATGGTTTAAAACTAGCATAGTATTTTTAATGTATAGATATGCCCTTGAAGTGGAGAAGACAACCTGGGAGGATGGTAAATACTTGGTCTTAAACTGGTGTGTTGGGGTACACAGAAAGAGCCTCTTTTTGAACCACAATTGGGCGTGCCCTGGCAACAGTAACCTTGTGATGCTGGCTAATCTTTCTCACACTAGATCAGGCAAAAGGAATTGCAGAATGAACTCACCAAAAGGTGGCTTAATTTTGGGAGTCTCACGTCTAGCCTAGACATGGAAGAACTGGTGGGTTGATGCCTCGTTATTAGGTAATAGCTTGAGCTAAAATGATCACAACATCAACTCTTCCATGATGCAGATATATGGTAAAAAATTAAGTAGCTCTGCAGTGGCAGGTTTGAGCCAAAGGTAAGTCCTCCAGTCTGGCTCAGGTCTGGCTCTACTGTTAGGCAGAGCAATTCGATCAACACACACAGCATGTCCTAGGGGACAACAATAACAATAATTGGCTAGTCCTCTTACTATGGCAGTGATGGCGAGCCTTGGGATGCCAGCTGTTCTTGAACATCAATTCCCAGAATCCCTGATCAGCTGGGGTGCTGGCCTGGGCATCTGGTAATTGAAGCCAAAGGACACCAGGAGTGCCAAGGTTCACCATCATGATACTAGGGTTTCTCAACCTTTGGCCCCCAAATCTTCTTGGACTTCAAGTCCCAGAAGCTCTAATTCAGTGGTGCCCAAACTAAGGCCCGGGGGCCAGGTGCGGCCCCCAATGCCAATTCATCCAGCCCATGAAGCCCTCGAAGCTCCTGGAAGCAGAAGTAAAATGCGCCCATAAGTGCCCGTACAGGTGCGTTTTACTTCTGCTTCCAGGAGCGATGAGGGCTTTGCGGGCCGGATGAATTGGCGTCGGGGGTCATACCCGGCCCCTAGCTCTTAGTGACCGGCTCCTTGAACCACATGATCGGCCCATGGCCCAAAAAGTTTGGGCACCCCTGCTCTAATTGGTAGGTGTGCTGACTTGGGCTTTTTGTAACTGAAATCCAAGAACACTTAGGAGTCCAAGGTTGAAAAACCCAACCCATTCCTCTTCATTGAAAAAAGATGCTGTTTGTTCTAGGCATGTCTTTTCTCCTAAGTAGAGCTGCTGTCTCTGGTATGGTTGTAGACTACAGTACTATCTTATTGCCAACATTTAACTGATGGTCCAGACATCTCCTGAATGGAGAAGAGGGCATTGCTTTGTCATTAATGTTTGAAGTTGGTGCTGCTCAGAACTGCAAAAATGTAGCAGAGTTTAAGAGAAACTCTATTTTGCTGCTCCAGTTAACACTCTCTTTGAAGGATGCTGGATCCCCTCCCCCACCACCTCTGGCCCAGACTTTCTGTAACAGTGACCTCTATTTCTAGGAACAGTTCTTCAAAAACTGTGCAAATGTTTCTTTAAAAAGAAATAGCACATAGCAACCAATAATCACCTGTTGAGGTCTTGTGAAATTAAAACCTTTGTGTGGGTTGATATCATGGGGGATCCCTATTAATTGCTTTCTAAAAGCTTGACCTTGTGACAAGAATTATGATCTTAAAAGCTTAGAATCTTCCAGGGTTAAAGGACCTGACTTTTTTCTCACAACCGTTCTCATCTCCGCAGCCTCATTAAGAATGGATTTTGGATGCATTCTTAAAAAGAACCTGCATTTTGTTAAGCCTTCCTTCACTAATCTTCTTAAAATGTCCCTGATATGATCTTTGTTTTCCACTTCAACTGGCTTAGAAAGGACTTATTAGTTTCATCCTGTCAGCCACGGTACCATGTATCAAGTGTGCTCAAAGTGCTAAGATTCAAGCAATCCCTACTGATTAAACAGTGCTGAATAGCCTGTTACCATCATCTGGACTGAGATTTTTGCTTATTCTTAAGAATATGCAACAAACCTTTTTTAAACCTGTTTGGTTATTGCCACCAAAATCCACACTCCTCTGCATGTTTATTTAGAAGTCAACACCTTTGAGCAGGGATACTAATTTCAGAGTAGATGTGTGAGAAGCTTGACTATCAATCCACTCTCTGTGCGCTTGTGTGAATTCTCCTTTATTTAACATGTTATCAATGCCCAGTTTATTTGGAAATGCATAAAACAGGAATAAAATATTGCCTTTTACCTTTGAGAGATGGAATCTCATTTCTATGTTGCCTTTCTCCTAATTACAGGGCCCATGGTGGCTCACAAATTATAAGAAACAACAAATTAGTTGAAATATTATCAATAATTATATTAAAAACAAGTAAAAATATATCAATATTAAAAATAATTACTGTTGAAAACATTAAAAATAATTCAAACTGTTGAAAACATTTTAAAAGCAGATTTAGGTAAAGGTAAAGGTTTCTCTTGCTTAAAAGCCAGTCATATCTGACTCTAGGTTTCAGTGTTCATCTCTGTTTATAGCCAAAGAGCCAGTACTGTCTGCATTTTGCAGATGTTTCCTTGGACATATGGCAGGCATGACTAGATACTGAAGTGCATAGAACACTGTTTATCATCCCACCAAAGTGGTATCTATTTTTGTTTTGTTGTTCAGTTGCACAGTTGATTCCAACCCTTTGCGACCCTATGGACCACTGTCCGCCAGGCACTTCTGTTCTCCACCATCCTCCTCAACTTGCTCAGCTCTGTGCCCATTGTGTCTACAATACCATCTAGCCATCTCATTTTGGGCCGTCCCCTTCTCCTTTTGCCCTCGACCCTTCCAAGCATCAAGGCTTTCTCAAGTGAATCCTCTCTTCTCATTTGATGTCCAAAGTACTTTAGCTTCATATTTACTATTTAACTACCTATTTAACTACTAGCAATTTCTTGCTTTCAAACTGCTATGCTGGCAGAAGCTGGGAAGGTAGTCAGGTCTTGAACTGCTGACCTGCCAACCTTCCCGTCAAGTTTAGCATCTTAGCCACTAAAGGTAAAGGTAAAGGTCACCCTTGCTCGCAAGCCAGTCGTATTTGAGTCTAGGGTTCAGTGCTCATCTCTGTTACATAGTCGAAGAGCCAGCGCTGTCTTCTTCTGTAGACGTTTCTGTGGTCATGTGCAGTGGTGGGCAGCAACAGATTCGCACTCCCCCAGAAGGGGTGGTAGTAAGATTGGGTGGCATCTGGGCAGGGGAGCTGCAAAATTGGGTGGCCTTCGGGTAGGGGGTGTAGCAAAATTGGGTGGCCATGCCCACCTCCCTGCCCTGCTGCGTCAGGTTTTCTCCCTGCAAGTGGTTCAAGGTCTCCCTTGCTCAAAAGCCAGTCATATCTGACTCTAGGGTGCAGTGCTCATCTCCATTTACAGCCAAAGAGCCAGTGCTGCCTGTGTTTGCAGATGTATAGATGGCCATATGGCAGTGATGACTAGATCACCCATGATGCGGCTCCTCCCACAATCTAGGCTCCACCCATGATGTAGGCTCCACCCAGTTGAAGTGGAAAACAAAGGATTTTTTTGCTGCCCACCACTGGTCATGTGGCAGGCATGACTAGACTCTGGAGTGCATGGAATGCTATTTACCTTCCCACTTAAGTGGTCCCTATTTATCTCCTTGCAATTTCCGCTCAGGGGATGCCCGAATGAGGTTCCTTTCATGTCCCCAACATCTTTTCACACCGAAGTGGTCCCTATTTATCTACTTGCAATTTCTTATTTTCGAACTGCTAGGATGTCAGGAGCTGGGACAGAGACGGGAGCTCATTCCGTCCTGCAGTATTTGGGTTTTGAACTGCTGACCTGTGGCCTTCCAGTCAGTGTCTTAGCCAGATTTACACATACATAAAATAATAATATGTAGCACTGAAATGACAACTCTTCTTCACCCCCTAGTTAACAAAAGCCTGCCTAATAGTGTGGTCTTCACCTCTTGCTGGAAGGACCACCTAGCCTAGCCTCCTCGGCGAGGGCATTCTACAACCTGGAAGAAGCACAAAGAAGGCTGTCTCTTGGAACCCCATCAAATATACCTGAGCAGGTGGTGAGACTGAGAGAAGGGCCCCTTTTGAAGACCTTAAGAGCTGAGAAGGCTCATTGGGGGTGGGGAGAGCCATACAAGTCTTTGTAGGTCTTTGTTCTTCTGCTAACTTAGTAGTTTGAAAGCAAGAAATTGCAAGTAAATAAATAGGTACCACTTCAGTGTGAAATGTAACATCATTCTGTGGCACAGTCACTCCATGGCAACCTTACATTAATGTATATACCTAGCCCCTCATTATATTATATTTTTATTTATACCAGTTTTTCCTTTTTTATTTCCTCCCCTTTTTCTTCTTTCTTTTGATTTGCAACAAAAATAAAAGAAAAAACTAAATGTGAAAACTCTTGTCTCCTCCCCCAAAGTTCTTTACAATACCCTATAAAAGCAATGGAGTGCATGATTGCATACAATCCAGTTGGAACAGGGGCTGGGGAAGGAGTCCGTCAGTGGCGGGGTCTGCCGCTGCAGCTTCTCCCACTTTCCACCAGCTGGACGGGCCAGGGAGGAAGTCCGTCGACGGCAGTGTTGGCGGCCTCAAAATTGCCGCTGCCAATGCCACCGCCATTGATGGACTCCCTCCCCGCCTGCCCAGACACAAAGGAATCTGAGGAAAAATGTGATGCGTCACACAACATTAACTTAATGTTGCGTGGTGCAAATTTTCCCTCAGATTTCTTGACGTTGTGTGGTTTTAACATTGTGCGGTGCACATGTTAGGCAAGGTATTACTGTACAGTTTATCATTTAAGATTTATGCAAAGCCTTGTAGTAGATTATACTATAATAGAAGAACTTGAGCTGTGTTGTTTCTCAAAAGTTTACTCCTTCCTCTGTGCTACTTACTACCTCTGCTCCCCCCCACCTCCGGTCTGTTGTCAATCTTCTTTTTCTTTCTTTCCTAGCTTCTTATTACAACTGTTCTGGGATTAATTGTTGGAGCTGTTTTTGCTGGAGTTAAAAATAATGCCACTGGCATTCAAAATAGGTGAGTACATTTTAGGAATACACTTTAAAAGGCAAAGCAACCATGCATTGTCTGGAGCACTTCACCTCAGCTGAATTTGCAGGGAGGTGCCTTGTCAGTTCTGTCATAACATAACTATGGTAGAAATGAAACTGCAGCACTTGTATTGTTCTGTTATTTTCACTTTTTTATTTTGTAGCTAGTGAAACTTAATCTGATGGCTTTGGGGCTCTTTAGGTCACAACACCCATCATTCTCAGGTGATGATGGGGTTTGTAGTCCAGTCCATTCAGAAGGTGCCAAATTGGGAAACATTGGCTTTGTCTCTTAAACAATGATGTGGCCTCTTTAGAAGAAACAAGATACTTATGCAGCAAAATGTACCGAGATTGCTATACATTACTTGCAAGAATAACAAGTATTCTTTGAAGACCAAACCCTGTTATCTCCTCCTCGTCCTAATTGCACCGATGGCATTCAGTTTCATTAATATTAAATGTTTTGCTGTCTTGTTTTCCATGTGCCTTTCTGATTTTGAAATTCTTGGGTTTTCTTGTAGAGTCGGTGCTTTGTTCTTCTTGACAACAAATCAGTGTTTGAATAGTATAACGACTGTTGAACTTTTTATCACCGAGAAAAGGATATTTATGTAGGTAAATTTGTGTGTAATGGTAAACCAAGTGTATTTTTCTATTGGTAGCTTTATTCGTTTTCTCTGTTGGTTGATTATGTTACTTATTTGCCAGATGACAATATCAGCTTTAAAGATAACAATTTTGCCACATAATCTATCAGAAATTTTCATCGCAATTGTGGGAAAACGATGCTATTTTACTTTGTAAGGTGATAAAGATGATTGAGCTAGTCCAGGTAAAATATCTTATTATGATATGGAATGGTCACCTGAGTATGTTCAGTTTTAGAGAGAAAGGACTCCTCCCCCCCCATCATTTTTTGTTTGGTCTCAAGGTTTATATGCCTTGGTGGTGCAGTGGTTAAGCTGCTGTACTGCAACCAAAAGGTTGTGAGTTTAAACCTGTCCAGGGATCAAGGTTGACTCAGCCTTCCATCCTTCCAAGGTCAGTAAAATGAGTACCCAGCATGTTTGGGGCAAAAAACTAATTAACCTATGAGCCACCCAGAGAGTTCACTAAGCACTATGGGGCAGTATGACAGTACAGTATGTGATTGCTTTGCTTTGCTTACTATTTCATTCCTGTGAATACATACAGCTTGGAAAAATTACTTTTTGAGGTTCAGCTCTCCAAATTTTCCCAGGTAGCCTGATGACCAAATAAATTCTGGGAGTTTAGCCTGAAAATAACCTTCTCAAAGTTTTGAGTAAATGACTGAACTAGATGATTCAGAATAGGTGTAAAATGGTCAAATTTCACTATCGCTATTATTCTGCTTCACGTTGTGTTATTCAAATCACTGCCAATAGATTAGCCTGAGCATTCTTGAAGTCATCAGGGATGGGAATGGAAGTTTGTCTTTTAGTAGTGGCTTATGAAGGATGCTGGTACAATAGCCTATTTAACTGAAAATGTGTTTACTATACAAACTGAAGAAAATTAGAAGCAATTTTTTTGAACCATATGAAATGGTCCTTTACATGTACAGTATTCTATAATCATGTTTTTTGTCTCAAGACCAAGTCAATATTTAACATCTGTGGTGTCAGTTATGCTGTGAGGGTAGAAATTTAAGGAACTGAAAGATATAATATGGTTTGATCAATTTTTTTTGCTTGATAAGTTGACTAGAAATACCAATAGTGGAAGCCTGCAACCATGGATAGAAGTGAACACTGGATACAGAGTACTCTCTGCTTCTCTCCAGTGGTCAGTTCTTGTAATGCATCTCAAAAGTCCGTATGCATTATGTATTTCAGGAGAATCTCTTAATATTTTTGGACTGCAGATAATTGAAAGCATGGATGCTGACTTTGCAGATAAGGTTGGCCTCCTGTGTAGAAGTTAGTCTTTAAGGTGGCACAACATTTTTGGCTTTTGTGTGCGCATGTGTGCTTTTTTGCCTAATATACAAGAACTAATATACAAGAATACAGTGTATTTCGTAACTCTCAATAAAACATGGAGTTAAAAAGGGCTAAAACACAAAGGGATTCTAGATATGTGGCTTAAAAGAGAATACAATCTGAATAGTGTGGTAATGATGGGAATTTAGGAGAACTAAAAAAAATTACATCAGCTTCAATTTCTTCTATTGTTTTTTAAAACCTGTGATTCAAGAGGCTGACTGTTCTCTGTCTCTTTTGTATTTTAGACATGAATATATAAGTGGTTATTACAGAGTGTCTGCATATTTCTTTTCAAAAATAATAGCTGACATGATACCTATGAGGACTTTGCCAGGCATCATCCTTACCTGTTTAAACTATTTCACGATAGGCAAGTATATCGTCAAATCAAAATGTGATCCCCTTTTTTGACCAATATATTACTTACTGCTTTTCCAAAGTTAGGAGTGGAGGTGGGGGCACGTGTTTTACCTATACTTGCAAGCAGAGCCAGAAGATAAAAAATGTGAATTTCACTGAGATTTCCTTCCCTTTCAGAAAGGATATTCTGAAATTTAGCAAATCTGTCCAGGCATTAAGAGCAGTGTTCTGTTAGGAACATGGTGTTACAGGAGTCCTGGTAGCACAATAGTTAAACTGCTGCACTGCAGCCAAAATGTTGTTAGTTTGATCCTGACAGAGTCAAGGTTGACTCAGCCTTCTATCCTTTTGAGCTCGAGAAAATGAGTACCCAGTATTTGGGGGACAAAATGCTAATTATGTTGTGAATTACTCAGAGAGTGTACTGAGCAGTATGGGGTGGTATATAGGTGTAATTGCTATTGCTATTGTTTCTCTATATCCATGATGGGAAACCTTAAAAAGTGTGTATAGGGCTATGATGCCGAACCTTGGCACTGCAGATGTTCTCGGTCTTCAATTCCCAGAATCCACACAAATGGGTTTGCTGTGATTCATTCAGCTCATACATGTGCATTTTACTTTAGCTTCTGGGAGCGATGAGGGTGCCATGGGCCGGATGAATCACAGCAAACCCATTCATGTGGATTCACGGAGGCTTAGGCTTCTGGGAATTGGAGTCCAAGAACATCTGGAGTGCTGAAGTTTGCAGTCATGGCCCTATACACACTTTTCATTGTGCATATGGGAAAACAAAGCTAATTGGCAGGTCCTGTAAAGAATGAGCTCTGTACACTCAAGAGATCTCAGGGGTTACTGCAATTCAATGTTATTTCTTTACTAGTCAATTTATATACTATTGAAATATCACATTTTCTTGGGGTTGTTATCACCACTGAGGAATTGGGAGGGGGTAATCTATGCATAGATACTATTTTTTTAAGTTGGCCCACTGAAAGCATAGCGCGCGCGCGCACACACACACACACACAGAAAGAGAGAGAGAGAGAGAGTATATATTATATTTCTTTCCTTACACATCTTGGCCAATAGGCTGGGGAAATTCATGTATCATCATTTTAGAACTGCAGAGCTAGAAGGGACCCTATAGATTGAGGTCAACTTCTGTCCAAGAGGCACAATGGGGGATTGAACTTCCAGGGCCCCCCCAACTTTTCAGGCTGTGGGTCGGTCACGTGGTTCAGCGGGCTGGTCAAGTGGCTCCTCCCACCGGAAGTGGAAGTAAAACATGCCTTGCATTCTGTTTGCAACATGATGCATTGCTCCTGGAAGCGGAAGTAAAACACACTCATATGGGTGCATTTTACTTCCACTTCCAGGAGTAGCAAGGGTGGTGTGGGCCAGATGAATTGGCAGTGGGGGCTGGATCTGGCCCATGGGGCATAGTTTGTGCACTCCTGTTTAAAGCAGAGAAAATGGCTGCTTAAAATCTATCTCATCATGTTGCAAAACAGAATGCAAGACTGGGTCGCCTTCGGCAAGGAGGGTGGTATAGAAATTTAAATAAATAAATAAAATAAATAAAATGAATTGGTGTTGGGGCCTGGATCCGGCATACAGGCTGTAGTTTGGGCACCTCTGGTCTAGATACTCAAAACACCAAGCTATCTAGCCTGCCAGTTTATGCTTAACTGGTGTTTACTTTAGCATAGTGATGCACTTTCTTGTACTATTTGTATGTAAAATTCACTTATGTAAGTGTATGACCATTGACTTCTAAAAATCTGTTCTAGGTTTCAAGCCAACTGTGGTTGCTTTCTTTACCATGATGATTACCATAATATTAGTCGCCTATACAGCCAGTGCTCTGGCTCTGGCAATAGCAACAGGACAAGACGTTACCTCAGTTGCAAACCTCCTCATAAACATTTGCTTTGTATTTATGATTGTGAGTGCTTTATTATTATCTTCTCTGAATATTTATTTTAAAAATGGGATTTGCATGAGGTCACTGTTGTGCTGTATTAGGTAGCTATGAAATTTTGCATTATGGTTCCATTTGTGTTTTCTGTGTTGTAAAGGTTCCACAAGTGATACTTTCTGAGACCTTCCGTGGATACCTGGAACTTCAGAAAATAGTGAGCCCCATATTTAAGCACACATACCTGCATCGTACAAGCAGTGTGGAGAGTTTAAAATGCTTCCTCACACTAGACCAACATTCCCCAAACTTTGGTTTTTGGATTTCAATTCCCATAAGCATTAATCAGCCAATGTAGGCTTACGGGAATTGGAGTCTCCCTGTGGCTTATGGGCCTCATGTTCTGAACCACTACTCTAGACCAGGAGTACTCAACCTTTTTAAGCTGGATACAGGTTCAGTCTCCTCAGACAGCTTCAGGGGCCGGATGCAGTGATGGGATGTAACAGGTTCGCACCAGTTTGCCAGAACTGGTAGTAACTTTCCCCAGTGTCCCAGAGAACCAGTAGCAGCTTTTTGGGGGAACTACCTTTTGGGTTTACCTTTTCACTGGTTTCCCTACTGCGCATGCATGCCAAGGACTTGGTGTGCATGCACACCTACCATGTTTGGCGCATATTCACAGCCTCCTTGCTGTCCTCCCAAGCGGGGAGGAGGAAGAGAGGCTGCTAGCCTGAAGCTCCCTGTAGCCTGCTCCCCAGGGTAAGTGACTCACCTTTGGATGTGGTGTGTCTGTGTGTATTTTAATGTGTATTTAATACTTTTACCTATATTGATGTACTACCACAGTTCCTAAAAAGGCCTGAAGGCCTGGCTTGGGGTTTTTAACCAAAGTTTTGGAGTTACCTCATCAATAAGCTACACCTGTGCTGTTCCAATTGCTGTTCCAATTGGAGAACACTTAAGGAGGTACAGCTGTTTTACGTTTACATTAAGGCATATTATCCTAGCGAAATGGTTAGGCAAAGACTAAATACCTAACTTCTTTAACTGTTGAAAAGTTGAAAAGTGCCAAAATGAAGCCATCTTGTGGTGAGTTCATTCTGTAGTTCCTTCCATCTGACCTAGTGTGAGAAAGATTAGCCAGAATAAGCTTTAAGCTCTGGTTTAAAAGCTCTGGTTGATTTGTGTTTGGGGTGGGTGGGTGTATTTTAATGTGTTTTTCATTTAATTTGTTTATTTAATTTATTTATGGGTTTGTGTTGTGGGTGGGTGGGTGGGTGAGTTGAGGTGTGTGTGCGCGCGTGTGTGCTTATGTTTATTTTATTTTTCTTTGGCCCCACCCACATCATGACATCATGACATTGGCTCTGTCCATGACATCATGATGTCATGACATTAGCTCCACCCACACTGTGATGACATCACGGTGGGGTAGTAAAATTTTTGACATCCCACCACTGGCCGGATGGCCATTTTGCCCTTCCTCCACCACATGGCACTTTCTGGTGTAGGGGAGGTGGTGGTGTGCCACATGAAATGGCACCATGGGCTGCATCCAGTCCATGGGCCATAGGTTGAGAACCCCTGCTCTAGACAGTTGCAAACAAAATGTCTACCTCACTTCCTAAATGTTAATTTGCAGATAGTGGCCAAGTCTGGTAATGCACTATAGAAATACATATGTATTTCAGGGATTTTTTTAAAAAAATATTTAGACCCGCGGATAACTGAAACTGTGGGGAAAGAATCTGCAAATATAAGGATGACCTGTACTGTGTTTATGTTTATGGTCTCCAATGCAACAGACAACACTACCACATTTTGTTGTAATTGAAATGATGCATGAAATGAAAGAATGGTATCTAAAGACAGGAGTCCTAGAGCAGGGGTTGACAACCTTTTTAAGATGGAGGCTGGATCACACTCCTTCAGACAGCTGATCGGGGCAGACTGGTCGTTTCCCCAGCCATAAACACTGCCACAAAATGCATCTGCAGTTGTCATAAACGTGTTTACAACAGCCACGGGTGCACTTACAGCTGTCATACATGCGTCCATGTCCACTTCCAGTGGTGGCGGTGCCAGAAGCACAGGACAGAAGATTTGGTGATGTGGACTGGGGCCGACCTGTGGGCCATAGGTTGCCCATCCCTGTCCTAGAAAATGGTTAACACAAGGTCTAAACTTCCATCACTATTCCAGTGAAGGTGTCTTGTGTGTCTACTTTTGCTGATATACATGAATGGCTCTGTTCAATCCCACTCTTTTGCTGCCTGTGAGCATTACAGATACAAGCCCAGGTTGTTGAGTTTCAACGTTGCAACTTTTACTGCTATGGGAGGAAGAATTGTTTTAAAGCATACTAGGAATATGATCAGTAGATTAATTATCAAGCTCTTTGAGTCTGCTTCTCAATATTATTTAGTTTATAGAAACCTGAAAGCCACAAATCTATCAGTGTATAAATGTAATGATGATTATTGATGCTAATGAACTTTGGACAGAGTACACAGAAAGAGCCTCCTCGAAGATTGTGGTATTTTGGAACCACAATCGGGTGTACCATGGTAACGACAACCTTCTGTTGTCAGCTAATCCTTCTCACACCAGGTCAGGCAAAAGGAACTGTACAATGAATTCACCAAAAGGTGCCTTCATTTTCGGCAGTTTCACGTCTGGCCTAGACATGGAAGAACTTGTGGAATGACTGTGAGGTTCTTTAAACTTCTGAACCACATGCTATTCTGTAACATCCTTCCTTTTCCTCCTAAACTGTGTTGTTGTTGATTTTAGGTTTTTTCTGGCTTGTTAGTAAATCTACCAACCATTTCAACTTGGTTGCTATGGCTGCAGTATTTTAGCATCCCTCGCTATGGCCTTAATGTAAGCATTAATCCTTCTTTCTCCCTTTAGAATGTTATTGTTGTTGGAAGTTTATTACTTGACTTGAAATACTATCCCTTGAATGCAAGTTCTTGTAACTTTCCTCTTATTCAATGCACCTTGATGGAGCCTTAAAGGCCAAGGCACATGGCTGGGTATATTTTTATTTAATGTGCAGGTACTTGCCAGTATGGTTTTCCAGTGGAGGTGGAAAGGGTCCATGTTTCAAAAAAAGTCAAATAAACTAAAATACAGTATATATAGGATAGGATAGAGCAGTGATGGTGAACCTTGGCACTCCAGGTGTTCTTGGTCTTCAATTACCAGAAGCCCAAGTTAGCACTCCTGCCGATCAGGGCTTCTGAGAATTGAAGTCCAAGAACATCTGGAGTGCCAAGGTTGGCCATCACTAGGATAGAGCATTGAAACCTGATCCCATTGCTTTCAATTTGCTATGGTTTGTTAGTTATCCTAGCTTAGCTCTCCATGTAGGAACCATTTGAAATCCTCCCCCTAGAATCGCTAATACAGTAATACCTTGGATAACGACTGCATCAGATAACGCTAAAATCGGATAATGATCTGTTGGCGTTATCCGATGCAGTTGTTTCATAGCAGCAGGGTGGCTGGAAAGCTGAACAGGGTTCTCCGTTCAGCTTCCCAGCCACCCTGCAACTGCAGAGGCAGGGGTGGGGTGGCTGGAAAGCTGACGGGGGGCTCCCCCGTCGGCTTCCCCAGCCACCCAACAGCTGCGGAGGCATGGCCGGGTGGCTAGGGAAGCCGACGGGGAGTCCCCGTCAGCTTCCCCAGCCACCCTGCAGCTGTAGATCGGGTCTTTTGATCTCCCTGGAGCAGGCAAGGGGATCAGAGAGCCCGAAATGGGTAAAAAAAAGGTCAGTTTTCTTCAATACACCTGTGGAGCAAGCCAAAACGTCAGGGTTCGAACCCTGACATTTTGGTTTGTTGCACTGGCCGGGGAGGTGGGAAAAGTCCAGAAACAGCTTGGATGGGGTCCTCTGATCTCCCTGGAGCCAACAGGGAGGTCAGAGAGCCCAAAATGGGTTTTAAAAAAAGGACTTTTAAAAACCCATTTTGGGGTCTCTGACCCCCCCTGCTGGCTCCAGGGAGGTTGGAAGACCTGATCCAAGCTGTTTCTGGACTTCCTCCACCTCCCTGGAGGCTGTAACAAGCCAAAATGTCAGGATTCGAATCCTGACATTTTGGCTTGTCGCAGCCTCCAGGAGAGTGGGGGAACTTCAAAAATAGCGTGTTGGCTCCTGCAAGAAGTTCCCCCACCTTCCTAGAGGCTGCAACAAGCCAAAACATTGGGATTTGAATCCTGACATTTTGGCTTGCTGCAGCCTACAGGGAGGTGGGGGAACTTTGGAAACAGCTTGGATCGGGTCTGCCAACCGTCCTGGAGCCGGCAGCGGGTCAGGGAGCCCGAAACGGGTTAAAAAAATCCTGCTGGCTCCAGGGAGGTTGGAAGACAAATCCTGACATTCTGACATCCAAGTACTAAAAGGGTCTACAAAGATTTGTTATACAATGTTTTCCCAACAACATATTAAACTAACGATCATACCTTTTAAATAAAATTGTTTGAGAATGAGAACTTGTTATAGAAGCAGATAATAAGTGTAACTAGAGGGAGCAATAGGATGGTAGAACTCTAATCACTGGGTTAGAAAGCAATTTAGTGGCTTCAGCTTGCATTGCAAACTACAACTTCAGATAGCTGCAAACTGAACAGGATTTTTGACTAATTTTCAACTGCCCACCTTACTGCTCAGGCAGTGGCTTCTCCTTCTTCCCAGGCTGGTCACATTAGAAACAGATATTGAGCATGTATCAAAGCTTCCTTCCCTCTTGCTGTACCAGAGTTCTCTAATCCTAGATACGGAAAAGTAAAAATATTTCCCTTAAATATTACTGGACTGTATCTGTCATTTTGCCCCTTGCAAAAACATAAGACTGTGAAAGCTCTCTTTCATAATACAGTGGTACCTCACTCAGAGAGCATAATGTGTTCCATGGGATTGCTTTTTAAGCGAGTTTGCTCTTTAAGTGAAACACCATTGTAAATGACCAATTGTGACTTCTGGCAAAGGGGGGGGGGATTGTGAATCCTGATTTAGTTGTTAAGTGAGTTTTTGGTTGGTTTTAGTTGTTAAGCAAGCAACCATCATTCAGAGAAAATTATGTACCTTAAGTGAGTTACTCTCTAAGTGAGGCACTCTTTATGCGAAGTTTTACTGTATAAGAAAGTAATTAAGTTGTTTATCTGTCTTCAAAGGCTTTGCAAATCAATGAATTTACTGGGCTCAAGTTTTGCCAGGATGCAACAGCAATTAACATGACCAACATCGCTCCTAGTCCTTTTACAATGTAAGCAGCACATTGCAAACTGTTGTTATTTAGTAAGCTAAAACAATGCTAACAGTTCTTCCTTGTCCACTGATCTCTACAATCTTGGCATTTGTTATATTTGAGTATGATGACCAGAGAATGATCACTCGTCAATGTAACATTGTAATCTTGCAAAACAGACAATAAGCGACTCCTGGTTGCACAACCATGACTTCTGAATGGGGGATATAGCTCCAGAATGCCTAACTAACTAGCCACAGTATAAGAAGGCCAGTTGAGACTCAACTGTTGAGTTGACATGAGGCTAACTGAAGCTGTAGTGAATTGAAATCCCATCACAGCTTCCCACTTCATAAATCCTTCTGAGTTTCAGGTTCATGTTCCTTCCTCTATTACTGGAGGGTTTGTTCACTACTGGTTTTAATAAATATCGTTTCCCAGCCACCTTCTTTTTCCGAGCCCACTGGAATTAGAGCTATAACAATATTGGGACTGGATTGGGGAATCTACCAATATCTGTTGTAGCACGAAGAGTGAAATGGATTTAAATTCTACCTCTCAGCAGACCAAGAGGGAGGAATATGTCTTTGATCACTCTGAATAGCTGTGGAGCAGGTTTTTAAAAAGGCCGAATTTCAGCCATTCCTATCCTCTTTAGAGGTTCTCCTATAGCATCCATTCAGAGAGAATACAAATGCTGTCTTCTCATACATCCTATCTTTTGAATTATCTAGGCAACAGCAACATAAGGTAAATTAAGCACAGTGCATTGCTAATAGATGTGTCTGGCTAACTTTCAACCTGTGTTTCTTAGATGCACTGGAGAAGAATATCTGAACAGTCAAGGCATCATTGCAACTCCTTGGGGCTTCTGGCAGAACTACGTTGCACTTATGAGCATGACAGTGATTTTCCTCACAATTGCATTTCTGAAATTGAAATTTCTAAAGAAGTATACTTAAGTGAATAAGGTAAACATTTCTGCTCAACACTGCATTGTACTTTTATAATAAACATGTAATATTTGTAAAGTATACAGTTCATGAATTATATTGCTGTTTATCCCAGGTTCGTTTCCATAATTCTGAATGAGTAAGTGATTAAATGGGAAGTAGTCCATGGCTGAAGCATGGCAGGCTGAAATTGTTGTTGTCATTCATATAGGATGCGTCAATTTCAGTATGTTTCCTTCTGCATTACTCATAACCTCCTCTGCTTATTAATCCAAGCTCTCATTGGATTTGTTTCATGAAATGTCCTAGTCTTGAATCTATCAACTGAAGTTGCTTTAATTTATCAGATGCTCTTGTATAAAGATGTGTTATGACTTTCTTTGACCGTGTCCTTGTGGGGTGGTCTGGGATCGCTGTTTTTGTGATTGCTTGAGGACAAGGTAAAGGTCACCCTTGCTCAAAAGCCAGCCGTACCCAACTCTAGAGTTCAGTGCTCATCTCCATTTATAGCCAAAGAGCCAGTGCTGCCTGCATGTGTAGACATTTCTGTGGCCACATGGCAGGCATGACTAGACACCAAAGTGCAGGGAACGCTGTTACCAAAGTGGTACCTATTTATCTACTTGCTATTTCTTGCTTTCAAAGTGCTAGGTTGGCAGGAACTGAGAAAGACGATGGGAGCTCATTTGGGTCTTGAACTGCAGACCTGCTGACTTCCAGTTGTCAGTTCAGCATCTTAACCATTAAGCCATTCACAGCCTGAGGACAAAGGAGGGACTAAATCACATTTAGCTCAGTCCTCTCATTCAAACAATGCAAGTTGCTATTGTAGAGGGGAAGAGAAAGTGTAATTATTTTCCTCTGTAGCTGATAATTGTACAATTTAGTACATGAAAATGGAAGCTTATCCTCCAACCCTCTATTCCAAGTCACAGACACACATATTACTATAAATCATATAAAATGTTTATTAGGTGAAGTAGTTTCCACTAATAACTTGATATGTCTTTGATCACTCTGGAAGACATGCATAATTGACAATTTTCTTAAACAATGTTTATACTCTTTGATATAAAGACATAAAAAACACCCACAGGTAGTAATTCACAAGCCTATACTCAGATGGTGAAATACAAATACATGTACCTTAGCTGCCATACCATAATTTTATGTACATTGTCAGTCTGCATGGATAATCCATGAAACCTTATTGCACTTCAAAATGAAGTTTGTTATCAAGTAACAACATGTTACAGAAATATAAACTAATGTGGTTATGAATAATAAAATTTTGTTTTTCATAAAAAATAGGTCACAAATGTGAGATACTATGATTACTACGAAAAAGACCAGCACTATTTAAAAATGCACTTATCAAAGCTATTGGCAAGGCAATATATCCATCATAGATAATAACAAAATAATAACGGTATGCTGTCAATTCAGTTCTGACTTAAGGTGAAAGTTCTAACTTTCCAGGGTTTTCTAGGTAAGAATACACAGAAGTGGCTTACAATTTCTTTCTTCTAGGGGTGCCCTGGAATTGTGCAGGGCCATGCAGGCTGGCTTTTCCCTCAGGAGACAAAGTAGGGAATCAAACTCTCAATGTTTGGGCTCTGGAGCCAGATATCTAAACCACCGAACTCTCCAGCAAGCTTTATACAATGACAGGCTGACTAAATTCGCACAGCCAAGATATATTATCTACCAATGAAAGAACTCTTTCCATCACATGAACAAAAGCACTTCATCTAAACCAGTGGTGCCCAACCTAAGGCCCAGGTGCGGCCCCTGATGTCAATTCACCCGGCCCGTGAAGCCCTCATCGCTCCTGGAAGCGGAAGTAAAACATACCCGTGCGGGCGCGTTTTACTTCTGTTTCCAGGAGCGATGAGGGCTTCGTGGCCCGGGTGAACTGGCATCGGGGGGCGCACCCGGCCCCTGGGCCTTAGTGACTGGCTCCCTGAACCACATGATCGGCCTACAGCCCAAAAAGTTTGGGCACCCCTGATCTAAACTCAAATTTGCATCCTCTCAGCCTGTTTAAAGTCTTTATACCCAATTAGCGCTATAGCATTTACTTGTAAGTAAACTCCACTGAACTCACAGGCACTTTAAGTTATCATTATATTCTGCATTAGAAAAGTGACTCCTGGCTACTATTTCCAGTATCAGACACAGTATGGCTCTCAATGCCAGTTCTTGGGACACTGAAGGCTGCTGTTGCTTTAATATTCAACTAGCAGGTTTGCCACAGGGAGCTCGCTGGTCTACCAGTGCTTTTATATGAGAACGGGTACTGAACTCCAGAGCTCTCCATGGGAAACATGAGGCTATCTATATCAGGTGTTCCCAACCTATGGCCCACAGGCCAGACCCAGCCTGCAATGCCACGGCCCCATTCGCCACCGCTGCCACACCCGGAAATGGAAGCGGGTGAATTTTACACCAGCCGTAAAAGGTGCCCACACATGCACAAATGCCAGCAGCGGTTGTACACATGGAAGTGGGCACATTTATGACAGCTGTAAATGAGCCCGCTTCTGCTTCCAGGGATATGGTCCAGCCTGCTCAGTTGTTCAGGGGCATGATCAAGCCCACGGCATAAAAAGGTTGGCTACCTCTGATCTAGATCAACCAAAATAATGTAAAAAAAAATTTGAAGTAAATTTCAACTGTTAAAGCTGAACCAAATATCAAAACACCAAAACAAAAATGAGAAGACAAGAGTGGTTACTTTTTGGCAAAAAGTTCTGATTAGTCAAATAAAATCATATACACCTTACATGAAAGTGGAGATGGCAATTGTTTAATCTTTGGTCAGGATGCTCTTTTTACCACTTACGGTACTTACAAATAAGTCATCATCTCTGTATTTTTAAACATTGGGAAAAGATATACAGAGTTACTAGATCAAATGCCCAGTGTAATCTACTCTATCTACTGATAAGAGTTGTATTCAAAAAGTCTGGACTCAAAACTCGGCTCAGCCACAGAAACTCACTAAGGAGGTGGCACCGGTAAAACCGTTCCCTAAATATCTTATTTACCTTGAAAGCCCTCTTAGAATCATTCTAAATCAGTTCTGTATTGACAGCACATAACAACAACAGATCAAATCAAACCCAAACACTTTATAAAAACACTACTGCATTTTGTATATTTCATGAGAAGACAAGATCCATTGGGAAAGAAAATGACAGAAACCCAGTAGAAAGTCCCAACTAGTGAAGGTCCATTGAATGAGCATATATTTGGTGAGTCAACTCATTCATAAATTCATCTGAGTGAATGGGCCTACTCTATGGGAAAGGTGAAGGTGGAAAGAAAAGAGGAAGATCCAAGAAGGGGAGTTAATGACAAGGACTTTTTTAAAGTCCTAATTCTTAGTGTCAGCTTGTGCTGAAAGTGACTCAGTAGCATATATAAAAACAACAAATATTTATAGTTGCTTTTGTTCCTCTGGAGTGAATTCTAAAAAAGGAAAGAACAAAGGTCAGGATAAAAAAAGTCTTGATGTATTATATATCTGATTTTTATATGAACCTATATAAAATATATGGCTATCCTATGTATGTTTACTTGGAAATAAGTCCCATTATATTCTGTGGGTTTCACTCTCAAGAAAGTGTGTACAAATCTGAATCACTAAGAATTAAGCTAATACTGTACAGTAATTAATTTCACTGCATTATATATATTTTTCCTATAGATGGAAAAATTACATGCCACTTCAGCCTAAGTGTCTGGAACAGAGTTGAAGTGTTATTTCAAATAAATATCTGACCCTCAGAAGACAGTTGGGACAACTTATAATATCGCTTAAATCTCTAAAACAAAAACCATCAACCTATTCCTTGGCTTACTGGGGTTTGCTTGTTGCATAGCATTTCATCATTGATCCACTTCCTTGATTGCAGGAAGTTTTGTAAGTAAAAGACAAAGGCTACTAGACATGAATGTTGCTTCCGCCATTTCCAGCTCCTCCCCCATCAACATCTTCTGTGGACTGGGAGGATGAAGGCCGTGAATGCCTAGCCCGGCACTGTCCATTGAGTCCCACTGGTGTTCCTAATTGATGACTCACTTGGGAGGCTGCATCGTCCGATTCCCAGCGCTCCATTTCTTCTCTTACCAGTCGTTCCATTTGATCTCTGTGAATTTCACCCTCCCGGCCCAATCTTTCATCCTAGGGACAAGCACCATAAAGGATCATATGGAGATTGCCAACCTGTTTTTGAAGGGCTAATGTATACTCAGTTTAATTAGTAAAGCATAAAGCACTACAAAATAAATCACACCAATCTGTTCACCTCCCACCCCCCAAAAATGAATTTACCTCTGTAACCCCGTCCAGTAGTTTCCCCAAGACCTCTTTCCGTTTCAGTTTCACCCTCTCCATGGCTTCCAGCTTCACAATGACAGCATCAATCTTAGAAACAATGCTGCCTATGGAATGTTCCATGCGATCCACTCGCCGCACCAACCTGTAACCAAAAATGCTCTTAAATGTGCCTGCTGCTATTATCACTCACAACATGCACACACATTACTTGGGGAACTCAACAGTGACACAATTTATATACTAACTACATTTACATAAAAAGAAACACAGATTTACTAGCACACACTTCAAATTGTTCACTTTTTCACACTAAGACTTATGGAGCATTACCTGGCCATTTGCTGCTGAAAAATCATTAAAAATACTTGCTAGAGAGCACCTACTCTCCAAAACAGGCAAGATATGTATTTCAAAAAGAGAGAAGGAATCAAAGTCATGGATGATCGAGAACAGATCTTCCTCTTTCTGATGATCATTCAAGTGCTATCTATTGGCATATCTTGCCTCTATGTAACCTTAAAAGTAAAGGTTGCCCTGGCTCGAAAGCCAGTTGTATCCAAATCTAGTGTTCAGTGCTCA
Source organism: Furcifer pardalis (assembly GCA_030440675.1). Lineage (NCBI taxonomy): Eukaryota > Metazoa > Chordata > Lepidosauria > Squamata > Chamaeleonidae > Furcifer > Furcifer pardalis. Next base: position 89,711,276 of record CP126892.1, read on the forward strand.
TCTGTTTACGGCAGAGGTTCCCAACCTAAGGCCCATGGGCTGGATCCGGCCCATGGTGCCATTTCATGTGGGCCCTCCCATCCCTCCAAAGGCATTTGAGAAACAAAATGGACACCCCTTTGGAGCGGCTGTGACAAAATGGCACCCCCCATTGTGTAGGCAGGGCAAAATGGCCATATGGCCCTCAAAGCTGACTGACAGAGTGTGACCCAGCCCTGGGTTGGAATGGTTGGGAACCCCTGGTTTACAGCTCAAGCGCCAGCGCTGTCTGCGTCTGCAAATATTTCTGTGGACATGTGGCAGGCATTACTAGACACCGGAGCGCATGGAACACTGTTCATCTTCCCACTGAAGTGGTACCTATTTATCTACTTGCAATTTCTTGCTTTCGAACTGCTAGGTTGGCAGGAGCTGGGACAGAGACAGGAGCTCACTCTGTCATGCAGTATCCAGGTCTCGAACTGCTGACTTGCTGACCTTCCAGTTGTCAAGTTCAACATCTTAACCACTAAGCTACCATAGTCCCTTCTATGTGATTTAAGTCACCCTATTTAGTCTAACCGAGATTACTCAAAATTAGGTTGTCTAGCTATGCCCCTGGTGCCTGATGAAGGATACAAGCGTTGACTTCTTAGCGAACAGCAATCTGCCACTGTGATTTATGCATTTGATTTACCTTGGCATAATATTAAGATTCTTAAAGTAGAAATATTTTTGGGCATTCCAGAATTAATTAATCCACATATGAAAGAATATCTTTGTTTGGCAAATACTATAGAAAGAGTAACAAATCCACTTACACCCATCAAACTTCCAGAGTTTCAAGCAGTACTTAAAAATATTAACAACGCAACACCAGCATTACTTACACTTGAAACTCTTCGTACGAAACTCCACTTGAGCTGCTGCCTCTCCTCCTGGAGCTATGTCCACTGTCATCGTCATCATCTTCTTCAGAGTCATCAAGGCTTCTTGGAAAGCTACGGCTACTCAATGGACGGTTCAGAGAATTTCTATCTAACTCTAAGTCCTCCTTGGTGGAAACAATGAAAGCAGTTAAGCTGAACACAAGCACAACATTAAAAATACATTTTAACCCAAGCCAAACACAATTTAGGCAAAGTTCCTCTTGAAAACAGAAGTATTAATTTTGGATTTAATACATCTTCTCCAGACATATCATCTGCAGACAAAAATTTATTGCATTTATACTATAAAACACCATTATGTCATTTAAAAACAAGTAAGATTGTTGATACTGAAACCTACCCTCTCTTTCTCCAAATCATCTCTCATTTGCTGATGCTCCAACTCAGTCAATTCTTGATCACCATCTTGATCATACTTTGTAAAGATGGCTTCAATTTCTGCATCAGTGTGTCCCTTTCTGGAAGGAAAAGACAGCCTCCAGTTTCTCAGCTAGCTATTTGAAATGTTTCAACAAATATAGTCAAAGGTGACATACTAATGCAAAACACACATATAAAACTAAACATGAAAGTTATAAATACAAAAACAGTTTGTGCCCATTAAATCTATGCTGGAATCATTGCTAACATAAGTAACAAAAATAAAGAGAAGGTAAAATTCATTTTATAAAAAAGAATGGGGCAAACACACTAAGAAATACATCCAAACTGAGCTGAGGAACGCAACTCCATTTGCTGAAACATTTTATGTGGTATTGTGGATGCAGTGGGCATAGAGCTGGGTAGGCTGAGGAGGATGGTGGAGGACAGAGGTGCCTGGAGGACAGTGGTCCATAGGGTCACAAAGGGTCAGAATCGACTGTGTGACTGAACAACAACAATACATATTTTAAATAAACAAGACAATACAATAAATCACATTTCTAGAGCTGTCATGATTAAGAGCCTCTGTGCAGAATACTATTATTTTGAGAGGAAATGGTTCAGACTTACCCTTTCAAGTCCTGCCGCAATTCGTCAAAATTTAATTTGCCTCCACTTTGCCGCAGACTCTCTGAAATATCATCAACTGGTGTTTTCTTCAATTTTAATTTCACCATGGCTTTAGTATATTCCTAAAAAAAGGAAGCACAATGTTTGGTATATGATCAAAAAGCAAAAGTCAAAGGCAGATTGTCTAAACTGTACCATTTTTTATTATTATTATTATTATTATTATTATTATTATTATTATTATTATTATTATTATTATTATTATTATTATTATTATTATTATTATTATTTCGATTTATATGCCGCCCTACTTGGAGAAAACCAACTCAGGGCGGCTTACATCATAAAATCGAATACACTATAACAGATCAATACAAAATCACAGCATAGTACAACATAAATGTAAACACAATATGATCAAAATACAGTCCATAATCACAATACAATTCATATCATATGGATGCCTGTGGTGCTTTAGTGGTTAAAACGCTGATCTTGACCACTGCAAGGTTGGCAGGTCAGAAGTTCAAAACCCAAGCACTGCACGACAGAGTGAGCTCCAGTCTCTGTCCTAGCTCTAGCCAACCTAGCAGTTCAAAAGCAAAAAATGGCGAGGAGATAAATAGATACCACATTGGTGGGAAAGTAACCGTGTTCCATGCACACTAGTGTATAGTCATGCATGCCACACGTACATGGAAACATCTGCAAACGCAGACAGTGTTGGCTCTTTGGCTATAAACAGAGATGAGCACTGAACCCTGGAGTTGGATATGACTGGCTTTCGAGCAAGGGTGACCTTTACCTTTACTCGATTCCGCAAATTGTGTTTGCTGTGAATGCAGTGAGCCTCTTACTTGCATGTGACAGGTTTTCCTGTTAGCTTTTAATGACCAACTTTCACACCCATACATGGTAATTTGGAATACAACAGTGTAAATGATCTTGGTCTCCGGTGACACATCCTTACAAAGTTATGAGTTTTATTGCTAAAATATAATGTACAAATCCCTTGAAATAGTGGCTAAAATCCAGTAGTAAGTGACAAGTAGATGCACTGAATCAGTCATCTCTTCTGTAAGTTCCATTGATTCAATAGGCCAACTTTAGTGGCATTTTACTAACAAATTTCAGTCCATGTGTGGACACCACATAAAAATTAGGTAAGCAAATGGTGGCATTTCCACATTAAAAACTGAGTGTTGAATTAGCCAAGAAATAATGTGATGTTAGCTGAAGCATTATAAATAACTGTAACAAATTTTTACCTTTTTTATAAGGTCTGACAGTTCCATGTCAGACTTCTGTTGTACCATATCTGACTTGACTTCAGAGTATGTATCATTTATGATGGCCAAAAACATGTTCTGTTGAAGACAAACATTTTAGGAAATAATCTTGTGGCCTTAATTGTAGTATTAAGATTATGCTTTGTATTTGCTTCTAAATGCAAATCCATGCAACATTTACTAAGTAACCTTAAAATAGTCTGCTAACTGGGCCTACAATTTTAGATGCAAAATTGCTTTTCTCTCTTCATCTCAATCAAATTTAGTGCACCTTATAAACAGGAGCAGATAATAACTAACCTCTGGGATAAAAATGACACATAGGGTTAATGCAGACAGGGTGGGGAATAGACAAACTCTCTTCCCATTCAGCTTTATCCCCTCTAGCAAGAAAAGTGTCAACCTGCTTTTGCTATTCATACCCACAACTTGTTTCAGAAGTTTGCATCTGAACTTTAAAAGTACTCTAGATAAAAATCAATTACTTGCCTGTTTTGATCTATGTTGCCTGGCTCTAAACAATGCCAATGCGTAAACCATAATCTCTGCTAAGCAATATTAATAATCCACTCACAAAATAGCAATGACCACTTATTTATCCATTTTAGAAACTGAGTGCTTTTCAAATGTCCTATCCTAGGCCTAATGTGCATATTTAATGCTTCATTCTGAGAAATAAAGGCCATATTGGTAGCTAGATATGTTGAAATCTACCTATACAGGGTATTTTGATTTTTCTTTTTTATTCTACCCTCCTTTTCAACACAAACAAAATACTCTGATGAGGCCATCCTGTTGCCAGTTAGCAAGATGGTCTTGGAAAGTACATATTTCTGATCAGGTCCAGATTTTTATTGAATTGAGAAGCCAGATATCCTTAGATTATTCCTACAAGTACCCAGACATACCATCTAAAATTGGCATTAACTATCAATTCCATATGAGAAGATGATGACAATTCCATCTCAAAGGATGATGACATACAAACAAAATGTCTAAAAATATTATTTTTACATACCAAAAGAATGAAGAACATAAAGAACACAAATGAAGTGAAATAAATCGGTCCCAAAACTCTGTTAGCTTCTTCAATCTCTGTAAAGTCAAAATCTCCCAATAGGATGCGGAACTGGGTAAAGCTTTAAAGAGGATGACACAAATTTAGCCAATGTGTTAGTAAGTGTAACAGAACTGAAATTTTCTTTCGAGACTGGCTTGATCTTTAATTTTTCAATATATTTTTTTCAGTGCAAAGCCAGTACAGTTGTACCTAGCTTAAAGAGAATAATGCGTTCCACAGGCTTGCTCTTTAGGCAAGTTTGCTCTTTAAGCGAAACACTATTGTAACTGACCAATTGTGACTTCTGGTGGTGGTGGTGGGGATTGCGAACCCCGATTTATTTGTTAAGCGAGTTTTTGATTGGTTTTATTTGTTAAATGAAGCAAACATTCAGAGAAAATTCTGCTCTTTAAGAGTGTTACTCTTTAAGCAAGGTGCTCTTTATACAAGGTTTGACTGTACCTGGATGTAACTGTATTAATAAATTCCAAATTCTGTACTGTACTTCCTATAAAAAACCCCATATGGATTGAGAGGTTTTTTAAAAAACAAACTGACAAGATCATAAAGCCACAGAAAGATGAAAGTATTAAAAATCTTAAAATGCCATGGCCAAACTAGAAAACTACACCTCATAATCCAGTGGAATTGCTCTGAAAATTTGGAGGGAGAATGTTTTGAGGCCTCTAGTCTAACACACAAACTGTAGGAAAATCCCATAGATGGGTGGGGTATAAATATAATAAAATAAATTAAGTCAGAAAAGGACTGAGCAGAAGAGGCAATGAAACAACATACATTTTACTTCACTGTAACTCCAGCTTTTCAACTGGATTCTAGAAACTCCTCAACTAGATTACAATTGTTTGTAATGTACTAGTCTTGCATTATGCTTACATTTCCTCAAAGAAATTCTGGAATTTTGAAACACTAAAGTGGCTGACAAAAATTAATTAACATTTATAGAATTTTAATAATAAATCTGACATCTTTGTCTGACAATGACTGATGGTCTTTCAATATTTTCTTGTACTTACATACTGTCTTGGAAAGTACTGAAGTCATCAACTTGTGTACCAAACACGAGATAGGCTAACTGCGCATAGGCTAAGAAAATGATGAAAAACATAATGGCAAAGCCGAGAACATCTTTGGCACACCGTGACATCGTGGTAGATAACTGGCTCATCGTTCTATTGAAGCTGATAAATTTAAAGAGCTGATAAAGAAGATTGCAAACATGTAAATAGTTAGATAGTTCAATGGGAGAGGACAACAGTAGCTGAAAAAATTATACTGCTCATTACTGTGAATTATAAAGGCTCTATCAAGAGGCAAAACATTAAAGAATTCAATGGACTGGTTCTGATGTAACAACAAGCCATGGTTTGTGCTAACATAGTTCAAACTCTTGAGCCATCAGAAATTTTAATATGTTTCATTAGTATTTAATGGCAAACCAACATGGATAATGGACTTATACATCTACCTTTAGAAACAGCTTTTCCTAATCTGCAAAAGCTCTTAAAATATGAAGAGCTTGAAAAGCAGCTTCACATACTGAACAAGATGGCATATTGTGACAAAATAAAGCAAAAAGCCTGCAGCTGAATATGTGACTGGATATCAAAAAATGTGACCTTACTGTGGCATGTTCTGTTTCTTGCTATGGTTCATAATGCAGGATATATTACATATTTAAAAGAATAAACATGGTCATAGAATATACATTGATATTTATAAATCACAAATAATAGCTTCATAGAAAATGGATATAGCCACTAAATGCTCCCATTTGTCTAAAACAATCATCATAAAGTTTTAATTACCTTCATCCAGACAAAAAACATTGTGACAGCTGCAATGTAGTTGAACTGTGTTTGCCAGTATGCTAAAGGGTCAAAATTCAGAAATGCATTTTGATCTTCCAGCAGTTCCTTCAGTAATCTATCCACAGTAGATGTTCGATATATATTAATTCCTATAGCTGCCACTGATAGCTGAAAATAGAAAAATAACAGATGAATAATATGAAACATGCCTCACAGCACGTTTTACATCTTCCTTGCATAAGAATATTAAATTTTGACTACATACACTTAATTTCTGCTTTTCTACAAACCTGATATGTGGTATATTCAGGGAAAGCACAAAATACATCTTCATCTGTGTAAGGATTGGAAAACTCTGACTAACAGATATCAAGAAGGAGTTCAAAAGCACTTTCAATACACTTCTTATTCTACTTTAATTTATATGTGATTAGCATAACAATAAATGAAATGCTCTGCCATAGCATAGGTAAAGGTCAAGGTCACCCTTGCTCAAAAGCCAGTCATATCTGACTCTAGGGTTCAGTGCTCATCTGTTTACAGCCAAATTGCTAGCATTATCTGGGTCTCCAGATGTTTCCATGGTCATGTGGTAGGCATGACTAGATGCCAGAGCACATGGAATGCTGTTACCTTTCCTGCTGAAGCAGCACCTATTTATCTACTTGCAGTTTCTTGCTTTCAAACTGCTAGGTTGGCAGGAGCTGGGACAGACAGAAGGTCACTCTATTGTGTAGCACTCAGATATTGAATTGGTGACCTGGCAACCTTCCAATCATCAAGTTCAGTGTCTTAACCCGAGCCACACATCATTACTATTCTGAACTAATTAAACATGCAGAGATTTGGCTTGTTACATTTCTTGATTCTGCTGGCTTTAAATTTTACTTGTTCAGTTATCAGTAAATTACTGTTTAATAAGCTTTTGTCTGACCAGGTCTAGCCAGGTTATCCTACTATGGTAACATAGTAGACCATACTGCCAGTGACTCATTGCTAAGTGTCAGGTAGCAGTTAACTAACCTGACAACCCTGAGGACTATCAGCTTGGGTGCTGAAGTCCACAGAGAAGGGTGATGGTCCCCAAGTGGATAAAATCCCACTTGAATCCATCTTGATAGAGGGCAGCAGCTTCATCAATACTGGCCTGGGGCCGATGAGGACTTTGTGTGCCATAAGGCTCAGGTCCAGAAGGGGCTCCCAGAAGGGACTTGCGGAACTGGATCAGTGGTACGGGTGTCATGCTGCAATGTGGAAGGCAGATGAAAGACCACTGCATTATATTCTCAGGACAGTCTTCATGGCTGATCACCATGAGGATCACCAGTAGAGTATTTGGATTCAGATACAGCAGAACAAGAAGCAGCTTGTGTTCTTGCTTAAATATATTATTGACAAAGGTTTTTTTCCATGTCCTTCTTTCACGACTGTTAAAAAAGGATCCTGAACTATTCGGATCAATGCAGGGTCCTTCTCTCTTTCTTTCCTTCCATTCCTTCTATGTGTAAAGTGACACAGCAGGATGCAGGGTTGGTACATTTCTTGTAGCACTGTGCACCCCATCTTTCTATAGCACTCTGAACTTTGAGGAACACAGAAGAGTCTTCTCTAAAGATAAATTATATATTCTGAAACACTCCCTTCTCTAGCTACAATGAGGTGGAAAATGGGTTTCATGGAACCCCCACAAAAAGGGAACATTTTGGTAACTGCTGCAATCCTTTCTTAAGCCACTAGCACTTTAGCTTTATTGCAGTAAAGATAACTTGTTACAAAGTTACCAATAGCTGTAACACATTAGCTCTAAGCTTTGTGCTCTACTACAGCCATTTGGCTATAGAAGGGGGTCCCAACCTTTTTATGCTGCGGTCCTGACCACGTCCCCAGTCAGCTGAGCTGGCCGGACCACGACCCCAGAAGTGGGTGAATTTACGGCTGTCATAAAGGTGTTCACTTCCGCATTTACAACAGTCATGGAAGCATTTACGTATGCGTGGGCGTGTTTTACAGCTGAAATAAACGCATCCGCTTCCACTTCTGGGTGCGGTGGTGGCCACATGAACTGGTGCTGGAGGCCAGGTCTAGCCCATAGGCCACAGGATGAGAAACCCTTGGCTGTAGTAATAGAGGGCAAAAGGAGAAGGGGGCGGCAGAGGATGAGATGGCTAGATGGCATCGTTAAGCAGTGGGCGTAGATCTGGGCAGGCTCTGGAGGATGATGGATGACAGAGGAGCCTGGCATGCAGTGGTTCATGGGTTGCAAGGGGTCAGGCTCAACTGTGTGACTGAAGTTCTGAACAACAACAAAAATAGCCATTTGGCAGCATAGTCCATTGGTCTGCCAGAAATGGAATAAAGTTACAGGTACAGAAATCTTCTATTTCCAACAGAATGCAGTTTCAGAAGTGGCACTACTGAACCTGTTTCCCCATTTCTTTGGAATTTACTGAAGATTTTCTTGCAAAGGTCCATAAATACATTTTACAACATAAGAGTACTGAAAACTTTTTTTACTCATCACTTACCACAATAATGAGAACATCAAGGCAATTCCAGAGACTCCTGAAATAGAATAGTCTATGGATGTGAATTTCCAGTATTTCTTCTACCACGTAATAAATGATAAAGAGGCAATAAACAATTTCACAGGCCGCTAGGAAGAAGTCAAAAGTTGAAATATAATGGATCAACTTCACTGGGTGGAATTGCCAAGATGTAAGGAGGCCTCCTGTTGGTGGGAATTCCACCAATAATCTGTATTTAAAAATAAAAGAATGTGTGATTTGTCTTATTGACATTAATTTTTGTTTTATTGTTCAATTGTTTTTATTGCAGTGAGCCATTCCCAAAAGCTTATCTTTAACGGAAGGATGCTTAATGTACAGTTTACAGTCTAAAAAACATCTACAGGAGTCCTAATGTTTCTGTAGGCAGCTATATGCAAACACTCCTCAAATGGATGTCTCTATACTGCCACAGACATTACACATACTTCTCTGTCTATAATTAAAGGTACAAGAATTTCAGACTGCATGCCTCAATAGATCTACAAATGTCAACATCAAATATTTTTAAGCATATCAGTATACAGTATGGTACACTTCCCCCCAATGTGTGTGTGTTTTAATGTGTGGGTATTGTAAGCCACCCAGAGTGGGAAAATATCCCAGATGGGCAGGGTATAAATGTAATAAATAAATATCAGAGAATAAACAAAGCAAAACAACACAAACTAACACGCTACTATTTTAAAAACTCAACTATTTTTAAAATACAATTGTTTTGTTTAAACATGAAAATATACATAAATAGTTTGGTTTAATTCCTGCTAAACAGGCACAGAAATGTACTATAAATATTCTATATTTGTATAGGGCAGTGATGGCAAAACTTGGCACTCCAGCTGTTCTTAAACTTCAATTCCCAGAAGCCCTGATCAGCAGGAGTGCTGACTTGGGTTTCTGGTAATTGAAGTCCAAGAACACATGGAGTGCCAAGGTCCACCATCATGGGTATAAGGAATACAGAAAACTGTTAACTTCCAAAACTTCCAGACTCACCTGATAATACAGAAAAGGTTGATGTTTGCATTATATACTGAAAAATCAATAAATGTTGCCCTCGTGCCCCTGTCAAGCCACATGTTGTTTTTAAGGACAGCAATTAATGCAGCTGACTCTTCTCTGCTTCTGGCAAGATCTTGGTAATAGCCTGCTCCGCTGTATGTTGCAAGTAATCCCCAATGACTGCTCCCATTTAGGTCTCTCTCACTGGTGTAAGTCCAACTAAATGCAACATGGGAGAAAGGAAACAGCAGATATGATAGTCATAATTCTTACTCAGAGCTTGATTCCACTGAAAGCAAAAAATTATGAAACAGTTTAATATTTTTCCCCTTAGCGCCTTATGAGCTATTAAAAAAACAAGCAACAAATTTTGTTAGTAGAAATAAATTAGCAGTTTAAAGATGTCAAATCTAATACAGCGCTCCAATAAACACAGCACAAACTAATTTTTCATCTGACGGTTCTTAGGTTTCTATATACAGACTCACTGACTAAATGCAGGGTGTCCCAAAAGTTACCACATATGGAAAATGGGAAATTGTAGCTAGATGTAGCCTAATGTACAAAAATGTTAATTGCAAAAATTTACAAAATATTTGTTACATGTTGGTCACCTCCTTCTTCCCACACACGTGAAGTCTTACCACATGGTGAACACATTCCAAGATATCTGTTGTTATGCAATTCTTCCTATGTATGGCAACTTTTGGGACACCCTGTATATTTTAAAGTTACAAGAATTGCACTAATTGTACATATCTGAGAATAATACATACGCAGTTCCATTGCTGAGACCAAATGGAGCAGTGTCTTCATTAGCCACAGAGTAAAAATTGTAACAGTCTTTGATTTCCTCTTTCAAATCTTCAGGAATTGAACACGAGCCATTTTTCACTTTCAGCTGCCTCATACGAGGCACCCCCAAAAGCAGGTTCTCATGGTATATGAAGCTTCTGTTTTCTGACACTGTTTTATTATTGTACCATGTTTCCCAGTATAGTCCATCTAGCAATGGGCCTTCAGTAAACTGAAACAGAAAGCAATTTAGAGGAAATATACAACTGCTACAATTCTGCAAATCTTAAAGACGGGTATTAATTTACTCTTAATAAAATTAAACCTCTTAGTCCTATATAGAATAGCCTCACTAAAAGCAATTGGTCTTCAGTTGTGACTAAGCTTCATTTATTCAAATGGGTTTGCTCTAGGTGGATTTAGCAGATAAATGGTTCATATACAATGATAGAATTTTTTTTCCTGCTAATAATACAGCAAATTTCAGTAATATTAAACAGTTTTGAATATCAAAGTGTTCACTTATTTTATTTTACCCAAGCTGTATAAAATCAGCATTATATTAAAAGCATTCACTACACAATCATCTTTGCATCTACTCTAAAAACGCCCTATTTTTCAGGAGGACTTATTCCCAAATACAGTAATACCTCAGATAACGTTTACCTCGGATAATGCTAAAAACGCATAACGTTAAGTAATCTGGGGAGGAGAATTGGATCGAATAACATTAAGGTCCTATGGGATGGATTGGATAACAACCGCTAAAGCCTGTGCGGTTACAATGTATCTCTATGGAGCCATCCCATAGGATTCTAACATGAATCGGATAACACTAAAAATCAGATAACACCAAGACTTGTGGAACTAAGTCTTAGCGTTATCCGAGGTATTACTGTAAGTGTATTTTGGATTACAGAGATAAGGGCTGTTTCCAGACTATCAGAGAAAAGGAGCTTCTGTGAAGTAAAAAACAGTTAATCACATGTATTACCAGACCATCAATTTGACACAAAAGATGAACAGAGCAACATACAGATAGATAGCTAATAGCAATTTTAAAATTGGATTAAAATCTATACTAAACCTGAATAATGTTCATACTAAGACTGATTTAGAACTATTTCTGATAATACACAATTCCCATATCCTTGAATTTCTAATAGGCCAGGGATAACATTCTAAACAATACCTTCCAGAAGTCTTCCATTGTGGACAATGTTCTGAAGCTGGTCTTCTCTGGTTTTGAAGTTGGTGCATCTAGAAAGAGCTGTGACATTACCCTTGTATAGTAGTATGTGTTAGAACTCACCAGTCCATAAGACACTGTAAAACATGAATTTGAGAAAGGAAAAAGCATTTCAAATATTTTTTTTATTCAGAAAAAATGCAAGACATCCATGCATTATTCAATATTTGTATGCGTGATAATACAAGAAGGGAAGTGCCCCCCCCCATGTATTTTATCTTCCCAGTTTCTGGATTCATACCATTAGTACTTAGTCGAAGCACAATTCTTCTGTGCTTTAAAACATTCCATCAATCACTTCCTTGTCTCACTAGTACTATTAAAGGTAAGTAGCAGCAGCTAAAACTGAGGCCTCCTAGTATCTTTCAGTTCATTCATTCATTTATATCCCATCACAATTAGTGCTGGACTACAGTTCCCAGAATTCTTTGGCATTGGTAATGCTAGCTAGAGTTTGTAAGGATTATAAGAATTGTAACAACAACAACAAAAAAGATCAGAAAGCACCAGCTTGCCTGTATTTGATCTCCAGATGCTGATGCCACAAATGGTGCAAAGATCAGAACAAGAAATATTTGTAAAATAACAATTTGATGTAGTCATGTTAATATAATGACTCATCTATTTCCAAGATATTTAGTGTACAAAAAGTAACCAGGAAAGCAACTCCAAAGAACAAGATTTCAGTGAAGTATTTCATGTAAGCCCATATGCAGTTAATCATTTGAGGAAACTGTTAATGTTTATATCATTTTGTTGGAGATGGGACTCTAAGCCAATAGTTATGCTCCAACAGGGAAGAGAGTAAAAACCCTGCCAGTAATGTCCACATGTACACATCCTGCCAGTTTTCTCTAGTGAAAACAGCTCAACAAACATGACAAGGGGTTTCTAAAATATTTTCAAAATTGGGTTTGGATCCTATTAAACTAAGTTTGCTTTCCATGGAAATGTTAAATTTAAAGTCTGTAAATATGTGATTTCTTTCCCAAAATGTGTAAATGACATACAGTCACAATGAATCAGAGGCTGAATAACTAATACATTTCACTATAACTTGTGTCAGCCCAACTTTAAACAACCTAAAACATGATGGCTTTTTCCTTCTTAAAGTACTGTACTGCCGGAGGACTCAAGTTTGGGCAATTTCAAAGAGAAGAAAGAGGCACATTTTGGCAGTCCATGGTTGGATTTTTTAAAGACACGAAAGAAGAAAACCAGATCAGGCAGATGATTGCTAATTCACTTGTTAAAAGGGGCAAGCTTTCTGGGCAGACCGAGAAGGTTGGTTTCTGTCACCCAGTGCTTATCCCCAACTGCCAGTTCATATGTTAGCTGGTGGTCATCTGATACCTAAATCCATTGCCTAAAGCTGCACCAAGATACTTCAACTGTAACCAATAAAGTCAAAGTCATTTTCTTTCTATTATGTGTGAGTTTTCATGTTGTCCTTACTCTTCATGCTCCACCTTCCTTTACAACGAAGACCACACCATACTAAGCCTACTTTCAATTACCTATTAAAGATAAGATTTACCATATTTGCTGCTGTATAAGACTCACTTTCCCCCCTTAAAATACATTGGAAAAATTGAGTGCATCTTGTACTGCATATAGTGGCCTGTAGTGGGCTATTTTGGTAATAACAGAGTGTGTCTTACACTCCAATGTGTCTTATACATTGGCAAATATGGTACTTACTACCACATTAAGGTATCAACAAAAAGAGTACTTACATACAGAGAGGACAAGAAGAAACATCAGGTATATGACTAGTTCTCGTAAAACACTTTTCAGGTACTTCTCTCTTGTTGTAGTGTCTTCCATTAGCCTTGTCCCCCACAAACCTTGAAAAGGAAGCATTAACATTCAACTGAAAATCTGTGTTGACATGCCTATATCATGCCCTCCTTATTTATTTCACACAGCTTCCTGTGTTCAATATACAGTAATACCTCAGATAACGTTTACCTCAGATAACGCTAAAATCGCATAACATTAAGTAATCTGGGGAGGAGAATTGGATCAAATAACGTTAAGGTCCTATGGGATGTATCGGATAACAACCGCTAAAACCTGTGCGGTTACAATGTATCTCTATGGAGCTTTAACATTATCCGATACATCCCATAGGATTTTAACATGCATCGGATAACACTAAAAATCGGATAACACCAAGACTTGTGGAACAAAGTCTTAGCGTTATCAGAGGTATTACTGTATGTCACATTTCAGAAGGCAATCTTTCAGGCAGCAGGATCCTGTCTTCTCATAATCTACAAAGCAATGTCTATACCAATGCTCTTGTGTTAATAACTCATGCATAAATATAAAAAAGGAGCAAGACAAAAATAGATTTAACTGTTTACAAAAGCTCATCACAGTAAATGAGATAAAGCAGGGTTTTGTCCACCTACAGCCTGCAGGCTGGACTAGGCCCATGGTGACATTTCATGTGGCCTGCTGCCCTCACTCCCACTGCCACTGCTGCCACAAGCGGCAAAAACAGCCGTAAACATCCACATGGCTGTCATAAACATTTACAACAGCCTGAGATGCGTTTTACAGCAGTGTTTATGGTGAGGGGGAACCACCAGTCTGGTCTGCTCAACTGTCTGAGGGATTGTGACCTAGCCCGTGGCTTTAAAAGGTTGAGTGCCCCTGAGATAAGAGTCTAATATGTCACGCAACTAATTGTTTTCATGGCTACTAAACTTTAACACAATTACACTGTTGAAACTAGTAGCTACATTGTTATTTTGGACTGGATCAAACCAACAAATCTTGGTTGACAAGGAAACAGAAAGTTTTGTTCTCTAAGGGAGCCTACGTCTGCAAACTTTGGCTTTAAAAAAACACTGCTGTATTCTAAAATGGCTCTAACAAAAATCTTAAGAGACATTCTGCAAACCATACTGGATGTGGTTTTGAACTGCATGTACACTTATCTACAATATCTGCAAATTTGGGCATCCATCTGCACATGCCACTTGCAATTCTGTAAGGCTGACAGGGCAGCAATTCGAGACCTGAGTGCTGCACGACAGAGTGAGCTCACATCATCTGTCCCAACTCCTGCCAACGTAGCAGTTTGAAAGCAAGAAATTGCAAGTAGATAAAGAGGTGCCACTTTTGTGGGAATGGTAACAGCATTCCGTACACTCTGATGTTGTCATTCCTGCCACATGACCATGGAGACGTCTGCAGATGGAGAGAGTGCTGGCTCTTGGGCTATAAATGAAGATGAGTACCACCCCCTAGAGTTGGAGAGGAAGGGGTCAGCAAACTTGGCTCTCCAGGTGTTCTTGGACTTCAATTCCCAGAAGCCCAAGTCAGCACTCCTGCTAGTCAGGGCTTCTGGGAATTGAAGTCCAAACTCACTTGGAGAGCCAAGTTTGCTGACCCTTGACCTAGGTGTTCAGAGTAAAGGAAAAGGTTGCCCTTGCTCAAAAGCCAGTCATATCTGACTCTAAGGATCGGTGCCCTTCTCCATTTACAGCCAAAGAGCCACTGCCGTTTGCAGATGTTCCTAATAGCCAGTGCAGTTTATGTCTGTAGACCATTCCATGGTCATGTGGCAGGCATGACTAGACGGAACACTATTACCTTGCCCACTAAAGTGGCACCAATTTATCTATTTGCAACGTCTTGCTTTTGAACTGCTCTGCTGGCAGGAGGCATACAAGTACAAAACATACAGATCTATAAATATACAGGTATAGGGTACATTTAGGCGTTCAAAAATCTGAATCTGGCTTTCTTGTGGCTAAAAGGAGGCATGGGAATCACCTCGCAGGCGCTGGGCCAGCCCTTGAGTCCAAGCGACGCGGTGAGGAGGCGGCGGCACCGCGGCCTCCCCGCCGGCCTCTTCCTCCGGCAGGAAAGGCGAGGGCCGCGCATCATCGCCCCTTCCTCCGCTCCCGGGATAGGGATGGCCTTCTTCTTCTCCCCCTCCGTCCTCCTCGGCCACCCCGGCCGCCTCCTCCTCCTCCGTTTCCCCCTCCTCCCCCTTCCTCCCGACCCTCCGCCTGCCCCTCCGCTGCCTCCCGCTCTCGGCGCCGTCCCGGGCCCCGGAGGAGGGCAGGGCGGGCGAGGCAGCCCCGCGCCGGCCCCGCTCCACGTCCATTTGCAGCACCGGCCCCGCCGCGACCGTCGCCGCCCTGGCCGCGTCGTCCTCCTCAGCCTCGAAGCCCGGGTTGTCCCGGCTCCAGGCCTGCCTCGAGCAGGAGGAGAGGGGCGGTGAGGGCGAGCCCGAGGAGGCACTCCGCGGGTCTCGGAGCCGCCCCAGCTCCAGCTGTTCGAGGCCGCCGCCCCCGGTGCCCGCCATGGCCGCCCCCGGCTACGGCTCCGAAATCAATGTCCCCCCCGCTTCGGCCGAGCCGAGTAACGGGGCGGGCAGGGAGGGCCGTCCGTCGTCGCCCTCTTCTTTCCCCATCATCCCCGCCCACAGCGCCTCAGCCGCCAGGCCGGAGCGCCGCCGGGCTGAGGGGAATTTTCCTTGGCGCCTTTTCGGAGGGATGGATGGTTGCCCTGGGGTTGGAGGAAGGCTCCCTCCGTTGCCAAGCTGTGGCCTCTCCTGTTTTGGAGTTCTGAGCGCCATATCCCGCTCCTTCGGCGGGTTTACCGCCTCTCTTTGAAGCACCACTGCCTGAATACCAATGCCAAAGTTAACACAGTACAAGGGACAACACCATCAGGAAACTCACAGACTATAAATGGGGAACTCTTTGCAGTACCTCTGTTTCTGGTGTACATAATAAGCCATGCCTGGAAATTTCACTCCTATGTCCGAAGAAGTGCACTTGATCCACGAAAGCTCACAGTAAAAATATAGCAGCCAGTTAGTCTTTAAAGTGCGGCAGTATTGTTGGTTTTGGTTTTCTGAAGAACCACAGACTAACATGGCTACTGTTCCAATAATCACCACCACCACCTATAAATGGGGAACTCAATCATCCATGCTGCGTACATCAGCTTTGGTGCTGAGACGGTCTCTGCAGCAGAGGATCCTGCCCATTTGGGATATTCTGCCACTCTGGTCATCGTACAACAGATTAATCCCCACCCCCACCCCACCCATCAACACAAAATAATAATAATTTCATGTCAGAAATTATTCTGGGTTGAAAGGATTTTTGCAGAAGAAACTTCGCTCAGGGGTATCAAAAGTGCTACAGTGTTTTTGTTTTTGCATATACCTGAAACACAGACTAACACGGCTACCATTCAAAATAATTCCAGTCAGAGAATGCCCAAATGTGGTTCCTTTCATGCCCCCAAGATGTGGGACAGAGTCAGAGATGGGTGCTCAAGCCATCATGCAGTACCAGGGTCTCGAACTGCCAACTTGGCAGCCTTCCAACTAACAAGGCGAGCTTGTGAAGAGCTCTGTGGAACTCAAGAGACAGCTTGTTTTTTTTAAGGCTACTGGTCTAGTAAAAGCACCACCAAATAGCCAATGTAGTGTAATGCTTGGGAGGGCAGATGCAGAATCTAAATTAAATTAAGTTTAAACTCAAATAAAATTATAAATAATGACAAAAAAACAATAACAAACCACCAAAACAGCACATATTGGTGATTTTGTTGTTCAGTTGCATAGTCGAGTCTGACCCTTTGTGCCCCCGTGGACCATGGATTATATTGGTGAGGAATAGGATGATTTTTCCTAATCCACTTTTCATTTTTCTACTCAGTGGTCTTTTTGGGGCCTCATGGGTAAATAGAATCAGGCTAGGGAGACCATGAGATGTTTTTAAGGTAAAAGTCTCCCTTGCTGAACAGTGTTCATCTCTCTTTACAGCCAAAGAGCCAGTCTTGTCTGTAGACATTTCTGTGATCATGTGACAGGCATGACTAGATGCCGAAGCACATGGAACACAATGTGGAGACCTCTGCTTCTCCATGTTTTCACATTCATAATTTGAAAGACCATATCATTGAGCATGAGTCTGTGCATCAGCAACTTACATCGTTAGAGTGAAAAGGAGAAGATATTATAGACTCGTAAGTTTATCTGTTTAACAAACACGGTATATTGTGTCTTAATTAATTGAAATCAAATGCATTATTGAATACAATCAATGACAAATATCCATATGAAACCACACTGCCTATATTCTTAGCTCAAAGAAGAGGATTGATTTATGCCCAAGGTTTAACCTTAATAATCCTTTATTTGAAAATAAGATTTTTCAGTAATAATGCAAGGCTGTTTCAAAATGCTCTACTGATATTAATGATTTCAGAGACATAGCCTTTCTATTCAATTTCCACACTTGAGTCTTCAGCATCTATGTCCATATTGATGAGATCATCCTGTGGGAAGTCATTGGATAATTCATTCGGTCGATAGCCATCTAAGAATTCATCTGTGATCTGTTTGGGAAATAAAGTTGCAGCAGATGAGTTTTGAAGACTTGATGGAAATGAGAAACATAAGAAGTCGGTTTCCTGCAGGAGTTCTAAAAAGGTAGTTCCAAGTTTGTAAAAGTAGCAGGTGAGAGTGTTGGGTTGCTCTGTCAATGCATTATCTGGTTAAAAGGAAGACTGCAGCCACAGTTACTCAGCTAATTTGCTCATTAGCTCATTGCTATCTCGCTTTCTCTGTTCTGCTTGATGGAAGGTTTGTTTCGTTTGCTTACTATCTTGCAAACTGTACTAGACTGATATTTCCATGGTTGATGAGGACTGGTAAGAAGACAAGATTATTTAATTTAGTAAGAACACTCTCTCCCTCTTTTAATCTCTTTTAATCTGTAGGGGTTGGAGCAATTTTTGGTGTCAGTTTTAACGGGGTTTTTATAGGTTTTTTAAATGTGATTGGTTTTATTTTCTGTGAGTCGCCCAGAGTCTTCGGAGTTGGGTGGCAATATAAGTCAGAAAAATAAATAAATAAAATTATTCTGCTTTACCTTGAAACAACACTGTGTCTATCTGCTATTACTGTGTATGACTTGGAAAGGTTTTTGGACTGTTTTTTTTGCTACAAGTAAAACAGTTTTTACAATACAGTGCATCTGTCTGTTTGCTGTGTACATTATACTCTCAGACTTCTGCTGACACACCCTTGCAACACAAAGGTTTACTCTATATCTCAATAATGGGGTATTAATAGGTATAAATATTTGCTTTTTAATCTCCAACTCACCTCTGGCTCATTTTCTGCATACCTTTCATCAACAATCTGATTGTTCTGGGGGCGGGGGGGGGGGAAGAATCCCAAAATAAACATCAACATCAAAAAGGACGACTATATTAAAGTAAAGTGAAAACCTCAAATGATACATATAACTGAATGTGACAACATTTTAACTCTCAGAGTCAAATGTGTCAACAGCACTTGTATCTGAATCTCTGAAAGCAAAGCTAAGTATTAGTGTGTAGGTGTCTCTGTACGAGAGAAAGCAAAGTGAAAGTGTTGAATGATTCATTGTTACACTTGACCCATTGAGTAGATTGTGAATGGTAAGCCAACACTTAAGTACATCCCATTCGTTTATCTGATTTAATGGGACTTTACCAAATGAATTCAGTCTAGTGTTATTATTTCTAGGCTGAGAATTTAAATTTAGTGCCAGATGAGGGCAGCTTCCCTATGAAACTATATAGCTATGAATGCTTTCAAAAACGTCAGGGAAATAACCTTTCCCCCTGTACTCTCCAATCCCACGTGTAAAAATCAGACACTCCTTTGCAATTCTGACTTGTTTTCAAGATTTGATGAATGTAGCCAAGAACTTGTTTGAACAAGCCATCATAGCTCAAAGATTCTAGGATCTACAGTCCAGAAAAAGGATTGTTTTCAAGTTCACTCTGGTGAGAATTCTAGAAATGCTTCTGTTCTTTTGTATGTGGAAAATTGCCACGACTCTTCACAATGGCAGGTAATTTCAGAATAGCAGGAACATGGTTAAAATTGTAATTTGACTCGAAATGATAGGAACCTCTTGTTGCTTTCTGTTCAATGTTTGCTTTGTGCAGTAGAGAAGAACCCCCAGTTTTCTTCAGTTGTGGAGAATGTATAAATCTCTTCCTCCACTATTAAGCTTGGTCATGATCTTAGCATAAATTCAGAATACATGCCATCCTTCTGAGAGGGCAGGAATGAGGACATAGAAGAAATGCTGAGATTTACAAAAGCAGCAAATAAGAAGAAGGTCAAGATTTGGATCAATCTATCCTTCGTGCATCTGTTCATCCTTCTTTCAAAACTAATTTAATGGCCACCTGGTGGCAGCAAAATCCACAGCTGAATTTACTTTTGTTTATGCAGAATCTATGGTTCCCAAGTTTCACAAAATATGCCAAAATTCTAACATGAGATATTCAGTGACAGGGAACTTTATGTAGCAGCATATCTGCTCCTAGATATACTGCTTCTCTACTAACAAGCATAACTCTCAGTATTCTGACATGCAGGTAAGAGGTTGATCCACATCTTTGAGATTGAAAGGGAAACATTTTTTAGAGGTAATCTGAATAATCTATTGTTGCTGATGGCTATGGGAAGCTGTATTGTTGTGCTTGCTTGTCTGTCATTCTGCCTGAGCAGGCCCTTCTCCCTTTGACCCCTGAATTTGGTGTATATAAACCATGCCTGTAAGTTTCACTCCTTGTCTGAAGAAGTGGACTTGATCCACAATATATAACAATAAAAATATAGCAGTTAGTCTTTAAAGTGCTACAGTGGTTTTTATTTTTTATTTTCGGATATTGCAGTATTCTTTATCCTAAAGGTAGGGGCTACGGTGACTCAGTGGTTATG
Organism: Furcifer pardalis; assembly: GCA_030440675.1. NCBI lineage: Eukaryota > Metazoa > Chordata > Lepidosauria > Squamata > Chamaeleonidae > Furcifer > Furcifer pardalis. Next base: position 89,731,756 of record CP126892.1, read on the forward strand.
AAGCTTGCCTTGTTAGCTGTAAGGCCAACATGTCGGCAGTTTGAGACCCGGGTACTGCCTGATGGTTTGAACATCCACCTCTGTCCCAGCTACTGCCAATCTAGCAGTTCAAAAGCAAGAAATTGCAAATAGATAAATAGGGACCATTTTGGTGGGAAAAGATCTTGGGGACATGAAAGGAGCCTCATTTGGGCATCCCCTGGGCGGAGTTTCTCCAGCAAAAATCCTTTCAAACCAGAATAATTTCTGAAACCAAATTATTATTATTATCCTAGAAGTGAGCAGCTTGTGTACTGCAACTCCAGTCTGGATGTTGCTGAACTGCAATTCCCATCATGCTTCACCATTGGCTTTGGTGGTAAAAGCTGATGGGTATTGCAGTCCAACAGCATTTGTATGGTACAAGTTGACCACTGCTACTCTCAGCCATACAAGAAGAATCCATGTCACGTCCCAACACTGTTTGCTATGCTGAAAAAGTAACATTCCCTGGTTTTTAATGTTCTGCTGTTCAACATGGTAACATATAAAGTTATAGGGAGTTATAATGTGGGACTGCAGTGGCTTAGTGGTTATGACACTGAACTTGATGACTTGAATGTTGGCAGGTCAGCAATTCGGGACCTAAGTACAGTACTGCATGATGGACTGAGCTCCCATCTCAGTTCCATCTCCTGCCAACCTAGCAGTTTGAAAGCAAGAAATTGCAAGTAGATAAATAGGGACCACTTTAGTGGGAAGGTAAATAGCATTCTGTGCTAGTCATGCCTGCCACATGTCCATGGAAACATCTGCAGATGCAGACAGCACTGGCTCTTCAGCTATAAGTAGAGATGAGCACTGAAACCTAGAGTCGGATATAACTAGCTTTCAATTAAGGGTGATCTTTACCTTTAACTAGAGAGGCAGTATATCATATTGCCCAGAACATAGACATCTTGTCTGATTTGAGGGTCTAAGTATGGTCAGGGCTGGCTAGTTTTTGAAAAGAAGATCATCAGGTAAGTCAACAAACCAGTACTCTAACTCAGTATAAAACAGCTTGCGATGTTATTCTCCCCCAAATGCTATGAACACAATTTTTACTGGCTTTAATAATAATTGTGCATTGTCAAGATAATTCAGAGTTATGGCGACCCTGACTCTGGCCAGGTTACCCTGCTATGGTAGTAGAGTAGACGATACTGCCAGCAACTCAATGCTGAGTGTCTGGGAGTGGTTAACTAACCTGACAACCCTGAGGACTAACAGCTTGGCAAGCTTCTTAACCACTGGGTCACCGCAGCCCCTAAGATGAATAGTGTTACATCTATTACTAAGCCTGTGATGTAGCACTAGTGGCTTATTTAGCTGAAGGACCTGCCAGGATTGTTCTTCTGATCTTACACACTGTGGCACAGAACCTGGCAGTATTGTGGGTGAAGGTGAATTATCCAACAAGCTTACAGGGTTTGGACACATTTAAACAAATGCATTCATTACTCGTTTACTCAACCTTTGTATATATAAACATAGTGAAGGGTATCTTTTTTACCTCAACTTCCACAGCACGAGGGTTCATCTGAGAAGAACGGGAGTCCTGAAACCAAAGAGTCAATTAAAAAAAAAAATCAAGTGTCATCATTGCTTCACAAAGTCCAGCCCATGTCATGAGAGATGGTAACAGGCCAAAGTAAGGGATTGCTAGGAAAATAAGGGGAAAGTATGGTGTGGCCTTGCTCCACAGGACTGCTACGGCAGCCATGAAAGCCATCCTGAGTCACCCTGAAATGATCTAGTCAAAAGGGCTCTGGTGAAGTTGTCACAAGCCCAGCAAGGTAGAAATAGATCTATCACTACAGAATTCCAAATGATATACAAATGGACAGCTCAAATGGAAAATGACCACAGCAGTGTTAAAGCTGCTAGAGTGACTAGAAGGGATAAAATCAGGAATGAGATTATAAGGGAAAGAATTGGAATAAAACCAATCTTAGACTACATGTAGAGACAACAAATAAAGTGGTTTGTCCATTTGGAACCCAACACTGTGTTACAGTCTAAACCAGAGGTTCCCTCCCTAATGCCCATGGGCTGGGTCCGGCCAGTTGCACCATTTCATGTCCCCCCCCGAACTCCAAGGGCATTTGAGAAACAAAATGGCTGCCCATTTGAAGCTGTTGGGACAAAATGGTCACTCCCATCGTGCAGGTAGGGCAAAATGGCCGTCCGGCCCTTGAAGCTTACTCAGATAACATGACCCAGCCCCTGGCTTGAAAAGGTTGGAAACCCCTGATCTAAACACTGGCTCCTCTTATAAAGATGGTTGCTGAAATATATGTGGCAGAGTTTACCTCCTTGTAGGGAAAACATTTCCTGAACATTTGTTTTTACCCTGAGTATTCAACACCGACCCAAATCCTGTTTTTGTAACTGTATGTGTATTAAGTTGATGATGTAATCAGTTTGCACTACTGAAACATATTTTAAATTAATTAAATGTTTCCTGTCCTCCCATTTCATGTTCCAATGATCCTTAGGGGTATATTTTACTCTAGGGAAAGTTTTGGAGACTTGGGACTGGGAAGGGAGCCTTTAATTCACCAAAAATCACTACAACTTCACAGCCAGCAGGATCTGGATGACTAGCAGTGGTCTAACATAAATTTCTCACCCTTCCTCCTTGTCATTCCCAAGGGCTTCCCCAAAACAAACTGAACCCCTAGGGCCATGATGGTGAACCTTGGCACTTCAGCTGTTCTTGGACCTCAATTACCAGAAGTCCAAGTCCCTGTAAATCCACACGAATGGGTTTACTGTGCATATGCAGGGACCTGGGCTTCTGGGAATTGAAGTTCAAGAACAGCTGGAGTGCCAAGGTTCACCATCACTACCCTAAGGAGTACTGGAGTACTGGAAACTAAAATGAGAGGAGGGAAGAGATAATAAGTATTTAATTAATTTAAAATAAATTTCAGGTGTGCAAGCTGATGGTTTTGTCAGCTTCTGATGTGTACAGGTATGTGAAGTGAATTTTTTGACAATGATTGCATGACTAGGTCCTTCAGAAGAAATGACAAGGAAGGAAGGAAGGAATGGAAATTTAGCTAAGGATTGGAGAGCCTTGCTTTCTTTGCTTTAATCTATTCAGTGTAACTTAACCAAAGCACTTCCTTTTATGATTTTGAAGAGCAGTATGACGTTCTAAGCTCTGCCTTATCAGACACCTCACAAATAAAGTAAGGGGAAAGTATGATGGATTTATGCTTCCTTATAAGTTTTGAACTTTATAGTTGTCTGAAACTGGAAGGTTCTTGAATAATAATGCTAACATTCTTTGTAAACTTAAGTCCCAAATGTAGCCAAAAGTAGACACTTTTTTTACCTTTTTCTCCTCCTTGCTCTCTTTGTGCGTTTCAAAAAATAAACTCTGAAAAGCATACCAAACACAAGTGCATTGAAAATCATATGTCATAATTTCTCTTTGATGTTGTTCTCCTGTATTAGTTCAGTAGTGTCTAAAATAATCATCTGCCATCAAGTCAGTTCTGACTTATCGTAGCCCTCTTCAGGATTTTCTAGGTATATAGAGTCATACCTTGCATTACGAATTTAATTCGTTCTGCAAGGTTGCTTGCTATGCGAAAAATTTGCTATGCAAGTCTGACTCACATAATGAATTTTTCGCTATGCGAGTCGGACTTTTCCCTATGGAAAAACTCGCATAATGAGCATTTCTATGGGGAAAACTTGCATAACGAAAAAAATTGTTATGAGAGTTTTCCCCATAGAAACGCTCATTATGTGAGTTTTTCCATAGGGAAAAGTCTGACTCGCATAGCAAAAAATTCGTTATGCGAGTCAGACCTCTTAGCAAAAAACTTGCTCATTATGCGAGTTTTTCGCTAAGCAAATTGCTCGTTATGCGAGGTTTGACTGTACTCAGAAGTGGATTACTATTCCTTTCCTCTGGTTGCACCCTATGACTGTGCAGTTTGCTCAACACCACACAGGCTGGCTCTTCTGGGATATACATTGGAAAACTGAACTCCCAATCTCTGACTCCATAGACCAATACTTAACCCACATAACTATGTGCATGTATAATTTACACTTCTGTTTGAATATCTGGAAGGGGCTGCAGTGGCTTAATGGCTAAGATGCTGGAATTGATGACTGGAGGGTCAGCAGATCAACAGTTCGAGACCCAAGTGCTGCATGATGGAGTGACCTCCCATCTCTGTCCCAGCTCCTGCCAACCTAACAGTTTGAAAGCAAGAAATTGCAAGTAGATAAATAGGTACCACTTCAGCAGGAAAGGTAACAGCTTTCTGTGCGCTCTGGTATCTAGTCATGCCTGCCACATGTCCATGGAAACATCTGCAAACACAGGCAGTGCTAGCTCTTTGGCTATAAATGGAGATGACCACTGAACCCTAGAGTCGGATATGACTGGCTTTTGAGTAAGGGCAGCCTTTACCTTTACCTTTGAGTATCTGTAAGGAGAAAGTTGTGAGCAGGTACAAAATCTTATGCTGGGGAAATCATGCTACACCACTTCTTATGATTTTGTCAGTTGACTTTAGCAGGGAGAAAGCTTTACATACCAGTTTAGCTGTTGTTGCTTGAGTTTCTGCACAAAAGGACGAACCTTTACATATTTACTCCACATATCTTGTTCTATTTAAATGAGTGAACTAACTCCTTTCAGAACATTGCTATTCAAAGGGCTATCTGTTACACTGCATCCCAAAATAAATAAATAAATATTGTCTGCTACTTGGTCTAAATCAAATGTGCTGAATCTAGATTTGATGTCCAATTCTACTTAGGATGTCAGGATCTTAGTTAGCAAATCTTACTCTCTTGGTTATACAATAAAATACAATACAAATATAGCAGTTAGTCTTTAAAGTGCTACAGTGTTTTTTATTTTGTTTTCTGATTTGCCTGAACCACAGACTAACACGGCTACTATTCCAAAAAACCCTCTTGGTTAGGTTCTTACGTTGATCACATGGGGTATATTTGCAACAAATGTAGCAAAAATAGTCTGGTTTATTAACACAGCTGCACCTACTCATCTTTAGCTCAAAACAGACTTACTATAGGCTAGCTGTACTATCCAATAAGATGGTTTAGCACTAGAGACAAGCCCTTGGTCCATCACACCTTATATATCTATCTCTGACGTCAGCTCACTGACTTCCCCAGACAGCCTGGCCACTGCTGGAACATGCATGCCACCAGTGGATGTGATTCAGCTGAGGCGGCAGCAGGCATAGTGGTAGCTGCAACTGTTATAAAGTTCCCATGTAAAAATACATTACTCAATTACCAATGATTTGAACAGCTATAACATGCCTTAAAAACTGTATGTGATAGGCAAATTCTGAGTTCAGATTTGGAATCAGCACACTCAATATCATGTAAATCACATGTGTTATTCCCAGTAGCAAAATCGTTGTTGTGCAGTGTTATCAGGGTAACCAAAGCACCATTGATGAAATTAAGGCTCAAGCTAGACAACACATTGTTAGAAGCAGGAATTCCTAAGATATGTGAAAGACATTTATCCTGTCACAAATTTTCTCACTTCCCCATCTTGCATGTTTTAATGACAGGTTATCAGGAAGTAAACATAGGCTTAGTGATCCATCAGTGATCTATGGTGTCTGGGCATCTGATTCAACTCTTAATGAGTGGGAAGTCCCTGTTTGTAGAAAGATTACATTTTTACCTCTTGTTCCTCAGTGTCATAATTCACGTCAGAAGAATGAGAGTCCTAAAAAGGGAAAATCAAATAACCATGTTTCACCATACAGCATAGGAAAAATGATTTGGTAACAACTTGATAACACTTCATAATTTCCATTAATAGTAAAAGGGTTAGCCTAAGGATTTTTCTTAATTACATAATACCAGAATGTTTACACTGAAATTATATTTTCTTAATCCTTTAATGTATGATTCTCAACATCCTGCCAACTTCTCTTTCTTGAACACTGACATGCTTTCAGCTGGTTATTTATAATGGCTAAAATCTTGTTGCTTTGCATAGTTAGCCACAGTAGATAAGGCATATTTAATCAGTGGGGATTTGTTGAGTCAACTGCTCTGTAAGTTCCATTGATTCAAATGGGCCTATTGTAGTTGAGACTTCCTATGCAAAATTAAGTCACAGTAGGAATAGTTCCTGAACTGTGCTGTGAACTGTAGTGCTGGAGAAGACTTTTGAGAGTCCCCTGGACTGCAGAGGTCAAATCAGTCAATCCTAAAGGAAATCAACCCTGACTGCTCATTGGAAGGACAAATACTGAAGCTCAAGTACTTTGGCCACCAAATGAGAAGAGATGAGTCATTGGAGAAGGCCCTGATGCTAGGAAAGATGGATGGCAAAATGAGATGGGAGAGGCAGAGGAGGAGATAGTACTTAGAAAGCATTGTTGATGCAGTGGGCGTAGATCTGGGTGGACTATGTAGGGTGGCAGATGCCAGAGGAGTCTGGTGTGCTGTGATCTATGGGGTCACAAAGGGTCAGATACAACTGTGTGACTAAACAACAACAAAAAGGAATAGTCCCACTGAAATCAGTGGAAGGTACAGAGGAGTTAACTAAAAAAAATCCTCTGATTAAATAGACATACTGTACTATAATGCAACTGCTATGCTAAGATTCAGGATTTCAGTTTTTGCCTTCAGTTTATAGCTGCTATTGTTACATGTCTGTGAGATAGAAATTCTTGCTTATCTATAGTAAATTACCCAGAAGTAATCCCCTGGATGGTTCTTAACAATTCCTTTAATTCCCCATCTAGGTACTTGGAGTGACTTGCTTCCTATACTTGCTTTACTTGGTATAGTTTTCATTTACTACTTTTATGGTGGATAATAAAATACAGGATTGTTATAAGAATTAGACTTAGATCAGATATGTGGAACTGTTGACTCTCTATATATTCTGGATTTCAACCCCTAGAATACTCCACCAGTGCAACTAGTGGTAAGCATTTATAAGATTTCCAGTTGTAAACATCAGATGGCCCTTCCAAAACTAGATAATGCATGGGAAGCAGTGGTGGGACTCAAATTTTTTTACTACCTACTTTGTGGATGTGGTATGGTGGGCGTGGCCAGGGGGAAAGCCCTGCATTGTGCCCGAATTAGGACTACTTTATTTCAAATCTTGGATGGACAGAGCCAGTTGGAATTTCTGCTAATGGTTCTGGCAAACTGGGACGAGCCCGCTGAATCCCACCACTGATGGGAAGGGTTTGAACTTATGTATGCCTTATTGTAGCTACACACAGTCCATTAGATTTGGATCCTTAGAGTCTCTACCCAATGGCCCTGATATCGCCACGCCCTATGGGACATTTCTGTACCACTGTGTCTTTGTTCTGAAGCTAGTTAGTGTGGAGAGGACCTTATACATACCTCTTTTATTCTAGATTTCTCCAAGGCATTAGCATCTGATGAAGGCTGAGAAGGAAACTTGTGAAGAGAGAAAATGGAAAAGAGACGATGAGGACAAGTTTCTTGCTATCAGCCCACCACAAATTTGTTTGCATTATTTGAGGCTTATTTATTGCATGTATATGTGCAGCTCACCCCTGAAGTGAAGGTGATGCTGAAAAGGCACCAACACACAATAGCAGTCTTCATTGCGATTGTTGCCTGGAGAATATTCTGTAATGAGACAAAAGCCCCAAACAAATAAAAGGCCCATAATAAACTTGCTAGAATGTTTCTTGCTGTTGATTTTATAAAATTGCTATTTCAAGGACTAGGTCATTTCCTTCCACTCAGGGCCATAGCTGGTGTGTGTGTGTGAAAACCCTCTTGAGCTAACTGCCTCCCACCACCACCCCAGGATGCCAATGTTATATATGTGAGTGTGACATTGTTGCTTCTCCTGAAAATTTTTTCATTCCCCCAAACCTAGAATCCTGGCTATGGCCCTGCTTCCATTTCTGCTCTACAATGCCGCTATTGCACATGGACTGAACAAAAGAAGAAGAGAATGGGTTTCTCAAGGATTTTCTCAAGGATTTTGAAGGTGTATGAGAGTAGCAACACTGGCTATTGAGAGAGAGAGAGAGAGTGCGCCAACCTAATTCATACTGTCTTCAATCCCTTGAGAAAACCATGCAGAGAACTATCTGTTTTATTAGAGATGAGCAAGGACGACCATTACCTTTACCTTATCTAACAAACTGGATTTATGCACTTCGCCCATGAGATAGTCTTTAAGATGTAGAAGATTCTTTTAAAAAAAGAAGAAGGTGCCTATCTACTTCTAGCATTAATGAAGAAGAAGAAACACTGAGAAATGAAAAAGTCATGTTAATGCTATATGACATCATCTTCTGTTTGAAATTTTCCAGTATTTTCTATTCCATTTGCATTAAAGAATATTAGCAAAAGCACTGAATATGAAAGTGAACTTGCTAGTCTCATACATCATCTTCCTCCTCCTCCTCCTCATGATGTGTTATTTTCACCTTTCTTTCTAATGAGGCCGCCTTTTCTCTTTATACCTCCCAACTTTTTGCCTTAATCCATTAGGTAGATTAGGCTATGAAAAAAGGAATTAGCCCAGGGTAACCCAAAGAATTCGATGGTTTCTTGGATGCTTGAAGCTGAGTCTCCCGATCCCAGTTCCCTACTGGCTCTCCACCAAAGTGTGTGTCACAGGCAAGGAACCTTGTGTTTTATTAAAACAAAAGCAGAAGAGTGATTGATTTTACACATCTGCACAGAATGTCATCTGATGTCATAGCTACCACAGAAAATCAAAATAACATCCGTTTAGTGAGAAACAGAGTTAATAAAGAGAAAGGGAGAAAGATGGAGAATGAGGGTGGGAAAATGGCATTCTACTCTGAAAGTACTGGTGCATCTTAAGTGCTGTTAATTCAGCTTTTTAAATAAAAACTAAGTTATTTTAGCAATGTCACTGCAAGAAAAAAAATAATTAAAAGTATTAATGGACAAGATTGAATTGCTCTTTCAGCCTAAACTACCTCAGGTATTTGTTGTGAAAGGGGAAAAAAAGGTGGGGTATATCACCTTGTGCAACTTAGAAGAAAGATGGGATATAATGTAAAAGATAAATAAATGGTAAATTAAAAAGCACTATGCTATACATTGCTATCATTACCTGGATTTGAAGGGCGATCTCTCCTTAGATTGCACAGTTGTTAGAGTAGAGGTCAGTAGAATTATGGCCAACTAGTTTGGAAGATACACAATCTTTTTGCTGTTACTTGGTACCAGCAGCCTCCTAGAATTTAAATCCTTCCCCCAAAATCAACCCACCACATTCTTTATGAAGTCAAATAAAAAGATCACAAGTTGTCTTCTCACCATCTTTCCCACATTCTTCCTCTATGAGAGGCTTTCAAAGCAAGGGGGCCAAAAAAAAATCTTGTTTAAAGCATCTTTATCATGATCTAGCATTTATGTTCAAGTATCGAGTGGGAGGATTTAAGGGGCACAAAGTGCCTAATTCAGTAGAGTGTAGGAAGTTCTAAGGGAATGATATGTTTTTCTACGTGGTTTGCAAGGGAAGAACAGCTTTCTCTCTTTCTTCCAAGATCAAATGATAATAGCTCTTAGATATTTCAGGGATGAAAGTACAGTATGTCTGTATCTACTAGTGTTTTAGTAAAAGGGCACGGCAATCATTTATCGACATTTGTTTTGATGCAGAAGTGCAGATAGAACATCAGACTCAAAATCTATTCATTTTAAATTTGGATAATGCAGTAAGAGCCATGCACACCTTGAGAGGCAATGGAGTATAGTAACCATAACACAAGATGACAAATGGTTTTCCGTCAGCAATCTTAATCGACCTTCTCTACCTCTCCTCTGCCTCAGTGACCCTATCTGCAATATGGGGGAAATATAAATATTGAGTCACCTTGCATTGCAAGGACTGCAGCTAAATGGGGTGGGGGTGGGGGTACAGAATCATTTTCAACCCAAGGACTGAATTTAATTTTAGAAAACATTTGAGCACGGGGAGGATACATTGCAGTTGTGGAATGGAGCACAAAACAAACAAACAAAAGGAACAAAAAGAAAAGAACGATAGGAACAAGAATATTGACTTACTTTATCTTTAAGGCTTTGCTGTTGGTAACTAAGGTTTAGGATGGGCATTTCAATGTTTTAGAATGGTGTGTATATATATAAATACCGGGAACCAAACCAACAATGATATTTTGGGGGATGGGGCATAGCTATCTGGGGTACATCAAGGGAACATACTGTGACCTCAAGTGGACTAGATTTAGTCCCAGACCCACCAGTTTCCTACCATTGAGCTAGATAATCCACATTATTTACAAATATGCAGTATTTTATTGGCCATTGTGTTCAGAAACATCTAGACTCCTTATGTCCTTCTCACTTTTTAGGTCCATTTTGGCAGTGAAAAGAGTGATAGTTTTGGGGACAGTATAGATCAGGGGTTCTCAACCTATGGCCTGTGGGCCAACCCTGGATGTGTTTTACTGCAGACATATTTTACTTCAGCGTTTACAGTGGGGGAACCACCATTCTGGCCTGCTCAGCTGTCTGAGGGGGTGTGATCTGGCCTGCGGCTTAAAAAGGTTGAAAACCCCTGGTATAGATGGTTGTTTTCTTCTTCTTCTTCTTCTTCTTCTTCTTCTTCTTCTTCTTCTTCTTCTTCTTCTTCTTCTTCTTCTTCTTCTTCTTCTTCTTCTTCTTCTTCTTCTTCTTCTTCATCTTCTTCTTCTTCTTCTTCTTCTTCTTCTTCTACTACTACTACTACTACTACTACTACTACTACTACTACTACTACTACTACTAAAAACAAGGTGGTGTATCCTGAGGGTAGGAGAAGTGCTGGCTACATACTCTCCAACTTGGGTGTGTGCTATCAGGCAGCTGAGTGAAGATCTGAACCTGGGTGTGGGCAATTCAAAAATAACATTCTGTTATATAGTCATTAAGTTGCTTAGAGTCCAACTTCATAACCTCTTTACATTTGCATGAAGTTTTTCACCTCTGCAAGTGAGCATTCTTTGTTTTGCGATTGGTCATCAGAAAGTAAACACGAGCTTCCTTTGCATGTCTGATTGTTTAGGCACAAAGCTCTGTTTCTATAGGACTAGTGTGCTATCAGCTTCCGATTGTGAAATGATAGTCTTGAGCAGTTTTGCCCTACGTAGATTTTCTGGGAATGGGACAGAGATCCAAAGTCGAAGTTGCATTAAATGTGCCATTGTGTTTGATATTTTGCAATCAGATTTTGAAACCACACTTGGTAAGAAAAGACTGATGGAGCCTGGTCTATTTAGCCTGGAAAAGACAAGGCTGAGAGGCAGTATAATAACCATCTTCAAGTATTGGAAGGACTGTCAAAGAGAAGATGGAGCAAGCTTATTTTGTGTGGCTTAAGAGTAAAGGATGAGAAATAATGGTGTGAGGTTATGCAAAAGGAGATTTTGACTAAACATTAGGAAGAACTTCCTAACAGTGACAGCCATTAGAAAACAAATGATTGCCTTGGGCAGAGTATGTGGACTTTCCTACACTATAGACTTTAAACAGAGACTGGATGGCCTGTCAAGGATACTTTACCTGTGGATTTCTGATACTGGCAAGAGGATGAAGTTGGTGCCCACTTGGCATCCCTTCTACGTCTACACTTCTGTGTCTCTAAGATTCTGTGACATGCAACCTGTTAGAATGCAAGTAGCTTAAGCTCTGTGTGTGCATATATCCACCCTTCATACAGGAAAATATTTACTCATTTACATGCGTGGTTTCATGGATGTGCATGCCCATACATAGAACAAAATTCAGAGTTGGCTCTGTGTCAGATCACCTAGGGTTGGGAGTAATTTGTTGCATAATTCATTGCAAAATGGGGAGGAGGAAGAACAACAACTCATTGCTGTTAATATTATCCCCTTCTGCGTAAAAGGTCTCATTAGATTCTTTATTATGCTTTTCATAACTTTTTATTTAACTAGAAAAACTCTTACAGGATTAATTTAAAAAAATGGCACAACACCTGAAAAATATCTTCCCCAAATGTCTTGTTTAAAGAAACAAAATAGACAAGAAAACATTATTGTTGCCTTAAGAAACAGTAACAACATTATAAAATGTTACTTTAGTTTTCTATGGTGACATCATTGCAACGTCTTTATCAAAAACTTTGCAGTCTGCAGGTAGCTATATTAATTGTAATGTGTGACTTCCTACTCTAAAATCAGCCAGAGATCTACCAGAAGATTATCCTTCTGCACATCCTGGTTTATGGCCATTGCTACTGCTCCTTGACAATGGATGTTTCAGACCAGCATTTCCATGGAAAAGTCAGGTGGGTCATCAGAAAGATACAGGGGCTGAGTAACAGTATAGAAGAATTTCTGCCCCTCCAGATGTTTTGGATGTCAACACCCAGAAATTCCAACTAATGCGGTCAATGCTAAGGATTTGTAGAACCTGTTGTTGTTCAGTCGCACAGTCGATTCCAACCCTTTGCAACCCCATGGACCACTGTCTGCCAGACACTTCTGTCCGCCATTAAAAGGCCATCTTTTTCTTATTCAGTTGTACCTCGCTTAAAGAGCATAATGCGTTCCACAGGACTGCTCTTTAAGCAAGTTTGCTCTTTAAGTGAAACACCATTGTAAGTGACCAATTGTTTGTGTGTGTGTGTGTGTGTGGGGGGGGGGGAATTGCGAATCCCGATTTATTTGTTAAGCGAGTTTTTGGTTGGTTTTATTTGTTAAGCGAAGCGAATATTCAGAGAAATTTCTGCTCTTTCAGCAAGTTACTCTTTAAGCGAAGCGCTCTTTATGAGAGGTTTGACTGTACTGTACTTGCTACTAGCTAGAAGCGCACACAAAAAGCCACTTTAATGTTCTGGAACATCTTCTTCTCATATAAAGTAATGTTTAAATAAAAAGATGGGGGAACAAAAAAAAAAAAAGTAATGGCCCATCTCTGTCTGTCTAATGCTGCAGTTAAATGCTTTAAAAAAATTTTTTTTTGTTGGAGAAAGATGCTTGTTCAAGCACAACATGTACTCATTAGCACCCTAAGTCAAAGGGGACATAACTTGGGAGAACCAATCTCTATATTTAGAAAGCTGCAAGAACATTCTTTCATTCCATCCTACCAATGAGTTAAAAATTAAAGAAGGATGTCTACATGATCTGATCAGAGCTCCACCTGCACAGGATGAATCATGGGGAAGGGCTATTTCTACAACCGAGTAATACAGCACATAATTTTGGGGAGAGAAAGACTTAGGATTAAGCCCTGTTCAAATCATTGGGTCTTAAGCAAATGGGGGTGAAAGGGCTGAGATTCCTGGGTTTTGACTCAAGGTTCTCCCTGGCCATTCCAATGCGTACACGCAGTAAACCCATTTGTGTGGATTCACAGAGACGTGGGCTTCTGGAGATTGAAGTTCAAGAATGCCTGGAGTGCCAAGGTTCGCCATCACTGTTTTAGGAGATACAGGAAAAAAAAGATGAGGAGAGGATGCAAACATGCTTCCTCATCTCCGTACTGATTTGTAACACTGCTGAGTTAGGATTAATATTTTCTTTCCTGCAGAGAAGGTAGGTGTGCATCCATTTTGAAGACAGTCCAGCTTAGTGTTAAACTAGGACTGAGGCAATCTGCCCAAACTGCTACTCGACCATTAAGCCTACTGGGGGAGGAGGTTTGTGATAGTAATGGGATTGCTGTCAGTTGTGTTTTGGTGAAAGGGTTACGCCACTGATAGCTAAGTTAGAATGATCAATGCGTTCCACACTGCTTTTCATTGACTCAGTTTTATACAATCTGGGCTCTGATAGACATATAGACAGATTACCTTAAAACAGGATGAGTTCAGGCTGCACTTAATACTGCAGATACTCCAATTCTACTTTCCAAGCCTTTCACAAACATCCTTCAAATAATGCCCCTTTATGTTCTGACTCTTTTTATTTTTTAAAAAGGGACCTTTTAAGAAGCCTGAAGGATTGCATTTTGCATCTTGCAGTGAAGTTTGGGTGTGTTTGTGTATATGTGGTATCAAATGGTGATATGACCTTCCCAGGACCAGGGGAGGAAAAAAATAATCCCTGCAAGCTTGAGAATTACACAACCTTGCCTTAAGATTTAGGTGGGGTGATGTCCCCCTCAGTGGAGGTGGAAGAGGCCATGCCAGATGGACTGACTGTGAAGGCACACTTTGTCAATATCCTACAGCAGTCCATTGCAGTCCGGGTGTTAAATCCTGCATATCTCATTTCATACTTGCCACAGGAGATGGCTCCATGGCAAGCTGGGATCCACCTTAAACAAATTCATGCCAATGGAATTTTCCTGTTCCATTATGATTTCCATTATGATTTCCACGGAAAAAATGTATACTCAGATAATGAGTAGGAGCTGCCGCCGTCAATAATGAGGTACATCATATTCAGCTGCAAGTGGGTGAGCTCTACCTAGCACAGCTGGTTGGGCAGTAAAATCACATTAACTTCTTGGGGAAAATCACATTAACTTCTCAGCATGCAGAAAACTGGGAGAAGAAGGACAGCAAGTCTAAGGTAAATAAGGTTTTCATCTTTTTATTTAACTCTCAATTGTCAACAAAATATACATTGCAACGTTGAACTCATTTGAAGTACAGTATCATAACACACATAACATTCATTCAGAGTGTAAAACTAGATATTTCTCCCACTAGTGTCGCTTTCTCTCTTTTCTTTCTAAATGGAGCAGGGAAGGATGCAGCAAGAAGGGCTTAAGGTTCTCTAATGGGTAGAGTTGTTAATACTGTATAGACGAGACTGAAATCCTAAACATGCTTACTTAGGGGTAAGCCCCTCTGAAATCAGTAGAATTTACTTCCAAGTAAATGACCACACTACCAGGTTGCACAAATATAGCTCAAAATCAGGCTTGTAAGGTATATATAGTTGGCAGCAAACATTCAAGTAATGGCTGTATCACTCATTCTCTCTCTTTCTAATTTAGCACAAAAATTGAAATAAAAATACCCTCTCATGATAGATTTGGGCTCTACTTGTAGCTGCAACTGTTCACCTGAAAACCTGGGGTGTGATTCTAAGCAATTGTGGGCTATGGTCATTTAGAGGATGACCTCATTGTCCTCAATGCCGCGGCGATCTTCAGCACTGTGATGATTTTCTGTGCTGTGGTTCTCAATGCTGTGGTGATCTTCAGCACTGTGATGATGCTCAGTGCTGTGATCCTCAACACTATGGTGATTCTCTACACTGTGGTGATCTTCAGCACTTTCCAAAGTTTGGTTGCTGACATCATCAACATTATGGTGATGGGCTACCTGTTGGAGTCCATCATGGTAGTCTTTCTGCAGCTCTTTACTGTCATGGTTTTCCAAAGAAGCTGCAATCCTGCTGTTGTCATGGTCGCCATCATCATGGTCATCCTCCACACTCTCCAGGGTCTGGTGGCTGATGTTCTCTAAGCTTCTTTCATGGGATGCACTGTGGACTTCATTGCTGTGTTTCAGACCATGTGTCTCACCTTTCTCTATGCTTACGTCATGTTTTTCCAGAGAGTGTACCTTTCTGGAATAGATTTCATGGCTCTCCACATCTGGAGTGCTGTCAAAATCATCTGTGACATCATGGGAGTCAAACTAGAAAGAAGACAAGGAATTGGTCAGCCTAGAGTCAAGAGGCAAATGAAAGGTCACTGCATTATATTCACAGTCTTCATGGCTGATTACCATGACAATTCCCAATGTTCGAAATCAGATAAGGTTCAAGAAGAAAAATAAAAAAGGATAGCCACAGGGTACCCCTGAGCTAATTGCCACCTCCTCCTTTTGTGCAAACAGCAGTCAACAGAGAGAGAAAATATATACAGATTTCTAACAGAGAAATTTAAGTAGTTTAGTTCCTTGTATTTCTCCTCCGCAACTTTTCCACAGAAAATACCCAACACAGCTTACAAATGAAGAATATAAAACATAAGAATCAGCCAAGGATGAAGAACATGTGGCTTTCCAGATGTTGTTCTACCACTCCAATAATCTTTCACTGCTGGATGTGATAGATGAGTCTGATGTGAACTAGAATCCAATATAAACTGGTGCAGAGCGATATAATTACCATTTTCTGTAAGTGAATCTCTAATGTTTACAGTTGTTATATAATACAAATTATATAACAGAAACCAATTGCTATATTGAATCCTTCTGAGAAGATTTCCCGCATCAAAATTATATGATGTATAGTATTATGTATTATGATTGGGTAGCTCATTAAAATTAGCTAGCTACTCCATATTTTTCTTTCTTTAAAACAAATTATATCTGAAAGAAAATCTCTTTCCTGGAATTTCCATAGTTAAAAATAAAAACAGAAAACATGTATATGTCAAATATTTAGGAATCCCAAGCTTTTTCTCCATGGTTTTTTTTTTTTTTTAGAATTTCTGTGACTTCTGCCCATCAGTTGTTTTAAGTCAGGGAATTTCCTCAAATACTGTTATTTTCCTCAAAGCTCCCTTTGCAACAGCTCTGTCTCTCTTTCAACTGGCATCTTCACAGTAACCACACAAACAAAACTACATCCAAATATCTTATTTTTGACTATTTGGCTTTCAAAAGCTGCTATGAGGAATGGACCTTTTAAAAAAAGTAGCCTTGGCTTCATTTTCTTCCGGTCATTACTAATTGGTGCAAAGGATTCATGGGAGGAGAATGAGTTGGCTAGAAATTTAGAACAACAGTGATGACATACAACATTGTTGCTGTCAAGAAGAATTAACTCATGGTGATTGTGGAGACAGAATTCCCCAAGCAAAAATGCAGGGTGAATGAACTATTCTGAATAGGCTGGTAATAACTGTCCTCTAAATGGATCACTTATAATTAAGCTTTTTCTAATTAAAGAAGAAAAGAGATGCTATCCTATAAAAGTTAAGCACAGTTCACATTTATCACATTTGGGGCTGCTATCATGTATTCTACACTCAGTGGGTTTGTTTTAGGACAAATTAAAAGTTAAGGCTAATGTTTATTTTTTTTTTCTTATATTTTATCTCCATGCATACAGATCTTCATCAAGCATGCAGAGGAGCTGAAACATTTCCTAAGTGGCCAATTGCAAAATAAAGTGAACTAATTTGACAACTATGGATTGAGGCAGACATGTAGTAGTGTAAACCCTTTCCCAATTAATCTTGGATGGACAGTGTGTGAACCCTCGACTGCATGTCTCCCCTGGGACATTTTTATGCCCAAACATTCCCTTTTTTTAAAAGGGTGGTGGTGGTGGTGGTGATTTTCTATTCCACAGGCATCTAGGAGCAGATGTTTTCACTTCTTGGATATTGAAGATCCTCTGAAACCCATCTTTAAGCCAAAAGTGCCTAGATGGACAATTCATGTTTTCTCCCACCAACTCCTTGTCCCCCAAAAAGTTTTGGATCAAAACAGCAATTTTTAGGGACTGTTGAAACTGTGGAAAGGTATGGAGGTCAGGTTTGTATTGCACGTCACCTGAGCTTGGTCACACACTTTCTTGAAAGAATCATTGCTCCTAGAAATGGAATCAGAGTCCGGTGTAATTTGAGGTCATAAGAGGACCAAGCAGGAGAATGGGATTTACCTTTCTAGACTTCTTGTATGCCTTCTCAAGATGCACCAGTTCCACGTTTGCCTTTCCGCGGTAAGGTGCACTGTCTCCTCTGCCTGTAAAGGGTTCTAGGGTATATGGGCTGTCAGTAGGGGTAAAAGTACTGTCATTAGGGAAGTCAGTGACAGTGCCTTCATCTGACTCATCAGAGTCACTATGGTCATCATCATCGTCATCCACGTCACTGTGATTGTCATCATCTTCCAAGCTTCGGCTGATGGGGCCAGGTACTAAAAGCGTCTGCAACAGAAAATAGAATAAGAAAAAAAATAAGACATCAGGCACCATTACAACACAGGAAATAATACTGGGTGTTATCCAACCTGTCCATTTCCACTGTCAAGCTTTATTGCTAGAAACAAATAAATAAATAAATAAAATACAGTGCCTCTGAGCATGCACAAAGTTCATTTTGTTCATCGATAAGCAGCAGTAAAATGCTGGTGATTGTCCAGCATTTTTTTTCAGGACTCAGCTCTTGGGTAGATAACAAAACCTCCTGTTATCCTATGTTGATAGGTAAAGATCAGCAACTGAAGGCTCCTGGTCCAAATTTGGCCCACAGAAAGTTGTCCCATGCTAGTAGGCTACTTCAGGAGCTGTAGCTGGGAAGCTGACCTGATCATTGCCCTTTCCTGAGAGCCTTTCAGTAATATGAATGCCCAAACTCAGTAGGTAGCCTGGTTTCTGCCCCCTTTCTTTCAAAGCATAGGCAGAGCAAGAAATCCAATTTGCCACAGACCAGAGCTGGACAAAATCCAGCTTTCCAGATGTTGTTAGATTGCAGCTCCTAGGTTTCCTTGTCATGGGAACAACTAATCAACAGTATCTGGAAGGCTGAGCTTTGTCAACCAATCTTTGGTTGTAGGTTTCTGCACTGAATGGGGTCTGGTCTAGTTATCTTCTGATGTTCCTCCCAACAATAAAATTCTACAGTTCTATTCCCCCCCCCCTTTTTAAGAAAAACCAAACAACACATATTGTCACTTACACATTTGAAAAGAATTATCAAGTCAAATAACTGAGGACTAGAAAGTCAAGGAGAGTAAGAAGCATTGGCTAATACTGTACAGTCTGTTCTTACAGCCCATCTGAAATCAACATTGCTAGAAATAAGAGGAAAACTTTGTATTTCCTTGGAAGGGCTAACTCTCTTCTAGGGGGATATAGACACTGAACGACATTCTTGACAGGAACTGGACTCAGTGACCCATAAGGTCCCTTCCACCCTTGCAGTTCTAAGATGATAATTATGATTTTGTAGTGGTGGTGATTAAACCTTTTTTGAGCCTGCCCAGTCTCCCTTTAAATTGGGCCACCTTCCGTCTTAGCCAGTTTATTAACATTACAGGGTTTTTGACTGTGGTGCAGAGGAAGGACATTCAGCAAGTCCAGTTTCTCATAAAACCTATTGTCATGCCATTATATCCACTATTAAACTTGTGTGCCACAAGTAAGTTCCTTTGTGCCCTCAGAAAGTGCTCATTCCAGGGCTTCTAATATTGCAGGAAAACAGCAACCAATCAGTGGATGGAACAGATAAGACAAAACTGCACACAGATATAACAGGATTGTAGTGTAGATGTATCGAAGAACTGGTTTAGCAATTCAGATAACGAGACCTGTGTAATGAGAACTTACCTGCTGCTCTGTAATCTCTTCACTTTCTTCAGAAGATGGAGCGCTCTGTAAATGAAACATTCGTTTTGTAAATGCATTTTCCCTATGTAACTAAGGATCTCAGTAAATCCAGAAAGCCTTAAGTATTTAATGCTAGGCAATATCGTCCTTAAAATGGGGAAATAGTCACAAGGAAAGGATGCAGGGCAGATGGAAAGGAAACATTTCATTCTTTCAGACACTTTTGGAATTTGCTAGTGCACAATCTCATGATAATGAAACTGCAGTGGCTCAAGTGGCTAAGATGCTGACTGGAAGGCAGCAGGTCAGCAGTTCGACACCCAAATACTGCAGGATGGAGTGAGTTCCTGTCTCTGCCCCAGCTCCTGCTAACCTAGCAGTTGGAAAACAAGAAACTGCAAGTAGATAAATAGGGACCGCTTCGGTGGGAAGGTAAATAGCATTCCATGCAGTCCGGTGTCTAGTCATGCTTGCCACATGACCACAGACAGTGCTGGCTCTTTGGCTATGAAACAGAGATGAGCACTGAACCCTAGAGTCGGATACGACTGGGTTTCGAGCAACGGGGACCTTTATCTTTTAATCTCATGATGCTGGGTTTAAGAAAGGATTAGACACATTTATTTATTTATGTATTGAGATTTATATCGCACCCACTCACCATCGTGACTCAGGGCAGCTTACAATCAACAAAACAACACAGCACAAAATAATAATAATATATTTTTCTAAATCAATAATAGATTTCTCTCTCCTCTCCAGCTGTTGGTGGGTGCCTGGAGGATCTTGAAAAGTTGTGAGAATCATATAAACATGGTTCAAACGTAGCTCCCCCTGGGCTTTTGCAATGTCAAATAGCAGTTGGGATCTTGGTTGCCACCTCCTTCCTGCTCTTGCCCCAGGTGTGGGGGGGAGGTAGCATGATGTTTCACTGACCTCCCCCTGGAATGGGCTAGATCAGGGATCAGAAAACTTGGCTCTCCAGGTGTCCTTGGACTTCAATTACCAGAAGCCCAAGTCAGCACTCCTGCTGATCAGGGCTTCTGGGAATTGAAGTCCAAGAACAGCTGGAGAGCCAAGTTTGAAGGCCTATGGGCTAGATCTATAATATTTTTTCTTAGCTTTGTGCCTTCCTGCTGTGCTGAATTACAACTCTCATTGCCAGCCGGGGCAGCCAGTGCAGATGATGAGAGTTGTAGAGAGGGCCACTCTCTTTGGCTGCTACTCATCATGACAGTTGAATGAAACATCCAGCTTTAGAGGCAGTATATCTCTGAATGTTACAGGTAGGGTAGAGGAGAAGGAGGGCAAGTGACTTGAAATAGAGCTTTTGACTTTCTCCCAAAGCATCTGATGAGCTAAGGTTGGGAACAGTATCCTTGACTACCTGGACCTCTTCCTCTGATTCAGTAAGGCTATTCTTCCATTTTTTTTTCAGTTGAGCGGAGTTTGGGTTTGAGTTGGGAAGGGTTTACCCTTCATGGATTACAAGTCCCAGAATTCCAAAGCTAGACAACATGGTATTCTGAGAGTTCTTGGAATTGTAATTGGACACCCCTGCAGAACAATAGGTTGAGAGCAGCTGCGCTAGACTGACCAATTAAGAGGAAGGGTTTCATACCAGCTGGGAGGAGACATGTTGCTCTTGGGACTCATGGCTGTGCCCATGCTCCTGGCTGTGTGAATGGTGGTGGTCATGTTTGTGCTCATGGTGGTGATGGTGATGCTTCCTAGAATCCTGTAACAATATGAGATCTGATGTCAGCATTCAGCAAGCAATATGCCATTTCATCGAGTTGGCAGCATTCAAGGGTAAAAGTGTGAAAAGGAGATAAAAATTTTTTAGGAGCATACAATTCCCATCCTCCTACAGAAGCTGAAGGAAGGACGGAAAGAAGGATGGACGGACGGACAGACAAAAGAAAGGAAGGGCAGTATTGGAAATCACTATGTGATACAAACCAATATTCTTTGCTGCCTAAATATACAAACACACACACACCATTTAAGACACTGGTAAAAAAGAAGTGACTGCAAGAAAAGATAATATACTTACATGCCTTCCTTCTGCGCTTGTTGATCCATCCTCATGATGTCTTGATTTACGAACCTTTTAAAAGGAAAGGGGTGGAGAACAGACAGTTGTCACTACAAATTCACTTGTGGGGCTGCTAGATTACAGAAATGTGTGCCAACATTCTTGCTTATCCATTGTATAGATACTGTACTTACTGGGATGGCAAAAGCAAGGGTGATGAGACACAAACAGAGGATGGCAGTCTTCATGGTGAAGGGCTCCTCTTGATTCTTTTGGAATAATCAGGATTGCTGTTAAAAAACAAAACCAGCCTTTCACTTTCCCCTTGTCTTTTAGAATCAATCTAAATGTAGAAAAATAATATGGACTACACGTCCTCTTGGATAGCACCATCTCAAACCATAGGAGATGGAGAACACATCTGAGTGCTTCTCTCCCCACCTCCACTCCTGGTTACCTCCCACTGGTGACTCAGCCTTTTTCACGCTACTCTCTTCCAGAAAGGGATAATTGCTTTTAAAAACATATGTCTCTCCAAATATTTCCTGAAGAATTATTATGAGCTATGCATTCTGAGTCTTCCCCTCTCCTAACTTTCCTTCAGATATCTCTCCTCTGGTGTTCTTTGGCAAAGAAATAATAACATATCAAATCATAGTCAATTCCCATTGTTTCTCTGTGTTAGCCTAAACAAAGCTAATCTGAGCAGCAGAAGATCATTGGATTTATCCAACAGCAGACAAAGGGGGAGGCAGCAGGACTTCTCAATTCAACACTTTGCTTGGATTGGAGAGACGAAAGAACTGGTGGATTTTGCAGATCACATGCCCTTGATATGACCTACCCTAGATCAGGACTGCAGTAGAAAAACAGTACATGAGAACTATGGAGTAGTGCAAATTGGGAAAGTATCAGGAGACATCAACTGAGGTCCATAGCCCAAAGAGGTCATGCAGCATTAAGAACCAGAGCTCACCTGTCCCTTTTTGCTGCTGCTGCCACTATCTGTAAACAAGTGAGTTGTGATAAGAAGGAAAAGGAACAGCTGCACCCTTAGCAGAAATTGAGATTGGGCCAAGATGATTGGAGAGCCAGCACATACTGGAAATCCTACTCCCAGTTTCTGCTGACTGTTTTTAGTGTTTTGAGGGCAGGACAAATCTTTCATGCCTAGTTAAGAGCTCTACCTATGATGCTCATCAAATGCTGAAATGTTCAAGTTTCTACAAAAGAGCCAACAGTCCTCTCCCCCAAGATAAACAGACCTATGGCAGTCCTATGTTTTTTAAAACTTATTATCATTGAACTGGCTGGAAAATTCAGTGCTTCTCCTTTTGTTATACTGAGCTATAAGGCAGTGATGGTGAACCATGACACTCCAGGTATTCTGGAACTTCAATTCCCAGAAGCCCTGATCAGCAGGAGTGCTGACTTGGGTTTCTGCTATTTGCAGTACAAGAACACCTTAAGTGCCCAGATTTGCCATCACTGTTATAAGGCTACATAGTGAATGAGGTCTGTGATGAAATCTATAAGCTCTTGGTACCTTGAAGTTCAAAGTACCTGCATTCAACCTTCTTCAAATAACATATTCCACAGTAGTCCATTGTATATGTGATTTGAGAATTATAGATAGTAAAGGGATACTGCACATTTTTTTAAAAAAATCAAAATATTCTTTAATTTTGGAATGTCACAGCCTAATAAGACTTAATTGAATTTAGTAATACTGAGATGAAAGCATTTTCCAGACAATGTCATTAATGCCTGTGGCAGCCCCATAATATTTTTGGAAAATAAAGTAAACAGGAGGAAAACCCTAGATTATAAACCTAATCTAAATTTTATGGAAAGTCTAGTAAAAGAGTCAATGTCCATGAGGTTTCCCCAAGTGACCAGATAATGGGCTTCTTTTCTTCCTCACTCTACTGCATGCTAAACTGAATTTTGCTTTATGAGCATCAGTCAGCTTTGTAATTGATCCACTGTTCGTTCTAAGACATTTTAGAGAACAAGCTCACATTTCTAAGCCAGGAAGAGTCATGTGGCTTGTTCTGACATTGAGGCAAAAACCCCTGATGAATCAGGGCTCCAGGGACATCAGAAACTGATGAATCGTGATGGAATGCTTGGGTATTAGCAGCCAGGCTGATGAGGAAGCTGGCAGACCTCACTATATGCATTGCCCTTCTGCTTACAAGGTTAATGAGCACTTCTGCTAAGAGAGAAGATCGATGCGAAAACATTGCACCAAAAGATATTTGAATAAAACTCTTGCAGAGCAAAGCAGGTAGGTGGGACACATTTGCTTCTTCAGTGATTCATTGCAGTTAAGCATACAAATGCATTTGGCAAGTGGCAAAAAATCACCGTTAATCAGAATAGATTTGATGGTATGCAGTAATAATATTACAGTGCAAATTAAAAATGCAGTACAAAAGATAGACTGGCACCACTTTATCTGGAACTGACAAGCTTTAATTTAAGCCTGGATCTTTCCAGAACACATAAAGTAATAATTGAATGCATACAAGCATATAAAGAGAGACGTTTCTTACAACCAAGTATTCTCAAAATCCCCCAGCATGTATGGGACTGTAGAAAAAGACTGGCACTATCCTTGTATCTTTCCCAATAGGGCTCTTCTATGTTTAGTAGCTGCACTGCAGGCTGAAATACTCCTATGTATAATGCAGTTGTTAGAGGCACAGGAACCCTGACAGTAAAACAGTTGGCAACCTTAGCTTCTGGAATCTAGAATATGACTTTCTAATTAGGAATTTGAACTCTAATTAGTTCTAGTCCAGGATTTTAGCCACTAAATAGTGGTATTTCTTCTCTCCCTCTACAAGCACAAACCACTAGACTACAAACATTAGAAATACACCAGAAGTGAAAGACAGAAAGCTAATTGCATCTTATTGTAAAGTGTGTGGTGTTCAAATGAACCACAAAATTGAGGAAGAACATATTCTTAATAAACCTGTTTAGTGAGTTGTTTCCTCTCTACATCCCATAGTATTCTCCCAGGGGGGAACAAAAGAGGCGTTGTTCATCAAGAATTAATTAATTGTCCATTGTCCACTGTTTCTGATGCTGCAGGGGTCATAAAGCCTTCTCAACTATTGCTGCGCTGCGCTGCATTCAACTCAGTAGAAATATGACACAGCCAGAGAGAGAGAGAGAGAGAGAGAGAGAGGAAAAAGAAAAAAGACATTAGGGTACCTTGTGTTCACTCTGGATCCGATGCGTAGCCTCAAACAGAGGTGAAATTTGTTAGGTGAAGTCCAAAGCAGTGGCTGACTTTCTTTTTCAGAAGATGCTGCTTATTTGTCCTTCTCCTCTTCTGCTGATTTCCATCAGCGGACCTCTGGAATTTAAACTCTACACCAGACACTGGCTAGCCAATCCCCGAGGAGGAGGAAACGATGAGGTCATGAGGTTTCTTCTCACTGTCCTCCCACTTTGCTCCTACATTTCCTTTTGGGGTTTGTGGCTTTAAAAGCAAACAAGAACCTACTCTATGGTTAAAACATGACTTATGTACAATCCCATTAACTAGCATTTCTGATCAACGCCCCGCACTTGGTCTTGAGGAAGAGGATTTTAGAGGCAAAGAACTCTTTGGCACCTATTATAAGGACAGATAAAATTGTTTCTAGCTATTTTTATCTACTCTCATGGATAGAGAACAACTTTATTTTTTTTAAAAAATGAGTCATTAGTCATCCAGGAAGAAGGGGGTCAAGTTTAATCCATCACTGATCAGTTTAGTGCGGTCTCTGGTAGAGAGACCTCAGGAAATGGTGTAACATGAATAATATCTGTGAAATAAACATGACTTTATGCCAAGGCTTCCTTCTTTCAGGTATGGAAAGAAAAATCTTTTTTCGTTGTTCAGTTGCACAGTCGATTCTGTTAAGTAATTCTGATGTATTGTTTTCCTTGTAATATCTGCAGTTCAACCTGCCAATTTTATTATAAAGGCATTTGTTGCATTCTAAAATTTACGTTTTGTTTGTGTGTAAATTACTTTGGAAATAATATATATATTGAAATATATATTCGAAATATATTTCGAAATACTCTCGAAATATATAATTTTGAGAGTAATTTACACACGAACAAATCCTAATTTTTAGAATGCAACAAATGTTTTTATAATAAAATTGCCAGGTTGAACTGCAGATATTACAAGGAAAACAATACATCAAACTATATATATTTTGCAGGAACATTTAAAGGAAAACACAAATAAGTGAGAGGACATTTTCTCTCTCCTCAACAAAAGTAAAACTGAAGTGCCCAAATGATTACATGTAAAGAATTCCAATCTGTTACATCAAACAGAAGGTTGGCGTTTTTCCTGTCAGTTTTATCTTCTCATTAATGGATTCTGGGCCTACTGAAAGAAATAAATGTCTTTGGAGAGCAGTACATACATTTTAAAGTTGAAAAGCCTACAAGTGCAGTTCACTCTCCTTAGTAGTAAAATGAAATAATAAACCCAATGACTACAATGGCATGCTGAAGCCAACCATAACCATATCCAAGACTACTACATCTTTATAATTACTAGCAATTCTGGAAGTAAAAATGTTGAGCAACATCAAAATTGCAAACTAGTCTGAAAGCCTTTTTCAGAATCTATTTGTGTTTTCTGATATTAAGAAAGCACATGGAATGCTGTTATCTTTCCCACTGAAGCTGTATTTATTTTTCTACTTGCAATTTCTTGCTTTCAAATTGATAAATTGGCAGGAGTTGAGACAGATGATGGGAGATCAATCCATTGTGCAGTACATGGGTCTCAAAATGCAGACCTTCCAGTCAACAAGCTCATCATCTTAACCATTCAGCCACCACAGCTCAAGGGCTGTTTAGAATTGCTAAAATGTACATAAGTCTCTGGCCCATTGCTAAACAGTATGTAAAGAAGGTAATTTTTATGGCATCACTACTACTAACAACATTGGAAGTTGTTGTGAGTTCAATGAGTGAAGCATTACAAATGGAATCTACACAAATTCTAGGCATAGGATGTGATTACAATCTGGACCGCTTGTAGAGTAGCCCAGTGTTATCTATTTCCTGCTGATCACAGAATGCATGGTTAAATGTGTTCCAGCCTGATCCCAGCCAGTGTTTAGGCTGGACCGTTTTGGTCAGCTAACGTCTTCTTCATTTAGGGGGCCAGGTTGAGGCCATTCCTTGGAAGATGGAAGGATCACTCTAAGGGAGATCACTCCCATTATAGTGTCCCTTTTCAGTGTAATCAAGTGTGCATCTTCCCAGTTGTTTGGTTCTTCATCATCTTCTTTCATGTCCAGATAAAAGCTTTAAACCAGGGGTTCTCAACCTTTTCAAGTCATGGGCCAAACCACACCCCCAGGCAACTGAGTGGGCAGGACTGGTGGTTTTCCCACCACAAAGCTGTAAAACGTGTCTGTGGATGTCATAAGTGCCTCAGGGCTTGGTGCTCTCACCTCTTCTATTTAATATCTACATGAAACCACTGGGTGAGATCATCCGTTCCCACGGGGTGAGGTACCATCAGTATGCAGATGACACCCAACTGTATATCTCAGCCCATGGGGACCCTAGCGATGCAGTGGAAGCCCTTTCCAGGTGCCTGGAGGCTGTCAATGTCTGGATGGGGGACAACGGGCTACAACTGAATCCTGGCAAGACTGAGTGGCTATGGGTTGGGGGTCCTGTGTTATCTTGGGAACTACCACCTTTGGTTCTGAATGGGGCAGTTCTGCCCCAATCAGACCCGGTACATAATTTGGGGGTCCCCCTGGACTCGCGACTACTGCTCAAAGAGCAGGTGGCAGTCGTGGCCTTTGCAAAACTTCGTGTGATTTGCCAGTTACGGCCGTTCCTAGACCGGGACTCCTTGCTCATGGTCAAACATGCCTTGGTCACCTCCAGACTTGATTATTGTAATGCGCTCTACATGGGGCTGCCCTTGGTGACCATTCAGAGGCTTCAGCTGGTCCAGAATGTGGCTGCACGAGTAGTGGTGGGATGCGGGCGTTATGCCTGAGCTTCACCGCTGCTGAAGGAGCTGCACTGGCTCCCAGTTTGCCTCCGGGTGCAATTCAAGGGGCTGATTATTACCTTTAAAGGCCTACATGGTAGGGGACCAGGATACTTAAGAGACCGCATCCTCCCAAGGACATCTGCCCATCCCACCAGAGTGGACCGGAGAGGCTCTCTGGTTGTGCCATCAGCCAGAGAGGTGCACCTCGCTGGCATGAGAAGGAGGGCCTTCTTGGTGTCCGCTCCGGCCCTTTGGAACCTTCTGCCAATAGAACTACGCATGCAGATAGAGTTGCTGCCCTTTAGAAAAGGAGTGAAAACCTGGCTGGCAGGTTTGGTCTGGGGAGTGGATGGTTCAATTTCCCCAGCCAATTGGTTGGTTTGACCCCAGTATGCCTGTGTTGTAATTTTTGGCTTTTAATACCAAGTGTTTTTTAAAAGTTTTTAGAATTTTTAATTTTTTAAAATGATTTTATAATTGTTGTAAATCACCCTGGGTTCCTTTAGGGAGGAGGGAGATAAACAAATTTAAATAAATAAATAAATTTACAACAGCTGCGGGTACTTTTATGGATTCTGGTGGTGGCGGTGGTGGCAGTGGTGACGGTGATGGCGACATGGGCCACATGAAATGATGCAATGGGCCATGTCCAGCTTGTGGACCATAAGTTGAGAACCCTTGCTATAAACTGACAAACTGAAACCACCTTCCTGGCTTTGTTGTTGGCCAAAATTAAATCCCCAATGGTGCATGTCTCAGGGAGTAATCGAAGACCAGCAAATAGGCCGGATTCTGTAACTCTCCACATTCAGCCAGTGTATTGTTGTCTCTCAGCAGCCCTCACTTGAGCGCATTGATCACTGATCACATCCATACATTATTTGTGCATGAGTGTTCAGCTGTAGAACAGGCAGCTGACCACTAGAGGTCTCTTATTGACATCTAGGCTGTGATGGCTCAGTGGTTAAGAAACTCACCTTGTTATCTGGAAGTTCGGCAAGTTGGCAATTTAAGACCCGGGTACTGCATGACAAATTGAGTGCCCCTCTCTGTCCCAGCTCCTGCCAACCTAGCAGATTGAAAGTAAGAAGATAAACAGGGATCACTTTGTTGGGAAAGGATCTTGGGGACATGACAGGAACTGAGCGGAGTTTCTCCAGCAAAAATCCTTTCAACCCAGAATAATTTCTGACACTGAATTATTATTATTATTATTATACTGACATCTCTAGTCTGCCATTCATCACCCCCACCCCCACCCCACCCCCACCCCACCCCCAGTTATTGATGTTACCTTGTTGGCAGTCAAGAATATGATGTGTGAGAGATGCAATTCTTAATTTTATGTCTAGAGATGGGGTTAAAAGAGTTTACTTCAGATGGAGGAGTTGGTGATGGTGGGGAACAAGACATACGTGGATTGAAAAGATATATGATCTTCACATTTCTAGGAAAGCAATAAAAACAACGTCTAGTTTGAAAAGAAAACCAAAATCTGGGGTTGAAGTGTCATTTAGTGGCCACCATGTAAACAAGGTCTCTGTGGCCGCAGCTTTCCAAAGCAAAACAAGAGTAAATAGCAGTTTATATGAAAACAAACCCGGCCCTCTCCTGCCAATATATATATATATATATTCCACTTTGCCAGCAATCTATTATGTTGTTGGTAGTACTGTATTGGAGTGGTGGAGGGTATGTTTTCTTTAAAATTGTTTGGGGTGGCGGTGGACAAGATTATGCCCTCTCCTGAATTGCTTTGCCTTATGAAATCTGAAATGAGAAATATGTTTATCAAGTTATGACGTTCTCATTCCCATCAGAAGGACAGAAAAGAATGGAATGTTCCCAGCAGAAAGAGCTACATGCAGTGCTGGGCTGACAAATTGGCCTGCAGATATTATTTGGAAAGAAATAATATTGAGCATCCATGCTCAAGAAGCAAATCACAGCGCCAGCCTGCTAAATTCCTGAGCTAGCATTATCAAATAAAAGGTGTCAAATGTAGATACACACGTTTTGCTTGGTTACTTGCCAAGATGGGTTTTGTTTGAGTTTAGACTGTATTTATTTATCTGCAAATAAACAAACATATATCTTAGCAGGAGGGAAATGGTGCATGAGGGCATGATAAAGCAGAAAAGCCTGGCTGAGGAATGACAAGAGAAGGAGGGGGGAACAATAGGCTACTGCAGAAATGGCATGAATGAGACGGTTCCTCTAGCTATATATTTGGGCAAGATCAGAAATGAGAAATACTTCATCATTGAGAATCTCAGTCTACACTATTTATTTATTTATTTATTGATATTTATATGCCTCCCTACTCACTGAAGCGACTCAGGGCGGCTTGACATGGCATAACAGAACATTAGAGCATCAATCTAACAGTAACATTATCAAGAATCAAGACCATCCCCTAAAAATTCAGATAAAAAATTTAAAAGATACAACGAATTAAAAAATTAGCAGGATTAAGAGGTTAAAACAGTGGTGGGCATAGGCCAGTTTGCCCTGGTTCTATAGAACTGGTGGTAAGAATCCCATGCGGTCTCCCGGGGGGATACTAACCTTCCTGGGAGACCACCCGGGGTGCTTACCATTTTTTTTGAGGTGACCGGTTCAGTCACCTCACCGGCTGCCACACTCTGCACCCCAAAATGGCTGCTGTTGAGTGCACATGCATGAAACTACCACTTGATGCATGCATGCCTCCAGTACGCAGTGTACATGCATCAATTGGTAGTTTCACGCATGCGCACTCACTCACAGCTATTTTGGGCTGCAGAATTGGGCAGCCAGGGAGCCCTTGCTCGAGTCACCACCGCTCACCACTGCTCGCTGCTGACCAACACTCGCCGTTGTGCCAGGCCAGGCTGCGGTGCACCGCCAGGCCAGGCCGGGCTAAGCTGCACTGCCAGGGCAGGCCGCACCATTGCTGTTGCTGCCTGCTCTGCTCCCCAGGGTAAGTGACTCGTGTTTGGGTTTGGGGTGGGTGGGTGGGTGGATCATGTATTTAGTGTGTGCTTTTGTGTTTTTTTATGTCTATTTAATTTGTATTTAATGTGTATTTATGTGTTTTTATGTCTATTTAATGTGTATTTTAATGTGTATTTTTGTGGTTTTATGTGTATATAATTTGTATTTAATTTGTATTTTATGTGTATTTTATGTGTATTCAATTTGTATTTTTATGTGTAATGTATTTTTATGTGTTTTTTAACTTTGGCTCCACCCATGTCATTGGCTCCGCCCATGACATCATGACGTTGGCTCCCCTCACGACATTGGCTCTGCCCACAGTATGGTAGTAAAGATTTTGGTTGCCCATCACTGGGTTAAGAGATTAAAAATTAAAAGATTAAAAGATTAAGGAAGAGGGGGGCTCAGATTAACCAACAGGCTGGGGTCATTGTGTGGCCAGCACCCCATACCTGCCCCGCCAGCCATGTTTTTACACCCTTCCTGAAGGGCAGCAGCTCTATCTGGAGGCGCAGCTCAGTTGGCAGGAGGTTCCATAGGACCAGAGCGGACACAGAGAAGGCCATCTTTCTGGTGCCAGAGAGACTCTCCACCAGGCAGAGAGGTTACCACAGCTGTGGGACACGAGGGCCATTCCATCACTGGCTCCCCACCCAGCCCCGGGCCGTCTTAAAAGGATGCTGTGGGGACTGGATTATTTCTTTTTCTGACTTCTCTTGGACTTTTCCCAGCTACCTTCTGTTGGATTTTGCTTATAACCATTGCGGGACTCATATATATGAATTTTGTTTTCACTGTTGTTTTTTTGTAATACTTTCTTGTAACATTTTATTGTGATATTAATACTTTTGGATTGTTACAATGTTATTGATATTTATATATATTTTCAGATACTCTGATGATTGGGATTATGAATATGGAATTTGTGATTGTAATGCTGTTACTTTTATAATGTGTAAGCTGCCTAGAGTCAGGTTTACCTGAGTAGGGCAGGGTATAAATTTGAAATGAAATGAGATGAGATGCATCTCTCTGGCTGATGGAAAAACTAGAGAGCCTCTCCGGGCCGCTCTGGTGGGACAGACAGATGTTCTTGGGGTGACGTTGTCTCTTAAGTAAGGATACTTAAGAGACAACGTCACCGCAAGAACATATGTCTGGCCAACCACCATGTAGGGCTTTAAAGTTCATTACCAACACCTTGAATTGCACCCAGAGGCACACTGGCAACCAGTGTAGCTCCCAAAGTAGTGGTGAGGCATATGCATAATGCCCACAACCTATCACCTGAGCAGATGCAGTCTCTGAATGGTTGTCAAGGGCAGCCCCATGTAGAGCACATTACAATAATCAAGTCTGGAGGTGACCAAAGCGTGTGTGATCATGAGCAAGGAGTCTGGATCTAGGAGTGGGCATAACTGATGGATAATACGAAGTTGTGCAAAAGCCCTCCTGGCCATGACTGCCATCTGCTCTTTGAGCAGGAGTCGCAAGTCCAGGAGGCACCCCAGATTACGGACCAGGTCTGTTTGGGGCAAAACCATCCCATCCAGAACCAAAGATGGTAGTTCCCAAGATAACGCAGGATCCCTGATCCACAGCCACTCAGTCTTGCCAGGATTCAGTTGTAGCCCGTTGTCCCCCATCCAGACCCTGACAGCCTCCAGGCACCTAGAAAGGACTTCCACTGCGTCACTTGGATCGCCACGAGCCAAGATATATAGCTGGGTATCATCTGCATATTGATGATACCTCACCCTGTGGGAACGAATGATCTCACCCAGCGGTTTCATTTAGATATTAAATAGGAGAGGCGAGAACACCAAGCCCTGAGGTACCCCATATTGAAGGGGCCTAGGGGTAGACCTCTTGCCCTCCAACCACACTGACTTGGTCCGGCTCTTCAGAAATGAGGAAAACCAGGACCACACA
Organism: Furcifer pardalis; assembly: GCA_030440675.1. NCBI lineage: Eukaryota > Metazoa > Chordata > Lepidosauria > Squamata > Chamaeleonidae > Furcifer > Furcifer pardalis. Next base: position 89,764,052 of record CP126892.1, read on the forward strand.
GTGCCCTGGATCCCCATTTCTTGGAGCCTTTCCAGAAGGATACTATGGTTGACGGTATCGAAAGCCGCTGTGAGGTCAAGAAGAGCCAGGATGGACCGATGTCTACCATCCTGCTCTAGCCAGAGATCATCAACCAACATGACCAATGCAGTTTCCATACCATATCTGAGCCTGAATCCTGACTGGAAAGGGTCTAGATAATCCACTTCATCTAGGATCTCCTGTAATTGCTGTGCCACTGCCTTCTCCAAAACTTCACCCAAAAAGGGCAGGTTGGATACAGGCAGTGATGGGCAGCAGCCAGTTCGCACCAGTTCGTTAGAACTGGTAGTAGCTTTTCCCAGTGCTCCTGAGAACTGGTAGCAGCTTTTGGGGGGAACCACCTCGGGGGCATACCTTTTTGCCGGTTCCCCCACTGCACATGCACGCCTACAGTGCTTGGTGTGCATGCGTGCCTACAGCACTTGGTCTGCATGCCCACCTACAGTGCTTGGCACGCATACACACCTACAGTGCTGTCTATTTAATGTGCATTTAATTTAATGTGTATTTTTGTGTGTATTTTTATGTGTTTTTATGTCTATTTAATTTGTATTTTTATGTGTACTTATTTTTATGTTTTTTTTACTTTAGCTCCACCCACGTCATTGGTTTTGCCCATGATGTCATGATGTTGGCTCCACCCATGACATCATGACATCATGACATTGGCTCCACCCATGACATTGGCTCTGCCCACAGTGTGGTAGTAAATTTTTTGGCTGCCCCTCACTGGATACAGGCTGGTAGCTGGCAAGCATGGTGGGGTCAAGCGATGACTTTTTCAGGAGGGGGGGTGCACCAAGGCATGTTTTAGGGCAGCTGGAAAAATTCCCTCCCATAGCGAGGAATTTATAATTGTTCCGACTCAACTGCTCGGATCCAACTGGTATTAGTGTTAGACACGATGAGGTGCGTTCTTCAGTTGACAGGACAAAGTCTGTTGCACTAGACCAGGAGCCAGCAAGTGTGGCTCTCCAGATGTTCAGTTCCCAGAAGCCCTGATCAGCAGGTGTGCATACTTGGGATTTTGGTAACTGAAGTCCAAGAACAGCTGGGGCACCAAGGTTGGTCACCCCTGCACTAGAGGTTGTCTCCCCTCCCCCTCCACCCCACCTTGAATGCCTTTATTCAAGAGGGACAATTCTTATTTTTGTTTTGTGTCTAGGCCAGACGTGAAGCTGCAAAAATGAAGCTACCTTTTTAGTGAACTCATTCTATAGATCCTTTTGCCTGACCTAGTGTGAGAAAGATTAGCAATAGCAATTACACTTGTATACTACCCCATAGCACTTAGTGAACTCTCTGGGTGGTTTACAGGTAATTAGCATTCTGGGTACTCATTTTACAGACCGTGGAAGGATGGAAGGCTGAGTAAACCTTGATCCCTTGTTCAGCTTAGTAAGTCACACTAGGGTAGGTCCATTGAATCATTGGTGACCCAACTCCTTCCTAAGTTTCACTGATTCAATTGGCCTACTCTAGTGTGACTTACTACTGTAAGCAATGTAATTTTGGCCATATTATGGTAGTCTGCAATACTATTTCCTACAAACTGTAGATATAATGTTGATTTACAGGTTTTTTTTGTTTGGGAATGAAAAAAGCAGAGGTTGCAAAGAAGAGAGTATATGGAAATCAGAACAAATGCTCTTGATGACAATGTTTTTTTTTAATTTTTTTAGCTTAAATTCTAATTCCTTCCCAAATGGATTATTTCTCATCATCACACCCAATTTGTAATGTGCTGCCATAATCACCCTGAACAGTGATTCCACAGAACATTAGGTAGTGCTGCCAGAAATGTAGAGACTGTCTAAGAACTAGTTGCTCATCTCCATCTTCGTCTTTAGAGGCCAAGACAGCAGAGCTTATGATGTTTACAAAATGTAAGCCAAGAAGATCATGGGCTATAGACGGAGAAAGAACATCCTGCATATAATTTGATGTTAGATATATAGAATGATTATTGGTTGGACAAGTTTCTATAAGTTTGGCAGAGGCAATGACAAATTATGGCTGGATTCTTATGTGGAAAAGGAAATTAAACTGCAAGGTCTATATTACCAAGAGGAAACGGAAGCTTTAGAGTCTAAACCAAGCAACGTGGAAAGGTCATTGATGCCATTTGGCAGGACCAGGAAAGACAGATCTCCACACGTTAAGCTACATATAAAAACACTCAGGCCAACTTATTGGAATAAGTTGAAATTTCATCTGAACAAATTTCTATGCAATATCTAATATAAAATACTGTATACAGTCTTGGTATCTACAACACACTGATATTACAGCATTAGATTTGCTTTCGCTATGCTCCAATTCTTTTTTACTCATGTTAGAGCACTGCACAGATTAAAATTATGAACATATATGACAAATAGATAAAATTCAAAATAAATCAAAATGTTAAAATACCATTTTGCTGGAGTCAAGACCCACTCCCCCCTTAAAATACACTGGGGGAATGGAGTGTGTCTTGTACTGTATTTAGTGGCCTATAGTGGACTATTTTGGTAATCATGGGGTGCATCTTATACTCCGATGTGTTTTATATGCAAGCAAATATGGTAATTACTTTTTTTTTTACCAGAAGTGAGCTACTTCAATAGTGCTGCCTCTACCATTTACTAGAATGTATTCGGTCACATGGAGTGAGGGTGGGTATAAATTGCATCCATATAAATGGGGCATTGATTGAGTTTTTTCCACATTTGTAGAGAATTTATCATGTATCCAAGTACAGTAGCTCCATTTTGGTTGCTTACTCTTTGATCTTCCTTCTTCACTTTGAAGACTATTAAGTGGCTTCCAGATAATCCAGCCAGAATCTTGTCCAGAGGGGAGATACTTCCTTGGCATTCATCCATTCGACAAGGCATGTTGTTTTTGCTGTCCTATAGATTTAGCCTAGCCCCCTTTGCATTAATATTTAGAGCTTCAAAGGTGTGCAGAAATGTTTTCTTGATATTAGCTGTCCTCCAGGGAGTAGTAGGTGCTCATAAAATAAATAGGTTTGGTGTTGTATAACTTATTTTGTTCATTATTTATTAGCAGCTTTTATTGTACTTCTAGAGGGGCAATGCCAGCCAACTAACAGAATTTTTCAGTGGGGTACACAGAAAGAGCCTCCTCAAAGATTGTGTTATTTTTGAACCGCAATTGGGCGTAACCTGGTAACAGCAACCCTGAGTTGCTGGCTAATCTTTCTCATACTAGGTCATGCAGAGGGAACTGCAGAATGAACTCACCAAAGGGTGCCTTCATTTTGGTAGTTTCATGTCTGGCCTAGTCATCGCCACCGCCGCTGCCGTCGTCGTAGTGGGGGTCAGATTTAGTTATCATTCTTGAATGATTTCTTTTTCTGTGTCTAGGCCAGATATGAAATTGCCAAAATGAAGCTGCCAAAAGTAACTATAGTTCTGTAGTTCCTTCCGCCTAACCTAGTGTCAGAAAAATTAGCCGACACAAGGTTGTCCTTGCCTGGGGGACATTGGATTGTGGTTCTAAAATGCCACAATCTTTGAGGAGGCTCTTTCTGTGTGTCCCTATTGAATGATTGATGAAGAGCTATATCCACTTGTTTGACATGTGCTGATTTATACTATTCACCATTAGCATATTCTTCAGACCAGAAGCACAGGGACAAAGCTGTACTTATTGTTTACATATTGCATTATAGTGCAATGCTTCTGGGTAAGAAAGATTAGCTGCCTGCATGCCATTGCTCAGAGGACACCTGGGTGTACTCTTAGGACTTCTCACCCTTGGAGGAGGTTCCTTCTATGTCCCCATGTGTTTCAATTACTGGTAGATCAATGTAGCTCAACTTTGAATTTTAATATTATTCTTCAAAAGCTCCCATTTTTCAGACCAGATTATGAAGTTCATGAATTACAACAACATTTCTGCTAGGATCAGCCTTCTCTAGATGTGCTTGATAACAACTCTCATTGCCCCTGAGCATTAAAACCCTTAGCAGAGCTTGTTATTGCTCCACTTAAGATAAGGAGAGAAGTAGCAGGGGATGCATAGAAGTGTGACTAAGTAAGTAAGTAAGTAAGTAAGTAAGTAAGTAAGTAAGTAAGTAAGTAAGTAAGTAAGTAAGTAAGTAAGTAAGTAAGTAAGTAAGTAAACAAACAAACAAACAAACAAACAAACAAACAAACAAACAAACAAACAAACAAACAAACAAACAAACAAACAAACAAACAAACAAACAAACAAACAAACAAACAAACAAACAAACAAACAAACAAACAAATGCTGAAAGAATTAAACAAGAGAACAAACCTCAACATCCTCTGAACAGATATGTGCCTCAAGCCTGCTGACTCAAATCCAGGAAGAGCTTTATGGCAAGAACAAACATTCTTGAGGGTACACAAGAGCAAAAGCAAATTAGAAGATGGAGGAATAAGCTCACTGGATAAGGAATAACATTAAAGAAGGGTATGGCTGAGGAAGTCGACCTCCCCTACATCACTTGGAGGACCCTGAATAGACTGAGGGTCAGTGCCTAAATGTAAGACCAGCATGCTCAAGTGGGTGTTGCTTGCAGACAACAATACACTGTGTGAACATGGAGAGATACAGAATTGGGCTCATTTGATGATTACTAGCAGAAACATGTACCAATGAGGATTTATGTTTAGTCAACAACAAAGCAAAGAAGGTGGCTTCATTTTGGCAGTTTAAAGTTTTATCTGGACATGAAAGAATAATAATAATAATATTGACTCAAAGCTCCAATATAGCCTAGCGTTGGCACTATATAGTCTCTTATATTATAGCATCATCTTAATTTGAGTCAAATAATGAAACAATGACTATAATGACAGGATGCCTCAAACCTACACCAGTTGAGAAAATGTATCCTCTTGTTGGTATAAGGAGAGAAGTAGCAACGAACCCTGAGAGATCTAAACAAAAGAATAGCCCTCCGCACCCTCTCAATATGCCTCAAATCCACCAACTTAGATTCAGGAAGAGCTTTATGGAAAGAACAAACATTCTTGAGGGTACACAAGAGCAAAATCATATTAGAAGATGGCGGAAGGAGCTCACTGGACAAGGAATAACATTAAAGGAGGATATAGCTGAGAAACACAACTTCCCCTACATCACTTGGAGGATCCTGAATAGGCTGAGAGTGGGAGTCCCTAAATGTAACAACATGTTTGTGGGGGCTGCTGTCGGATAACAACATGCTTTGTGAATATGGAGAGATACAGAATCTGGCTCATTTGATGGTCTTCCAGTTATTACCAGAAACATACAGGTACCAACAAAGATTTAATTATGGCCAATGACAAAGCCGAGAGAGTAGCTTCATTTTGGCAGCCCAAAGTTTGATCTTGATATGAAAGAAGAAGCAGAGCTGAGAACATTTTTGTTTTTTTAATTACTTCTTTCTGAATCCCCCAGCTTATTTGTCCCTCATATAGTATTCACTTATATTAACAGAACTGACAAAACACCTAACCACAAACAATGCTTTTAAAACATGTGTTCAATCCAGAATGTACTGAGTGAGTGGCTGTTGGTGTGGTGCTGTGGATACTTTTTAGTTTAATTATTACTAACATTTATACCTCCTTGTTTTCACCATGAGCTCAACATGATGTGCATGGCCCCTCCTCTTTCTCACTATGACGTCCTAGGACACTGATGGCAAACCTTGGCATGCCAGCTGTAATTTTTGAACTTCAATTCTCAGAAGCCCTGATCAGCAGGAGAGCTGACTTGGAATTCTGGTAATTGAAGTCCAAGAACACTTGGAGTGCCAAGGTTCAGCATCATGGTCCTAGGAGGTCAATCTGACATGGAATTAGTGGCTCAAGGTCACTCAGTAGCTAATATCCTATTAGTCTTCATATATGTTTTGCTGTACTTGCTATGGCTAATTGTGTCTGAGAAGGTGCTGAGGTGCCTCTCACAGTGTGACTACACAGCAGGAAACATATGCATGGAGATTCACTGTGAATTTGACCTAGGAACCAGGTAAATTTATTTTAGGCAACCAGATAGGTAAAGGTAAAGGTTTCCCTTGCTTGAAAGCCAGTCGTATCTGACTCTAGGGTTCAGTGCTCATCTCTGTTTCAAAACTGAAGAGCCAGCACTGTCTGCTTCTGCAGACATTTCTGTGGTCATGTGGCAGGCATTACTAGACACCAGAGTGCACGGAGTGCTGTCACCTTCCCACTGAAGTGGTCCCTATTTATCTACTTGAATTTTTTTTGCTTTTGAACTTATTTATTTATTTATTTATTTATTTATTTAAATTTGTTTATCGCCCTCCTCCCCGAAGGGACCCAGGGTGATTCCCAACACAATCAGCATGGTAACAATTTAAAACCAATTTAGAAATTAAAAGTTTTAAAAGAAGCTTAAAAACTTAGCATTAAAAACCAGGCATTATAGCTAGGTATTATAGCTAGGAGGCACTGGGTGTCAAACCAGCCAGCCAGCTGGGGAAATTGATCGATCCATTCCCCAGACCTGACCTGCCAGCCAGGTTTTCAATCCTTTCCTGAAGGACAGCAGCTTCTAGGTTGGCAGGAGCTGGGACAAAGACGAGAGCTCATTCCATCCTGCAGTACTCGGGAATCGAACTGCTGACCTTCCGCCTCCCAGTCAGCATCTTAGCCTCTTGACCCACTGCAGTCCTTGGCAACCAGATAGGAGTCAGGGAAAGAGAGAGGAGGAAATTTTAAATCAGCACTTGTTTGCAGCTTTTTAAGACAGCTTCTGTTGTAGTGACCAAATTTGCAGGAAACACAACTATGAATATGCAGAATGCAAACAAGTATAATTGGCAATTTCCTTCTCTCTCTCTCTTTTGGTCTGCTGGGAGCACGAGCAAAACTTTGTCCCAGTGCTGGCATCAAACCTCCCTCCCTTTTGATCACTGATAGTTTTTGGACTGCAGATATGGGAGAAGAATGGACAGAAAGATTTCTCTGAAGCCCCAGCAGTTTGTTGAATTTCACCCACGTCCAGCTAAGTAAAAAGAGTGCACGATGAGGAGTGGGTGTGATACTCATCATTTCCCCCAGTTTCATCATAAGAAAGTCATACTGCAATGCCTTCTGGTCTATTTCAGTAAACAGGTTTTACTTTGTCTATGGAAAATGCACACAGAAAGCAGTGCAAGCAGTTCAAAGGAAGCAACATGTGTGCTTAAGAGATCGCTGTCATGGAAAAAGATTGTGAAAGGCTTCCATGTGGAGAGCATAGGTCATGACAGGCAGTCTGAATCTGTCCCAAAGGATGAGTCAAAGCCTACACCATGGAGCACAGGAGGCCAGGTAAAGAAGGCTATAGCCCTGCAACAGGCAGCTTTTTCCTTCCATTAAAAAAAGAAAGAGTGTTTCCTTAGTTCTAAAGCAGAAGGGGGATTTCCAGATGTTGTGGCTGGACTGCAACTCCCACCAGCCCTAGGTGTCAAATGAAGGATGCTATACAGAGAGCTATTGGCTGGTGCGCAGCACTATATGTCAGTGCTGTAGAATAAATGGGTGGTACCACAGTGGATGACTGTGGTGGCTTAATGGTTAAGAAGCTGAACTTGACGACTGGAAGGTCGGCAGGTTAGCAGTTAGACCCAGGTGCTCCTGTCTCTGTCCCAGCTCCTGCCAAAAACGGTCTCCAGAGAGGTTCCAAGCTATGCTAAGCAGGTTTTAAGAATGCATTGCTAGCAGCTTGTAGAAGGAAATGGAACTAGGACTCAGGTGACTGGGCTCTAATCCCCATTTCACCATGAAGACTCATGGGGTGGGTGACAATTTGTTGAAACACTCATTGATCATCTTGCATGTTATAATCCAGGATCGCGGGGGGAGGGGGTCTCTTCTATAGCCATTCAAGTATGCTACCCTTCTTCTTTGAGCTGGGCTGGGTGAGCACAAGAATGCTGATGACTGCTAATAGTCTCTGATTGGTACTGTATTCTCCCAGCACCCCAGGCTTAAGGGCACCCAACAACAATTTTGCTTTATATTGAAAGTATGCCTGGCAGAATCAGAACTGCTTAGGAGAAAGTGTTCTAGTCTAGCTTTTGCCAGGTCCACCACTCCTTTATCATTTACCTAGAGAGGTTTGTTTGCCTGGAGAAGTGTTCAATTGCCATCTGTAGTCAGAGACAAATAGTGTCATTCAGTGAAAACAGTAACACAGGTACATATAACTAGCTACATTGGAGAGGAGAGTGAGTAACATAATATTACATTTCAAAAGTAGCTAATGAGCAAGGGGGGAAAGTTGATGTGTTCTTAAAAGGGCTTTATTTGTTGAAGAAACATAACATGTTGCCACTTCTTGAAATCTGGAAACAGGGAACCATCTCTGGATTAGGTGTTCTCTTCAAAGGTATGGTTATGTGGTGCTAGGTCAGTGATGGCTAATTTTGGCACTCCATACGTTCTTGAACTTCAATTCCCAGAAGCCCTGATCAGCAGGAGTGCTGTCTTGGGCTTCTGAGAATTGAAGTTCAAGAATGCCTGGAGTGCCAAGGTTGGCTATCACTGTGCTAGCTCATATATCCAGATGTTCTTCTTTGTTTTTTATATTGTTGAATCTGATGGCCCTGCTATTCCAGTTACTGACATATCCACAAGAATTGTGATGTTTCCAACAGAAGTAACTAGTTCTACATTTCTTATTCCCCTTGTAAACTTGTAGTTTCTAAAATAGGTTCCTACAACTGGCCTTCCAGTGATCATGGATGATAAAAAACAAGCAGAACATTCCTGATGGGTTTTTTTTCCCAGCAACACAGCGGAAATACTTTCCAGGATGTCTTCTTGGAATTTATCTATGAGTGGAAACATCTTCAGTGGCATAATAACACCACATTACAAACACAGGAGTCTGAATAGCTACCATAAATAAACCTATGATTTCATTGGAACAGCCAGTCTGATGCTTGGCTACAAGGTAAACATTCCTTCTAAAACACTTGGCGGAAGTTACAGTTGCAGAGCATTTTAAGAATTATTTTAATGGATGTCATAATCATCATAAAAGTCAGTAACAAAAAACTCACATGAAGCTGTGATCCACTGGACCCTGTGATGTCCTATGGTTGACATTTCCCCTCATCTCCTCTCTATCAACATTATAACCTTCTTCCTCCTGCTTGTTGGAGTATCTCCCTCTTTTGTAGGTAGCACTCCACTCCTCTGGAGTATCTCCCTTCAGCTGATGCCTGTCGTACACAGTGTGTTTCTTCTGGGGCTGGTGTACCCATGCCTCACTGGGCTCTTCCAGGCCTTACTTCAGCTACATAGCAACCCAGACAGAACCTCTTCCTCTACTGGCCACACAAGGTGCAAGTGATGGGACACAGTTGATTTGCTGATCTGTGTGGCATGGCTTCTTGGCAAAACCAGCTCTGCTGTCAAAATGGGCAAGGCAATCATATAAAGTATCAGGAGCTGAATATAGTTCTTTGATATAAATCTAATGAAATATTGAATGGGAAAGGGATTGATTTTTAAAAATAGCCAACACAGAGACTATTTCCCTGGATACCTCTCCAATGGTGCCATTACTTTGATGACGGTTGGCTCTATGTGGACAGAATGGGCAGTGTGTGGATGCGTTTTCTTCTTTTACTATGGCACTGAGTGAGTCCAGCAATTTCAACATCACCTTCTCTTTCTCTCTGCCCTCTTTTTGCTATGGTGGGAGGGCAGGTCTCTTCCTCTTTTGATGCAGAGGGACTGGTTGTTGCGGCTGAACCTCTGTACCACTACGCCTTTGCTTTTCCACACTGATTCACACTGTGAATCACACAGGCAGTGTGGAGCAATATTTGTTGTTTTATCATTTTTCACATTGAGGTAGCAGGAATTCAGCTTGGAATATTCTACATACTACGAACATATATTATCTCCAGGTATAAAGGTAAAGGTCTCCCTTGCTCAAAAGCCAGTCATGTACAACTCTAGGACACGCTGCTTATCTTCATTTACAACCAAATTGCCCATGCTGTCTGCATTTCTTGCTTTGAAACTGCTAGGTTGGCAGGAGCTGAGACAGGCGACAGAAGCCTACCCCATTACACAGCACTCAGATCTTGAACTGCCAACATTCTGGTTGTCAAGCTCAGTGTCTTAACCACTAAGCCACTGTGGCCCTTTCCTCTGAAGACACAGCTTAGTCCTAATGTTCATCTATTTTTTAATTATTATTTGCTTAATATGCCACTTTTTCTTCCAGGACTGGGACCCCCGGCCCCACCCCTGATCCTATTGACATTTTCTACATGCATACGGGCAATTGCATGGCAATTTTTCTTAACTGGCAGCTCCTTCACTGCACAATCAGCTGCATGATTTATCTTGCACCTAATCACCTGGGCCCAAGTAGTATGAGGGTCCAAATTTCATAGACAGAAGATGACCTTCATCATAAACATACCCATTATGAACAATATATTTTCCTATATCTTTCATTATGTGGGTCAAGCCACATAGTCCCAGGATGTCTCTAGAAGAAGAGAATATTGAACCACTTCCAACTGTACCTAGAAAACCCTGGAAGAGTTACCATAAGTTAGAACTGATTTGATAGTAGGTGATTATTAATTATTTCTGTTGCTTACATTGTCTTTCAGTCATGGAAATAGTAGCTCTTGTCTAAACAACTGGTTTATATACATTTTTAATTTAAATAGAAACTAATACCACTATAATACAAGAGTTTGTATAGCACCAATACTAGGCTATCTTGGATCTTCTTCTTCTTTCATGTCCAGATCAAACTTAAAATGCCAAAATGAAGCCACCTTCTTGGATTTGTCATTGGCCAAACTTAAGTCCTCATTGGTACAAGTTTTTGGTAGGAATTGACAAACCACCAAATAAGCTGGATCCCATATTCACAGTATGTTGTTGTCCACGAGTAGCACCCATGTTGGTTTTACATTTAGGAACTCCAACCCTCAGTCTATTCAGGGTCCTCCAAGTGACATAGGGGAGGTCAAGTTCCTCAGCCATATCTTTCTTTAGTGTTATTCCTTGCTCAGTGAGCTTTTTCCTCCATCTTCTAGTTTGATTTTGCTCTTGTGTACCCTCAAGAATGTTTGTTCTTGCCATAAAGCTCTTCCTGAATCTGACTTGGTGGATTTGAGGCACATATCCATTGAGAGGGTGCGGAGGGTCATTCTCTTGTTTAGTTCTCTCGGGGTTCATTGCTACTTCTCTCCAGTGGTGGGCTCAAAAAATTTTTACTACCACACTGTGGGCATGGTATGGTGGGTGTGGCCAGGACAAAAGCCCTGTGTTGCACCCGAATTAGGACTATTTTATTCCAAAACTTGGATGGGCAGGACCAGCCAGAATTTCTGCTACTGGTTCTGGTGATCTGGTGCAAACCTGCTGATGCCCACCACTGCTTCTCTCCTTATATTAGGCAGAGAATACCAACAAGAGGATATATTTTCTCAACTGGTGTAAGTTTGAGGCATCCTGTCACCATGCTAATCGTTTCTTTATTTGACTTAAGATAATGCTAATAATTATCAGTAAACTTTCCACTGAATAATAGTAACCTTGTGTTGGCTTACCTTTCATCTCTACATATTGAACAACAACAACAGCAACAGCAACAAAACCTTTTAAAATGTGTGATGTGGTATCATAACAATTCTGTGTTTCCCTACCTTGTGATTGGTTACTATTGGAGAGAGAAAAAGCACAGAATTCCCATTGTGCAGTTCCTTAACTGTTCTAGTGAGAATTATTATTATTATTATTATTATTATTATTATTATTATTATTATTATTATTATTATTATTATTATTATTATTATTATTATTATTATTATTATTATTATTATTATTATTATTATTATTATTATTATTAAATTTATATTGCCGCCCACTCGCCGTGGCGACTCAGGGCGGCTTACAGACAATACATTACATTACATTACAATACAATATGTTGGGGTGGGCACAGGGGGAGGGGCGGCAAGGTCCTCATCCTGCCCTGGCTTCTTCTTCCCCTGGCAGTTGGTATAGGCACAGGGAGAGGGGCGGCAAGGTCCTCATCCTGCCCTGGCCTCTTCTTCCCCTGGCAGTTGGTGTAGGCACAGGGGGAGGGGCTGCAAGGTCCTCATCCTGCCCTGGCCTCTTCTTCCCCTGGCAGTTGGTGTAGGCACAGGGGGAGGGGTGGCAAGGTCCTCATCCTGCCCTGGCTGAAATAGAGAATATTTCAAGCATCTTGGCATTCTATTTGGCAGGTCTATGACCAGTGTCATATCTAGTTGTAGCTTTTAAAAAATGGATTTAACAGTGCAATTTTATTCTACAATGCTCTGAATAATGGAGTAAGGTGCAGATGACAGACAAAAGATCCTGAAATCACACAAAGATCCATGGAATGTGTCTCTAAAATGATGTTGTAGAGATGCTTTAGAGCAGCCCCCCCCCCTTTTCAGGCCACAAGCTTTTCACGTAGTTCCACCTACCAGAAACAGAAGTCAAATGCATGTGCATGTGCATGTGCAGAGAATGCACCTCTGCATGTGCAGAACACTGCATAAATGACCTACAGCTGTCGTAAATATGTTTATGGCAGCTGCAGGTCTTCTGTGCATGCATGGTCATATTCTGCGTATACATGGGTACATTTTACTTCCATTTCTGGGAGCAGTGAGGGCGGTGTGGGCTTGATTAATTGGGGGTGGATCTGGCCCATGGGCCATAGTTTGGGCACCTCTGCTTAGAGCATCTCTCTTTTACTGAGTTTGACAAGTTAAGATTCAGATCTTTACTGGAAGGCTGCAGAGTCCTTATGAGCCCACAAATGCACATACAGGAAGACAAACTCAAGAACAATGAATGACTTTCTAGGGTTTTGTTGTTTTGACGGCAATTGTTTATTGTCACAAAGAGTCTCTGGAACAACTGCCAGTATGGTTGATTGAATAAAATCATGATAATTACATAATTGCATTCTACACAGGGAGGTTTCTAAATTACTGTTGCTCTTACTGAAAACCCCTGCCTTTGAGGCATACGTGGGCAAGTGAGATTAGGATGTGCTTATATGTGCACGTAGACAGACATAAACACAAGAGCCACAGCTTGCATTCTACAAAGAGGGATGTTAACCTCTTGTACTGCCCTTATAATGGACAGAAATTGAAGTCAGGCAGGATCCCAGGACTCCTCTTGAGACTTACCAACACCTCTCGCCCACTGGTGGTTTTTCCTGTCTGCTCAACTTTTAATGCCCTAGCTTGACTTTCTTCAAACCATATTTAGCAACAGGAAGATGGAACACATAGCTAAGTAGACAACAGTTTTCAAAAGCAAGCAGAAAATATTGCAGGGTAAGGCATTTGTTCTATTATTAATAGACCAGTCTATGCATCTTGTATAAATACAGGAGGAAAGTGGCTATGTCTTGGGTGGGTTATTCCTACCCCCATCCCCACCTTAAATATCTTTATTGTTTTGCTATAGATCAGTAAACCAACCTTTGTTTTTGGACTTCAACTCAAGCTGAGCCATGCCATGTTTCTGAACATGGAGAGCCATTTAGCAATCATGGCCAAACTACCCCAAGGATGTCTGCAGGAATTTTTCTCAGTTGCAAAGACAGAGCGATATCTGAGTATTATTCATGCACAAATTGTTCCAGTACACACTCCTGCATCTTCTATCTACATCAGTGGTTCTCAACGTGGGCGCCATGTCCAACAGGGGGACTTCAATTCCCAGAAGCCTAAGTCAGTACATTGGCTGATCAGTGCTTTGGGGAATTGACTTAGGCTTCTGGGAATTGAAGTCCAAGAACCAGAGGTTGGGAAATACTTATCTAGAGGTATTGAGAGGGTTGCACCCATGCCTTGATTGGGGGGGGGGGGCATGGAAAAGAGAAAGGCCAGCTTGGGATCATTCATCAGCCAGAGATCTATCTTTGTGGGTTTTGATTTGTATCATTATAAAGTGTTTTAAATTGCTTTGAATCTGTTTTGATCAAATGAGGTCTTCATGCCAAAAAATTATACAATGAATTGTAAAGAGATTTTATAGAACAGTTCTTCCCTTTATTGCACCCTGGAAGTCATTCCAGTGGTCCATGGGAAAGGTAGCCCAAGGAGAAGCTTTCTCTTACAGAGTCTAATGGGGTGAGATAACATCAAAGAAACATTGCAAGCACACCAAATTTCCCACAGAGCAGGGCTTCTCAACCTTGGGCCTCCAGATCTTCTTGGATTTCAACTACCAGAAGCCCAAGTCAGGACACCTGTTGATCAGGGCTTCTGGGAATGTAAGCCCAACAATATCTGGAGGCCCAAGGTTGAGTAACACTGCCACTGAGCATTAGAATGACTCCCAAGAAACAATGAGATTGTGGGGAGGCATTCCCCTCTTCTTCCAGACCAATAAATGTGGAATGGCAGTAGAAAGACTTCTCTTTTGACTTTTGGTTTCTCCTCTCTCAGTCCCAAAAACCTCCCTTGAGGGGATTTTAGATTACCTCTGGGCTTGGAAATCCTAGAATTCCAAAATCCCCTTCTCTACAGTCCAGTTCATATTTATTTATTTATTTATTTATTTATTTATTTATTTATTTATTTATTTATTTATTTATTTATTTATTTATTTATTTATCAGGTGCTTTTATAGTCCACCTTTATTTCAGTAAACCCAAGGAGGCATCTGTGACTCCCTTTCCCCACCACTATATCCTCATGACCACTTTGTGAGGTATGTGACGCTGAAGGTCTGTGCTTGGACCAAAATCAACCAGCAGGTTTCACAGCCAAATAGAGACTTGAAATCTGATCTTTGTGTTCTAGCTTGTCATTCTAAGCACTGCACCATACTGGCTCTCAAGTGGTGGCTGTCAGTCATGGGTCTCATGCAGTGGTGTAGGACGGTTTTCAGCCACCCAGGGCCGCAGGCCAAACTCGCCCCCCCACCTAGGCTCCCCCCCCACCTAGGCATGAAAATCCTACCTTTGGGCTTCCTCATCCTCATGGCCAGCTCATTGTGAGGCCCAGGGTTGAGGCCCAGGGGTTGGGGCAGTATGGCACAAGCCCAGTGGGGAGCCCACCATCGGTGTCCCAGGCGTGTGGCTGGCCCACCTCTTAGCCTGGCGGCAGCAGCTCATCTGCCTTTAGTGACAGTGGCACCCAGGAAGGTGGGAAGCGAGGCCGGTGGTCACCGTGGTCAGTGCCCACAGCCGGAGCAACACCAGCCAGGCCGAGGACCTCCAGCCACCTGCCCTGCCGCTCCGAGATACACCTGCGGCAGGGCGGAGAAGACCTCGGGGGCCAGCGTTTCCTCCGGCGGCGGGAACTTTAAAAAGCCCCACGCCGGAGTGTCCAGCCATGCCGCCTGCCCTGCCGCTCCGAGATACACCTGCGGCAGGGCGGAGAAGACCTCGGGGGCCAGCGTTTCTTCCGGCGGTGGGAACTTTAAAAAGCCCCACGCCGGAGTGTCCAGCCATGCCGCCTGCCCTGCCGCTCCGAGATACATCTGCGGCAGGGCGGAGAAGACCTCGGGGGCCAGCGTTTCCTCCGGTGGCGGGAACTTTAAAAAGCCCCGTGCCGGAGTGTCCAGCCATGCCGCCTGCCCTGCCGCTCCGAGATACACCTGCGGCAGGGCGGAGAAGACCTCGGGGGCCAGCGTTTCCTCCGGCGGCGGGAACTTTAAAAAGCCCCACGCCGGAGTGTCCAGCCCTGCCGCCTGCCCTGCTGCTCTGAGATACACCTGCGGCAGGACGGAGAAGACCTCGAGGGCCAGCGTTTCCTCCAGCGGCGGGAACTTTAAAAAGCCCCGCGCCGGAGTGTCCAGCCATGCCGCCTGCCCTGCCGCTCCGAGATACACCTGCGGCAGGGCGGAGAAGACCTCGGGGGCCAGCGTTTCCTCCGGCGGCGGGAACTTTAAAAAGCCCCGCGCCGGAGTGTCCAGCCATGCCGCCTGCCCTGCCGCTCTGAGATACACATGCGGCAGGGCGGAGAAGACCTCAGGGGCCAGCGTTTCCTCCGGTGGCAGGAACTTTAAAAAGCCCCGCGCCGGAGTGTCCAGCCATGTCACCTGCCCTGCTGCTCCGAGATACACCTGCGGCAGGGCGGAGAAGACCTCGGGGGCCAGCGTTTCCTCCGGCGGCGGGAACTTTAAAAAGCCCCGCGCCGGAGTGTCCAGCCATGCCGCCTGCCCTGCCGCTCTGAGATACACATGCGGCAGGGCGGAGAAGACCTCAGGGGCCAGCGTTTCCTCCGGTGGCAGGAACTTTAAAAAGCCCCGCGCCGGAGTGTCCAGCCATGCCACCTGCCCTGCCGCTCCGAGATACACCTGCGGCAGGGCGGAGAAGACCTCGGGGGCCAGCGTTTCCTCCGGCAGCGGGAACTTTAAAAAGCCCCGTGCCGGAGTGTCCAGCCATGCCGCCTGCCCTGCCGCTTCGAGATACACCTGCGGCAGGGCGGAGAAGACCTCGGGGGCCAGCGTTTCCACCGGCAGCCAGCGTTTCCACCGGCGGCGGGAACTTTAAAAAGCCCCGCGCCGGAGGGTCCAGCCATGCCACCTGCCCTGCCGCTCCGAGAGCCACAGATGGGTGGAAAGACTACCGCGGCTGCTGCTACGGCCGTTGCTTTGCCCACTGCCAGTATCACCAGTACCTGTCCCCATACCAGGCCCCCCTTGCCCCATTGTCATCATTACCGCCAGGAGCAATGGCGGATGGGCAGCTCCTGGAGCAGGTCTGGGAGAATGTGAATGGGGGGACACAAGGAAGAGTCTGCCAGCCAGAGGGTGGGGATGGGACTCTGTCTGTTGGGGCTGGAGGTTCCCATGGGACCCAAATTGGTGTGGTAATGGGCATGGGGCGCTACGACGGGAGCCGAGGGGCGGGCCGCACTCGGAGAATGCGGGCCAGACGTTTGGTGGCTGTCCCGTGTTCTGGCCCCCCGGCTACACCTCTGGGCCCTGCGCAGACGGTCAAGAGTGACCCCTCCCTTAGGCTGCTGCTGGTGAATGCCAGATCAGTCTGCAACAAGGCCCCCCTGCTTGCAGATACCATTTCAGGGGAGCGGGCTGATCTGGCATGCATCACCGAAACCTGGCTGGCGCCGGAGGATGGGGTTCCTCTATCTGAACTATGCCCAGCCGGGTTTGGTATTTGGCACCAGCCTAGGGAGAGGGGAAGGGGCGGTGGAGTCGCCGTGATAGCTAGGGAGTCATTGGGAGTCACCAGGGCCACGGCTCCACAAATTCCGGGCTGTGAGGCCTTGCTCTTGCGTGTGGGCCCTAAGGGTCAGTTGGGAATCCTGCTCATGTACCTGCCTCCCTGCAGAGTAGCAGATTCCCTGCCTGAGCTCCTCGAGGCGGTCTCCATGTTGGCGTTGGAGACCCCCAGGCTGATGGTCCTGGGGGACTTCAATTTGCCGTCGTTGGGGACCGGCTCAGAGGTGGCTCGGGAGTTCATGGCTTCCATGGCAACCGTGGGCCTGACTCAGGTAATTCAGGGTCCTACCAGGAGCAGTGGCTACACCCCGGACTTAATCTTTTTATCAGAGCTGTGGCAGAGTGATCTGAATTTACAAAAATTAGTTATCACGCCAGTGCCATGGTCAGATCACTATCTGGTGACTCTAGACTTCCAAGGGGCTGGTCTCCACCGCAGGGAGGTGGGGCCGATTAAATGGGCCCGCCCCCGGCGACTAATGGATCCAGAGGGATTCCAGAGGGAACTGGGGGAATGTCCTCTTGACCTGCAAAGCGATTCATCCGAGGCCCTTGTCGACGCTTGGGACAAGAAAGCGACGGCAGCCTTGGATGTAATCGCTCCACTACGGCCTCTCCGAGTCCGTGGGGATTGATCTGCCCCTTGGTTTTCTGAGGAGCTAAGGGAGCTTAAACGGGCTAAGAGACGCTGAGAGCGCCGCTGGGTGAAGACTCGGAGCGAGTCTGACCGAACACTTGTCAGAGCTGCTATTAAAGACTACCTAGTGGCGATGAGGGTGGTGAAGCGCCAATACTTCACCACCCTTATTGCCTCCGCAGATAACCACCCAGCGACCTTGTTCCGGGTGACCAGGTCCCTCCTCGGTAGAGGGGGGCCGGGCCCTGGGTGGCAGGGATCAGCTGAGGATTTTGCTGATTATCTGACGGAGAAAATCGCTCAGATCCGCTCGAGCCTGAATCCCGGAGTGGAACGTACTGAGCTGGGGCTGACCATAGCACAGTCTAGCCATGTTACCTGGGATCGGTTCGATCCTGTTGGCCCTGAGGAAGTGGACAGGCTTCTTGCATCTGTTCGCGCCACGACCTGTGCACTGGACTCTTGCCCTGCCTGGCTAATAAAAGCTTCCAGGTCTGTGGCAGGTGGCTGGATCGAGGCGATCATCAATTCTTCTTTAAAGGAGGGGCATTTTCCTGCACCTTTTAAACACGCTTTGGTGCTCCCCCTCCTGAAAAAGCCGTCCCTCGACCCCACGATAATTTCCAACTACCGTCCAGTGTCCAACCTACCTTTTTTAGGTAAGGTTTTGGAAAAGGCTGTGGCGCAGCAGTTGCAGGAGGTCCTGGATTAAGCGGATTATCTGGACCCGTTTCAGTCAGGATTCAGGCCCGGATATGGTACCGAAACTGCGCTAGTCGCTTTGGTGGATGATCTCTGGAGAGAGCGGGATGGAGGGGAACCGTCTGTCCTTGCTCTTCTCGATCTCTCAGTGGCTTTTGATACTGTCGATCATGGCATCCTTCTGGGTAGGCTCCAGGGTCTGGGGATCCAGGGCACAGTGTTGTCCTGGTTTGCCTCATTCCTGAGGGGCAGGACCCAGTCGGTATGCCTGGAGAAGGAGAAGTCCAGCCCTAGGCCCCTGCAATATGGGGTGCCTCAGGGTTCGGTACTTTCTCCTCTCCTGTTTAACATCTATATGAAGCCGCTGGGTGAGATCATCCGTTCCCACGGGGTAAGGTATCATCAATATGCAGATGATACCCAGTTATACATCTCCGCCCGTGGGGACCCAAGCGGTGCGGTGGAAGTCCTTTCCAGGTGTCTGAAGGCTGTAAAAGTCTGGATGGGGGACAACGGGCTACAGCTGAATCCCGGCAAGACTGAGTGGCTGTGGGTAAGGGGTCCCGTGTTAACAAAGGAGCTTCCATCTTTGGTTCTGGATGGGGCAGCCTTGCCCCAAACAGACCCGGTGCGTAATCTGGGGGTCCTCCTGGACTCACGGCTACTGTTCGAAGAGCAGGTGGCAGCCGTGGCCAGGAGGGCTTTTGCACAACTTCGTGTAATACGCCAGTTACGCCCACTCCTGGACCGGGATGCTCTGCTTATGGTCACACATGCGTTGGTCACCTCCAGACTTGATTACTGCAATGCGCTCTACATGGGGCTGCCCCTGATGACCATCCGGAGACTCCAGCTGGTTCAAAATGTGGCAGCCCGGGTAGTGGTGGGGTGTGGGCGTTATGCTCATGCCTCACCGCTGCTCCGGGAGCTGCATTGGCTGCCAGTATGTCTCCAGGTGCAATTCAAGGTGCTGGTTATTACCTTTAAAGCCCTATATGGTAGTGGGCCAGGATACCTAAGAGACCGCGTCACCCCAAGAACATCTGCCCGTCCCACCAGGGCGGATCGGAGAGGCTCCCTCGTTGTTCCTTCGGCGAGAATGGCGCATCTCGCCTGTACCAGGAGGAGAGCCTTCTCCGTGTCCGCCCTGGCCCTCTGGAACCTCCTGCCCACTGAACTGCGCCTTCAGACAGAGCTCCTGCCCTTCCGGAAGGGTTTGAAAACCTGGCTGGCTGGACAGGTTTGGGGACCTGGGAATACGAGTTCCCTTACCAGGTGGCTTATTTAAAGGACTGCCAACCTGGGTCTGGAAGTGGGACTGTGTACTGTTTTTAATTTTTATGGTAATATTTTGATGACCTTTTAACTGATGTTTTATTGGTGTAAACTGTTTCTTATGCTTTTACTTTTATTTTTAGTGTTTTGTAAGCCTCTCAGAGTCGGGTTCTCCCGATTGGGGTGGGGTATCAAGTGTAATAAATAAATAAAAATAAATAAATAAGTCCTGGCCAGCTCTTCTCTGGCCATGGACGCTGACAGCCACGACTTGAGAGCCCGTATGGTGCAGTGCTTAGAGTGACCACTGGCCACCCTGGGCTCCGTTGCCACCCAAAGTGGATGAGGTGCCACCACCAGACTCAGAGGCGGAGCGGCTGCTCACCTGGGACACTGACGGTGGGCTCCCACTGGGCCCATGCTGCACAACCCCAGCCCCTGGGCCTCGACCTTGGGCCTTGCCCATGCCGTTGGCATCCCAGGGGCATGGCCACCCTGCCTCTGAGTCCAGTGGCGCCAGCTCATCCGCCTTAGGCAGCAGCAGTGTCCAGGAAGGCAGAAAGCGAGGCCAGTGGTCATTGCGGTCCAGTGCCTGCAGCCAGAGCAGTGCCAGTCAGGCCTTTCAGGGGGGTCCTTGGCCTGCACTGCTCTGGCCATGGGTGCTGGGCCATGGCGACCGCTGGCCTCACTTCCCGCCTTCCTGGGTGCTGGTGCTGTTGAAGGCTGTAGAGCTGCCACCACTGGGCTTGAAGGTGGGGCAGCTGCACACCTGGGACCCCAACGGTGGGCTCCCCACTGGGACTGCACCTCCCTGTCCCAGCCCCTGGATCTCAACCCGAGGCCAGGGACAGTCCCAGCTCTGTGCAGCATTGCCTGTGCCACAGGCAGGCCATGAGGAGGGGGGTAGGAGGGGGACAGGGGTGCCCCTTGGTCCCCACTGCACCGTTGGGCCCACGCCCTGCAGCCCAGGGCAGGGCCCAGGGCACCGATGGTGGCGGAGGGTCCCAGCGCCCATTCCCGTGGCAGACTTCCCATCCCAGCCGCCAGGAAGTCCAGGGCAGCAGCGGCAGCACCCCCCACAAAGTGCTGCCTGGGACCAGCTGTTCCCTCCCCCCCTCACTACACCAGTGGTCTCATGAAAACATCTGAGAACTGGGGAATCTGATGGGAGAATGGAAAGAAATTAGCTTAAGTAGGTGCCTTCTAATCTTTTGGTGGGAAAGGTCTTTTCTCTCTTGCAGTTCTGTTCTCAGATTCTCAGATATGCTTGCACAGACTAACATGGCTACCACTCCAAACATTTCATCTCAATAAAGAGTTACTGTAAAATGCATATTTGCTGTAAGATCTTTCTGTCTTTTTAGCTGAATAGTATAGTTCAGAAACCAATGTTAAGAAATAACATTTCCCCCCCAGTGAAATGTAATTAGGATTGCCTTATTCCTGTTAAGAGCTATAATTTTGCATGTAAGCTGAAGTACGTGTTCTCTCCAACTATGGTTTATGTATTTCAAATAATTTGTAAAGTTGGATCTGTAAAAAAAGAAGCTGGGCAGGAAAAAAGCCTGGTGGATGTCTCTCCAACTTCCTGTTGAGTTCTGTGGTCTGAGAAGGAGTGACACAACCTCTAAATGATAGCTGGTGCCCTGGAAAAGAACCAGTTTATCACTTCAATCTATAAATGTAATTTGGGGAAAATAAAACAAGACACCACAACATGTGCAGGCTTTGTCTTGTGATCTTTGGCTTGACATGAACTGAGCAAGCCAGGCTCTGATCTTGAGGATAGGATGCGTGTACCAAAAGCTTTGTTTATTCAGAAAACACATTGTATCTGCTCTAATCCTGCAAAAGAATGCCACATGGACATTGCCTTGGTGATCAGAGCATGTGTGTGCAAACATGAAAGCAGAGTAAGGCTTCTTCCAGGGACAGAGATGCATTTTTATTAGTGTTTATTAGCCTCAGGTGGCAGGAGTTTGTGGGACAGCATTGCCAGAATTAAGTCTCCCAGCCATTTCCCCTTTTTTGAAGGAGAGGACTGTGACTGGTCCTCTACTAGCCTACTGCCATCTTGTGTAATGATCGATGGAGGACCATATTTTATTTGCCGCTGCCAGTCCAATCAGTTTCTGAAGCAGTAACATAATGTGGGCTCTTGAAAGGTTTGCATTACATATAGAAACTTCTCCAAAATTGTCACACTCTCTGCTTTATCTAATCCAGGTTTTGAGATTGCCCACTTTTCTATGGCCTTAGGGATACTACCTATGTCTGACTTGGTTTTTAAAAGCTGCCATGTTGATCATGATTGAATGGGCCACTTCCATCATTAATGCTTCTTTAATGGAAGGCTGTCTCCATTTTATCTGAAGGAGACCATTATCAGGCCCATCCTGGAAAAATATCTAACTTGCTGATGGATGATAGAAATAATTTTTGTCCCATTGCAAATATCCTGTTCATTGGCAGGCTGCTTGAGAGGGTGACAGATTAGCTGCAGGCATTCATAGATGCAACATTATTTTTATACTTTTTTGTTGTTCAGTCACACAGTCGAGTCCAACCTTTTGTGACCCCATGGATCACCACACGCCAGGCTCGTCTGTCATCTGCCATCCTCCATAGTCCACCCAGATCTATGCCCACCACGTCAATGATGCCATCTAGTCATCTCATCCTCTGCCACCCCCGTCTCCTTTTGCCTTCATTCTCTTGCAGAAAGCAATTGTCCTGGGGAAGAATAAAGAATTTCCACCATCTGCAACTGGAATTGCCACTGTCTGTTTAGCCGACTGGATTGGCAGCTGTATAGCTGGAGCCAGCAAAGCTGCCTTAAGGTCAAAGGGCAAAATGAACAGCATACAGGTCTTTCCTCTGGAAGTTCCTCCTCCCTCCCAGGACCTGGTGCCTCAAATAGCTGATTCAGTATACCTAATGGCAGGGCTAGCCTTGCACTCCAATATGTACTCACAAAGTGCTGAAGGGTCAATAAGAGTGTGACAAATCTATCTCTGTAGCCCTTTTCAGACATTTAGAATGAAGATGTGTGGGAGTGTAATCTTGGCACTGGATGTGAGCATCCACATGCCCCCTACCAACCCACTTCCCTAACTCATCTGGAAGTCAGGCTTTTATAAACTCACAGGGCTCTTGTAAGAACCATTTGGCCATGTTTCCAGGTTGAATTCATGTAATGGCTAATCTAAGCCACAAAAATACTATATCTGTATGTGCATTCAGCGGAACACAATCAAACATGCCTTTGCATATCTTTGCAATGAGTGTGCTAAGATCTGCCTGACTTCCTGGTGGGGATGTGGGGGAAAGAGCTTCTCTGCATGTTCACATCATTATCATCACCATTATCACACATTTATCACACATTTAACCTTCTACACTTGCAGCCTTAATACCCAAATACAGCTTTTCAATCTCTTTATCTCCCAGTATGAATCAATTTAAGTAGACCTGATGAGTGGATCAGAAAGACTGTAGTTATTTTGATAGTATTGAATATTTTTAACTTTTAAAAAAATCAATTGCTGCCAAGAAATCACTTTGTGCTATTACAGTATTCCAACCCAACAAGCATTTAATGATTAGCTAGGCCACCAGTCTTGGCTAATAAGAGTTTATGTAAATGCTGCTGTGGTCTGTTAAATCTCTCCAGACTAGGTGATGTTGTAATCCAGTACCAGAGTGGAAAAAAGACTTGCAAAGCAGACAGAAGTGTAATATGTGTTCTCCCGAGTGGGGCGGGGTAATAATTCAATAAATAAAATAAAAATAAAATAAATAGGTGGGCTAAAGACCTTGGGTGGTCACCTGGATGGCCTCCAAGTTTTCAAGACTCAGACTAGCCGCATGTAAATAGAGAACAAGTGAGGTGTTATGTGTTATGTGACATATTGCCCACCTGCATCTGCAGCTTGTCTTTCAGCATGCTTCATTTGTAAATCACCTCCAACTTAATAACCTTTAACATGGGGTCTGGTGACATAATCCTTCCCTGGCATCATGATCTCAGTCCCATAGCAAACTGGGGCTCTTTCTTCCAAGTGTCCCAAACTTTGATCTCCATAAAACCACTATGAGTTATTCTCAACAGGTAGAATTTGTGTAATGACTCACCTCGAGTTTCATCATTTTCTTGTCATACTGGACTGTGTCTTATGTGAATTTGTAATACAAAGTCTCTCTAGCTCAGGGATTCTCAACCTGTGGGCTGTGGGCTGGATACGGCCCATGGCACCCTTTCATGTGGGGCCCTGCCTCCACCACACCAGGAAGTGCCATGTGGTGGAGGAAGGGCGAAATGGCGTTCCAGCCCCTTAAGCTGTCTGAGGGAGCATGATCTAGCCCCTGGTTTAAAAAGGTTGAGAATTCCTGCTCTAGCTCCTCAATTTCATTTGCAAAGTCATATCCCAAATGACAAATATCAGTTGCCATTATGATGACCAAATCTAAGACCTAAAAACAGAACCCAAAATTCTATAATATTTTGCAACTACAGCAATTTGCAGCATGACCTCTGATAAGGGGATGTATATCATCAAAGCAAGGTTGGGAGCACAGCCCATTATCTTTGAGTTCAGGATTCCAAACACTATGTATGTAATTATTATCAATGTGGATCATTTTTACACAATATTTTTATCTGCAAAGAATTGTTCAGGGTAGCACATATGCTACATAAAATACAAAAGCACCATAGAAGAGTAAAACAGGTTAAATAACAAGTTATTATGGCCAACAGGAACTTCAGTAACAGCCCATAAAAATTATGTACTCTTTGTGTGTGTGGTAATTGAAGTCCAAGAATATCTAGAGAGCCAAGTTTGAGGAACCCTGATCTAGATGGACCAAAGATCTGATCTAATATAAGCCTGCTTCTCTGATTTTTGTGTTCTGAGCCTAAAGATCTTCCAGAACAAGAAATACTTCTACTGGAGACAAAACACAAAATAATTCCCATTGGGGCTTCTTAAGCAGGAATTTCCACAGGACACGTAAGTGAGACCTTGGGCTGCATACAAATGTGAACAAACAAACAAATAAATAAATTTCTCCACCAACTATCCACTGTTGAGATATAACAGAGATTGGCAAAAATGGTGTTTTTTAATTACAAATCCTCAAACCCCCAAACAATACAAACTGTGGATTTTGAACAGAAATTTTAAGTAGGATACAAAGCCACCCAGAGGTGAAGGCTTAGCGCTCTGCAAATAGTATATACCAGGATTGGAAAAATCTGTCCATTTTTTCTTTCTCATGCAGTCAAAAATGTTAAACCTCAAGGTCTTTCCATCATGCATAGGAAGAAATGAGTCAGTTTTGCTAAGTTCTTCAAAAAATAAATTGAAACTAAATTATCTTCTGTTGCTGGCTAAACTCCTAGCATGAAGAAGACCATGTTAGACCTGCCAACCATAAGAGATCTGAGGAACTATTCGAGGGTGGGTGTGGGTGGATGTATGTATGTGTAACTGCAATGTCAGATTTTGGTAGATTTTTTTTAAAAAAAAGAACTACAAAATTCTTACCCACCCCTAGTTCTATATTGCCTTGTAGACCATGCAAAGTTGATGTTCTCAGTATTTGTGTTATGTTTTGTTAATCCACAGACTTGATTTTGCCTTCCAAGCAAATCAGAAAAGCTGTCCCCCCACCCCCCCACACACCCCTAATCTTTTCTGTGGTAAAAAGAAGACCCTGAAACAACCATTCAGTTTACATTAATGTACCATTCCATTTTATATCTTGGATGGTTCTTTGCTCAGAATTTGGAACATCTTCTATCTCTTTATATTAAGACTTTATTCAAGACTTTAAAAAACATTACAGGAATACATTCCATGGGTTTGAGTGGAGAACTGGCTTGTGTATAGGACATCAAGTTGCTTCCAACTTTTGGGGACTATGAACCAGTGACAGCCCTGCTTAGGTTTTGCAAACTCAAATCTACAACTTCCTTTATTGAGTCAATCCATCTGATATCTTGTCTCCCTCTTTTCCTACTGCCATCAGGTATTTGTGGTATCACAACCTTTTCGAATGACTCTTTCTTTCTCATAATTTACCCAAAGTACAGTAGTCTGGAAAGCATCTAATTCATCTTAGGCTACACTCAGATGGAGCAAATATTTGGATGTTGAGCTGCTTGTGGCACCTTCTGCTGCCAGCTATTTTCTGGTGATCACATGATGCGTAGGAGATTGTGAACCAGTACAATTCTGCTCTGTACCCACACTGGACCTTTTCGTCCAATTGCAAGGCTACAGTCTGGATTAGAGTAGATCCTGTAGGAAGAGAAGGGTTGTTTTAAGGACAATCACTCCCCCCAATCCCCCCCCAAATCATTTCCAGCATCATCAGACACAATGCACTCTCTGTGCCCAATAACACTTTCAGTTGCCACTTTTAATGGAGCATTTTACTCTATGAGAAAGGCTGTGATCTGATTTTTCTGCATGTGTTGTTTGACAACAAACCACATGGTACTGCATACATTCTTTTCCCTGCTACAATCTACATGACTGATTGAGAGCATCATGGTGTCAGAAGAATTCATATAATGGAAAGAAACATACACCATTGTGGTAACTGCATCTGTTTTTGCACCTGTATTTGTAGTTGTGTGCTAAGATATCAAGTCATGCATCTAGACAGATGACATGCAATTTCCACATGCATATACTGCATTCTCTCACTCTGTATATCTTGAGTAGGATGAGATGGGGAGTCTTGGCTGGATTTATCTGGAGATGAAGCCATTTATTTTTCAATTCCTTTGCCCTTTTCTTTTTCACAGTTGAGCATTAATTAAAGCTACCTTGCTAAGATACAGTGGTAAGTGCATCTGGGCTATCATGCATTGGAACAATAATGGTTGTTTTTGGCAACTGGGGCAAATGACAGCATCTCTCATCTGCTTAGAACCAAGAAAAAAGAGGCGATGAACACTATACTCCCATAAAGGAAGCGAGCTAATGGTCTCCCCCTTCCAAGAAAAAAGGAACTGTGTAGAATTGGAAGTTGTGTTTATTCACCTAAAATTCACCCTCTAAATTTTAATGCTCCAGTTACACTGCTGTTAGTTATAGCCCTGCTACTGACAACAGAAGCCTACTGGATTTATCTAGGTCATTAAAAGTTAAAATACAGAGGTTTAGTTCAGAGGACAATAGAAGCAGCTGACTTGGATTAGGAGGGAAAGGGAGAAATCTTTCATTGGCAGAAAAATACAAACTTGCCAGTGTTATGTACTTCTAATTATTATATATGCACCAGCTGTCTCTGCTTCTAGGGTTAGAATGGTGATTGTCTGCTTGAGCAAAGGAGAAAAAGAAAGCATCCTGAATGTGTGAAGGTTGTGCAATGACAGGAAGGGACAGGAGACAGACTGCTGTGGGTGACTCATGTGGTCTTTCAGGCTGTTGAGCAAGAATATGTGTGAAAGACCTATAGACTTGCATTTGGATTTTCGTCAGTTGAGGATGGAATTTAATCTGGTGTACAGTGACTGTCTGGGGATGGTGGAAGCTATAGAGCAGAACATCTGGGGAGTCCCAGGTTGTGAAAGGTTGGCTGGTCTAAATTGCTATTTATTACTTTCCATGAACTTTCAAATTTTATAAACAGCAAAATGTAAATTACCATGCAACCAAGAGTGAGTGAGTGCACATATATCTATATCTCTCTGTTAAAGTTAAAACTAGTTTTCAGTTAAAGCAGAAACACCTGTGCCGGGGCAGGCAGCATAAGAGGACCTTGCCGCCACCCCACCGGACTTCAGCACTTGCTCTAGCCCGGTCCCAGACTGGGGAGAGCAGAACCACTTGCAAAAGGCCAGGAAACCCCCCCCCCCCAAGCCAGGGAGAAGATTTGACCCAGCTGCTTGGTCCCTGAGGTCTACAAAGGCTGTGCTGCAGCCCTGCCAATGCTGACCCCTCCTCCGTGCCCTCACCACTGGCCAGAGTCAGAGGGCTTTAAGTGCTGCTGATGCAGTAGCGGCCTCATCGAGGACGTTTCAGTGGCAAGGACTCTTGTTACTTAATTACTGTTATTTAATAGCAATGTGATACTGTATTGCTATACGCCACGTGCTATTTTAGTGTGATTTATGATATTTTTATTGTATTGATGTATATCGCGTTGATTGAATGTTTTATACTGTATTAAGGATATGTTTGTAAGGTGCCCAGAGTCACACTTTGTGAGTGGGGCAGGATATAAATTGAACACTGCCACTAATAATAATAATAATAATAATAATAATAATAATAATAATAATAATAATAATAATAATAATAATAATGATGATGATGATGATGATGATGATGATGATGATGATGATGATGATGATGATGATGATAAGATGATAAAATAATAATAATAATAATAATAATAATAATAATAATAATAATAATAATAATAATAATAATAATAATAATAATAATAATAATAATAATAATAATAATAATAATAATAATAATAACAACTAGTTTTCCATAGTTAAAACTAGTTCTGACTAACCACGTTTGTGAGAACTAAAATTAACTGACAAAGAAATAGCCATTTCTAGTGCAAACTAGTTTTAACTAGTCAAAACTAGTTCTAACTAAACTTCTTAGATAAAACTAGAATTTCCTAAAAATAAGTATAAGTGCAAGGCTGCTACTTTGTTACAACCAGATAGTGGAGGTTGCTACTTTGTTACAAGTAGAATTTCCTAATAATAAGCCTTGCTTTTCCAGCCGAAGCAAAGAGCATGGACATGACCAGGGACATGGGTGGGGTGGGGGCTCCGAAGGGACTGCAAAGGGGTGGCGGAGGCTGCTACTTTGTTACAACTAGAATTTCCTAATAATAAGCTTCAGTTTCCAGCCAAAGCAAAGAGAAGCAAAGAGCAGGGACATGAGCAGGGACATGGGGGTGGTCCTCCAAGGGGACTGCAGAGGGACGGTGGATTTGCTGCTTTGTTACAACTAGAAAGTGGAGGCTGCTACTTTGTTACAAGTAGAATATCCTAATAATAAGCCTACCTTTTCCAGAAGAAGCAAAGAGCAGGGACATGAGCAGTGACATGGGGGGAGGTGTCTCTGAAGGGACTGCAAAGAGCAAGGACATGAGCAAGGATATGGGGGTTGCTCCTAAGGGACTGCAAAGGGGGGGTGGGTGGCTCAGTGGGAAGGGGAATGTGGCCCACACTGGCTCGGAGATGTGGGCGAGGTCCTGTGAGGTCCTTGTGGAGTACTGGCATGGAAATAGCAAGACTGGGGGGTGGGGTTTCTCACCTTTCAAGGAACAGTGCTCCATGGGGACCTTGAAGTGGTAGGGACTAAAGTTGAATGGTGGCCGGATTGGCCAGGTCCTTGCAGAGTGCTGGTCCAGAAAGAGTGAGACTGGGTGCAGCACTCCATGGGACCTCGAAGCAGCAGCGACCAAAGGGGATTAGTGGCCGGACTTTGGTCCCCACTGCTTTGAGGGGCCCATGAAGCGCTCCACCTTGAAAGGCAAGACACTCCCTCGCCTCATTCTTTCTGGGCCAGTGCTCTGCAAGGACCTTGGCCCCCATCTTCTGGCCAATCCACCCACAGTTCAGCTTTGGTCCCCACTGCTTCGAGGTCCCTGCGGAGTGCTGCACCTTGA
The DNA here is from genome assembly GCA_030440675.1 of Furcifer pardalis. Classification (NCBI taxonomy): domain Eukaryota; kingdom Metazoa; phylum Chordata; class Lepidosauria; order Squamata; family Chamaeleonidae; genus Furcifer; species Furcifer pardalis. The sequence goes on from CP126892.1 coordinate 89,793,572, forward strand.
AATGTGAGAAACCCCCTCCCCCCAGTCTCACTCTTTCTGGGCCAGTGCTCCACAAGGACCTCGGAGGACCTCTTCCCCCATCTCAGGGCTAGTGCAGGCCACATTCCCCTTCCCACTGAGCCACTGCAGCCCCTTCCCAGTCCCTTCAGAGCCCCCCCCCCGGTCCCTGTTCATGTCCCTGCTCTTTGCTTCAGCTGGAAAAGCGAGGCTTATTATTAAGATATTCTAGTTGTAACAAAGTACCAACCTCCATTTTCTAGTTGTAATAAAGCAGCAGATCCACCATCCCTTGAAGTCCCTTTGGAGGGCCCCCCTCCATGTCGTTGCTCATGTCCCTGCTCTTTGCTGCTCTTTGCTTCAGTTTGAAAAGTGAGGCTTATTATTAGGAAATTCTAGTTGTAACAAAGTAGGATATTCCACTATCTAGTTGTAACAAAGTAGCAGCCTCACACTTTCATTTATTTTTAGGAAATTCTAGTTTTAACTAAGAAGTTTAATTAGAACTAATTTTGACTAGTTAAAACTAGTTTTCACTAGAATTGTCTTTTTCTTTGTCAGTTAATTCTAGTTCTCACAAACATGGTTAGTCAGAACTAGTTTTAACTAGCAAAAACTAGTTTTACCTGAAAACTAGTTTTAGCTGTAACATCGATATATCTGGGAGTGTGTGTGTGCATGTAAATCTACATTTCAATACCAAAATACCAGATCTCTGAGTAAACAAATATTACAGTATATCCAGAAAACATCTGGTCAGATCACACTTGACTAAAGACTTTCATTTCTAGCAGTCCTAGAAACTATTTTTATAGGATCATTTTAATATGCCTTCTAAGTGCTCCTAAGCAATAATGGGTTACATGGTTTCTTGGATGGTTTCACTGTGGGAGGCACAAGGGGCCATGAAAATTAAAGTGGTACACAAGAAGCATTTTTTTCCAGCCTCCACCTGGAGAAGTGCAGCGTTTAACTTTTAATTTGTAAGTGATTTTGGCTTATGCGTGTAAAGCCTTTGCTGTTCAGTGCTAGGCACTTGGCGAACATCACAAGTGAGTTTATTAACTTATGGAAAGAAAAGACAGATTGATGGAAATTGGGTGAAAAGTCAACAGCTCCTCCAGTAGCTTAGTGGTTAAGACACTGATCTTGGAGACTGGAAGGTCAGGTTTCAATATCTGAGGGCTGCAAGGGGACATAAAAGGAGCCTCATTCAGGTGTCCTCTGAGTGGAGTTTCTCCAGCAAAAGTCCTTTCAACCCAGAGTAATCTTTGACATGAAATTAATATTTATCAGTTTGTTACACAACCTTCTCGGCTGATTTGAATCTAGCAAGTTGGAACTGGCAGTCATTAATAAAGAATTGCTTATCATTTATTTAGGATATTTCCATATTGCCTTTCTGAAACCCAGCAAGTTGGTAAAAAAGAAAAGAAAAGAAGAAATAATAATTAACAAGGTAAAAGTAAAGGTCACCCTTGCTCAAAAGCCAGTCGTATCCAACTCTAGAGTTCAGATCTCATCTCTGTTCATAACCAAAGAGCAAGTGCTGTCTGCATCTACAGATGTTTCCGTGGTCATGTGGCAGACATGACTAGACACCAGAGCGCATGGAACACTGTTTACCTTCTCACCAGAGTGGTACCTATTTAACTACTTGCAATTTCTTGCTTTTGAATTGCTAGGTTGGTAAAAGCTGGGACAGACGACAGGAGCTCACTCTGTTGTTCAGCACTCAGGACACGAACTGGTAGCCAATCTTCCAGTCATCAAGTTCAGCATCTTAACCACTAATCCACCACAGTCCCAATAATTTACAAACAGTATAATAAATAAATAAATAACAATAAAGATAAATGTATCATTGAATTGATTCTGATTTATGGCAGCCCTCTAAGCATTTTGTAAGCACTCAGAATTTGTTTACCAATTCCCCTTCTGGTAGTTCTTGAGGACCATGCAACTTGTCCAAGGCTACACAGCTAATAGCTCTCTATCTAAATGTCACTGATGGCCTTTAATTTTTTTGAGCAAAATACCACTTTCCATCCTTTTGGGATCTGCTGCCCTACCTTGCATTGAATGATTTTGAGGATACAGTAAGTGCTTCTCACTCTATTAGAAATTATTTTATACTGAGAATTGCATTAGCAGCTGAGTTTAACATTCATTGTCACTTCATTATTTTCCTGAAACAACTGAGGCCTTCAATAACTATCCGCTTGGTCCAACTTACTGATTACCAGAATGCCAGTTCTGTTTCTCAGCATCATGGTTCATTGGAAAACAACACAGGGCATTTTTGTCACAATACATTTGTGAAATCAGACGTTGACTGAGACTTTGAAAAGTGGTTCTGAACAAACTAGAAAAGTTCCTCAAGTGCAAATATGGGTCATTGGAGACCAAGGAGAAGTTCATCTGTTGCATGGTATTCTTGATTATTATGTACAAAGGTAAAAACTGGATAGTAAAGAATGCTGTCTGGCCAGGTTATCTTGTTATGGTAATAGAGTAGACCATACTGCCAGTGACTCAATGCTGAATGGTAGTTAACTAACCTGACAACCCTGAGGACTAACGGCTTTGGTGAGTTGACAGGGAAAGGGGATGGTCCCCAAGTGGATTAAATCCCACCTGAATCCATCTGGATGGAGGGCAGCAGCTTCATCAATAGTGGCCTGGGGCTGATGAGGACTTTGTGTAACAAAATGGCTCAGGACCAGAAAGTGACTCGTGGAACTGGTTCAGTGGTACAGGGGTCATGCTGCCATGCTGAAATCAAATGAAAGGCCACTGCATTATATTCTCAGGATAGTCTTCATGGCTGATTGCCACGAGGATCACCAATATTCAGATTTGGATATGGCAGAAGAAGAAGAAAGAAAGCTGACAGGAAAAAAAATAGATTTATTTGAAATGTGGCATTCGAAGAGAGTTTTCTGGATGTCATGGACTACTAGAAAGAGAAAAAAGTGGGTTGTAGATTATTATTATTATTATTATTATTATTATTATTATTATTATTATTATTATTATTATTATTATTATTATTATTATTATTATTATTATTATTATTTATTGAATTTATTACCCCGCCCCACTCGGGAGAACCCGACTCTGGGCGGCTTACATCGTCATAAAACAGAGGTAAAAGATAAAAACATATAAAATCATGAAGTTTAAAAGATTATCTAAAATTATTTGAAGTTAAAAAACAGTGCAAACTACATGCCGGTATCCCCCTGGTCCAGATCCAAAGTGGCACTCCCTAAGTAAGCCACTTAGTATGGGAACCCGTGTTCCCTGGTCCCCAAATATGTCCTGCCAGCCAGGTTTTCAAGCCCTTCCGGAAGGGCAAGAGCTCTGTCTGCAGGCGCAGTTCGATGGGCAGGAGGTTCCAGAGGGTTGGGGCGGACACGGAGAAGGCCCTCCTCCTAGTGCTAGAGAGGTGTGCCTCTCTAGCTGATGGAACAACGAGGGAGCCTCTCCGATCCGCCCTGGTGGGCCAGACAGATGTTCTTGGGGTGACGCGGTCTCTTAGGTATCCTGGCCCACTACCATATAGGGCTTTAAAGGTAATAACCAGCACCTTGAATTGCACCCGGAGACATACTGGCAACCAGTGCAGCTCCCGGAGTAGCAGCGAAGCACGAGCATAACGCCCACACCCCGCCACTACCCGAGCCGCCGCATTTTGCACCAGCTGGAGTCTCCGGATGGTCATCAGGGGCAGCCCCATGTAGAGCGCATTACAGTAATCAAGTCTGGAGGTGACCAAGGCATGTGTGACCATGAGCAAGGAGTCCCGGTCCAGGAGGGGGCGTAACTGGCGTATTACACGAAGTTGTGCAAAAGCCCTCCTGGCCACGACTGCCACCTGATCTTCGAACAGTAGCCGTGAGTCCAGGAGGACCCCCAGGTTACGCACCGGGTCTGTCTGGGGCAAGGCTGCCCCATCCAGCACCAAAGATGGCAACTCCTGTGTTAACGCAGGCCCCCGTACCCACAGCCACTCAGTCTTGCCAGGATTCAGCTGTAGCCCGTTGTCCCCCATCCAGACCTTAACAGCCTTCAGGCACCTGGAAAGGACTTCCACCGCACCACTTGGGTCCCCACGGGCAGAGATGCATCATCTGCATATTGATGATACCTAACCCCATGGGAACGGATGATCTCGCCCAGCGGCTTCATATAGATGTTGAATAGGAGAGGAGAAAGTACCGAGCCCTGAGGCACCCCGTATTGCAGGGGCCTAGGGCTGGACCTAGGCTGGATCAAATCAAGCTGGAACTCTCTCAAGAAGCAAAACTGACTAAACAGAAGCTATTGTACTTTGAGCAATGCTCTCTAAAAATACAGTAATACCGGGAAAAGCTGAAGGGAACAGGAAGAGACGAAGGCCAAGTAAGAGGTGGTTTGAGTCAATAAGGGAAACAAAGGGGATATACAAAAAGAGCCTCCTTAAAGATTGGGGTATTTTTGAACCACAATCAACTGTACCCTGGTAGCAGCAACTTCATCAGGGTACTACAACCTGGCTAATTTTTCTCACACAAGGTCAGGTGAAGGGAACTGTAGAATGAACTCACCAAAAGGTGCCTTCATTTTGACAGTTTCATGTCTGACCTAGACACAAAAGAAGAAGAAAGGAAACCAAGCCCTTTGGTTTGTAAGTCATTGGCAACACTTTACAATATGTATTTTTAATGGTCATTTATTTATAACGTTGTTACAAATCAGACACAACACATACTAGCATGGCAAAAGCATACACTTGCTGGAATAGTTTTTTAACCCATTTTTTTTTTTTTTGTAAATAAAAGCTGTACATGGCAAGTGGCTGAAACTTGTGGGTCCTATTCACAACACCTCTGCTGTCAATTTTGTGATGTTCCAGTATTACTGGTCTAGTTGTGTAAGTGCTAAGATAAAATGTGACTCTGGTGGATTAAACATCTCAGAAAACAAAACAAAACAAAATAAACAAAATAAAGTAAAATAAAAAACACTGTAGCACTTTAAAGACTAACTGCTATATTTTCACTGTTAGCTTTCATGGATCAAGTCCACTTCATCAGACAAGGAATGAAACTTACAGGCATGTTCTTATATACCAAATTCAGGAGGTCTACGGGAGAAGGGTTGGTGTCAAGCAAGATGACAGACAAGCAAGGACAAGAATGCAGTATCACCCAGCCATTAGCAACAATAGATTATTCAGATAAGATCTAAAAGACTCCCTTTCAATCTCAAGGTTGCTGAGTAAGCTCACTATGGTATCTGATCAATTTGTGACCTGCATGTGGGGGGGGGGGCAAACTCCTGTACCTGGTTTCTTTCTGTTTTACTAAAGAGAATTGGCGGAAAAGTTGTAATATAAAATCATATAGCAATCTCTGCATCAAATTTGATAATGTCTCAGAAACCCTTCACTAATATTTAGCCCTCTGTGATGGGTATCTAACAGATGGTTGTATTTGATTTCTGCTGTCTCCCTCTCAATCCTAGTTTTGTAATTTCTCTGTTCCAGAATTGCAACTTTCAGGTCTTGGATAGAGTGTCCAGTTAGACTGAAGTGGTTAGAGACAGGTTTCTCTGTGTTGCCATTCCAGATATCTGATTTGTGTCCATTAATCCTTTTGGGTAAAGATTGTCCTGTTTGTCCTACATAAAGCACGGATGGACATTTCTGGCAAGAGATGGCATAAATCACATTGGCAGAAGCACAAGTAAAACTGCCTTTAATGTTGTGTGTGGTGCCATCGGGTCCAGTAATACTGTTTCCAGAGCGAATGTGGGAGTATAGTTGACATCTGGATTTGCAGCAGGGTCTATTTCCCATATCCGCTCCACTTCTGTGTAGTCTGTTGTGTGTCAATAGTTCTTTGAGATTGGGGGGTTGTCTATAAACGAGTAGGGGTCTGTCACCAAGGGCTTTGGAAAGTGAAGCACTCTTGTCTAAGATGGGTTGGAGATCCCTCATTATGTGTGTGAGGGGTTTGAGTTGAGGGCTGAAGGTGACAACCAGTGGTGTGCGATTGCTTTCCCTTCTGGGCCTGTTTTGTGGATTAAAATGTTCTGTCCTCATGACATGGCTCAATCTATGATATAGCACAAATGTTTGCCCACTTATGTTTATATTTAAATATTATATTTTCTAACCCATTACCCTTCACAGTATGCATTTCTTAATATACTTAGTCCAAAAACATGTTTTTGGTTTTCCATTATGAGTAAGGAGCCACACCTTAATAGTCAAATGATGTGATTCAGAAGATGCAGGTTCTGAACTGCATGTTGATCTAAGAGGAACAGGATGAGGGCTATTTCGACTCCCACAGCTCCAAACTCCAGTCCTGTAACTAGTGTGTTACACCTGGGTCGGCCTCTCCAATGTTGAGCCGTGGAAGGTTTGTATGTGTGGTATGGTAGCATTGAAAAATAGTTTGGTAAAATAGTTAGTAAGCATATCACCAAATTCCTTGGAAATAAGACCTAGGGCAGTGTTAGCATTTATTTGAAAAATAAGAGCAATGTCCATAAGGCAAAATATTGCTTCAATAAGCAAAGCATAGCAAAACTTAAGAATAACATCTGGTTCAGCAAAACCAAAATGAAATATCCCATTCCTGGGTAAAATCTAAGCTACTCCAAAAATCGTCTCTAACTCTCTTTCGACTGCCCTTTTTATAGGGTTCTACAAGTTGATTTACACCTGTTTTCTCACAGTAAAGTGATCTTCTTGAGATTAGATCATTATCTAGGAATTACCCCTCCCCCATTGTCAAGGTCACCCTTCCCCCACTCTTGAACGTTGCTCTTCCCCCACTCTTGAAGGTCACCCTTCCCTCACTCATGGGTAGGTGAACCCGTTAGGGCAAAGTGTGTGAACTCATGCATGCTGCTTCTGGGTAAATTCTTCTACAGTGATACTTCGCATAGCAAGCATCTCACTTAGTGAGTAACTCGCTTAACGAGCAGACCTTTCCCAAAAGGCCCGCTTCACTGAACGAGCAAAAACTCGCTTAACGAGAAGCTTCGCACCTGTGAGTGTTTTGGAACATGGACGGGGATTCCCCCCCGAGTTCCAAAACATCCTGCAGATGCAAGCGCGCTGGCAGGATGTTTTGGAACATGGTGGGGGAATCCCCTGTCCATATTCCAAAATGACCAGATGACAGGCAGCGGGGTGGTGGGACATTTTGGAATGCAGATGGAGGACTCCCCTGATGTGTTCCAAAACACCCCGCAGATGCGTGGTGTGCATTCTGCAGCAGTGGGGCATTTGGGAAGGGTGCGGGGATCTTCCCCATACCCTTCCCAAATGCCCAGCATGTGTGCATGCATCAGTGGGGGTTTTTTTTTTTTTGAGAAGATCCCCTTACCCTTTGCAAATGCACCACTGATGCATGCTCTGCAGCAGCGAGGCGTTTGGGAAAGGTACAGAGAAGATGCCAGCACCCTTCCCAAATGCCCTGCTGCTACAGAGCACTCATCAGCAGGGCATTTGGGAAAGGTGCAGGGATCTTCCCTGTACCCTTCCCAAACACCCCACTGATGCACGCCACACATGCCGGGCATTTGGGAAGGGTATGGGGAAGATCCACGAACCCTTCCCAAATGCCCCACTGCTGCGGAGTGCGGACCAGTGGGGCATTTGTGAAGGGTAAAGGGATCTTCCCCGTATCCTTCACAAATGCCACACTGACGCACACACTGGGCATTTGGGAAGGGCATGGGGAAGATCCTCGTACCCTTCTCAAATGCCCCACTGACGCAGTGAAGTGAAACACATTTTCGCTGAATGAGTAACTCGCATAATGAGTAACTGCATGGAACTCATTTTGCTTGTTAGCCGAGGTATCACTGTACTAATAATAAAGAGAGCCGCTAGGGGCTCTGTTTAAACTTGGCACAAAGCCTCCCCACCTCCTAGCCTGGCAGTGGTGCCCAGGAAGGTGGCAAGTGAGGCCAGTGGTCGCCACAGCCCAGCGCCGACCAAGCAGAGAACCACGACCCCCACAACACCTGTCCAGGCAGTGCTACTCCGGCTGCTGGGCCACAATGACCACCGGCCTTGGTTCCCACCTTCCTGGGCGCCGCTGCTGCTGCCGGGTTAGGAGGCGGGATGACCATGTGCCTGGGACCCCATGGTGCGGGCAAGAGTCTAGGGTGGGGTGGGATGGGACCAGCGGTGAGCCCACCGTCGGCGTCCCAGGCGTGCGGCCACCCCACCTCCTAGCCCGGCGGCAGCAGCTAGTCTGCCTTCGGCAGCAGCAGCACCCATAGGAGCGAAGCTAGTGGTCGTTGCAGCCCAGCACCCATGACTGGAGCAGCGCCGGCCAGGCTGAGGACCTTCCCCCCACAAGGCCTGGCCAGCACTGGTTCGGCCACAGGCGCTGCTCCGTGCGACCACCGGCCTCGCTTCCCGCCTTCCTGGGCACCACTGCCACTGAAGGCGGATGAGCTGCCACCGCCAGACTAGGAGACGAGGCGGTCGCGTGCCTGGGACCCCAATGGTGGGCTCACCACTGGGCCCACACCACCCTGCCCCAGATCCTGGGCCTCAACAGCGCCGTCGGGGGCCCAGGTGCACAGCTGCCCCACCTCCAAGCCTGGTAAAGCCCAAAGGTAGGACTTTAATACGGGGGGGGGGGGGTTTGAGCCTGGGGGCGGTGGTGAATTTGGCTTGCAGCCCCGGGCGATTGAAACCCATCCTAAGTGACTGTATCTGACTCTAGGGTTCAATGCCCATCTCTGTTTATAGCCAAAGAGCCAGCACTGTCTGCGTCTGCAGACGTTTCCGTGAACATGTGGCATGCATGACTAGACACTGGAGTACATGGAACACTGTTTACCTTCCCACTATTTATCTACTTGCAATTTCTTGCTTGCAAATTGCTAGGTTTCCAGGAGTTGGAACAGAGATGGGTGCTCACTCTGTCATGCAGCACTTTCGTCTTGAACTGCTTACCTGCAAACCTTCCAGTCATCAAGTTCAGTGTCTTAACCACTATATGAGAGTAAATTGACATAGTGCAGTTACTCCTTTCCAGCCCATGTTGCCTAAGATTACTAGGTTTTAAACTAGCTGCCATTTGGATAGGGCCATATTCCCTTGTGCCTTCTCATGATTTGCAAGGCAAAGGAAGTGGTGAGTCAGATTAGCCATGCATCAGCTTGTGGACCCTTTCGGCATCTTAGTGTTTTCCAATAGCTCAGCAAGATCCACTGCTTATGTCTATAGTCCTTGGCACGAAGCTTGGAAAAGTTACTTTCCAAAGTTGCTCACAGAATTTCCCAATCAACGTGACCTCTGGGTTTTGTATTTCCAAAACTCTGGCTGGGTTGTTCTTTGAAACCAAACAGATTAAAAATAAAAGCACCTGATATACTGGTGAGCATGCAGCTGCAGGTGATGAGAACTACCATATTGATTCCATTTGTTGTTGTTCAGTTGCACCATCAAGGCCGACCCTTTGTGACCCGATGGACACCATGCTTCTCTGTCATCTGCCACCATCCATAGCCCACCCAGATCTGCATCAACAATGCCACCCAGCCATCTCATCCTCTGCCATCTGCTTCTCCTTTTGCCTTCAATCTTTCCCAGCATGAGGGCCTTCTCCAGTGAGTCATCTCTTTCCTTTGGTTACCAAGGTACCTGAGCTACGGTTTCAGTATTTGTTCTTCCAAGAAGCAGCCAGGGTTGATTTCCTTTAGGATTGACTGATTTGACCTCATTCCATATAATGCCACTAAAGTCAGATTCTTCCAAAGTATGGTGAGAAATCAAAGTGGTGGTATCTACCCTCAGCCATTTGGTGCTTTATCACAGTGTTGCTACTTTCAGCTGCTGGGAGAGAACTCTGCCAGACATCCATTCATCCTACCCTGTTAAGTTGGGGATGACAAGGAAACATTTGCTGACATTGACAGTAAGGCTTTTATTGGGGAGCAGGACAGAATATGTTTGCTTGAACATCTGTTGAAATCCCCTGCAGGGAGAGACTAGTATGATTCACCATCCATTCCCAAAGTCTCCTGCTACTGTCTACAGTCTTGCTTGGAGCCACATCAGTTGCCACTGAACAAATATATAAGAAGGAAAAATATCTTGTAGCCTGTACATGTGTGAAGCTGTCAGTCTGTTGTTATTATTTTTCTTTAAGAGTTTCCACACACACCCTTCTTTCTATACAGCTCAATGTTTGGATTTAGAGTCAGACAAATCAACACTAGAGTGTCTGCTGTGGGTGAAGGATATGCAAACAGGTTAACACATACAAAACTTTCTGTATGTAATCAACTCAACAAACCACATTTTTATTGGAGTGTGGCATCAGAGTTTGTGGTGTGCTAGAGACTGCACAGTTCCCACCCTACCCTAAGCTAGTTTTTAATGACCCACAAGACCAAAAAGAAAAATAACAACTGTCTGTCTAACATCAAAAATTCCTGGAATTCAGTATGTCAGTAAGGACATCCATCGGACTAGACATTCTCATGCTTAGGAAATATTTGAATTCTGGGGATGTAGTAGCTAAAATAAGTGTACTAACTGTGCACAGAGATTCTTCAGAAATGTTTTATGTTACCTGGAAGAAATACCTTATGCAATTTTAAAATGGAGTGTGGGTGAACTGAACTTGAGTACTTATTTTGCAGACAGTCTTTACATCATGAAGCATCAAGGTACAGGGTATATTAAATGCAAGGCTGTATTTAATATTTGTGTTTGTAGGCAGCAGTTATGACATTCTCATGGTGGGATCATGGTGCAAAAGGTGAAGGGTTCCTGTTTTCCTTGGAGTGGCCTGGTGCTAGAGAGGATCAGTTCACCAATTCAACAACTTTCCATCCTTTGAGATTTAGGGCCAAAAGCTGAAACAAAAACAAGTTCTCATAATGTCACAGTGGTGAGGTATTGTAATGTCCAAAGCAGGGGAGGCAGGGGTTGGGAGAGAGAAAACTAAAACTTTTTCAGGTCTAGCTGATTGTGGAAACAGGTACAATGGAAACCTGGTTAATTGACTGAATATAAAACCTGGCAATATATGGCAACTGAAAACAAGAGGGAAAGATGACATTCTTCTGTAGAAGAACTATGCTATATGTTCAGCCAGAAGGTTGAATGTACCAGGCTATCAATCTACAGTGGTTGTTTCCATTACTTCCTGGTTTCTTTCTGATGTGGCCTTAAACCTAACAGGTCAGGATTCTCTTTCAGGCTATACAATTTAGCTGAGACTTGTGGAAAGCTCACAAACAACTTACTGGAAGTTTCTTTTCTGTGCTCTGTATCATCACTGCCTAGGCCCATGATGGCGAATCTTGGCACTCCAGATGTTCTTGGACTTCAATTCCCAGAAGCCCAAGTCCCCATAAATCTGCACAAATGGGTTTACTGCAATTCATCTGGCCTGCACTGCCTTTATTGCTCCTGGAAGCGGAAGTAAAACATGCCCTGACTGGCGTATTTTACTTCTGCTTCCTGGAGTGATGAGGGTGGCACAGGACAGATGAATCACAGTAAACCCATTCGTGCAGATTCATGGGTGCTTTGGCTTCTGGGAATTGAAGTCCAAGAACATCTGTAGTGCCAAGGTTTGCCATCACGGGCCTAGGCTTTTAGAACAACAACAAAAAAACTAAACATGACCTAAGAAAAGCTGTGGTGATTCAGACCAAAGGGTACAGTTAACACAATGGATAACCAGTTTGCCTATGAGAAAACCAGCATTACCAGAAAGACATGAGTGAACATGTCTGCCTTTTCTAGCAACCAATATACAAATATGAAGCCTGAGCAGAATATGGTCATCCCAGCAAATACATATTTTGGCCCAAGAGTAATGTGATGCATAAACCAGCCTCTCTCTCATACACCCATGTTGATTGGGTAACCAGTGATGGCCCTAAACTCCACATACTTAACTTCCCTTCCAAACACCTGGATTCCCCCCCCCCCCAGCATTTTTAGTCATAGCTTTCTTTCTATTTGTCTGGCAAAGAAGAAGACAATTTGACTGAGTGTAGATTTGGATCTTAGTTTATCGATGATGCTTCTCTCATCTGGCTAGTGTTTTCTGGCTTTCATTTTGCTGTGCCTTCTTGGCAAAACCAATCTCTCAGCTGGCTTGTTCTGTTGTTTGTGATAGGCTGCATAAAAGAAATTAGATCACAGTGACTAAGCATCAGCTGGCATTGCACAAACCCCTAACGTACCCCTGCTGCAGTTCTTTTCCATCAGGTGGGGTTGATTAAATAGTTCATCCTCTTTCCTTTTGTCTGTTTATAGCTGATTTATTAATGCATTCCATTCCTCTTCTGCAGTCCACAAACCACTGCAGTGAATGAACTGAGCCTTTGTCAAATCTAAATGATTTTGAGAAGGATTGGATTGTTCATCTGTTAAACTTGACACAATACTGTCAAATATAGCCCTGGATAATTCACCTGAAGTGTAACAGCTCATGTCTAAGAGCAGATTTCCATTTCACCCATATTTTGACGTGAATTTAATGAACATCTTACGTTTTGGTTGTGTGGTCTGGCAGCTTTTGCAATGTAACAAAAATTATGTACTTTTGACGAGTTGTCACCACAAAACCAAAGCACCCATGAAAATAATTGTTACATTGACTGAAATCTCAGCTACTTTCAGAAAAGTGGAGGGCAAAAGAAAAGGGGGGCAGCCAAAAATGAGATGGATAGATGGCATTGTGGATGCAATGGGCACAGAGCTGAGCGAGTTGAGGAGGATGGTGGAGGACAGAAGTGCCTGGCAGACAGTGGTCCATGGGGTCGCAGAGGGTCGGAATCGACTGTGTGACTGAACAACAACAAAAGAGCCATTGGCCCTATCAGTTCCTGGAAAATAGATGGGGAAGAAGTAGAAGCAGTGACAGATTTTACTTTCATAGGCTCCAAGATCACTGCAGATAGTGATTGCAGCCATGAAATAAAAAGGTGACTGATTCTTGGGAGGCAAGTGATGAGAAACCTGGGGAGCATAGTGAAAAGTAGAGACATCACATTGCAAACAAAAATTCGTCTAGTCAAAGCAATGGTATTCCCGGTGGCAATGTATGGTTGTGAGAGCTGGACCATAAGGAAAGCTGAGTGCAGAAGAATAGATGCCTTTGAGATGTGGTGTTGGAGGAGAGTTATGAGAGTCCCCTGGACAGCGAGGAGAACAAATAGGTCAATCTTAGAAGAAATTAACCCTGACTGCTCCTTAGAAGGTCAAATAGTAAAGATGAAGCTAAAGTACTTTGGACATCAAATGAGAAGAGAGGATTCGCTTGAGAAAGCCTTGATGCTTGGAAGGGTGGAGGGCAAAAGAAGAAGGGGGCAGCCGAAAATGAGATGGCTAGATGGTATTGTAGACACAATGGGCACAAAGCTGAGTGAGTTGAGGAGGATGGTGGAGGACAGGAGTGCCTGGTGGACAGTGGTCCATGGGGTCACAAAGGGTCAGAATCGATAGTGCAACTGAACAACAACAAAAAACAGAAATTATTCTGAGGTGAAAGGCTTTTTGCTGAAGAAACTCTGCTCAGGGGATGCCTGAATGAGGCTCCTTTCATGTCCCCAAGAGCTGGGACAGAGATGAGTGCTCAATCCGTCATGCAGTACCTGGGTCTCGAACTGCCAACTTGCTGGCCATCCAGCTAATAAGGCAAACTTCTTAACCCCCTCTGTGCCACAGTTCATTGGACTGTTGTCTTAAGGCAGTGGTGGTGAACCTATGGCATGCATGCCAGAGGAGGCACTTGGAGCCTTCTCTGTGGGCATCCATGCAGTCATACCAGCACAGAGTTTGCCCCATCCTTCTGCCCACTAGCCCAATGAGAGCACTTTCTCCCTCCCCATAACACAGAGTTTACCTGCCCCTCTGCCCAGCAGCCCAGTGGGAGTGTTTCCTTCCTTCCCATTGCTGTGTTGGCACTTTGTGATAAATAAGTGGGTTTGGGGTTGCAGTTTGGGCACTCAGTCTCTAAAAGGTTTGCCATCACTGTCTTAAGGAGATCTCCATGTGTACCTCAAGTGTTTTTCTGTCCTGCATGCCAGGCTCTTCAGAGACCTTTGCATGAGCTACAAACTCGTCCCCTATTGACTTAGCTCACTAACCCTGTAAAAACACTTTCGCCAGATAGGCATTAACTGAGAGGTTGGCAATTTCACTAGGCATGGGATGATGTCTTTGGAAGAAGGATGAAATGGGCTTGTTTCTTGGTCTTTTTTTAAAAGAGCTCTGGCATCAAGCTAGGGCTGTGATCGTGAACCTTGGCACTCCAGCTGTTCTTCAACTTCAATTCCTAGAAGCCATGATCAGCAGGAGTACTGACTTGGACTTCTGGGAATTGAACATCTGGAGTGCCAAGGTTTGCCATCACTGAGCTGGGACAACTAGACAGGGAAAAACAGGGAATGAAAAAAGGAAATGAGAGGAGGAAATCAGCATACTGCCTTTGTTTATAGCTTAGTAGATCTTTTGTAGCTGCACCTCCAAAGTTATGTTAACAAGCTGCAAACAAGTTGTTTCACAAATTTCCTCTTCTCCGTGAATGGCAGCTTATTCAAACAGAACGGTGGAAAACTGAATTCCCCAGTGTGGCTTCACAATGAGTGAGTACACATTTCTTTTGTCTCACTTTGACTCTGTTGGCACTAGTTTCAGCCCTACATTATGTGGACATAGGGATGTGGTACTACTATCATGGGTGCAAATAAAGATGAGCAAATGCTCAGTGTGGACAAGGTCTACTTGGAGTTGTCAGGAGTTGTGGTTGCCCATTTCAGCTCTACAGAATGAAATCAAGAGATCTTCACACTGAAGGAGAAGAGGCAGGTAAGCAAAGGAAAGAAGTGACATCAGCAATCCTAAGAATAGCAATCCAAGGTTGAAGGAAGGACAGCATAGGTCAAAACAGGAAAACCACAACCTAGGAAACTTGAGGAGATCCTCTTTTTTTCTGCTTCCCTGTGCAAAGACATGCATCTTTTTGAGTATAAGCTGACTTCTACCCAATTACTTTCAACAATGTATCATTTTTACAGCCTCTTCTTTCAATGCTGACAAAAGGATGAGTTGGCTCTCCTGTGGATCTCTCTTTTGCTTATGATGAGTGACAAAGGGTGTGATCACACACAGTGATGGGCAGCCAAAAAAATTACTACCACACTGTGGGCGTAGCCAACATTGTGGGTGGAGCCAATGTCATGATGTCATGGATGGAGCCAATGATGTGGGCGGAGCCAAAATAAAAAAACATAAAAATAAGTACACATAAAAATACAAATTAAATAGACATAAAAACACATAAAAATACACATAAAACACATAAAAATACACAAAATAAATACACATTAAACACACATTAAACAGACATAAAAACACATAAAAATACACATTAAACACACATAAAACACATAAAATATACATTAAATACACATAAAACACATAAAAATACACATTAAAAATAAATACACATTAAATGTACATTAAAATATATCCACCCATCCCACACCCAAAGGTGAGTCACTTATCCTGGGGTGCAGGCTGTAGGGAGCTTCAGGCTAGCAGCTTCTCTTCCTCCTCCCCACTTGGGAGGCCACCAAGGAGGCCACCGAGGGCCTCAGCAGCAGCCATCAGTTCCTCTGTGGCTGTGTGTGGCTGCCCAATGCTCTGTGCTGCCACACTCCAAACAGCAAATGGCTGCTTGGCTCAGCAGGCAGAGCACTGTAGGCGCGTATGCACGCCGAGCACTGTAGACATGCATGTGCAGTGGGGGAACTGGCGAAAAGGTAATCCTCCGAGGTGGTTCCCCCCAAAAGCTGCTACTGTTTCTCCGGGACACTGGGAAAAGCTACTACCAGTTCTAGTGAACTGGTGCAAACTGGCTGGTGCCCATCACTGATCACACAGCAATATAGTTTGTTTTTGACACCACTTATAGCATCGTCCAGATTGAGCTATTTTCCAATGGCCAGAAATCACAGGAAATCACAAAGCAGACAACCCTGTGACGAAGCTTTCAACTAAGGAAATTAAACAAGAAGTAACTGCATACCCTATCTGGCTGCAAGTATTATTATTATTATTATTATTAAATTTAAATTTATATGCCGCCCTACTCGGTGAAAACCGACTCAGGGCAGGTCACAACATACAATCAAATACAATGTAACAATTCAATAGAACAACACAATGTCACAATATAGTGAAATATACATCAATAATTCAAACAATAGAATATCATAAAATACAATACAGACGGCTTTTTCACTCCTGGCCTTGGAGGGTGGTGTTGGAATCAGCTGGGGCCTGTTCTTCTCCTTCTTCTTCATCCCAGAATTAACCAACCAGGTAACATTACATCTTATTTCTTCTCAATTCCAATGTTAACCCTTTTCTGGGAAAGTGAACAGTCCTGTAGCCATTTTTAAGTCAAGGATTACCCTGCTCCATGGCCAATCTGGACCTTTTTAGTCCAATGACAGAACTATTCTTTTTTTTTTTAACTAGAGTGGAGTAATGCTGTCTGGATTGTAGGTGCACAGAAGAATCACTTAAGGGAAACTGCATCCAGTGAGGCAACCTTTTCCAGCCTGATACAACACAGTTTATATCTGATCATATCCCTATTCACTTTTGTTGGCTTGGAGTACACATATATACATTTCGATAGTAACACAGGAGATTAATTGTAGGTGTTCCCCAAAGTTAAGGCTTAAATTAAAACCCAACTAGTAGTCATGGTGTTTGGTGAAGACAGACCCCTTACGAGGAGCCCTCTTCCTTTCATAGATGAATTTGCTCTGGCAGCTTGGTCATGAGAAAACAGCAGTGGAAGCCATCCATAGAAACAAAGTTCTGAATAGGTTGGTGCTTTTATTGTTGTTATGGGTCTCAAGCTGGAACTGATTTATAGTGACCATAATAGGGCTTTTAAAGTAAGTGAGAAATTTAAGAAGTGTTTTTACCAGTTCCATAGGGACTGCGGTGGATTAGTGGTTAAGATGCTGAACTTGATGTCTAGAAGGCCAACAGGTCAGCAGTTTGAGACCCAAGTGTTGCATGACAGAGTGAGCTCCCGTTTCTGTCCCAGGTCCTGCCAACCTGGCAGTTTGAAAGCAAGAAATTGCAAGTAGATAAATAAGTACCACTTCAGTGGGAAGGTAAACAGCATTCTGTGCACTCCAGTGTCTCGTTATGCTTGCCACATGCCATCTTTGAATGGCAGGTGGACAAAAGCACTATGGGGTGGTATAAAAGTGTGATTGCTTTGGTCTGCTCTTAATAATCAGTACTGACTCTACTAAGCTTCTGCAATCAGAGAAGACTGGGTATGCTTAGAATAGTTTGTTTTTTCAGTGTCTAAAATTTTCCACAGCATTTGTTTGACACAATATGCCAGTGAGAAGAACAAGACTTATGGGGGAGGGCAGAGATGGGTAGTGTTTGATAAGAATGGAAACAAGGAAAAAATATGGAGACCATTTGACTGCATAGATAGCTTGTAACTGTCTGGGTTTTAAATCCAATTTCACAGTGGTTTTACTCATTCCAGTAAAATAAAACCTAAATGTTTTTCCAGTGCTTAACAAGGGTGATGAGGTGTCCTGTGACTAGATAAACTTATATTTGTCAACTTGAGTTCGTTCGTTCGTTCGTTCGTTCGTTCGTTCGTTCGTTCGTTCGTTCTTTCTTTCTTTCTTTCTTTCTTTCTTTCTTTCTTTCGTTCGTTCGTTCGTTCGTTCTTTCTTTCTTTCTTTCTTTCTTTCTTTCTTTCTTTCTTTCTTTCTTTCTTTCTTTCTTTCTTTCTTTCTTTCTTTCTTTCTTTCTTTCTTTCTTTCTTTCTTTCTTTCTTTCTTTCTTTCTTTCTTTCTTTCTTTCTTTCTTTCTTTCTTTCTTTCTTTCTTTCTTTCTTTCTTTCTTTCTTTCTTTCTTTCTTTCTTTCTTTCTTTCTTTCTTTCTTTCTTTCTTTCTTTCTTTCTTTCTTTCTTTCTTTCTTTCTTTCTTTCTTTCTTTCTTTCTTTCTTTCTTTCTTTCTTTCTTTCTTTCTTTCTTTCTTTCTTTCTTTCTTTCTTTCTTTCTTTCTTTCTTTCTTTCTTTCTTTCTTTCTTTCTTTCTTTCTTTCTTTCTTTCTTTCTTTCTTTCTTTCTTTCTTTCTTTCTTTCTTTCTTTGAACCCCATAGAAAGAATCTCTCATATATGATTGACATAAATCTGCATTATCCCTGTGTCAAAGTGGATTTTCTCACTAGGGAGATATGATCAATAGACTCTGAAACAGAAGAAAGAAGCTAAGTGATCCACCCACAGAAATAAAATGGGAATTTTACAGCACAGTTTAAACTGACCAATAGTGCCCCAATAGGGTTTTCAATGTAAGTGAGATACACTTAAGGAGTGATCTTATGAGTTCCACAACAAGGTGAGTTTCCATTGCTGAATGGGACCTCCTGAGTCCTAGTCTGTCACTCTATCCATTGTGTCACACTAGGTGTCTCACAATAGTAATTCCATGCCATCAAGTTCATTCTGATTTATGGCACCTCTTGCCAGAGTTTTCTAGGCATAAAGTACTCAAAAGCTGGCTATCAGTCTCTTCTTCTGCTCTTGAGGGAATCTAACTGGTTGTGGACTGATTGTGTTGCCTTTTCTGTTATTGTTGTGTTTTAGTTTTTTTAATTTTATGTTATTGTGGTGGGGCTAAGGAGGACACAATATCAAGGCTGGCCCTTGTGCCTCTCGTGACACCTTACTCATTGTCCTCTCCACCCAATTATTAATGTCCAGAGTTGTCAGTCAGGTAGAAAAGGTTGGTGTACCATGAATGAGTCTGGAGAAGGCCCTTCCTCACTGTCAGCAATCTTCTTCACTGCAGGTGCTTCAAAAGAAGGGTCTCCCATCTTAGATAATGAGGTCCATCTGAGTAAGGATTGTGCTGTTGGGAAAGACCAGTTACTAGAATGGTCTACTGGTAATGAGAGGTATCTCATAGGAGAAGGTGAGGTTAGAGTCCAGAGAATAAAAGAGAGAGAGAGCCTGAAGGTGAAGGAAGCTTGCTTCCAAAGGATCTAGACAATTCTTCTTTCATGTCTTGATCAAACCCTGGACAGCCAAAATGAAGCTACTTTCTTGGCTTTGTTGTTGGCCAAACTTAAGTCCTTATTGATGCATGTTTCTGGCAGTAATTAGCAGACTAGTAAATGAGCTGGATTCTGTGCCTCTCCACCAGAGGCGTAGCTACCGCCGTATCTGCCGTATCAATTATACGGGGGCCCCGGGTCACGGGGGCCCCCAACGTGCGTAAACAAAACAAATCTTTACCCTTCCTAAGGGCCCCCAAAAGATTTTTATACGGGGCCCCGCCAAGACACGCTACTCTTCTGCTCTCCACATTCACACCACATGTGGGTGGATCACTTACCTACCTCTTTCTTCTGTTTCAGAGACTATTGAACAGATTTCCCTGTTAAGAAAATCCACTTTGACACAGCGATAATGCAGATTCATCTAGACAATGATGAGAAGGAAGAGGAAGATTATTGTGTGGACGCTTCAGAATGGACTTCTTGTGGCAGGAGACACTTGAGGCTTTTTATATCCCGACCCCACGAGACTCCTGGTCTCAAACTCCTCCATCTTAACCCATGCAACCCAGAAGAAGCATTGGGGAAGAAAGAGTCAGGATCAGTGGTTCCATCAGCAAGGTGTCAAGGTCATGAACCCCTGGACCTAACTAGTGAAGCCTCAAGATACTGTATTGGAATCCCAAAAGATACACCAGCTTCGAGTGAACTGAAGTTAGGGTACAGCTGAAAGCAAAACACTCCTGAACAACACCTGGGAAGACAAACAGTTATATTATAATAAAGATTTTGCTTTTAATCTGGATTTTATTATTGGTATCCACTTCAGCAATCTTTTGGCTGGCAAGGTAAAGGTCGCCAGTCATATCCAACTCTAGGGTTCAGTGCTCATCTCTGCTTATAGCCAAAGAGCCAGTGCTGTCTGCATCTGCAGATGTTTCCATAGACATGTGGCAGGCATGACTAGACACCAGAGTGCATGGAATGCTATTTACCTTCCCACTGAAGTGGTACCTATTTATCTACTTGCAATTTCTTGCTTTCAAACAGCTAGGTTGGCAGGAGCTGGGACAGAGGAGCTCACTTAACCACTTGAGCCACTGCAGTCCCCTTTTGACTGGAGGGTGCGGTAAAAACGAAACAATTTTCAAAACCATATCTTAATAGGAAAAAGATCTGTTACTTCTATAAGGAGCAAAGGAAACGACCTCAGGGACTGGCCATTCCTATTTCATACTGTCAAACTCATATTCAAATATTTTCATTTGAAACATACTAGTCAATACATCTGAGGGGGAAGTGACACTTGTCCCAAACCTACAACAGTGAAATAAGTTGTTATTATTGTTTTCCAAATTACTAATATGGCAAGAGTTCCTGCCTGCTCATTCAGTGCTTCGTGACGCATGGCTCATCATAAGTCCTTGTGTTTTTCCCCCAGCAAAACTTTCACCAACTGAGCGTGGGTAGGATTTAATGATTGCCCAGGCACACAAAATAGCATCAGTTCACGTTTGCATGGTATGTGTGGGAACAGGAGGAGGTTAGCATTCCAGACAAATAAGAACTATTCATTAACATGAAGCTATTTGTTAAGCCTGCTCTTGGTTAAAACTGTCAACTGGAAGGCAACTTATGCAACAGTACTTTTGAAGATATTTTACAAGTGAATGGACTAAGCAGGGGTGGGCAACCATGGTGCTCCAGCTATTCTTGGACTTTAATTACCAGAAGCCCAAGACAGCACACCTGCTGATCAGGGCTTCTGGGAAGTGACATCAAAGAACAGCTGGAGCACCAAGATTGGCCACCCCTGGACTAAGGCACACACTTGTGCATTTGAGTGGAACATATAAATGTAAGAAGTCCAGCTCAATCTAATCCAGCCTTCTGTTTCCTTGGGGGAAAGCTGCATAAGAAGTGTTGTTGTTGTTCAGTCTCACAATTGAGTCCAACCCTTTGCAACCCCATGGACCACCATCCACCAGGCTCCCCTGTCCTCTGCCATTCTCTGCAGCCCACACAGTTCTATGCCCATGGTGTCAATGATGGCATCCAGCCACTTCATCCTCTGTCGTCCCTTTCTCATTTAACAGACTGCAGTTACAAAGCTGTACATGATCTGTAGTCCTGCTTTATCTGTGGTCACAAATGTGAATAGTCTTCTAACTATTGAGCACTACTGTATTTCAAATTTAGCCAGGTGAAATTGGGTATCTTCTCCTGCTTTAGCTTCCTCTAAGTAGCCATTCATAGATTACTGCTGGTAGATCACCTGCCCTTTCTTACCTTAGAGCACTGTTTTCCATCGTGGAGGGCCACACTCCACAGGGGGATTTCAAGTCCCAGAAGCCTAAGTCAGTACATTGGTTGATCAGTGCTTTGAGGAATTGACTTGGGCTTCTGGGAATTGAAGTCTAAAAATCAAAGGTAAGGAAACACTGGCTTAGATGAATAAAAAAATTATTTTAATTTCTAATCAGACCTGAATGACTGTTCCTGTTTTATAGTACAGTACTGTATAACTTGCTGCATTCTGATAGTCCAGATACATTTTCTACCACCTGAATATGGTTACCTTTCTGATGTAGACTTTTTCTGACCACAAGGGAAGGCCACAAAAAGATGTAAGCAACACTTAACAAAATTTGCATGTACAAATTAGACTATAAATACCATTACTGGATTATCAAAACTTGACCCTTCATGATGTGCTGCCAGGAAAACCATGCTTTACTCACAATTCATCACTGTGAGATGAAGCACGGGCCACCATTCTTTGAGTACATATTTTGCTGTTCCTTGCCAGCCAAGATGGATTAACGTCCCATACCATCTAAGTGGAAGTCAACACCTACAGAATGCCCACGATCACTTCCTAAAGGTGGGGGGGGGGGAATAACCCTTTCATGTTTGCTTTCTGGGTTGTCTCACATTTGTGTAAATATCTGGTATGACAGTATTTGCTTTACAAAATGGAAGTAGTAGGGCTGTCGCTGAATCACAATGAAGCAATATTTCCACATGCCCATCTTAGTCCAGTACACATTTAATTTCATGCAACACAACAAGGATGGTGCATTGTCTATATAATATAACATATTATCATGTTCTGTCCTGCTGCTTTATTTTAAAGAAGCAAGACCTGTTCAACTGGGTATGTTAAGAAGTACAGTAATACCCCGGATAACGTTATGACTTGGTTCCACAAGTCATGACGTTATCCGATTTTTAGTGTTGTCCGATGCATGCATCAAACAACACTAAAAAAAAAGCCTTGACTTCAGGGACAAACCGCTTTAAAGGCAGGCAGGGAAAGAAAGAGACCTCCCTGTCTTTAAAGCCACCCCCAACGCGCAGTGGTCTCTGCAACTGCAGTAGGGTCGGGGAAAGCACCTTTCCCCCGACCCTACTGCAGTCGCAGACACTCCTTTTCTCTTTCCCTCCCTGTATTTAAACTCCAGGGAAGGGGGAAAGAGAGAGACTCTAGAGAACTAAACACATCTCTTTCTTTCCCCCTTCCCTGTAGTTTAAATACAGGGAGGGAAAGAGAAAAGGAGTCTCTGCGACTGCAGTAGGGTCGGGGGAAAGGCGGGTGCTTTTCCCCAACCCTACTGCAGTCGCAGAGACCGCTGTGCGTGGGGGGTGGATTGGGTTGTTCTACCCAAACCAACCCACACCCGCAGACCTTTGCATCGGATAACACTAAGATTCATTATCCAGAATCGTTATCCGATGCAAGTTTTTTTCCAAAAAACTTGCATCGTTATCCGATTCTAGCATTATCCGATGCAATTGTTATCCGGGGTATTACTGTACATTCATTCTTTTTTATTGTTAACTGGATTTCAAAAAGCCTTTTAAAAAAAACCCAGCATTGTCAGTACATCAGCCTTTCTCCGTGTGCATCTCTTACTTAGAGAAAGAATAGAACACTGGGTACATGGCTTGAATGGAAAAGCTGTTATTTTCCTGGCCCTAAATTTAGAGCAGACATTTGCTCAATCATCCTGGAAAAAGAAGCGCTAAACAAGCTCTTAAACTGAGGTCACTTGATCTATGTCTGCAGTATGAGTCAATTAGGTGACTTATTTTGACATAGATCATATTGAGAGGAAAGAAGACTTCAGCTAATAAATGCCTTGAATCATATAATAGGTCAACTTATCTCTGGCCATATCTGTGTTGTGCATTTTACCTCAGTTAGGGGTGTGTTGGCTAAGCTAAAAGGGCACTGGACAGGGAGCGATGAGGGCATTTAACCCTAACAAAATATACACGTTCCCATTTGCCTTCTAATTTCAACTCCCCTCTGGGGATTCAAACCAACAACCTCCTGCTTACAAGCCAAAATGACAACCTCTAAGCCATAGCAGCTCTGCTGTCAATGGAGCTGCTTTTGTAATCTTATCTTTGGTAGCACAGGAGGAGGAAGGCAGGTAGAGGAACACAGAGCCCTCTCATTTGCTCTTTCGTTCCTGGCATCGCAGCTCGGCTCAGCTCTTTGGATTGGCACCCAAAGGGTACACCATGGTACTTGGGGCCTGGAGGGCACCCCGGGCTGAGTCCCGGTTGCCTGATGAGACAGCCCACCACCAACCTCTGCACTGGCCGTTTGGTTCTTATGGGGTCTAATGTGAGAGAAAGTTGTGAAATACAAATAGTAGGTTTCAGGAAAGATGTCACATTGGTGATGTTGTATTGTCATTGTTAACAAATAGAGCTGCCCTCCCTAAACAAAGCTTACTGAGACAAACCAACTATTTTAAGATTGCTCCATGTCAATTGCTATGTTTCTCTGGCTTTTCAGGAAAAAAGACCAATGTCAGCAAAAGTGGCATGGGAGAAGAAGAAATTTCTCTCAATTGATTCTCCAGGATATAAGACGAAGGCCTTGTCCAAATCTATTGTTGGAAAACATTTCAGTGATGTTTCAAGCTGCTATGAACCTCTTTCACTGTCTTTTTTTTAGTTGTATTGAAAAACAGTCATCCCCAAATCATGGAAAGTACACATTTTTACCCAATGCTCTAGGAACTGGTTTACATTACACTTACTTCTGACAAAATTTGTCACATGCTCTGGTCTAGAATACATAGACCTATAAAAAGACTCAAATAACTAGAAGAAAATCAAACAGCCTGTTAGCAGAGAAAACTCCTGCAGGCTTCCTCATGTTCCTGCATCTTGCTTGCTTTATCACTCAAAAAGTATGTGAGGGAAAGGCTTGTATTGTCAAAGAAACACAGAGGGTACTTTCTAGAAGCCCTGTGAAACTGATGGCAGGCTTCAAATATCATTGCCTAGAGGTCTGATCAGGTTATCCTGCTATAGTAATAGAATAGACTAGGGACTCTCAACCTGTGCCGGATGCAGCCCATAGCCCCATTTCATGTAGCCCCCACTGCCTCCACCACACCAGGAAGTGCCATGTGGTGGAGGAAGGGTAAAATGGTCATCTGGCCCCCAAAGCTGTCTGAGGAAGCATCATCCGGCCCCTGGCTCTAAAAGGTTGAGAACTCCTGGAGTAGACCATACTGCCAGCAACTTAATGCCAAGTATCAGGTAGTGGTTAGCTAACCTGACAACCCTGAAGACTAATGGCAAGGGCAATGGTCTTCAAGTGGGTTAAATCTATCTTGATGGAGGGTAGCAGCTTCATCAATACTGTGACGGAGGAGGACTTTACCTGCCAAAATGGCTCAAGACCAGAAAGTGACTCACAGAACTGGATCATTGGTATGGATGTCATGCTGCGAGGCAGAAAGCAGATGAAAGGCCACTACATTATATTCTCAGGACAGTCTTCATGGCTGATTGGCATGATGATAGCCAATATTTGGATTCAGGTACAAGAAGGAGGAGGAGGAGGAGGAGGAGGAAGAAGAAGAAGAAGAAGAAGAAGAAGAAGAAGAAGAAGAAGAAGAAGAAGAAGAAGAAGAAGAAGAAGAAGAAGAAGAAGATGATGATGATGATGATGATGATGATGATGATGATGATGATGATGATGATGATGATGATGATGATGATCTGTGGATAACCACTCAGTGACCCTGTTCTGGGTGACTAAGTTCCTTCTTGGTAGAGGGGGCCGTAGACCTGGGTTGCAGGGGTTAGCTGATGATTTTGCTGATTATCTGATGGAGAAAATTGCTTGGATTCGCTCAAAGTTTAAGCCCATTGTGGATACAGTGGGTCTGGAGCTGACTGGGCCATAGTCTTGCCAGGTTATCTGGGATTGGTTTGATCTAGTTGTTCCTGAGGAAGTGGACAGTCTCCTTGGATCTGTCCATGCTACTGCCTGTTTATTAGATCCTGCAATGATTGCTCAAAATGGCGAAGGTGATGACAGGCGCTTGGGTTGGGGCGATAGTTCATGCTTCTTTGTGGAAGGGGGAGTTTCTTGCACCACTAAAACATGTGTTGGTGCACCCCCTCCCGAAGAAGCCATCCCTCAACCCAACAATATTAGCTAACTTTCGGCCTGTATCCAACTTTCCCTTCCTAGGGAAGGTATTGGAGAACGCAGTGGGGTGGCAGCTACAGGGGGTTCTGGATGAAGTGGATTATCTGGACCCCTTTTAGTCAAGATTCAGCCCCGGATATGGTAGTGAGACTGCATTGGTTGCACTGTTGGATGATCTCTGGTGTGAGCAGGACAGACGTAATCCGTCAATGGTGGGCTTCAGCAGGTTTGCACCAGTTCACCAGAACTGGTAGTACAAATTCCGGCTGGCCCTGCCCATCTAAGTTTTGAAATAAAGTAGTCCTAATTCGGGTGCAATGCAGGGCTTTCCCTCTGTCCACACCCACCATACCATGCCCACAGTGTGGTAGTAAAATTTTGGAGCCCACCACTGGAATCCATCTGTCCTTGCTCTTCTTGACCTCTCAGCGGCTTTCGATACCATTGAAAGGAGGTCCTATCCAAGTGTCTGGAGGCTATAGGGGTCTGGATGGGCTACAACTGAATCCTGGCAAGACTGAGTGGCTGTGGGTTAGGGGCCCTGCGTTGTCATGGGAGCTACCATCTTTGGTACTGGATGGGGCTCTTTTGCCTCAGACAGACCCGGTATGTAATTTGGGAGTCCTCCTGGACTTACAACTCCTGCCCAATGAGGCAGTCATGGCCAGGAGGGCTTTTGCACAACTTCATGTCATTCACCAGCTACACCCGCTCCAAGATCAGGACACCTTGCTCATGGTCACGCATGCTCCAGTCACCTCCAGACTGGATTATTGTAATGTACTCTACATGGGGATGCCCTTGATGACCATTTGGAGGCTACAACTGGTTCAGAATGCAGCTGCCTGCATGATGATGGGGTGTGGGTGTTATGCCCATACCTCACCCCTGTTGCGGGAGCTGCATTGGCTACCAGTGTGCCTGCGGGTACAATTCAAGGTGCTGGTGATGACCTTTAAAGCCCTATATGGTAGTAGGCCAGGGTACTTAAGAGACTGCATCACTCCAAGGACGTCTGCTCATCCCACTAGAGTAGACTGGAGGGGCTCCCTGATAGTCCCATCAGCTAGAGAGGTTCACTTCTCTAGCACGAGAAGGAGGGCCTTTTCTGTGTCCGCTCCAGCCCTGAGGAATGTCCTGTCAACTGGGCTGTGTCTCCAGGCGGAGCTTCTGCCCTTCCAAAAAACCCTTAAAGCTTAGCTGTTTTTACCTTTACCTTTCCCACCAATGTGGCACCTCTTTATCTACTTGCAATTTCTTGCTTTCTTGGCAGAACCTGGGACAGATGAATTCATCACACAGCACTCGGGTCTTGAACTGTTGACCTGAAGACCATTCAACCATCAAGCTGCCCATCTTAACCACTAAACCACTATGGCTCTTTAAAGGTGGTATGGAAACCTTCAAAATAAATAACGGTAGATTAAAAAAAAAAACCATCTCGTAGGCTGCCTTCAGATGTAGTGAAAGACTCTACAGAGCGGCCTCTCTGACAGTGTTGTCGTGAAGCTAACATGGTGAGAAGGACAGCAATGCATTCTTCCTTAAGCTCACTAAGGAAAAGTGGGACATACATATAATAAATAAATATCCAGTTGCTAGTACCAAGGTAACAGTGTTCCATGACCTCCGGTGTCCAGGCATGTGTGCCACATGTCCACAGAAATGTCTACAACTGCAGACAGTGCTGGTGCTTTGGCCATTAATGGAGATGATCGCTGGACCCTGGAGTCAGATACAACTGGCTTTCAAGCAAGGATTACCTTTATCTTCATCTGCTAGTACTAATATAAGATTCAACTTTCAAACTAATTCACTTTCACATATGAAGATGAGGGTACCACATGTCCTTTCCCTAGGCAGCACTCTTCTTCTTCTTCTTCTTCTTCTTCTTCTTCTTCTTCTTCTTCTTCTTCTTCTTCTTCTTCTTCTTCTTCTTCTTCTTCTTCTTCTTCTTCTTCTTCTTCTTCTTCTTCTTCTTCTTCTTCTTCTTCTTCTTCTTCTTCTTCTTCTTCTTCTTCTCCTTCTCCTTCTCCTTCTCCTTCTCCTTCTCCTCCTCCTCCTCCTCCTCCTCTGTCTCCTCATCCACCTCCTTCTATGTCTAGGCCAGGCATTCCTTTAAGTCACCAATTTTAAAAAATGAAATATAAAAAAACCCACAAAACTACATTCAGGAAGAAGAAGAAGGACAATGCCTGGAATGGAAATAGGAAATGAAACCCCCTGAGGAGGATGTGGTCTGCAGCTCTGACCCAAGACAAACCCCATGATATATATGATCCAGTCACTGCCACACAATCCCTGTCCATGGCAGTATCCTTACCAAAGCTCCTCATTACAGCTTTTGTGTGTGAGAGAGTTTTTGTATAGCATCTCTTGGAGTTAAGTTTAAAGAGAGCCTTGACTTCCAGTAATTACTGCCTACAGCTGGGGTTTCAAACAAGTCTGTAAGCTTATGTTTTCATACAGTCTGTCTCGTGGGCCTGGATTACACACTGGATGTACACAAGGCAAAATGGCATGGAGTAAGTTGAGTTTCTGGTATGAAAACAAACCTACAGACATCTGGCTTGGGGAACAACATGTCTGGAGGAGTAACGTGGGCAGGCTGGTTTGGAACTGTGTGATCAAGGCAATAGGAATTTTACATCAATTTTTGAGCACTTCAAAGAAAGCCTCTTTAGCCTGTTCCCTTACTAAGTAAATGTTAAGTTTAACAAATAAGCAAACGAATAAGCAAACAAACAAAACTCATTGGGAGGGAAGCAGGGTAGAATATCTGCTAGAATTACTGAAGAAAAAGAAGAGGTAAGGGAAAACATGATACTCCAACCCTCCTCCTCCTTCTTCCGTGTCTAGGCCAGACATGAAACTGCCAAGATGAAGGCATTTTTTGGTGCTTACATTCTGCAGTTCCTTTCACCTGACCTAGTGTGAGAAAGATTAGCCAGCAACACAAAGTTGCTGTTACTAGGGTACGCCTGATTGTGGTTCAAAAATCCCACAATCATTGAGGAGGTTCTTTCTGTGTACCCCTCCAACAACCCTGAAGCACTGCCAATACTCTATAATCCTATATAGCCAGTGAAAAGTTACTTTTTTGAATACACCACCCAGGAAAGCAATCCCACAATTCAGTTTTTGGAGCTCTGGGCTGTGCTGAGAGATCCTAGGACAGTGATGGCAAACTTTGGCACTCCAGGAATTCTTGGACTGCAATTACCAGTCCAAGAATAATAGGATTGAGCACAAACACCTTTGCAGGGTTTTTGTTTTTATTTCATTTTTACCCCTTTGGTTTTGTCAGGAATTGCACTGGGTTTAGACTCCAAATTCAAGGATGGATAAATAGATTTTCTAACCTGCCTTGATTTTGGAGTCTGACTTACAGGAAGGAGCTAAATACACTAGTATCTTGGATAACGATGAGACTTGGTTCCACAAGTCTCGTCGTTATCCAGTTTTTAACGTTGTGTGATGCATTGATTACACAATGTTAAAAAAAGCCCTATTCCTTTTCCGAAGAGGAAAGGGAACAGGGTGGCAATCCACCTGCCTCTTTGGAAAGGGCACTCATGGAATCCTCACTGACCTTTCCAAAGAGGGAGGTGGATCACAGCACGGGATTGGCTGCTTGCAGTGATGGGATGTAACAGGTTCTCACCAGTTCGCTGGAACCGGTAGTAATGTTTCCCAGTGTCCCGGAGAACCGGTAGCAGCTTTTGGGGGGAACCACTTTCGGGGCTTGCCTTTTCACTGGTTCCCCCACTGCACATGCACGCCAAGCACTTGGTGTGCATGCATGCCTACAGTGCTTGGCATGTATGCACAGCCTCCTTGCTGTCCTCCCAAGCGGGGAGGAGGAAAAGAAACTGCTAGCCTGAAGCTCCCTATAGACTGCTCCCCAGGGTAAGTGACTCACCTTTGGATGTGGTGTGTCTGTGGATGTGGAGCAGCCTGCTTGGGTTGGGGGTTGAACCGGGCATGCACCCGTTCAACCCCCCAACCCAAGCACCGATTCTACGCTGTGATCGCAGCATCTGAGAAGGTCAGAAACAGCGTGGATCGGGGCCCCCAACCTCCCCAACCTCCACTTCTGGGGAGGTCGGGGGACCTGATCCACAGCTGCGGGGTGGCTGGGGAAGCTGACAGGGGAGTCCCCGTTGGCTTCCCCAGCCATCCCGCCCCAGCCCTCACAGCTGGGAGCCCCTGCTCTGCTTCCCAGCCACCCCGCTGCTATGAACGATTGCATTGGATAACACTAAGAGATAATTATCCAATGCAAAAAAAATTTCAAAATTTTGCATCATTATCCGATTTCAACATTATCCAATGCAATCGTTATCCAAGGTATTACTGTACATGGAAGTTTTCGCTGTACAGTATCTCTGATTCTGTTCATGGTTATCTGAAATCAACGAGCTGTGATCCTTTTTTCAATGATGTTTTTAAAAATGACAGTGGAAAGCAACAGTGATACAGTACGGTGAAGTTTTTGTTCCTTTCTTAGATGGCACAACCAAATTCAGAGTGTTATTTAGGCATATGTAGCAGACAGTGCCGTAAATGCTCCTCTGATGTTACTATATATCAAATAACACTAAATTGAAAAACTCACAACATTTGTGTTCTTTCATGACATCCCAAAATCTACAGCTTGAGGCAGTCATTTCACTTTTGCAAGGATTGTGATGTCCTTGCTCTGATGTATTTGAAGGAAATGACACAAAAAATACAAAGTGCATGTACTTCTGAACTATATTAATTAGCAAGCATTTATGTTATTGGTTAACTAAAAGTCTACATCCTGGGTTTTATATGGTGCAAAACAACAACAATGTGCACGAAATCCTGTTTGCTCTACTAGGTCACAACATTTTCAAGGAAACTGGTTGTGGTATTTTTTTTTAGTTATACTTATTGGCTAGGAAAGGAGTGGGTGTGTGGCTCTAGATGACTCTCCGTGGGTTTCTGAGCAATCTATTCAGTGGAGACAGGATGTCATGACACCATCTAAGGGGATCATGGCTGGGCTAATGAAACAACCCATGAATATCTATGGTTTGTGCTTTGGGGAGCAAACTTACATATTTGTTGTTGTGATTCTTCTTCTGCCATATCTGAATCCGAATATAGGTGATCATCATGGTGATCGGAAATGAATCCTGAGATCCTGAGAATATAACGCAGTGGCCTTTCATCTCCCTTCCGCATCGCAGCATGTCCCCCGTACCACTGATCCAGTTCCACAAGTCACTTTCTGGTCCTCAGCCCTTTTGGCACGCAAAGTCCTCATCAGACCCAGGCCCATATTGATGAAGCTGCTACCCTTCATCAAGATGGATTCAAGTGGGATTTAACCCACTTATGGACCATAACCCTTCCCTGTGGACTTTGGGACCCAAGGCTGTTAGTCCTCAGGTGAGTTAACCATCACCTGACACTTGGCGTTGAGTCAGTGGCAGTATGGTCTACTCAGTGGTGGGCTCCAAAAAAATTTACTACTACACTGTGGGTGTGGTATGATAGGCATGGCCATGGGGAAAGCCCTGCATTTCATCCAAATTTGGACTACTTTATTTCAAAACTTGGGTGGGTGGGACCAGCCAGAATTTCTGCTACTAGTTCTAGCGAACTGGTGTGAACCTGCTGATGCCCACCACTGGGTCTACTCTATTACCATAGCAGTATAACCTGGCCAGATTGACATTGTGATTATGTGCCCTAATTTTTTTTAAAAAAAAACAACAACCAGGTTTCTGAATAGTTATACCCAGTAAAACACCGGATAACGCTAAAACTTGGTTCCACAAGTCTTGATGTTATCTGATTTTTAATGTTATCCAATCCATGTTAAAATCCTATGGGATGGATCGGTAACGTTAAAGCTCCAAAGAGATACATTGTAACCGCACAGGCTTTAGCGGTTGTTATCCGATTCATCCCATAGGGCCTTATCGTTATTCAATCCAATTCTCCTCCCCAGATTACTTAATGTTATGTGATTTTAGCGTTATCTGATCCAATCGTTAACTGGTGTTTTACTGTACCTCAATATACCAATAAGATAATTTTCACATTACAGTAATACCCCGGATAACGTTATGACTTTGTTCCACAAGTCATGATGTTATCCGATTTTTAGCATTGTCCAATGCATGCATCGAACAACGCTAAGAAAAAAAGCCCTGACTTCAGGGACAAACCACTTTAAAGGCAGGCAGGGAAAGAAAGAGACCTCCCTGCTTTTAAAGCTACCCCCCACGTGCAGCTCGGCCATGAGAGAATCCAGCCTCGCCCTGCTTACTTGCTGCACGCTCCAACAGCCAGCTGGAGGCCTCTGTTTTTCTCTTTCACTTCCTGTAGACAGGGAAGGGGGAAATAGAGAGATGTGATTGGTTCTCTAGAGAACCAATCACATCTCTCTATTTCCTCCTTCCCTGTCGTTTCAATACAGGAAGTGAAAGAGAAAAACAAGCCTCCAGCTGGCTATCGGAGCGTGCAGCAAGGTAAGCAGGGCGAGGCTGGATTCTCTCATGGCCGAGCAGGCAGTGGGGTGGGTGTGGGGAGTCCCCAAACTGCTGGGGGTGGGGGGAGGAGGGAAGTGGCAGGGAGAGGAGCTTTGGCCTCCTTTACTTCTTTATGACGATGGATCGGATAACGCTAAAATGAACGTTATCCGGTGCAAATCTTCCCCCAAATTTGTCGTCGTTATGCGGTTTTAGCATTATCTGGTGCAATCGTTATCCAGGGTATTACTGTAGTTGAAATCCTATTTGTGCAGTTACATTAAGGATGGATGATCCTGCATTCTTGTGCTTGCTTGTCTGTCATCTTGCTTGACACCAACCCTTCTCCCGTCAACCCGCTGAATTTGGTATATAAAGAACATGCCTGTAAGTTTCATTCCTTGTCTGATGAAGTGGACTTGATCCACGAAATCTAACAAAAAAAATATAGCAGTTAGTCTTTAAAGTGCTACTGTGTTTTTTATTTTGTTTTGTTTTGTTTATTTTGTTTTGTTTTGTTTTCTGAGATGTCTAAGGATGATAATTGTATCAGCCACAGTGTTTTTTCTTTTTAGAAAATAAAACATTTCTGATTCACCATTGCAAAGCTCCCGAGACTTCATTTAAATCCCTTCTGTCATGAGGAAGTTGTGGGGGAAATGATGAGATAATGAGGAATCTTTAATTTCTGAAAATAGCTGTCACCATTGATTTTACTAAAGGTTGTGATGATCAAATGACAGCTTTCCTGTGATGAAAGAGATTTATTTATTTATTTATTTATTTATTTAATCAGTTTGTATAGCTGCCCCAATCGATGTGCGACTCTGGGCGGCATACATAAAATCCCCAACATTTCAACTATAGAGACCCTTAAAATTTCTAGAAACACTTAAAAACTACCTCCCACCCACACCAATTAAAATCTAGTTAAAAACTATTAAAAGCATGAGAGATCCTCCTCTAAATAGCTGGGGGGAGGGGTGTTGCTCCCTCTCCACATCTCCACCTCCCCACACCTGCCCTGCCAGCCAGGTTTTCAGCTCTTTCCTGAAGGGCAGCAGCTATGTCTGGAGATGCAGTTCAGCTTGCAGGAGGTTCCATAGGGCCGGAGCGGATAGCAAAAAGGCTCTTCTTCTAATGCTAGAGAGGCACAGTTGGTATTTTAAAAGAGCCCCTCCGGTCTGCTCTAGTGGGATGGGCAGATGTTCTTGAGGTGATGCAGTTTCTTGGGTATCCTAGTTGGGACTCTGCTGGGGAGAGGGGGATCACACATTTTTTTTCCTTCTGGAAAAATCACTGCAACTGATGGTATCAGTAGCAGCTTTGTACAAAGAACATGTCTCAACAGGATTTCTGTCATTGTGTTGTAAACCATTCAGGTGCGCAGAATGAATCAGTGGCTTGGTATCATTCAGAGTTTCAATATAGTCAGTCCTGTGAATGGAACATTATGATGAGAAATTGCTAACCACAATGGCCATGCTTACACCTCCTGACATACCTTTATGTGCTTTGTTAAAATCTGTCTTGTGACTGCAAACTCACCACTGCTAATAAACCATGTTTTGATAATCACCGTAAACCACTATCTTTGGCCATGGTTTGCTATTGGCCAATGAAGTCTGTCTTTTTAAAACCTTGATTCATTATGATGTGTGATCCTATGATCTAGTCTTATTTCCCGGTTTGTCAGTAATAACTCAGCAATCTGCATGTCTGATTTACATCTAAGCCTGTGTTTACATTCTAATGATCAGTCTCAAAAGAAAGCACACAAAGTGCAATGACAGTTGACAAAAAAATGTAGGCTGAAACAAATGGAAGTCTTCACATCACTTGCAGGGAAAAGGTTTGCTCCCTCTGAGAAAAGAAGCCATGCTAAGAGCATTTTCAGATGAGCATTAAACCGGCTCTTTGGAACTCATACACAGTGGTGGGCTTCAAAAAATTTCTACCACACTGTGGGTGTGGTATGGTGGGTGTGGCCAGGGGGGAAGCCATACGTTGCACCCGAATTAGGACTACAGTAATACCTCGGATAACGCTAAGACTTGGTTCCACAAGTCTTGGTGTTATCCGATTTTTAGTGTTATCTGATCCATGTTAAAATCCTATGGGATGGATCAGGTAACATTAAAGCTCCATAGAGATACATTGTAACTGCACAGGCTTTAGTGGTTGTTATCCGATCCATCCCATAGGATCTTAACATTATTCGATCCAATTCTCCTCCCCAGATTACTTAACGTTATGCGATTTTAGCGTTATCCAAGGTAAACGTTATCCGAGGTATCACTGTACTTTATTTTAAAACTTGGTTGGGCAGGGCCAGCCAGAATTTCTGGTACCGGTTCTGGTGAAGTGGGGTGAACCTGCTGATGACCACCACTGCTCGTAGAGCTCAGTTGTGGTTCCATATGTTCACATTTTATGGATTCTGGAGTGCCCCAACATCCTGCTGAGTGCTTCTTTTTGAAACTCCATTAGGGAATTCTAATTTTTTTATGGTGATCCTCAATATGCATTCCCCAGTACCTGTGGATGCTGGGAACAGTATATAATGGAGGCTTGCAGCTGATAAAGGGGGATTCTGGACTAAACCTCTGGGCTAACAAGCCACTTAAGCATATCCCATGTTTGATTTAAACACTTTCCCTGCTCCCCTGCAGAAGGTCAGAGAAGGTGTAATTTCCCACCCCCCAGATTTTTCTTCATTTCCTCCTTTTATGACCAATCAAGAAACTGCTCACAGCCACGTTTTTGACTGGTGATAAAAGGGAGAAACAAAAATCAAATATTTTTATCCTCCTAATCCAGGGGTCATCAAGCTACGGCCTGTGGGCTGGATCTGGCCCACAGCATCAAGTAATCTGGCCCTTGTCCTTGTGGTGGTGGTAGTGGTAGTGGTAGTGGTAGCAGAAGCAGTGGAAGCAGCCCCTCAATAGCCTGAGGGACTATGAACTGGCCGCCTCTGCCTCCTTCCTCCACTTAGCTTGGTGTGTCCATGCCAGTCCTCCGTAGTAGGGTGGTTCATGGTCCCACAGACTGTTGAGGGGTCACCACCACTTCCATCACTTCTGCTGCCACCACCCCGTCCACAGTTTGAAGAACCATGAATTGGCCTCCAGCTTACAAAGTTTAAGGACCCCTGTCCTAATCAATCCAGCTCTATGATGATTGGATAGAAGAAGAGTTTTATTTGCCCATATGAAGAAATGGTTTGTCAGCCACTTCATCGTATGGACAAAGATCATTTGGAGTGTTTAGATGGTTGGGGGGATGGGTGAGACTAAATAACTATTGTTATGGCAATGTAGGGCCAGTTCCCATACCCATCTTTTTCTGACTTTGAACCTTCACACCTATTTGTAACGTATATTTCAGATTTCTAAGATGCATACCTTTCTGTTCTGGCACAAAAATATTTCTTCATGTTTCTAATTTAAAACATTTTACTAACTTTTGTGTTTGTTTTTAGTTTCAAATTCTGAGATGCATTTTTTTAAATGGATGTTGGATGAAGATAAAGGAAAGATGGGGAAAGCATAGAGGCTTGTGTTTGTTGATTTAGGGCTCTGAATTCCATAATTGTTAATTAAATAATTAATTACCATGCTAGGCTGGAAATGATGGGATTTAGAATACAATAATACCTGGAGAGTCATTGGTTCCCCATGCTTGGCACAGAGGACATGGGGAATAGACTCAGAACCTTTAGCATTTCATATGTTTTGGACTTTAGCTTTTGGACTCCCTGGCCTGTCTTGCCACTGGTAAAGGACTGTGGGAAGTCCAAAACATCTGGAGTGCTAAAAAACATGGACATGTACCACCATCTGGTGTCCGAGAAATTGAAATCGAAAGAAAAAGCTGTATAAGAAACTGATCCAAGCTTATTTTCGTGGGGTTGTTTCCAAGCACATGTTGGCAATGTTTCTTTAGGCATATAGTGTTGTCCTCACAATTATAATTGGGCTCTTTCTTCAACCAAATGCTCTTCTGTCAGCACCCTGGCAGATGTTATCTCTTTACAAAGTCTAATAATGTTTTTCTGCATTGAAGATGAACAAAAACTATTCTGCTCCATCAATCTTTCCTTGTGTTAGTAACTCCTCCTTCCAGCAGAAACACAGACTGGAGCAAATTCTGGAGTTATTCAACATGAGTACAGTAGATATAATTTTAGGTCTCTCTTACTCGAAAAGCAGCCGTATCCAGCTCTAAGGCGTGGATCTCCGGATGAACAATGGTGTTCATCTCCGTTTATAGTCAAAGAGCAAGTGCTTTCTGTGTCTGCATATGTTTCCATTGCCATGTCACAGGCATGACTAGACAATGGAGTGCACGGTACACTGTTTATCTTCCCACTGAAGCGGTACCTAATTATTTACTTGCAATTTCTTGCTTTTGAACTGCTAGGTTGGAAGGAGCTGGGACAGAGACAGGAGCTCACTCCGTCATGCAGCATTCAGGCCTTGACCTGCTGGCCTGCTGACCTTCGAGCTGTCAAGTTCAGCATCTTAGCCACTAAACCACCACAGTCCCTTAGATATCATTTTACAGGTCTGCAAAAATGCCAACCAATTCCAGGACACAAAGAACAGGTCAGTCCTTATATTTGTCACAGGTGATTTCAAGGAGAGTTTGCTGTTTTATTTTTACAAAATGTCTAAGTGGCAAAACTTTGAACCTTTCACAGCCAGTCTTTGCAACTTTTGTCTTGGGCTGTTTCAGATCTTTGGCCAAAACAGAGGATTTGCTCAGTTAGGGAACACAAAGAAGAATCAAGAACCAAAAAACTGGTAGTGAAGGGAGATCTAATCAAGTACTCTATCTTCAAACCCAAATCAGGATTCTGAATGCCTTTTTGTAATGACCATAGAAACCCAGTGATGCCTAGGTTGTGAAGCTGTACATAATAATGTCCAGCGAGAAGTCTGCTTCCACTCACACCAGATAATCAATCCAGGCAACTTAAATGGTAGAGGATCACAATATGCATGCCGAAGGAGATACTCCAGACCATGTTGACAGGGCATTTGTGCATCTGTTTGAATGCCACATAGAACTTTGGAAAATGGTCCCTTTCCCTATGCATCTTGCAATACTTTAAACAGCCCATTGGTTTTGTAATGAACCATAAAGAGAGGGTCAGGTTGGCATAGGGTGGAATTTAAGGAAAGGGGGCTGTGGAATGGATTAGACTGCATCAGATGATGGGCTAGAGTGGATACCTGCACCAAAATAATCCACATTCTTTCTTGTGTATGATCACCTGATTTCAACAGAAGCATAAAATAGGCAGTGAATAAAGCCACAGCAAAAACAAATTATTTCAATTCAGTTTGCTCATGTAGGTAAATGTAAAGGTAAAGCTCTCTCTTCCTTGAAAGTAAGTTGTATCCAACTCTAGGGGGTGGTGCTCATCTCTGTTTACACTGTCTGTATCTGCAGATGTTTCCATAGTCACAAGTCAGGCATGACTAGACACTGAAATGCACACAACGCTGTTGCCTTTCCCACCAAAGTGGTACCTATTTATCTACTTGCAATTTCTTGCTTTCGAACTAGCAGCTTGGCAGGAGCTGGGACAAATGACAGGCACTCACTCCATTGTGCAGCACTTGGGTCTCAAACTGCTGTCCTTCCAGTCGTCAAGTTCAGCATCTTAACCACTAAGCCATCATGGCCCTCTTATGCCCATGTAGTCATAGCTTAATTGGTTAAGAGCAGTGATGTGATGTAACAGGTTCTCACCAGTTCGCCAGAACCGGCAGTAACTTTCCCCCATGTCCCAGAGAACCGGTAGCAGCTTTTGGGGGGTACCACCTTCGGAGCTTACCTTTTCACTGGTTCCCCACTGCGCATGCACGCCAAGCACTTGGTGTGTGTGCACGCTACAGTGCTTGGCGTGTATGCACAGCCTCCTTGCTGTCCTCCCAAGCAGGGAGGAGGAAGAGAAGCTGCTTGCCTGAAGCTCCCTATAGTCTGATCCCCAGGGTAAATGACTCACCTTTGGATGTGGTGTGTCTGTGTGTATTTTAATGTGTATTGAATACCTTTACCTGTATTGACGTACTACCACAGTTCTTAAAAAGGCCTGGTGGCCGGCAGGCCGGCCCTGGTGGCCGGCAGGCCTGGCTGCCTGGCTTGGGATTTCTAAGCAAAGTCTTGGAGTTACCTCATCAATAAGCTATACCTGTGCTGTTCCAATTGCTGTTCCAATTGGAGAACCCCTAAGGAGGCACAGCTGTTTTACATTTACATTAAGGCATATTATCCTAGAGAACTGGTACGATGATCATAATCATCTTGCAACATGGTGCTGCCTAGGTGCTTATACTAACTATTTTATTTTATTTTTCCTTTGGCCCTACCTACAACATCATGATGTTATGACGTTAGCTCCGTCCACACTGTGATGACAGTGTAGGGACCCCAGCTTGCTGGTTAATTTAGTAAATATTCTCTCCCCCTTCTAATCTCTTAATCTTTATTTTTCATCTTTGATTGTAATCTTTTAAATTTGTAACGTCAGTTTTTTTATAGGACTTTTAGACATTATTATTATAATGTTGAAAATTTTTACATTACATTACTTGTAATTGCTGTGATTGTCTAACTGTGATGTGAGCCCCCCTGAGTCGGGTTTCCTGAGTGGGCAGCATACACTTGTTGCAGGATTTACAACTGTTTTTTTTTTTGGCTTAGTTTTCTGCTTTTGTAATTTTTGTGTAAATTGAATTGATATTTGGAATTTTTGATTGTTGCTTGATATTGTTGCCTATTGAATTCTGATGCTGTGATTATTTATATTATAGTATCTCTGATTTATTTTTTAGGATGTCCTGATATTTTGTAATTGCAATTGTTACTGGAGAGAGAGAGAGAGAGGGATGTATTTTGATATATTTTGTGATGTTATTCCTGCTATGTGATATTTGTAATTTACTATGTGATATTTGTAATTGCTTTTATGCTATGGAATGTGCTATGGAATTGTAACTGTTTCTTCTGTAAGCCGCCCAGAGTCGCTGTGCGAGTGGGGCGGCATATAAGTCGAAATACAAAATACAAATACAAATACAAATCATGGTGGGGTAGTAAAATTTTTGACATCCCACCACTGGTTAAGAGTAAGAAGCAGGGACACCTTTTGTTCTTGCTACTTTTAATGTAACATGTTCTTCAATTAAACAAGGTCAGCAGGTAAGATGTTACAAGAGGTAAGCTAAATACATGACAAGATTTCGGGGGAAATTGTACCAATTATGCCTAGATTCTTCCCTTGATTCCTTCTTGCAGCTAGGAAATATTTACATGTTGTTGCTACTGGCCACAGATTTCTAAATACAGAGCATGTCTGCTCTCTAGTGGGAACTTCAATTGTAGCAGTTTATCTGTTAGTGCTGACAGGTCAGCTGTGTCCCCTTTGCTGAGATTTCAGGAACAGAACCTGAAACCAGGTGCAGCTTTGTGATGAAGGCTCTTGAACTATGGCAATGAGGTTTCACTTCCAGCCTTGCTTCCTTATTGTTGTTACTCCTATCTAGCGGCTGTTACTTGTATCCAAGTCTACATTTTATTTCCTGGGACATGCAGGAAAAATGCCACCTGCGTGAATTTGCTTATTTATTTGAATTTGTATTGCCACACACTTGTTGAGGCGACTTCAGGAGGCTCACAAATATAAAACATACACAGCATAGAATTACAAAAACCTTAAAACTTTAAAAACCATTTAAAAAACACTTTAAAATACCCTTCCAACCCCCAGACATTAAAATTATAACTAAGAGCACGGACAGCCCTTACTCTATAGGCCAGCGAGGAGGGGCTACCTCATGGCCAGTGCCCCAAACCTGCTTTGCTAGCCAGGTTTTAAGATCTTTTTGGAGGGCAATAGCTCTGCCTGGAGACGCAGCTCGGTTGACAGAAGGTTCCACAGGGTCGGAGCAGATACCAAAAAGGTCCTCCTTCTCATGTACCTGATGGCACCTTTAGGGAGCCCCTCCGGTCTGCTTTGGTAGGACGAGCAAATATCCTTGGGGTGGCATGGTCTCTTAAGTACCCTGGCCCACTACCATGTAGGGCAGGGGTGCCCAAACTTTTCAGGCCGTGGGCTGGTCTCATGGTTCAGGGAGCTGGTCACTACGGCCTGGGGGGCCAGATCCAGCTCCCAACACCAATTCATCCAGCCTGCGAAGCCCTCATTGCTTCTGGAAGCGGAAGTAAAATGAAGTGACCTACACACTGTGACCTTGGAGCCATCTCCTGCAGAATGTATGAAATGAGACATGCAGGATTTAGCACCAGGAAGGTAAGGTGTGTCTTCACAGCCAGTCCATCTGGCATGGCCTCTTCCACTTCCATGACCTTGCTCCAAATGGCACAATAAGCCTTGCACCAAATGGCATGATAAGCCCAAGCATAGTTCCTCACTAATTATCTCTCCAGTTATGTCACATAGGTGGAGTACCCATATAAACAGGGATGGTTTTTTAAATTATTTCTTGGGATACTTGTCCCATAATTCTCCATTTTGGAACTTCTGACTTACATATATCTTAGTAAAGGTAAAGGTCTCCCTTGTTCAAAAGTAAGTTGTATTCTAACACTAGTGGGTAGTGCTCATCTCCATTTTCAGCCAAAGAACCAGTGCTATCTTCATCTGCAGATGTTTCCATGGTCATGTGGCAGGCATAACTAAACACCAAAGCACATGAAAGGCTGTTACCTTTCCTGCTGAAGCAGTACCTATTTATCTTTTTGCAATGTCTTGCTTTTGAATTGCTAGGTTGGCAGGAGCTGGGACAGTTGATGGGGGCTCACTCTGTCACACAGCATTTGGGTCTCAAACTGCTAACCTTCTGGTCATTAAGCTTAGCATCTTAACCAGTGGTGGGCTCAAAAAAATATTACTACCACACTGTGGGTGTGGTATGGTGGGCGTGGCCAGGGGAAAGCCCTGCGTTACGCCCAAATTAGGACTACTTTATTTCAAAACTTGGATGGGCGGGCCTGCCAGAATTTCTGCTACCAGTTTTGGCGGACTGGTGTGAACCTGCTGATGCTCACCTTAACCACTAAGCCACCACAGCCCACATGCACCTTACAAATACCTAAATGTGGCTCGCCTGGGAGAAAAGGTTAAACTGGAAAGTTTTGTGGCTTTGCAAGGCCTAGCTCTGCCTAAGCTTCCTGTTCCATCTCTAGCACTAGCTGGAAGTTTTCTTTCTGAACAGGAAGCCTCCATGTAGCTTGGCCTAGCAAAGCCTCAAAACATTCTAGTTCAGGCCTTTTCTATTCTTATATATTAATATCTTGAATCA
The DNA here is from genome assembly GCA_030440675.1 of Furcifer pardalis. Lineage (NCBI taxonomy): Eukaryota > Metazoa > Chordata > Lepidosauria > Squamata > Chamaeleonidae > Furcifer > Furcifer pardalis. The sequence continues at coordinate 89,834,989 of CP126892.1, forward strand.
GATTGCACTGGCTTCAGCTAGAAATATTCAAAGATGCTTTCTCAGGCTCTAAAGCTACCTGAGAGACAAACATCGAACTTTCTCCTTCTTAAACATGATTCCTCCTGAAATGTGTCACTCCATCTAGAGCAGTGGTGGCGAACCTATGGCGTGCCTGCTAGAGTGGGCACTGAGAGCCCTCTTAGTGGGCATGTGTGCCATCTCCCCAGCACAGATTTCACCCCACCTCTCTGCCCAGCAGCACAATGGGAGCCCTCCCTCCATCCCTCCCCTAGCACAGAGTTCACCCCGCCCCTCTGAGACGAAGCATCTATATTACTGGCATTCATGGCAGGGACTATCATGTTGTTTAGTAAACATTGCAAATTTCTCTCAACTCAAGCACCGTAAGAAGGCCACCTTAGCGGTTTCACTTATATAGAGTGGCTTTGTTGTGAAAATAAAGTTGTTCAGAATCTGGATTTTAAAGCTTAACTTTATTGGTATGCAGTATCACAGCATCAGTTCCATAATATGTACTGTGTTTCATAGATATTTCCCCTAATATTGCATAATATTTTTTGCAGAGACGATTGATATATCATAAAAACAGAATTTATATTTAGTCCTAAAGTTAATACTGTGATATTATGTCTCATTGAGATACAGAAGGTTACTGGGAAGTAATGCTAATTCCATCGTTCCTATAATGCTTTTAAATAACAATACAAAAAGTGTGTCTAGTCTAGTCAAAAGTAGGTTCCAAATGCATACAGTAGAGCTTACTTCCAGGTTAGCAACTACAATATTATACACATTTACTTGAGAATGAGACCTACTGAACTCCATGGGTTTTACATCTGGTCAGTTATTGCACTGAAATATTAATGACCAGAGCTGCATTGCATATTGGGATGAAAATAGTTTAAATAGTGTGATTAGTAAATTTTTAAGATGTTCGATGCCATTATTTCTCTTGAATGCTGCTGCTTTGATGTTCTATTAGCACCCCACCCCCACCCCAAAAAAAGCCATGCCTGTTCTTATATACCCAGTAGTTACCTACTCCATTCTGACTAGATGAGTGATTCTCACAAGAGAACAGGTTGTAGGATTATTATAGCTAATCAGATTTGATAACATCCTGAGACCATTGAGGGCAAATGAGAACAAGTAAGTAAGGACACCCTACACAAATTACCGGTAGTCAAGTGTGCCTCCTAACTGGATAACAGAGACCAAACTAAAATATACCTCTGATTTAATTATGACTCTTAGGCTACAATCCTATACAATACTTACATGGAAGTAAGTTCCACTCAACTCTTACAGCTTACATTTGAGTAGACATATACAGTATAGGATTAACTCCAGCACCCTACCACAAATTATATTCCTTAACCACAGTCTGTGTATATTAACACAGTGTAATTAGACTTTGAAAGCAAGTTTAAGCAGTGCTTTCATTTCCCGAGAATCATGTTGAGAATTGGTCTTTCAGTCCTTCACTCTGCTGTGGTTGTCACTTTGGTTACTTTCCTGAGATAGAGCTTCAGCGCTCTCAGCTGATTGGTAACTATCAGCTTGGTCATTCTGATAATCTTCATATGACTGTCGGCTACCTTTCCATCTCTTTTCCTCACTTTCAGAAGATTGGCTGCTATCACTTCTGTGAGCTTTTTTGAGTGATGGATGCTTTTTATCATGTCGGCTGCTCTTTCTTCTCAAGACACCTGAATACTTCTGGTACCTTATGGCTACCTGGTCTCTGTGTGTTCCTGTATGAACATTAGCTATCTCTCTGCTTGGCTTTATAACTTTTTCAACAGCCTTCACAGAAGGTAAGGAATGCTCCTGGTTTTGAACACCACCATTCTTTGGCAGACTAAAGAGTTGGACACTGTTATGAGAGCCACGAGATAAAGAGAGGGCACCATCAAGAGGAACAGATTTATGACTCTGTTGTTCTGCCTTTCTATCAGAAGACTCTGTGTTATCAACCCTTGTGAGATCTGTGATGGATCCAGTATCTTTGTAGCTATTGATACTTTCTTTTACTGTATCCTTGCTAACTTCTTGAAATGTAACACCTAATCCATTTTTCTCTTTTTCATCTCTTGCTGGATCACCCATTGAGCTTTCAGGAAGATTTGTTTTTATTTTTTCATTACTGGCAACTTCTTTTTGATGCACTTTGGTCAACTCAACTTCTTCTTGTCCAATATTAGACTTTTTGTGGGTGACATCTTTTCTGCCTTGCTCAATTATTTTGGAAGTTGATACTTGACTATCAGAAATTATTTCATTGGACATTATTTCACCTTTTGGATATGACTTAGTAACTCCATTCACATGATCTTTAACCTTAACACTCAGTATGATCCCAATTTGGTTTGTTTTATTGAGCTTACCAAAAAAAGTATCTTCCATATGACTGACAACTTTTTGTGTAATATCAGCTTCACCTTTCCCTTTCTTAAGCGTTTTGGAAATACCTGTTGCCTCTGTATGCTTTCTTCTACCTGGCTTGGTAAAAACTGGATCTTCCACTTGACTGATTAATTCGCCTGTAATACCAGTATCACCTTTATCTTTTTTATGTGTTTCGGAAATAGTAATTGCTTCAATTTTGTTCCTGGATATCCCACTAATGGCATCCTTTTTTTCATTATCTTTTTTATGTGGTTTGATAGCATCAAATACTTCCACATGACTGCCACTGTCACCTCTTGCTTCACTCTTTTGGTGTGGTTTGGCAACCCCAGACTGGTCTTTCTGTCCATCCAATTTGATAACTATCACAGTAGGTTCATATTCACTTTTCTTATGCATTGTTGCATTGTGATTACCTTCTTCACTACCTACTTTAATTCCAATGGTACCTGAAGAGCTGGTAAAATTGGTTTTGGTTGTTGTGTGATCATCTTTCTCTAGAACATCTCTAGAGACATTACTTTGTATGTTGAAATTGCTGTATAACCTGGCAGTAACATTAACCTGTTTTTCTGAGAAACCAAGATTTTTACCTGCTTTTCTGCTGGACTCTTTACTGGTGGAATTCATTTTACCTTTCAAAGAAACCTCTGAATAATCTTTGCTTGGTGGGTCTTTAATTTTCCTAAAAATATCATTATAAGAATTGGTTTCCTGGATTAAATTGGCATCATTCTCTTTTACCCAAATTTTGATGATGCCATCTTTGGGTGGCTTGGCTGTTACAGATTTCCCACTTTTACCCTTACCCTCAAATTTACCACTTTCTGTGCTGCTTGAGATTTTGTGGCCTTTGCTGTGGTCACCATCTTCCTTGCCAACAATGATCCCATGATCAATGGAAACCTGCCCTGGAAAATCTATGTCTCCACTCCCATCTATCTCAATGGTATTATCTCCTCTGGCAGATTCACCTTCTCCTTTGCCTGCAATGAACTCTAAATGATGTTGTTGGAGATCCCAATTGTTAATGCTTCCATGATGTTTCTCCACATTCTGCTTCCATTCAGAAATTGTTCTATCCTCTGGCTTTATGTCATCTCTTCCAGTTAAGTGCGTCTGCTCACCACTCCTTTCTTGGGGGGCAGGTGTGAGATTTTCACTTGACTTCCTTGGTTTATGCTTCTTGTCAAGCACATCAATGGCAGTGGAAATGGTCTTGTTGTTATCTTCTTTCTAAATTTCATTTCCAAAAGGAAATTGTTAGAGTTCCATTATTTGATAGTAGCATCCAATTTAAACAAATAAGACAAAATTTACATAACTCAATGTCCAAGCCAAGGTTTTAGGCATGGAGTGAAAATACTGCTTACTTTGAATGCTTCTAAATAACAATTCAGAGGACCGCGGTGGCCCAAGTGGATAAGACATGCTGACTGGAAGTTCAGAATTCAATTCCCAGGCACTACATGATGGGGTGAGCTCCCATCTCTGCCCCAGCTCCTGCCAACCTAGCTGTTTATCTTCCCAGTGGGAAGGTAAACAGCATTCCATGCACTCTGTTCTAGTCATGCCTGCTACATGTCCATAGAAATATCAGCAGACACAGACAACACTGGCTCTTTGGCTATAAACAGAGATGAGCACTGAACCCTAGAGTTGGATACAACTGGATTTCGAGGAAGGGCGACCTTTACTAAATAACAATTCAGTTTCATATTGCCATTCTTTCTTCATTTTTTATTTAAAAATTTAAGTCCAGACAACTTATTTATCAGAGAGTTGAATTTAATCCCTTTCCCCGTGAATTATAAGTAGCTTAATTTACAACACATTTAGAACCAGTGTGAATGGGAAAAGGGCATTTGTTGCTGTTTTTGTTGTAAACCTTTTCAGGGTTATTGTACATTTAATCAAAACCTTCCTGTTTGAAGCTTTTGATCCTTTTATTGCTCCCTATTGCATATGGCACCATGTTCACTGATATATAACCTGTTCATCGAATAGTTTGTTATCTATTAATAATTGTTTTGTTCTTGAGGAGAGGAGTTGGCTTTAACTACTGATTTTTGTCTCATTGGTTTCTTTTCATTTTTATACCCAAAAATCAATTTCACTATAAAAGAAAGGAAAACAAGATGGAACCAACCATAAACATAACAATAAATAGTAACACTCCCTCAATAGTGCAGTACTCAGGTCTCATCAAGTTGAGCATCTTAACCACTAAGCCATAGCAGTCCCTTAACAATAAATAAAGAGATCTACATTACACAATGAATTATGATATGAAATCAGCAAGAAGCAGGTGTTTCTTTAAGTCTTCATTTAGGGTGATTCAGGGCAAGAACTGCTTCATATGCGAAAACTGCAGGATTAAGCAGTTTTAGAGGTTTTTGTAGGGATTCATTTATAGCTTAATTAAGATTGTACTCCTTTTATATACTTGTGTTATAGATCATAGACTTGTATTAGGTTTTTATACTGGATGCTAGATTTCATTTATAAGACTGTATATAGCTGACTGGAAAAATACAACTGGGCCTCTTGAAAGAATGCATGTCCTTGAAATGTCTAGCTCTGGCTGGCGTGCCAGTTTGTTATAAGAACACTATATAGTTGTGTTTTTTTTCCCCATATTTCACTCACTCCTCCTTCCCCCTCCTTTTTTCTCCTGCCTGAGGAATCTCTTTGTGTGTGTACTGTAATAGAGTTATGCCAAGCAGTCCGAGAACAAGCAGTCTGCAAAAGAACAGGAAGAGAGCTAGCTAGTACAGAAGATCACAGCAGATACTTCGTAGGTTTCTTCAGACATGAAGAACCTAATAAAAGGTTTTGCATTTGGATCCAAGCATTTCAGACTCAATTTCTTCAGTGTCGATTGTTGAGGCTGGTTTCTCAACAGGTTTTGTATCAGGAAATATGAAGATGAATCTGCAATACATGATACTTTTGCATAGGAGTTTTAGCATCTCAACCCTTACATTTCAGTTTGCACAATTGCTTGTCATTTATCAGACCATGGCAATAAAAGGGAAGCCTCCAAACCCTATCCCTCTCTTGTAAAATTTGAAAATTGAACTTGGGGCTGCAATAAGAATGAACTTTTCAAATGCTAAAATGGCAAGCAATTTGTTGAATGAAAGAATGTACTCTCAGTGTACCATGCAGCAAGTACTAGAAAATATATACATGTATTCAGTAAGGAGCATGAGCTGAACACTACTGCATTTACCTGAATCTGTGATTGATTGTTTGGCATTAAAGAAGAGTATATATAATTGAATATGTAAAACCCATGGTTGGAATGTCGACCTTTGACTGTTATCTGGGGACAGAAAATAAGGTATTATAAATACAACCATTTATTTCACTTAAGACTTTTTCTTGAACTGGAGAAAAAGCCATCCAGCACAGATTGAAATCACTAGTGGCAGAATGTTTCTTTAAATCAACATAGTTTTGTGCATGGTCTCTATAATTATGATTGTGTACATTTCAGCCTTAATTTAAAATCATAGTCTGATTTGTTTCTCTTAGTGTTGCCCTCTGATCCATAGCTAGGTAGAATGACAGACAGACATTGTCTTCCACTGTTTTGTATTTTTGACTGCTAATTCAGAACAATACCATACATCTGAAGAAATTGTGCTAACGTACCAAATTTTAAGCCATAGCACAGGGATGACCAACTTTTTGTGCTGTGGGCCTGACCACACCCTCGGACAGCTGAGCAGGCCAGGCCACACCACCCAGAAGCAGAAGTGGGCACATTTACAGCTGTCGTGAATTCACCCACTTCCACATTTATGGCAGCTGCAGGCATGTTTGCACATGCACATGTGTGTTTTATGGCTGACATAAACACACCAGCTTCCACTTTCCGGTGTGGCAGAGACAGAGACAGGCTGGATGGAATGGTGTTGTGGGCCAAGCCCGGCCTGTGGGCCATAGGTTAGGAACCCCTGTCACAGCAGATTATTTTTCAGGTACAACTAAAATAATTGTTGCATCCACCAGAGGGAGTATTTTATCCTTATTTCAAATTTCACAATCCAGCTATTCTTAGTTTCTTACAGTAAAAATCGCCATGCTGTGCCATCTAAGTTTACTAAGCCATAATTTTCATATTCATAAAATTTTGTACTACCTAAATCTACAAGATGATCTATTATTCTTTACGGTGATGAAAAAAATACTGTAGTCTTCTTTAGCCTTTTCTGTTTAGATATGAGGTATCTATAAGAGGCAATTTTAAAGGATTATTCTCATGTACTACCATTGTATTGGTGGTAGAGTTTGGAAAATTATTTTGATGACACCCCTTAAAACACATAATTTTCATAATTAGGTTGCTCACATTTCGAATACTGGGTGCCTCCAAAATGAAGAAATAAATGTGTTAACCGGCTATGTTGTTGACTTTCTTCTGACCTCTCAATTTTCTTTAAAGAATAATAAAATGAGGAAGTGTTCTAGAAAGTATCCAAAAGTCATCTCCAAACTTATTAAAACAGAGAGATATCTAAGTCTTTTAGCCCTCCCCTCCATGCTCCACCTAAGCAAAAAGTTCCTCAGTCAGGAAGTTCTGACATCACATCCTCTGTGATTGTAAGTTGTGAAGAAGGATCACGCAAGGGAGTTGGTTTCAAAGCATGAAGGTTGGAAGAAATTCACCCAGCCCATATTAATAATAATATGCTTGCGAACACTCCTACAAATTCTCTTTCTAAAGATCATAATATAGAGTACAGTACAGTACTTGAATACAAGTCCCCCCCCCCAATACACACAATGTCTTCCTCCCTCCGGCCGTATTTCCATCAGAATACTTGACAAATTTACCTGGTGTTCTCCCTCACACTTTTGCTGAGCATTTTTGTAATGAGGCTGAACTTCCTGAAGGAAAATAGAATATCACATAATTAGTCTCAGAATTTTGTATGCATCTAATATCGTCTCAAAGTTTTAAAAAAATGAGCCTCTGAAGAGCTGTGAGTACTTCTGCCCCATTTTCTACAAGTCCCATCTGAACTTTTGGATGGAACCAGTCCAGAAGCAATTGGAAAGTCATTCCCAGTTCTTCAAAATGCTGTTTGGGAACAATAAGGCACCCAGAGAGTCTGACCAGGATATCCTACTATAGTAATAGAATAGACCATACTGCCAGCGACTCAATGTCGGGTGTCAGGTAGTGGTTAATTAACCTGACAACCCTGAGGATTAATGGCTTGGGTGCCAAAGTCCAGAGGGAAGGGTGATGGTCCCCAAGTGGATTAAATCCCACCTGAATCCATCTTGATGGAGGGCAGCAGCTTCATCAATACTGACTTGGGGCTGAGGAGGACATTATGTGCCAAAAATGCTCAGTACTGACTCACAGAACTGGACCAGTGGTATGGGCGTCATGCTGCGATGCAGAAGGCAGATGAGAGGCCACTGTATTATATTCTCAGGACAATCTTCATGGCTGATTGCCATGATGATCACCAATATTGAGATTCAGATACAGCAGCAGCAGAAGAAGAAGGCACCCAGAAAAGGGGAGCAAGAAGGACTTAAAAGGAGACTTATAACCTCTGGATATTTCTGGGGGTACAATTCTCTATTTGCCCCTACCCCAACTTTGACAATGAAAAAGATGATTTTTTTTTTTCTTGTAGTGCTAATGTAAAAGTTACTTGAGGAATAAAAGGTTCAGAATTCTGTTTCATTACATTTCTGACATATCAAAAAGCTGTGAATTCTGGGGATTTTTTTCTTACTCAAATGTGGATGAAACTGAAACTAAAAAAATTAGAGATTCAGGCCCAGGACTCTATGTGCTTAGCTTTTGAAGACTTATATTTGAATCATCCTGTTTACAAATGCTCTTCCTTGGCAGGTCGGTATAACACATCTTCCTTCTGCCCCCTATAGGCAATAGTTGTAGTATTTGAATTTGACTGGTACCAACAAGAGATCATTCTGTTTCAATTAATTTTTGAAGAAGCTAATCACCATTAACTAGATTTTTATGATAGAAAGAACATGAGATTTTAAAAAAATGAAATGCAGAAGAAAGTTATGTAGACATATTTCTCCACCCAAACATTGTATTTTTGTATTTTGGATTTGTATGCCGCTCTATTCGCCGAAGCGACTCAGAACGGCTAACAACATAGATCACAAAATATCACATATTAGAACATATCAACGTATCACATATCAATACATATCAAAGTATCACATATCAATAAAATATCAGAGTATCATATATCACATATCCATAACATATCAAAGTAGCACATACATTTCAAGAAATCCCCCATCACAATTACAAAATTAAAATTAAATCATGTAGTTGTTAAGCAATTCATTGAAGAAGCAACACTACAGATGACTTTCAGGAAAGTGTGCAAGTTAAATGGGTCCCCAAAGGAGGATTTTCCCATCCAAACAGCTAGGAAAGCTAATAGATTCTAGCAATTTTGGCATCCTCTAAAATTCATTGCTCTGGATCAAAGTTCCAGTTGCCTCATCCTATTTATAATTTTCAACATAAAGGTAGTAATACTCACGGATTGTGTCCAGACTAAGCCACAGAGAGTTAAGCACAGGAGAGCTGTTTTCATCTTTGAGATTTCTAGGGACAGAGCAAAGAGATTACTGAGTGTTTAACTACACCATCAAAAACTGCAAGATTTGTTTCACATATAACACTGAATCTGGTTGTTGTTTTTAACAGACTACATGGTGCAAAGGCTGATTTGATTTGATCTGGTGCTTTTTGTTTCCAATCCATCCTTTGTTCTTTGCTGGTGGAGGAGTTTGACATTTTAATGTTGGAAATATTTGATCTGGCTCCCCCCCCCCCCCAAATTTATGGTCAGTTATGATTCCTTGTTGAAAAGAAGGAGGAATGGCTGTAGTTGTGTTTTGGTGGCATAGGCAGTTGGAGCATGATGTTCAGGGCTGAGAAAACACAACCCATGTTCATTCCTTTTCCCTTAACACCCTCCTTTTTAAAAAATGAGATTAGCACAAGAGCAGTCTTTTGCCCTATCACTGGGTCAGTAGCTGAGCAGGCTGAGAAGACATAAGAAATAGGAAATACTTTTTTAAAGGAATGTTTCTCTTTTTTGAGATAAATGGTGCCACCAATGGAGAGAGCAATCCAAGGCATTCAGTCTGTGAGAAGGAGAAAGGGAATCCTGATGAAGTGTTGTGTGTACAGGGGCACATTTTAAAGCAGGAGTGGCCAACCTTTTTGTGCTGTGAGCCTGACCACACCCCTGGACAGCTGAGCAAGCCAGACCACACCCCCAGAAGCAGGCACATTTATACCTTTCATGTTTACGACAGCTGTGGGCACATTTGTACGTGTGCGAGTGCTTTTTACAGCTGACATAAACATGCCCACTTCCACTGCCAGGTGTGGCAGAGGCGGTGATGGGCGGATGGAGTGGCATCATGGGTTGGGACCAGCCCACAGGCCATAGGTTGGGAACCCCTATTTTAAAACCTTGACTGCTTCACCTCTGCCATAGCCAAGAAATGATGAAGGGAAATTGGGAAGGCAATTCCAATTGTACCCAGTCAAGCAATTGTACCCCATCAAGCGTGACCACTGAATTCCTGATTTAATCTATAAGTCCACTGTGAGCACTGATTATGATTTTAGACTTAATAAAGGCTGTGATTGAAACTGCAGCAAAGCCACAGCCTCAGAAATGTTGTCATTTAACTTTAAGTACTGGTGCTCATTGTCTAGACCTGGGGTCAGCAAATTTGGCTCTCCAGCTGTTCTTAGATTTCAGTTACCAGAAGCTCAAGTCAGTAGACCTACTGATCAGGGCTTCTGGGAATTGAAGTCCAGGAACATCTGGAAAACAAAGTTTTCTGACCCCTGGTCTAGACTTTGGTGCATTATTATTTTTTTCACTGAAATAACACAGGGAAACGTTTTAAAACTTTTTTTGAAATGATTTACTTGAGCATCTGTTGAAATGACTAAGTGTGCCTCTTTGAATCAACATGAAAGGTATTAGTTTGCAAGTTATGAAACTTTGTCCAATTCATGTTTATATATTTAGTGCATTTGTATAACCCCCTGTTCTCCAAACTGAGATACATACATAGGCACTCTTCCTTTCTGCTTCCTTAGCCATCAGGTAAGAGTCAAACCTGTCTCTCTCCTAGAAAAGGGAAGCCAATGGAATTTAACTCTTTTTGACTGTAACATAATATTTTGCCACTGACTACTGCTGCTTTAGACCCATAAGAAAAATGAATTTTTGACCTAACTTGAAGCAAACCCATATGAAAATGATATTTATGTAAATTGAAGCAGCCCCATAGGAAAAAAGATTTTTTTATGTAACTTGAAGCAAACCCATAGGAAATTGTGTTATGTAAATTGAGCCATTTATGTAAATCAGGACATGGTTTTAGTGCAGAAATCATTATGTAACTCAAATTTTATGTAACTCAAGGGATATGTAAGTCGGGGTTTTACTGTATTTCAGTTCAACTAACTTACAGGGCAATCCTTTCTGAAGTTACTCAGAAGAAAATCCCACTGTGTACAGTAAGGCTCCCCCCGCCCAATAAAGATGTATGAAGCTTGGTTTAAGCACTGGTGTGCATAAAAATATGCAAAATATTTAGCCAAATTGCAGATTTACTAGGAATGGAGAGATTTGGGGGGTTTATAGACATAATCCTGTATATATTTTCCTGACAGTAAGCCCCACTGAATGCAGTGAACTGTTGAACTAATTCACAAAACTACCACAATTATAAGCTAACTTATATTACAATACAGTAATACCTCATATAACATTAGTATCGAATAACACTAAAATCGCATAACATTAAGGAATCTGGGGGGAAGATCCTATGGGATGCTTCAGATAACAACCGCTAAAGCCTGTGTGGTTACAATGTATCTCTATGGATCCCATAGGATTTTAACATGCATCAGATAACACTAAAAATCATATAACACCAAGACTTGTGGAACCAGGTTTTAGTGTTATATGAGGTTTTACTTGTATATTTCTTCATTTTCATTTCATGCTTTATAAGTAGATATCACTCCTCTTTTGTGATTGGCATTGAATGTGGATTAGGAAATAAATAAAACACCTGCACACAAAAAAGCATAAAACAGCGAATAGAATCAAATCATGTCAATATACAGACGCAGCAAGCATAATAAAGGAAGACATTGGTAATTCAATAGCTGACAAACCCAATCCAGGACAGCTCCCTCAAAAGGAAAACAAATTAAGTGAACAACTCAAGCCCAGGCAAAAATCAAGGAAACCAATCTAGGGTTCCAGAAGTCAGACTAAAACAGAACAGAATGCCCCTAGTATTTAAATAACAACACAAGAATACTATAAATATTATCATAAATTGTATCAATTTCCTGGAATGCAGTGTATACATGCATTCTCTTGTCTATGGGCAACGTTGCAATGTGGATTTCTGTAGCTTTACAGCAGTACAGTAAAACTTCGCATAAAGAGTGCCTTGCTTAGAGAGTAACTCGCTTAAAGAGCAGAATTTTATCTGAATGGGTCACCTCGCTTAACAACTAAAACCAACCAAAAATTCGCTTAACAAATAAATTGGGGTTCACAATCCCCCCCCCCCACCAGAAGTCACAATTGGTCACTTACAATGGTGTTTCACTTAAAGAGCAAACTCGCTTAAAGAGCAATCCTGTGGAACTCATTATGCTCTTTAAGTGAGGTACAACTGTATATAATTAAATGGATTCAGGAGTTGTTCCTTAGTTCAGTTTTCCATTGATCAGCATTCAAGCTAGAAAGAAATTTGCAAAGCAAGAAGTATTACAGTAGCTTACATTTAACTGAATCAACAGACAAGGTAGATTTCTGTAGAATGGAATGGGACAGGAGAATGAAATGAAGAAATTACCTTGTGTTCAAGATCCCTCCAGAAGCTTTTTGCAGTTTTTTGTTATACCTGGCTGAGGTTTAAAGTTTATTACAATAGCAAGGACCAATCAGCTCCAGATGCTCTTAAGCACTTGACCACAGATAACTGGAGGAGGGTCAGTTTTAACCTAAAAAAGTTTTTTGTGGTGGAAGTCATTTATCTTATGTTCCATCTCATTGGATAAACAACAGGCAGGTTATAAATATCTATTGTGCAGCTTCAGGTACTTGGCAGTGAGAATATGGTATTTTATACCAGGGAGTCTATAGTTTTGCATATATTTGGGGGATGGATAGAACATGAGGTTGCCATTAAAAACAGTAACCCTGGTTCAACAGTAACCCTGATTCAAAATTCCCACCAACTTTATGTCCCGATGTCATTAGGATGATGTAACTCCTAATCCACATCATTTTTCTCTGCTCAGGACCAGGAAACCTACATATTTGGAACATAGTGGACTAGGGATGAGTTGACTTTAGAGAGAGACTAGGAAACCTTGATGTGGTGCTACCAATTTTTGGTGGAAGCCAAACATGTTGCATATAGCATGGTTTTTAAAGTTTCTGGCTATTTATCATAGATGTTAAATGAAAAGTGCTTAAATTAAAAGAAGGAAGACTACACTGAGCTAGTCACAGTCTATTGTGTTCTGCTTTTTAACTACAGTACTTGGAAGACAATTTGCCTAACTTGTTGTAATTACTGGTTTTCCATAGAACACAAAAAGGCACTCAATAATTAATATAGTTTGTTTGAGCAACCATTGGAAGTAATTTCATTTGTCAGATTAATCAATTTGAAACAAGGTATGTAAATAAACATAGGAGCTTAGTGGTTAAGACTCTCAGCTTGACAACTGGAAGGTCGGCAGGTCAGCAGTTTGATACCTGAGTTCTGCATGATGGAGTGAGCTTCCGTCTCTGTCCCAGCTCCCACCAATCTAGCAGTTTGAAAGCAAGAAATTACAAGTAGATAAATAGGGACCACTTTGGTGGGAAGGTAAACAGCATTCCTTGCACTCCGGTATCTAGTCATGCTTTCCACATGTCCATGTTAACGTCTGCACATGCAGACAGCACTGGCTCTTTTGCTATAAGCACTGGACCATAGAGTCAGATACGAATGGCTTTTGAGCAAGGGCAGCCTTTACATAGATAAATATACCAGTAGGCTGAGCAGAAGTGCATGAAAGGATGGGGAAATTCATTAAAACATCCAAAGACTATAATATGCATCGTAGTTATTACAGGAGTGCTAAGGCATTTTGACAAAAACCCAAACACTTGTGAGGATTTTATAATGAATACTAAATATGGCCAAATGAGATATTGAATATTTTATTTCATAATCCAAATTTAGACGGGTGCTGGTGGATTTGTTATACACTAGTACCCCGAATAACGTTATGACTTGGTTCCACAAGTCCCGTCGTTATTCGGGTTTTAACGTTGGGCGATACATTGAACACACAATGTTAAAAAAAGCCCTGTTTCCCTGGAGGCTGCAGGAAGCGAGAACATCGGGATTTGAATCCTGACATTTTGGCTTGCTGCTGCCTCCAGGGAGGTGGGAGAACTTTGGAAACAGCTTGGAGCGGGTTTCCCCACCTCCCTGGACCCGGCGGGGGGGGGTCAGAGCCCCCAAAATTGGTAAAAAAAACGTCCGTTTTTTTTACCAATTTTGGGGTTTCTGACCCCCCCGCTGGGTCCAGGGAGGTGTGGGGACCCGATCCAAGGTGTTTCTGCGCTTCCCCGACGTCCTGAGCCAGTGCAGGAAGCCAGAATGTCAGATTTCGAATCCCGATGTTCTGGCTTCCTGCACCGGCTCAGGACGTCGGGGAAGCCCAGAAACACCTTGGATCGGGTCCCCACACCTCCCTGGACCCGGCGGGGGGGGGGGTCAGAGCCCCCAAAATTGGTAAAAAAAAATGTCCGTTTTTTTTTTACCAATTTTGGGGTTTCTGACCCCCCCGCTGGGTCCAGGGAGGTGTGGGGACCCGATCCAAGGTGTTTCTGCGCTTCCCCGACGTCCTGAGCCAGTGCAGGAAGCCAGAATGTCAGATTTCGAATCCCGATGTTCTGGCTTCCTGCACCGGCTCAGGACGTCGGGGAAGCCCAGAAACACCTTGGATCGGGTCCCCACACCTCCCTGGACCCGGCGGGGGGGTCAGAGCCCCCAAAATTGGTAAAAAAAACGGACGTTTTTTTTACCAATTTTGGGGTCTCTGACCCCCCCCGCCGGGTCCAGGGAGGTGGGCAGACACAATCCAAGCTTTTTCTGGGCTTCCCCGATGTCCTGAGCCAGTGCAGCGACCCAGAATGTCAGGATTCGAATCCCGACATTCTGGCTTCCTGCAGCATAAAAGAGGGTGGGGGAAGTTCAAAATTAGCGCGCATCGGGTCTCCCGACCTCCCTAGAGCTGATGTGCGCTAATTTTGAACTTCCCCCACCCTCTTTTATGCTGCAGGAAGCGAGAACGTCGGGATTCGAATCCTGACATTCTGGCTTCCTGCACTGGCTCAGGACGTCGGGGAAGCGCAGAAACACCTTGGATCGGGTCCCCACACCTCCCTGGACCCAGCGGGGGGGTCAGAAACCCCAAAATTGGTAAAAAAAACGGACGTTTTTTTTAACCAATTTTGGGGTCTCTGACCCCCCCCCCCCGCCGGGTCCAGGGAGGTGGGCAGACACGATCCAAGGTGTTTCTGGGCTTCCCCGACGTCCTGAGCCAGTGCAGGAAGCCAGAACATCGGGATTCGAACTCTGACATTCTGGCTTGCTGCACTGGCTCAGGACGTCGGGGAAACCCAGAAACACCTCCAGAGAGATCAGAGGACCCGATCTACAGCTGCAGGGTGGCTGGGGAAGCTGACGGGGACTCCCTGTCGGCTTCCCTAGCCACCCGCCCATGCCTCCGCAGCTGTGGGGTGGCTGGGTAAGCCGATGGGGGAGCCCCCCGTCAGCTTTCCAGCCACCCCACCCCTGCCTCCGTAGCTGCAGGGTGGCTGGGAAGCTGAACGGAGAACCCCGTTCAGCTTTCCACCCACCCTGCTGCTAAGAACGACTGTTTCGTGTAACGTTAAAATCGCGTTACTCGATACAAGATGTTTCCGAAAATCTTGTAACGTTATGCGGATTTAACGATATACGGTACTCGCGTTATACGGAGTATTACTGTACTCTTGTTTTGCAGTTTCCTACTTACATTAACATAATAACCATAATGCACAATTGTTTTACTAGCATGTGCCATTGGTACGACAACAGCTAAGATGTTTCATGCAAACAGTTTTAAAACTAATTATTAATATAGAGGTATTATTGCAGTTAAATTAGGTAATCAGGACATATAATAGCAGATGTCTGCTTACTTTGTCATTTATTCTATTGATATAGTCATACAGAAAGAAAACCTGGATAATATGAAGACCTCATGCTTTTTGGCTTTGAGAAAACTTGATCATATTTGCAGCCTTGTGTTTACAGTAATAAGGACTGTGGACATTATGGAATCTGCAGTCACGCAGGGTGGTTTCAGCTGCCCAGGGCCACAGGCCAAACTCACCTCCCCCCACCTAGGATCGCTGCTGCCGCCGCCGCTGCCCCGGCACGAAAATCCTACCTTTGGGCTTCCTCTTCCTCACGGCCAGCTCGTGTCGAGGCCCAGGGGCTGAGGCGGTGCAGCATGGCGTGGGCCCAGCAGGGAGCCCTCCATCAGAGTCCCAGATGCATGGCCGCCCTGCCCCTGAGCCCGGCGGTGGCAGCTTATCTGCCTTCGGCGGCAGCGGCACCCGGGAAGGCGGGTGGCAAGGCCGGTGGTCATTGTGGCCTAGTGCTGTGGCTTGAGCAGCACCAGCCAGGCCTTGCAGGGGGGTCCTCAGCCTGGGTGGTGCTGCTCTGGGCGCTGGGGTGCTGCAACTGCTGGTCTTGCTTCCTGCTTTCCTGTGTGTTGCTGCCGCCCAAGGCAGGTGAGCTGCCACTGCCTGGCTTGGAGGCAGAGCAGCTGCATGCTTGGGATCCCGATGGTGGGCTCCCTGCTGGGGCCACACTGCACTGAACTGCCCCAGCCCCTGGGTGAGGGCTGTGAGGAGGGGGCACCTGGGGAGGAGGGGAACGGGGGCAGCGTAGAAGGAGGGGGTGCCCCCTGGTCCCCACCATGCCATCAGGCCCACGCCCTCCAGCTCAAGGCAGGGCCCAAGGTGTCAGCAGTATCCGAGGGTCCAGGTGCCCATCCCTGCAGCAGACTTCCTGCCCCAACCGCCAGGAAGTCTGGGGCAGTGGTGTAGCCGCCCCCACAAAGTGCCACCTGGGGCGGGCTGCCTCCCCTCACCGCCCCTCACTATGCCAGTGGGAATCTGAAATAGCATAACAAATACTTACTTGCAAAGTGAAAGCATGGAGACATCAGTCTTGGAACCATAACTGTGATGGTGGAGTTTATCAATTATCTGTGCACAGATATAACTAATAAATCTGCTTAGAGCACTCTGTGATGCAGCTGGACATTGGTGGTAGATAGCAGAGAAGATGCTTTCTCTTCCAGTTCTATTGCCAGTTTTGCCCATTAAAGCTTGGAAAGAAGGCTTACACAAGATAATGTCTTAACTTTTTTTCCCTGGCAATGAGCATGAATTAATGAGGCACATGATTTTGTGTTAGTCTAACAACAGTTAAGGGAATAGCACATTGGTAGGGGACTGTGGTGACTTAGTGGTTAAGAAGCTGAACTTGATGACTTTCAGCTGCCCGGTCAGCAGGTCAGCTGTTCAAGACCTGAGTTCTGTAGGATGGAGTGAGCTCTTGTCTCTGTCCCAGGTCTGCCAACCTAGCAGTTCAAAAGTAAGAAATTGCAAGAAGATGAATAGGTACCACTTCGGTAGGAAAGTAAACAGCATTCTGTGCACTCCAGTGTCTAGTTATGCTTGGCACATGACCACAGAAATGTCTGCAGACGCAGTCAGTGCTGGCATTTTGGCAGTAAACAGAGATGAGCACCAAACCCTAGAGTCAGATCCAATTGGCTTTCAAGCAAGGGCGACCTTTTCCTAGAGCACAATGCTTTGCATAAGGAAGGCCTCAGATTCAGTCTCTAAGCATCTATGAAGGACCTAGATGCCCAGTGTGTTGTTGAGGAGAGAGTGATGGGCTAGATCTCAGGAGATATGTGTTCAAATCCCCTCTTGGCTGTGGAAATTCACAGGGGATTTGGAACATGAAAGTCCTCCTTAAATATTTTGTGTACCTCAAAGGTCCTAATAGGGTCACTGTAAGTTGGTTCTGACTTGATGTCACATAACACACACAACATGTAGGACTGGGAAAGATTCCTTTCATGATCCTGGAGAGGTGATGCTAGCCAATGTGGACTAACAACAAACAGCTTGTGGCTGACCAGATGTTCTTGTGTGACAACTTACATTAGCTCTCACCATTAGTTGACACTGGCATTGCTGTCCAACAACATTTCACCTGGAAAGTTGCAAATTATTCACCCCTGGTGTATACAAAACTGTATGAGATACAGAGGCGTAGCTACCGCCGTATCTGCCGTATCAATTATACGGGGGGCCCCGGGCCACGGGGGGCCCCAACGTGCCTAAGCAAAACAAATCTTTACCCTTCCTAAGGGCCCCCAAACAAATTTTTATACGGGGCCCCGCCAAGGCACGCTACTCTTCTGATGAGATAGATTAGGTTTCTGCCTTAATGTGAAACACCTTCTTGATTCTAAGTTTTATCTATGCCCGTGGCTGTCAGCTATTGAACGAATTTAGGTCTCAAAGTGACATTGCAAACCAGTTCAGTATCAGGTAGCCCATTGTACTCGGTTCCTGAGTGTTTTGCAGAAAAGTAGTATTTTGTTTCTGTAGGAAAGTGAATCTATCCTGGCTTTCATTCCCTCTCTAATGATTTTCCCCTGTGCCTACACCCTAATGGATATGTGCCATGTGAGCAACATCTGTTCCTCATTATATCTGTGCTCAGGTTTGAACAGGGCATTGCATAATACAAGAGAAGCACAAATGCAGGCACTTTTCTATTGTCCATATGCTTGAGTCCAGTGGCGTAGCGTGGGTTTCAGCCCCCCGGGGCGTAGGCCAAATTCTCCATCACGGACGGACTTCCCCGAACAGACTTACCCACACAGTATCCTAATTTACAGGTGTTATTAGACAATATTGAACTCTATTATTTATATGAAAGAATTAATTCTCGCTGAATATTCATCGTGAATGATCTGAGCACAAAATAAAACACAGGTAATTACTGCAAGGCAACTGGTTAGTAAGGACGGTGTTACCAGTCGCTAGAATGAATGAGATGACTACACTCATATAAAGAAAGGGGATTCCCCGGTTCCATCACAGATTAAATAATAAAAAATTCCATGCTCATTTTAATCGGTCCAAATTTTAGGTAGTTCAGATTACAAGATATTATTATTATTTATTGTGAAATTTTGCTGCCCCCAAAAAAGTGCTGCCTGGGGCGGGCCGTCCCCACTGGCCCTGCTACACTATGCCACTGCTTGAGTCAGAGCTTGGAGAGGTTTATATTTTGGACTACAGCTTCCAGGATCCACTGGTCAGCATGAGTGAATACAAATGAGGAGTGGTGGAGTGTCCACATGTCTCCTCTGGACCTTGAAGGATCTCTACATGCACCTTCATCCAAATTTTAAACATTTTATATTTTAAAAAGACATTAATACTGTAGTACCCTTTAAAAGGCATAGGGCAATTTCACTCTACCAGCCAGTTTTAAGCTCATGGAAGGCTTTTAAAAATAAATAAATAAATCAGGAAGTGATGCACAAAGTGTGTGTGTGTGTGCGTGCGTGCATGTGTGTGCATGTGTGCATGCATGCATGCATACGTGCTTGCATTCATTCATTCATTTATTATTCATATTTATCCACCACCCTCCTCACCAAGGTGACCAAGGGCAGCTTACAGATCCTAAAATACTACAATAAAACATAAAACATTCTTTAAAACATTCCTAAACCCCCTCCAATTTAAAACTATTAAAGATTAAAGTTTAAAAATCTAAAAAAATAAAAGAATGCCAAATTACCACATCTTGAGGGAGAGAGGGGGCTTAAATCATCCAGCGGGCCGGGGTCATTATACCTCCCACACCCCACACCTGCCCTGCCATCCATGTTTTTAGATTCTTCCTAAAGGGCAGCTACTCCATCTAGAGATGTAGCTCGGTTGGCAGGAAATTCCATAGGGCTGGAGTGGACACAGAGAAGGCCCTCCTTCTGGTGTCAGAGAGATGAGTCTCTCTGACCGATGGAACAACTAGAGAGCCTCTCCAGTCCACTCTGGTGGGATGGACAGATGTTCCTGGCATGAAGTGGTCTCTTAAGTATCCCGTCCCACTACCATGTAGGGCTTTAAAGGTGATAACCAGCACCTTGAATTGCACCCGGAGACATACTGGCCACCAGTGCAGCTCTCGGAGCAGTGGTGAGGCATGTGCATACCATTTCCTTTATTTGCTGTATTCCAGTCATGGGAATCAACCCACAAAGTTTAATTTATCTCTATCAAGTCGTATTTGCCCTCTTGAACACATTACCACATAATTATATTTATTTATTTTTAATTAGAGCAAATCTAGTCTGTACATTGTTTCAAAACACATCTTGGCTTTCATACAAACACATTGACAGATCAAATACAGTCCACAGCAAACAGTTTGATAGTAATTCCATCTGACACATAATATTCACTTGCACCATGATTTGTTCTTTAAAAAAAAACCCACTATGAACTCTACAAAAGTCCACAACAAATATGAGAGTACTGATCAAAAGCATACATTAAAAACACAGACAAAATGACTACATTTTCATAGTTAGCAATCATACCCGCTATTAATCTTCTATTTCTGTTTAATATGCACCATGCTATACTGTGATGCATCTTCCTGAGTAGAACCATTGCAAAGCATGTTTATGAACCAGGGCCAGAGAGGTCTCACTTTCTTCACTGATTGTAGTAGTAATCTTGGCCATAAGCATCGTACCCATGCCCTTTATAATAGCCATATTCATCCTCGTATGTTCTGAAAGTGTCCCCACGAGGGTACCCATGTTCATTCCCATAGTAATCTGTTTGAGCCTCATAGCCATTTTCATAGCCACTGGTGGTGGTGGTATCATGAGCCCATGGATCTTCACTGGTGGTGTCGTATTGCCAATGATCTACAGGCGTCGTCTCACTTTGCCATTGGTCTTCTGTGGTGGTTTCATATTGGTCCTGATACTCTGTGGTTGGGCTGACAGTGGTGAACAAGGTGGTTGGAACAACAGTGGTTGTTCCATTTTTTCCTCCTTCTTCGTCTCCTTCTTCTTCTCCTTCTTCTTCCTCCTCTCCTCCATTCCCATTCTCTTCTGCAGTACTGTTGGTGCTTGTACCATTAACACCACTTCCATTCTCATCCACTTTCTCTTCCTCCTCATTTTCTTCCTCCTCGTTTTCTTCTTCTTCATTTTCATCACTGTCTTCTTCTTCTTCTTCTTCTTCCCCTGTTTCTGAAGTTTTGTCCTTTTCAACCTTGGAAGGGCCTCCTCCTTTCCCTGGTTTCTCAAGAGGCTCTTTTCTTACTGGCACCTGCATAAAAAAAATGGGTGAAGGGTTTTAACATTATGAGAAAACAGTCAATTCAATTTTTCTAACCAAGACATGGATTCTAAACAGTATCGAGAAAATGATATACCATGCCTATGTCTGATCAGAAACGATTTGAAAGATAAACACCCAGAGTGTTTGTGTGACATGGTGAGGTTATTCAAAAGTTATCTGATAACATTTTTAGTAATGGCCTACGGTGGCTCAGTGGTTAAGAACCTCACTTTGTTAGCTAGAAGGCCAGCAAGTCGGCAGTTCAAGACCTGGGCAATGAATGATGGTTTGAGCTCCCATCTCTGTCCCAGTTACTGCCAACCTACCAGTTTGAAAGCAAGAAATTGTAAGTAAATAAATAGTGACCACTTATGTGGGAAAAGATCTTGGGGACATGAAAGGAGCCTCATTCGGGCATCTCCTGAGTAGAGTTTCTCCAGCAAAACTTCTTTCAACCCAGAATAATTTCTGACACAAAATTATTATATGTTTAGTACAAAACTGTAAAGCAAACGTGGGCAAAACATCAGCCAGATGCAATATGGCATCCCCCCAAGGGATATTTTTCTGGGCAATATTTTTCCTGAGATCTCTACCACACCCACTGGGAGGTGGAATTGAGGAAAGCAATTTTCCTCCTCTCTGGAGACATCCAGACACACTCTTGTTTTATACCTGAACAGAACTGTTTGTAATGACATGTTAACTGGACTATCTTGTTTGACTCTGAGTCACAAGTAGGCTTAGCTCATCACCCAGGATCCTGATTGAAGCAATTTATTTATTTTATTTCATTTGTACCCCACCCTCCTCCGAAGACTCAGGGCGGCAATGACCAGTGGTGGAAGAAAGAATCCAAATTATGCACCTACTCTACATATTCCTTCTCATCCTGCACTAGAGACCTCTTCTATAGGCATTTCTGTTTGAATGTTACCCAAGGAGCCCTTTGAGAGAAGTCCATTCCTTCCTACAGAAATAGGCTGACCAGATGAGGGAAAGGACAGAGTTGCTGTACTGCTAAAAGCTGTTCAGTGGAGAAAGCTTTGGGGAAATGAGACAATCTTGTTTCTCTTTTAACACTGAGGATCTGTGGGTAGTATGCTCTGTAATTGTTCCTAATACAGTTATACCTTGCTTAAAGAGCATAATGTGTTCCACAGGTTTGCTCTTTAAGCGAGTTTGCTCTTTAAGCGAAACACCATTGTAAATGACCAATTGTGGGGGGGATTGTGAACCCCAATTTATTTGTTAAGCGAGTTTTTGGTTGGTTTTATTTGTTAAGCGAAGTGAACATTCAGAGAAAATTCTGCTCTTTAAGCGAGTTACTCTTTAAGCGAGACGCTCTTTATGCAAGGTTTGACTGTATAGTCCCTCCAAGGCCATGCAGCCTCTGAGACCACCCTTCCTCTTTCTGTTATTCTTTCTGCTAGACACCTTTACTCTCTTCTCTGTTTTTGCTCTCTTTAGAAAGAATATGGAAATGTAGCTTTCATTTAACTAAGGAACATTCAGACTGACCAATTTTCTGGGGATAAGACTAGAGCAATCTCTTCATGCTATTTGCTGCAGTAAAAAACTGGGAGAGCCAAATTTCAAACCCTGTCCTCTTTTTCATCTGGCCCCTTGATACAGAGTGATTACTTCTAAGTAGCTCAAGTATTATGAATGGAACTCTTAACATCAACCCAGAGCAGATCTACATTAGCCCCAGTACCTAGTACAGTTGTACCTCGCTTAAAGAGCATAATGCGTTCCACAGGATTGCTCTTTAAGCGAGTTTGCTCTTTAAGCGAAACACCATTGTAAATGACCAATTGTGGGAGGGATTGCAAACCCCGATTTATTTGTTAAGCGAGTTTTTGGGTGGTTTTATTTGTTAAGCGAAGCGAACATTCAGAGAAAATTCTGCTCTTTAAGCGAGTTACTCTTTAAGTGAGATGCTCTTTAAGCGAGGTTTGACTGTATATCCAGCATCTACATGGAAGTCATGTTTTCTCTTTCCAAGATGGAGTCTATCAAGTCTACCATGGACAGGTTATGAAAAGATGCCATGGAGGCTAGCCATAATCTAATGCAAAGTTTCAGGGCCATAGCATCAAGATTTGATGTTGTAGGGAAAGTAAGCATAAACACACTGTTTTGACCGGAGGTTTTTCAGATAAAGTCCCTGAAGGATTGCCTGGGTGAAAATATTGCAGTAGTCTAATCTATTTCAAACACTTATTGTGTTGCAGGAGACAGCAGGAGCAGAGGTAGAAATCTATGGACGTGTTTCTGACTGATTGGGAATTTCCACCAGGACCACCCCTTCCCATCACATTTTTAAAAACAATTCCAGTATAACATAACACTATGTGTTACAGTGTTAACTTTGGGATGGTGGTGGTGGTGTTTAAAAGATGGTTGGAGATTATAGGCACTCGGTTGAGGGAAACTGACACCTCTGTGTGCCCCTTTACATTTGATCTGACAATCACACAGTGTGTGTGTGTGTGGGGGGGGGATGATGGCTGGAGGATCTAGCAAGTGACAGAAAGTAACCTTTTCTAGGCCCCGGGAGGAGGCACTTTCAAGTTTTGCTTCCACTGCAATTGATCCAGACTGCTATTTTTACATCAGTTAGTTGCTACAGAAGATAGCAACAGGTACAGCATTCCCTTTATTGTAAGTATATCAAACCCACATATCTTACCTCTGCTGGTTTGGTTTGGCCCACACCCTTGTTATCTCCAGTTCCTGGCTCACTGGGAGCTTCAGTAGCTTTTTCATTTTCCTTCCCACCTTCATTTCCTCCTTTGGTTTCTTCGTTTGACTGTCCCTGCAAATATAGAAAGCAACAATAAGCTTAGAGGTCATTTATGTTGTGCTGTAGAGTAAAACAGAGGTCAGCAGCTGTCATGAATGGACTACCTGTCCTTTCTAAATATAGTGCCATGTTTCAGAGACACTCAGGGAAACTATCAAAGAGTTTACAAGGGCAACAAAAATATGAGTCTCGTAGCAAGGAGTATGGAATATAGGCTATAGTTCTTCTTCCGTGTTTAGGCAAGACATGAAACTGTTAAAATGAAAGCACCTTTTGGTGAGTTCATTCTGCAGTTCTTTTTGCTTGACCTAGTGTGAGTCTGCAGTGACTCAAGTAGCTAAGATGCTGACTGAAAGGTGGGAGGTCAGCAGTTCAATTCCCGAGTACTGCAGGACAGAATGAGCTCCCATCTTTGTCACAACTCCTGCTGACCTAGCAGTTCGAAAGCAAGAAATTGCAAGTAGATAAATAGGGACCACGTCTGCAGGAGCAGGCTTTGAAACAGAGATGAACACTGAACCCTAGAGTCAGCTATGACTGGCTTTCAAGCAAGGGAAAACTTTTCCTTTATTAGTGTGGTGCTCATTCCTTAAGTGAAAACATTGGAGATGTACTGTATGGAGTCCTCTATTTTGGGGGGAATTCCAACAACTATCCATCGTTAAATTAACTATTGTAAGAGTTGCTTGTACAGAGCATTTTCTGATGCAGCAGTAATCAAGCCTGCGACCTGACATTTGAAGAGTGGCCTGGGGAAATGAATATAAACCCCTGGATTAATTTTGATCTCAAACATTTGTCCTGGCATGACTGTCTGCAATGTTGTGTTTTGCAGCATTGCTGTCTTATTGCTGTTGGTCAGACTGAGCTAAGTACTTCTGTGTTGGAGAAGCAGTTCTTAAACCAGGGGACTAAAACACTTAAAATAAGACATAAGGCAGTGCCAGTAAAAACCGAGGTTATTTTCCCTTCTATTGAGAGAAGTCACAAAATTGCACGGTATGGCTGGCTGTTTGGATAGCTATGAAAGGACGCCATGGCCTCTACAAAACAGCAATTATAGTGCTGTTTATTTAAATCTTGCTGAGGTTCTGGCTAGACTTGATCTGTGTGCAAAACTACTTACATGGACCTGAGAAAGACAGTGCTACTTTTTTGAATGTTCTTGAATGGCATCGTGATTCTGCACACAGAGAAGGATGTTAAACAGAAGCTCATCAGGCCAGTTCTCTGTAGCAGCCATGGCTCTGCCATCAAGTTATCTCTGACTCATGAGAAGATTATGAATGAGAGATCTCAAACATCCTTTCCTCAACAACCCACTCAGCTCCTGCAAAGCCAAACCTGTGGCTTCCTACACAGGGTCAATCCATTGCATTTTGGGTCTTTCTCTTTTTTTCCCTGACTCTTTCCACCTTTTATAGTTTCCAGCACACCAGTAACATTAATGAGGGGCTTAAGAGTCTGAGACTGGGAAATGCTACATCCAACTGAAGACTTCTGTGTGTTAGATTAAAGGAAAGGGTAGCTTCAATGCTCCTCTGTGAAATTTAGATACATATGCATTACATACACTACTTGCATCTCTTCCAAAAATTCATTTAGAAGGAAGGAAGGAAGGAAGGAAGGAAGGAAGGAAGGAAGGAAGGAAGGAAGGAAGGAAGGAAGGAAGGAGATTTGTACATACAGTAAAATCTCTACATACATTTTTTTTCCGTTCCATAAGGTTATTTGTATGTCGGAAAATTTTATATGTTGAAAACACAATGGATTACCAAAACAGGCTACTAGACGTCACCAGAGAAAATGGCAGCCTAAAATCTATCTCATCCTGTTGCAAAACAGATTGCAAGGCATGTTTTTTATATTATTATATAGGATTATGTATTTTATATTATATTGTATTATTGAGATTATATCATGTACCTGTATATGGAAGCAGTGTGCACTCTAGCTATGAAAAGGATCAATTTGTCATAGTAAGTGCTATCCTTCAACTATCTAACTTGCATATACAGTAAAACCTCATATAACACTAAAACCTGGTTCCACAAGTCTTCGTGTTATATGATTTTTCGTGTTATCTGATCCTCTATGGGATCCATAGAGATACATTGTAACCACACAGGCTTTCGCGGTTGTTATCTGAAGCATCCCATAGGATCTTAATGTTATCTGATGCAATTCTTCCCCCCAGATTCCTTGATGTTATGCGATTTTCGTGTTATTCGATACTAATGTTATATGAGGTATTACTGTACCTAGCTTTGTTAAGAAAACGCCCACACATGTCCTTACCTGGGAGAGTATATTTGTCCTGAGATACAATTGGACATAATGACAACCTTGTATTTTATGATATTAATGTTGAGCCAAAATATCATTTTTGTAAGTATTCTAATGTCTAAGCACATATTGACCTAGCAAATGGAACAGTACTCAACTGAAGAAACTATTGCAGACTGTTCAGGTAAACTATGTGTTACCCCAAATAGCATGTACACCAAAATACATATTTACTCAAGAGATTATATCAGCTTTCAGAGAGCAAAAATGATTCCTGAGGTAAATATTAATGTGGAGAGGAGGCACAACACCCCAACAATGCAAATATACCTCTGGGCCCAAATATGAATGAAGGGCCCTCACTCTCTATTGACATAATGGTCCTTTTTGTGTTAATGGCTTGTTTTTATTTGACTAAAATGGCTCTTGCTGTGAACAAGTTTTTGGGGATGGATGAAAGAAAGTAAAGCATCCCTTGTTGGCTTAATTAAGGCAAGGGATGCCAACCTTGGTGAGTCTGGGGGCCACCTTTAGTCCCCAAAACACCCTGGAGGCTGCACAGTTAAAATATGCAGAGGAGCACAAAAATAACAACATCGGTTCGGAAATGGCTAGTGGTCAACTTCTAATATTGAAATATGGGTATAACTTGTGATAATAACTTGTGCTGGGAGTCCTTGTCAAGATAAAGGTCTCCTTTCTTTGAAAGCCAGTCGTGTCCAACTGTAGGCAACTCCATTGACAGCCAAAGAGCCAACACTGACTGCATCTGCAGATGTTCCCATGGTCATGTAGCAGGCACAACTAGACACCAGAGTGTACAGAACACTGTTACCTTTCCCACTTATTTATCTGCTTGCAATTTCTTGCTTTCAAGCTGCTGGGACAGATGACAGGCGCTCACTCTGTCATGCAGCATTTGGGTCTCAAATTTGCCGACCTTCCCTTCATCAAGCTCAGCATCTAAACCACTCATCCACCACAGCCCATGGAAGTCCTTGAGATGATTTTAAAAGGTAGATTGCCACTCCTGGAGGCTTTTGCAAGCTAAAATTCTCAGTATGTACCAGAAAAACTGTGAGTGAGACTGGGATAGAGCTAAGGGCCATGAAAAGAGCGCTTGGCTTTTTAGTGGAAGCAAAAATAGGTTAGAATCCAACTGAATAATATTCACAGCAGCCTAATTGCAATGACATAACTGAGAAAGGTGAGTAGTCATTAATTAAAAAAGTCCACAGTCATTAATTAACAAGTCCACAGGTAAATTTCTAGTCACATACCAAGTCATGCAACTGATGTGTGATTGGGAATTTAGTCATTAGCAATTGTTTGCTGCCCAAGTTACAATATTGCATGTATCTTGGCATAGAAATGTAGCAAGATTCTGGCCATAATTTGATAGCCTCCTAAACAGGGGTGTAACATAACCTAGACTCAGAAGGCTGAAGGCACAGGACTTTTATTTATTTATTTATTTAGATTTATTATCCCACCCCAATCAGGTGAACCTGACTCTAGGCGGCTTACAACATGAGTGCAAAACAACTAAACAATGCAAAATCCCACATGAGTGCAAAACAAACTAAGCAATCCCACTGTACCCCTACAAATTCAGCAATATGGTTTAAAATTAATTTTAAAAAAATTAAACTGTAATTTACAAAATACTAAAATGGTTTAAAAATTTAAAAAGTTTAAAACAGCGAGAGGGGTGGCTGTCCCATCAGATCAGCCACCCAACATGGGACCCCACATTCCTGGAGCCCCACACCTGCCCTGCCAGCCAGGTTTTTAGGCCCTTCCGAAAGGGCAGAAGCTCTGTGTTTAGACGTAACTCAGTTGGCAGGAGGTTCCAAAGGGCCGGGGCAGACAAGGAGAAGGCCCTCCTCCTGGTGCTAGAGAGATGTGCCTCTCTAGCCAATGGAATGATAAGAGAGCCTCTCCGATCCGCCCTGGTGGGACGGACAGATGTTCTTGGGGTTCTTAAGTATCCTGGCCCACTACCATATAGGGCTTTAAAGATAATGACCAGCACCTTGAATTGCACCCAGAGACATACTGGCAACCAGTGCAGCTCCCGAAGCAGTGGTGAGGCACGAGCATAACGCCCGCACCCCATCACTACCCGAACCACCGCATTCTGGACCAGCTGCAGCCTCTGAATGGTCACCAAGGGCAGCCCCATGTAGAGCGCATTACAGTAATCAAGTCTGGAGGTGACCAAGGCATGTGTGATCATGAGCAAGGAGTCCCGCTCTAGGAGTGGGCGTAACTGGCGTATTACACGAAGTTGTGCAAAAGCCCTCCTGGCCACGGCTGCCACCTGCTCTTCGAGCAGTAGTCGTGAGTCCAAGAGGACCCCCAGATTACGCACCGGGTCTGTTTGGGGCAAAGCTGCCCCATCCAGAACCAAAGATGGCAATTCCCGAGATAGCGCAGGACCCCTCACCCATAGCCACTCAGTCTTGCCCGTTGTCATTCAGTTGTAGCCCGTTGTCCCCCAACCAGACCTTGACAGCCTCTAGGCACCTGGAAAGGACTTCCATGAGTTGACAAGAGCCTCAGACGAATCGCATTGCAGGTCATGAGGAAAACACCTCAGTTCCCTCTGGAATCCTTCCGGATCCATTAGTCGCCAGGGGCAGGCCAATTTAACTGGCCCTACCTCCCTTTCTGGATATAGTGGGTCTGAGTCATCATAACCAACCCAAGCTTTCCTGTTCTCCTCACATAATTTGGGAGACAAATGCATTCCTTAGGAATTTGGGAGACAAATGCATTCCCAGCTACAAATGCTGCCTTTGCTGCCGTCTCTCTTACCGGATTTCTCCCTGGGAGGAATTGACCCCCACCATCCAGTTGGCCTTAGGCCCCCACCCTCCTGTGGTTGATGTGGAAAAAACCCCTGTAGATGTTGCCTGGGCTGTAGGCCTTCTTTACAGCCGTATTTGGAATTAATAGGGTTTACTTTTTATTTTCTCTTTCCTGTATTGTATATTGTACACTGTTTTTTTTTTTTTTTTTTAGATTTATATGCCGCCCTACTTGGCAAAAACCAACTCAGGGCGGCTTACAACATAAAATCGAATACAATACAATATAACAGATCAACAGTACAAAATCACAGCATCCCACAATACAGCGCAACAAAATAAATATAAACATAATATAATCAAAATACAGTCCGTAACAATATTCAGTACAAATAGACAGTTGAATTGTTTATTGTATATTGAGGACTGTGCTGTGATAATATTTATTTATTGTATTTTGATTACACTATAATGTATTGATTTGTATAGTATTTACTGTATTTAATTGTTTTGTTATATGCTAGTGTATTTTTGTTTGCACTGTAATATTGTTATTTGTGAATGCTGTGAGCCGCTCTGAGTCAGTCTTTACTGAGTAGAGCGGCATACAAGTCTTAATAATAATAATAATAATAATAATAATAATAATAATAATAATAATAATAATAATAATAATAATAATAATAATAATAATAATAATAATAATAATAATAATAATAATAATAATAATAATAATAATAATAGAAACAGGATACTGTTGTAGTCTATGCCTGTTGTACCTTGGAGTATTTAAGGGTAATTTGTTCTTGGACCAGCAATTAACTAGTTAATTAAATACTTGCTGCTCATGTATGCAGAGGGACTAATCCAGCTGCTGACAATTCTGGACTCATCTGGCTATGATGAATGCCTACACATGCTCATCTGCACCAAGGATCCTCAACCATTATCTCTTCCTTATGGGAATTCCTGTTGGATACATCATAAATTTTCACCACCTTAGAGCACCTGCTAGATCAGAGTTTCTTAACTTTGGGCCTCCAGGTGTATTTTTGGGCTTTAGTTACCAGAAGGCCAAGTCAGCACACCTGCTGATCAGGGCTTCTGGAAATTGAAGTCCAAGAACGTCTGGGAGCCCAAGGTTGAGGAACCCTATGCTAGATCATTGCTCATCACTTGTGAACTATGCTCACAACTTGTATATGCTCCCATTAATTCATCAGGATATTTTAAAGAAAGAGTAGATCACTTGTTGCCTTCTAGGTGTCATCAGTTATCAAACTGCAACTCCTATCTTCCGTCACCATAAGTTATGCTGCCTAGGTTTAACTAGAGGTGTGGTCTAGAAATACAGTTTTTGTTGTTCAGTCGCACAGTCGATTCCGACCCTTTGCGACCCTATGGACCACTGTCCGCCAGGCACTTCTGTCCTCCACCATCCTCCTCAATTCGTTCAGTACAGTACAGTATCTGAAAATCATGTTAATCCAGCCCTGCTTTAGAGAACAACTGTGGAGCTAAAAAACTGTTGTGGATCCCCCCCCCCAATTTTATGTAATTAGTTACAATTATAGTTCTAAGGCATCAAATATTAAGTTAGTCATACTTTTTAAAAAGCAAGTCTTTCCAGAGGATTTAAAAAAGGTAACTAAAAAGCAAGAACAAGAAGAGAAGTACAGTAGTCTTTTTTCCCCAGACCCATGGGTTGTAGCCCTAAGAAACTTCTGGATGCTAAAACCCTGTGATATAATGTTCTCTTTTTTTCTCTTTGTTTTGTTGTTACCCTGACATCCACATCAGAGCATGAAGTAACAGGAAGAGGTACAGTACAAGCCAGTATTTAAACCATGGTGTACTCTCCTTCCCTCATTTCCTGAGGCAATACTTCCATTATTATTGCAATGAGTAGAAAGTTACAGCTGCACCGCACGAGGAGCAAAGTTATTCCTCTTTAAGTCACCGTCACACTATATTGCAAGGGTTCTCAACCTATGGCCTGCGGGCAGGTCCCAGCCTGTAGCACCATTTCATGTGGCCCACACCCTCGCTCCAGTCACTGCTTCCGCCGCCATCACCTCAATCCTTGTCTCCTCTGCTTGCCTTGGCATGTTCCTAATGGTGCTCCATAGCAGGGTGGATGTTGTAAGCCTTACATCTGCCCTGCTTCAGATCGCCCATTAGGGACACACCAAGCCAAGCGGAGGAGACAAGGATTGAGAAGGTGGCAGTGGAAATGGCAATGGCGGATGCACTTCTGCTTCCACCACTGTGGGCCACTCTGGCCAGGCTGATAAGCAGGGAAGCAGCATGGGGGGAAGGGGTGGGGGCTCCGGGTGGTCCCACCAGTGACAGTGGTGGGAGAGTGGTGGGGGCTTAGAGAGGACCCAATGCTGCCGCCACTGCCACACCACCCTGAGCCCCCTCCCCCTCCATGGCTGCTGCCACCAGGGGTGTCTGGCTCGCCAACAGCCTGAGGGGGCGTGGTCCGTCCCACCGCTTAAAAAGATTGACAGCCTTGCTATAATATCTTCATATCTCCATTACTAGAAAAATGAATTGATTACAAATACGTAATGAGCTATTTGTAACTGGATACTTCTAAGTTTTGAAAACATTTATTTTTCACCTCGGAACTACAGTAGTTATATTTGAATAGACAGACAAAAGACCTATCTATCGCCAAACTTTTGGTTCCCAAAAGCTTTCCCTGTGTCTTTCAAGGGTTACTTCTTGTTTAGAGGACTTGGGAGTTAAAAAAAACACTGCAGCAAACCAGAATGGAAGGTTGTGGGCAGTTTGCAATCCTCAACATGGACACTCACAGAGAACAGTCTATAAAAACAATCCTGGTTATTTTTCTTATGCTCTTCAGTTTATTTTGACCAGAGTCAAGCATCTCCCTTACCCCTTCTTCTCCTTCCTCCTCCTCCTCTTCTGAACTGTTACGACCATAGCCTTCTTCAGATGAGTCACTGTTAAACTAAAAAGAGAGACAATTCTGAGGTATTTCCCGTATATGCTGTATGTCGCTAAACACACACACAGTCACACACACAATGTGTGACATTGTTTTGAGGCATTTCCCGTATATATTTCACAAAATAACAATGTATGCTTAGACATACAAAAGTAATTAATGGCTCGCTTTCAGAAATATGGGCATGAGTCCCGCTGAAGGCAGTGTAGGCGATAGAGGGCTTCAGAGCCCTGTCATTATCTGTTTCCTTAATGTACTTTGGGAAAGTGTATTGTATCTCAAGTTAGGAAATAGAAAAAGGTGCCAGATAATTGGGTTCTAAAGATAAGCAATGCTGCGGTTTTGGATACTCCCACCCACATACAAATTAGGCAGAGTTAATATGCTGTAGGGTACAATGCAGTGGTCTGCATTCAAAACATCTCCCCAGCCATGAAGGTGGCTATTGTTTAGACACTATTTCTTAGCCCAAAATAAGTTATAAATCTGAAAGGATAAAATGAGACAATCTCCTGCCCTGTGTTTACTGCCCTGAGCTCCCTCATGGAAGCATGGATTCCCAGTGTCACATCAATAAGTCACAGTAGATCATTATAGTCAATGGGTAAAGAGAGCAACTAGATAACCTGATCTGAGTAATAGATCAGGTCATCTAGTTGTTCTCTTTACCCACTGACTATAATATAAAGCCCAGAACTTCACATGTAGCAAACACGGAATCTGATTAATAGATCCCATGCTTGCTACATGTGAAGTTCTGGGCTAAATATTTAAAATCTGAGTGAATGTTTCAAGGAAATTAAGTTTCCTCTTCAACCTCTTCACACCCAGGTCTTGGGGGTCCCTAATGATTCCTATCCTGCTAGGAGATCATATATCATGTTTCAGAAATTACCTTAGGTATTTTTTCAAAATCTCTTTGGAATTTATTTACATATATTTGAAGGAAATGTACTTACCTGAAATCTTCTCATAGGTGGGTAGAGGTAGGGATATCTATAAAGAGAATGCCTATATCTGTTTTTGAATACCTGTCAAAAAGAGGGGAGGAGATTTGAATTTGCTAAATTGAAGAAGAATACATATTAAAATAATTATTTTAACAATGAAGATGACAACATACTGCATTTTCTTCTGAGTCGTCTGACTTAAATCTTCTTCGGAAGTTTTTTGCCTAGAAGAAAAGAAGGATTAAGTAAAGGTAAAGCTAGTTGTATCTGACTCTAGGGTTCAATGCTCATCTCTGGTTACAGTCGAAGAGCCAGCACTGTCTGTGTCTGCAGATGTTTCCATGGACATGTGGCAGGCATGCCTTGACACAAAACACTGTTCATCCTCCCACCAAAGTGGTATCTATTTATCTACTTGCAATTTCTTGCTTTCCATCTTCTAGGTTGGCTGGAGCTGAGATAGAGATGGGAGCTCATTCTGTCAAGTAGTACTTGGGTCTCAAACTGCTGATCTGCAGACCTTCCAGTCATCAAGTTCAGCGTCTTAACCACTTGAGCCAATGCAGTTCCTAATGAAGGATTAGGGTACCTTTAATTTTATTTCTGTAACTGTTTACTTGAGTTTGAGTGCTGAGCTCTGTAGGTAGAAACCAAAATATAAATTATTTTTCTGGATTGGCCTAAAGGGACGTTTCCTACACATTTGTTTTCTTGTATTCTGATATTTGCATTTCATCTGGTGCACCTCCTCCTATGCTGTTTGCTTCAACATTAACTTCAAGAGGCAGAAAGACACAGTGATAGGAAGGATGGAAGTCACCGTAAAGTTGAGGTAAAGGTAAAAGTAAAGGTAACTCTTGCTTGAAAGCCAGTCGTATCCGACTCTAGGGTTCAGTGCTCATCTTTGTTTATAGCCAAAGAGCCAGTGCTGTCTGTGTCTGCAGATGTTTCCATAGACATGTGGCAGGCATGCCTCAACTGGACACTGGAGTACATGAAATGCTATTTATCTTCCCACCAAAGTGGTACCTATTTATCTATTTGCAATTTCTTGCTTTCAAACTGCTAGGTTGGCAGGAGCTAGGGTGGAGAGGGAAGCTCACTCTGTCATGCAGCACTCGGGTCTCGAACTGCTGACCTGATGACCTTCCATTTGTCAGGTTCAGTGTCTTAACCACTAAGCCACCGCAGTCCCTTGTAATGTTGAGAGGGTTTGCTTATTTGTTTGTTCTATTTTCCGCCTTACTCCCAAGCATAGATGGCCTGAGTGACACCAAGTGAGAGAAAACCTGTAGGGCAGACACATCTGCCGGACAAAAGAATTGTGACTCTTTGTTGTCTATAGTGAAGTAAGACTTCTCTTTTGATACAACAGCTAAGAAGATAGAAGCAGATAGGGTCCAGACAGTTGGAACAACATGCCAAGAGAAAACTATAGTAGGTATATATATTTTTTAATGTTTATGAATTAACAAATTGCCAAAGCTACAGATTGGTGTACAAATCATGGGGGCAGGCCAATTGTAATACAAACTTATTCTATGCTATACTTAAATGGATGGGTTCAGCATAGTGGTAAAGAAGCACACAATTAATAATGATAAAATGTCACTTATCAGTATCTGAAGTTGAAAGGTTTGGAAATAGGAGAGCTAGAGACGAAGGATAGGAAACACTTCTTCTTTAGGCCACAGAGAGTTTTAGAGCACTGGTTCTCACTCAGTGGCTCACATGTTAACACGGTGTGGGATAGTAAATATCTCCCTTTCTCAAAAGCCAGTTGTGTCTGACTCTAGGAGGTTGTGTTTATCTCTGTTTACAGCCAAAGAGCCCATGCTGCATTTGCAGATAATTCTGTGATCATGTGGAAGGCATGACTAGATGCTGGAGCACATGGAATCAGTGATGGGATGACACCGGTTCTGACCGGATCCACAGAACCGTTTTAAGGATTTCCGGAGGGCTCTCCGTGGGGGTAATACCGTTTTTGAGGCGTCCGGATCGGACACCTCACCGGGAGGAAAATTAAAAAAAAAATTGGAGCAAAAATGGCTCCAATTTAGTGCGCATGTGCAGAAACTCAATCTGACACATGCGCACTAAATTGGAGCCATTTTTTTCTCCGATTTAAAAAAAATTGGATCCGGCCGCCTCTGACTGGAGCCTCCTGTGGAGCCGCTTGCCGCCGCTTGCTGCTGCCTGGTGCTTCTATCGCCACTGCCACCTCCTGCCATCGCTGCTGCCGTTGCCGTCCCCATCGCCGCCGGAACCGAGGAGGAGGCGGGGCGCTCCATGTTGGCTCCAAGTTTTAAAAAACCGGACCCGGAGCCACTGCCTGCTGCTACTGTCGCCGCTGCTGCCGCCTCCTGCCATCGCCATCGCTGCCGTTGCCGCCGTCGCCCCAGGCCAGCGGAGCGCGCCTCCTCCTCCTCCGGTTCCAGCAGCGACGGCGGCAACGAAGAAGACGGACTTTTTGGCGTCACGTGTGAAGCGTCACTTCTAAAACCAAGCCACAGATCTCCGCTGCCAGATGGAAAGGCTGCCCCCCGATCCCTCCCCAGACCCCCCGTGAGGTTTATGGATGTAAAAGGGGAAACAACGGGAGGCAAGGAGAGGAAAGGGAAACCCCCCCGGGGGGGAGAGAAAGAGAAAACCGCATCTCCACCTCTTCCGTGCGAGTCCCGCGGCGGCGGCAGGACCTGTTCGCCCCCGAAAGGGATGGGAGCCGATCAACGGGCAAGGCGGGGAAGAGAAAGCTCCGGAACGAAAAGGAAGGAGGGAAAAAGCAAATGCATCTACCCGGATCAATTACAGAAACGCTCCCGGCACTCCAGTCCC
This sequence comes from Furcifer pardalis, assembly GCA_030440675.1. Taxonomy (NCBI): domain Eukaryota; kingdom Metazoa; phylum Chordata; class Lepidosauria; order Squamata; family Chamaeleonidae; genus Furcifer; species Furcifer pardalis. The sequence continues at coordinate 89,870,664 of CP126892.1, forward strand.
CTCCCTCTCCTCCTTCCACACCCCCCCCCCGGCGATGGCGATGGCGGGAGGCGGCAGCAGCGGCGACAGTAGCAGCAGGCAGTGGCTCCGGGTCCGGTTTTTTAAAAATTGGAGCCAACATGGAGCGCCCCGCCTCCTCCTCGGTTCCGGCGGCGATGGGGCGTGCCTTGCCGTGTGGCCCCGGGCCATGGGGGTCGTCGGCCCCAAGAAGGGTAAGTGAGGGTTTTGTGTTTGGGGTGGGTGGGTGGTTTATGGTGTTTTGGGTGGGTGGGTGTACTTTTATTTAATTTTTATTTTATTTATTTATTTATTTTATTTCTTTAAGTTATTTACGGGTCTGTGTGCATGTTTATTTTTTTTATTATTATTTTTATTTTTGGCCTTGCCCACAACGTCATGACGTCATGATGTTGGCTCCGCCCATGACGTCATGACATTGGCCACGCCCATGACGTCCATGACGTCATGGCGTGGTAGTAGAATTTTTGACATCCCATCACTGCATGGAATGCTCTTATCTTTCCTGCTGAAGCAGTACCTATTCATCTACTTGCAGTTTCATGCTTTTGAACTGCTAGATTAGCAAGAGCTGGGGCAGACGATGGGTGCTCACTTTGTCATGCAGCACTCAGGTCTTGAATTGCTGGCCTGATGATCTTCTGACCATCCAGCTCAGCATTTTAACCACTAAGCCACCATGGCCCCTTGTGGTCTTGTGCCATCAAACTTAATTCTGACTTATGGCAAACACTGTTGCAGTTCACACGTGCTTTGGTACAACGTCCTGTGCAACATCCAGTGTTGTACTTCACACTTTCCACATGTAATTTTTATCCCTTAAAACACAGTCCAGTGGAACCATCTAACATATGCCAACCAGAATTGGCCAAAGTGTTCCAGAGTTGAGGTTAGGCTAGTGTTGAATAACATTGGACTCTTCTAAATTTAAACAATAGCTCAACTGCAAGAACACAATTTGGTGCAGAGTGGTCTTGTTCAGTGGTCAAGCAGTCATGCCTTTCCACAGAATAACTCCGCCCATCAAATTTCCTTCCTGGCAGCCAATGATGAGTCTGCACTCCATGATCAGAGAGTATTCTCTGCTCTCACTGGCTCTTTGCCTTAGGTCTTCATGTTCATTTTTTTGTCCTTCTGAACAATCTACAGGGTTCCTATGAACCAGTTGATACTACCCTCTTGTGAGTAGATGCTGCTGTTTTGAAGCAAGAAGTGGAGCTGTTCAGTAACAATTTCAACTAATGCTTGCAATACATCCTGTGGTTATTAAAGAAGGGTTATTTTTACTCACCGAGAAGGCACAGGCTATTCCCAAAAGGCACAACAAGACTAGAACTGTCTTCATTTTTCTGATTTCTGGAAAGGAAAAAGGAAATGTGCTTGGAAATCATCTACAAGTCACCCATTCAAATCATACAACGAAGGCATTAGTATCCAAACAACAAATATGTGGAGAATAAATTTGTGATAGGAATAAGACTGATGTCTCTTGGGCCAGATCTTGATTTCTGTACACTAAATTAGAAACTGTGTTCCATGGAATACTGGTGGATTTTAATTCCCAGAAGCCTAAGACAGTACATTGGCTGATCAGTGCTTTGTGGAATTGACATAGGCTCCTGGACATTGAAGTCCAAAAACCAAAAATTTGGAAACACTGTTCTAGATTAAAGTATGGAGGTCAAGAAGCTGGTCTAATAGGGCTATCCTGATTACCTCTCCACATATAGGGTTAAATTCAACTAGTCATGCTTAAAATAGGCTCATCCAAACCATGGGCTTCTATCCCGTTAGGAAAATGCACAGTGTCATGTCCAAGAGATGTAGTACTTTACATGATCTTTGGCTTGCAAATGTGAAGGCAGGAGGCTGCCCCAGTGAAAGCAGGAAAAAGACAAGCATAGTGTCCACACACAGTAAAATGAATAGGATTATGGCTATTGTGCTCCAGGAGCTCTGCTTTGAAGATACATCTATGCAAGAAACATTGGATAGCTGCTTAAGAAAGGAAGTAAAACTGTAGTTTCTGGGCAGGTATTTCTCTAGCTCAGATGGGATTGTACATCACCTCCCACACTTTTTCTAGCCTGTGGCAAAACTGTGAACATAAAGGATGACACCTGCAGAAAAGAGCTCTCTTTCCTTACTTAGCTGTTCTACATTTCTCACTCTTGCTTCTCTCATATACCAGGTTCATGGAGAGAGAGCGCCTTCTCAGAATAGTGTACCATAATGAGCAGGAAAACTAAAGTTTGCAAGGCCCCTGTACAGTGGTGGGCATCAGCAGGTTCACACCAGTTTGCCAGAACCAGTAGCAGAAATTCTGGCTGCGCTCACCCATCCAAGTTTTGAAATAAAGTAGTCCTAATTCAGGTGCAACGCAGGGCTCCCTCCCCCCCCGGCCATGATCACCATACCACACCCACAATGTGGTAGTAAAAGTTCTTGGAGCCCACCACTGCCCCGTATGATTTTGCCTACTTTTGAAACACTCTTTTCCTTCAAAATTGGTATTCACCATGGAGTAGAAGCAGATGATACCACAAATCGGAAAGAACTAGGGAAGGAACGGATTCTGTGGCCTGGTATAACATGATATACAAACCCAGTCAGAAATAGGAGATTGCTATTGGTCTGGCACTGATCAGAAGGCCTGCAAGAGAATAACTTTCATCTCAGTTTTTTAAAATAGTATTCTTGATCTTCTGTACAACTGGTGTTTGATCTCTCTTTCTCTGTGTGTGCAGCACTGTGGTCAAAGGAAAACTCTAATCATAGTCTTCATTTCTGCAGGCAAACAAAACTTGGATAGCTTGCTGAAAGACCCAGATGTTTCTTTATCAACCTTCTTCTTTGCTTTTTTTTTAACCCCATTGAGTGATGAGGGATTCTTTATTGATAAATACGAGAGATTTCCCCCCCCCCCGAATAAATACACGAATTCGAGTAGGACAATGCAGCAAGCTGTGTATTTTTAAAGCTACTGTATATACTCGAGTATAAGCCTAGTTTTTCAGTCCCAAAATTAGCCCCCAAATGGGGAAATGGCTTATACTCAGGTCAGTGACCACAAGGGTCCCAAGACCGCATCAGGTTGAGACGTGCCAAAAATTTAATTAATTTTACCATATTTTCATGTATTTTGATTATTGAAACTCACTAGCAGCTGCTGCATTTCCCATCCTTAGCTTATACTCAGGTCAATTATTTTTCTGGGTTTTCAGGTCAAAATTAGGTACCTCGGCTTATACTTAAGTATATATGGTAGTTTCTAGTGATCCAGAAATGAGGGAGGGGGAGTTTCTACTGACAGGATAGAATACTGGTTCTGAAAGAACAAAGTAACTGGACTCCATACTAATGAGAATGAGGGACCCAGAGTTACTGGTACAATCCCAAATCTGAAGAGCTGAAGATTTATGTTTCTAAATCAGTGCTTAACCATAGTAATAACTCACACTAAAGTAGGTCCATTAAATCAAAGGGGACTTTGCGACACTCCTCCATAAGTCCAATTGATTCAAACAGACCTACTCTAAACATGACATACTTTAGCATAAGTCACCGTTAGAATAGACTTATGGAGCTGATTTAGTAAACCCTCATTGATTCAATATGTCTGCTCAAATGCAATGTATAAGATTTTGGGCAGTGAGTAAGTGGTTCACATTTCTTATTAATACTTAGTTTTTCAATGTTTTCTCTGTCAATTCAAAAATCATTAAAGGATACCAGAAATAAACTAAAATGGAGACAGAAATGTAACCAAGCCTTCCAGGTAATTCCATAGCTGAGTTATGTTTTAAAATCCAAGTACAGTCAACTGTCGCATAAAGAGCGCCTCGCTTAAAGAGCAGAATTTTCTCTGAATGTTCGCTTCGCTTAACAAATAAAACCAAACAAAAACTTGCTTAACAAATAAATCAGGGTTCGCAATCCCCCTCCCCGCCAGAAGTCAGAATTGGTAATTTACAATGGTGTTTTGCTTAAAGAGCAAACTCGCTTAAAGAGCAATCCTGTGGAACACATTATGCTCTTTAAGCAAGGTACAACTGTACTGTATTCAAATACAGTTAACTGATCCACTGATCCAAAGTGCATTCAGGGTGTTGAGTTCTGAAAGAGAGCTTCTTGTCTTTGGAGAGAGGTAGAGTCACTTAACTTCTGGTGGCCTTTCAATATTCTTAGTTTCAACAATGGTACTTGGAATGTGTTTTCAGAACACATACGAAAATCTTTACCTGCATGAGGTCTGAAGATCACAGGGTAAGAAAAAACCCTCACTATGGGGTCTACTTGTTGGTGCTCTATCCTTTCATGCCAGTAGGTGACCCCTCCTCTTAATTACTTCTGCTTGTACATTTTAGCAGACAGGTGGGCTCACCAGAGGTGGTAGCAGCCAATGGTGCTAGCACTATTCATCTGAGGAGGGCCTACCAATTTAATCCCCCACAAAATGTCACAGTGAAGTAGTAGCAGTAATCTTTTAGGGCAACCAATGGCAGCTGCCTAGGGCTCAGATGAGGATTCAAGCCATCAGGTCAGCACTGGTGGATCCAGTGTACAGCTTCCAGATGATTATGTTTTCTTGTTGATTCCAGCTTTGCAAAGCATGATGGGCACCACATTGATATGCAGGAAAGGTAAAGGTCGCTGTTGCTCATAAGCCAGTCTTATCTGACTCTAGGTTTTGGTGCTCATCTCCATTTATAGGCAAAGAGCCAGCTCTGTCTGCATCTGCAGATGTTTCCATGGACATGTGGTAGGCATGACTAGACACCAGATCACATGGAACACTGTTACCTTCCTACCAAAGCAGTACCTATTCGTCTACTTGTAAATTCTTGCTTTTGAACTGCTAGGTTGGGAGGAGCTGGGACAGAGATGGGAGTTCACTCTGTCGTGCTGCACTCAGGCCCCGAACTGCTGACCTGTTATTTGTTGCTTATCATCTCTTGGTCCTGTTCACTACAAGTAGTACTTGTTCAACCTCTATGCTTAAGACAATGACAGCTGCTTGTGTTGCACAGTGAAAATCATTTGCTTCCTTTCTACCAGAAAGAATATACTTGATGACAAAAATATCATCAAAACAGAATCAAGAAATTGCTGATTTGGAGGCTAGCTTCCAAACCTTGCCTTAAACCAGGGGTGCCCAAACTACGGGCTGGGGGCTGAATCCGGCTCCTCACACCAATTCATCCGGCCCATGAAGCCCTCATCGCTCCTGGAAGCGGAAGTAAAATGCGCCCATATTGATGTGTTTTACTTCTGCTTCCAGGAGCATCGAGGACTTCATGGGCCAGATGAATTTGCATTGGGGGCCAGATCCGGACCCTGGGCCATAGTGACCAGCTCCCTAAACCATGTGACTGGCCCTCAGCTCAAAAGGTTTGGGCACCCATGGCTTAAACGAACAAGTAGATCTTTCTTCTAAGAACATCATAATTTCATGAGACAGAATAGGCATCTATTGCTACATTTTGAGAATTGGGAGGCACTACTGTGAGACTATCCTGGAACAATTCTCCAGAGTTTATGAAAGCAGGGCATAATGCAGAAGTAATTAAATGCACTTTGCAGTATTGCTGCTCAAACCCAAAAATAGCAGCTGAAATGACTTCCCACCCGATCCTAGGGAAGATTGACAGATGATGACAATTTCATCTCATTCTGACCATCAGTAGGTATAACTACCCTTACCAACAGATGAATAGGCCAACCCATTCCCAACCCAATGAATGATGTTAAATATTGATTTGTTAGCAAATACTGTCTACCTTAAGGACCAAATTTACACTAAAGCATATTCTGCAAATGTCTTGCAAATGTCACGGAATAAATCACAATTATTGTAGTTTCACATATGTTCATTTCTCCATTAGAATAACACAAAGCTTAACATAAGCAATGTCTTTAATATAAGATCTCCACAATGTGAACAGTGAACAAAATATATAATCTGTATAATTTCAAGAAAGCAGACTGACAGGTAATGACATAGTTGAGGTTTAGAGAAAATTTATGACCGATGGGGCAATTGAATCTCTCAGATAGTCTCTATGACAGGGATTGAAAATGAGTAGTATTCCAGATATTATTGTACTGCAGTTCCCATAAGGCTAAGGTTAATGCAGAAGCGTAGCGTCCCTTGGCAGGGCCCCGTATAAAAATTTGTTTGGGGGCCCTTAGGAAGGGTAAAGATTTGTTTTGCTTACGCACGTTGGGGGCCCCCATAGCCCAGGGGCCCCGTATAATTGATACGGCAGATACGGCGGTAGCTACGCCCCTGGGTTAATGGGACTTGCAGTCTGATAATATCTGAATATCACAAATTCTCTAGGGAAGTCAGTACTGTATCTGCCAGCCCAATTAGTGATAACCTGTACTGACAGAATGGATAGAATCCTCTGAACACACATATATAAAATCATGAAGACATTCCTGCTGTCGTTATTCTACTAATTTATGTACATCAATCATACTGAACCAGATTATTTACAAAATAACAGTTGTGGGTTTCTTCCATTTCACCCAACTCTACAAGGAATGCTATGAAATGAAGCCCTGACAAGATTCTGAGCATACCCAATTTTATTCCATTCAGTTAAAGTGAGTTAATGCAAGAAAGTTATTGCTGAGTACTGGAATATTCTGCTTTAAATAATTAGCACTACATATTGTTGATATAAATCCACACATGAAAAGTGGAACACAGATTGCCTCAACAAAGAATCTGAAATTCAGCAATTCATGGACTTAAAAACGTGTGGGAAAGGTTTGATGCTTGCATAGAGCCAAATACAATTGGCAGTGAGTCACTTACCAACTTGCAGTCCTGAATACACAGGCAGGTCTCTAAGGAGTCGAGGGACAGAGATTTAATAGTTCATCTGTTTGTCCTTGGTCATCCAACTAGTATATAAGCGCTATTTGTACCTTGTACTAGCCAATCACTACTTCTCTGGTATGATGTCAGCTACTGGACTCTGACCAGGAAATCTCCAAATTTCAACATTTTTCTAGTCCCAGATTTCGTTTATAAACATAAAGTGCCATTTTAGTGCCCAGAGTTTTGGATCATTCCACCTAATTGAAGGGTTGAGCCACAGATGAATAGGCTTGGATGCTGAACTGTATAATAATGGTCTAGATTTAAATTAAACTAAATATTGCGAAGATTAGTTGGTTTTTTTTTTTTAAAAAAAGCTTTTGTGAGAGGTAGGTAGGTTTGCCAAGGGGGAGAAAGGGATTCTCTCAACATCACACAAACAAGTGAAATATTGGAGGTTTAATTCAACTGAAGATGGATTATAGTGGACCCAGCTCTTGAAAAGACTATTTTACATTTAATTTTTCACCTACAGAGAGCTGCTTTAGATAAGCAGAAATTGCAAAAAATAAATGGTATTGGTTATGTTTCATATGGCAATAACACATTAAGTATTTAGACAGTGGAATTTCATGTGTGTCATCAGAGCACCTAACAGCCGCCTAGAGTCAGGTTCGCCTGATTGGGGTGGGATAATAAATCCAAATAAATAAATAAATAAATAACAGTATATCATTTCAGTGCAAAAAATTAACACACACACAAATGCTTTAGCCTGTGCTGTGGTTGTCACAAGTAATTTTGCTGCCATAACCAGAGTAGTAAATAATGTCCCATCCATCCAAAATCAAGGTATAGGTAAAAGTAAAGGTCACCCTTGCTTGAAAGCCAGCCATATCTGACTCTAGGGTTCAGTGCTCATTTCTGTTTATAGCTGAAGAGCCAGTGTTTGCAGACATTTCCACAGACATGTGGCAGGCATGCCTCAACACTAGAACACTGTTTACTTTCCCACCAAAGTCCCTATTTATCTACTTGCAATTTCTTGCTTTCAAACTGCTAGGTTGGCAGGAGCTGGGACAGAGATGGGTGCTCATTCCATCATACAATACTCAGGTTTTGAACTGCTGACCCCTTCCTGGCAGTACAAAGACAATAACAACAAAATAAATGAATAAATATCAATTTTCAGGATACTGTGTAAAACCTACTTCTTGAGAAAGCTGTCTTACTCTACAAGATGACTGTCAATAAAAATCCACCCATGCAAAGTGGAACACAGATTGCCTCAACACAGGCACTGGCCAATCATTGTCTTATGCAGGGAGAAAATGTACAGGAAGAGAAAATGTTGCCATTCATAATCTGTAGAATTCTTAAGAACATAAGAAGCACACCGCTAGATCAACTCAATCACCTACCCAGTCTTCCATGTTCCTTCAGTGGCTCTACCCCAGCGATGCCCAACCTTGGCACTCAAGGTGTTCTTGGACTTCAATTCCCAGAAGCCCTGATCAGCAGGAGTGGTGAATGACACTTCTGCCGATTGGAGACCAAGAACACCTGGAGTTCCAAAGTTGGCCATCACTGCCCTACCCCCCTGGCAGAAGAAGGCAACCACTTCACGCAGTGGCTGTAGAAGGACCATATCACCCCATATAAGCCATCCTGGCCCTTAGGATTTTCTGTGGAGACCTTTCTCTGCCATCACTTTCACAGGCTTGTTTGGTGAGGACACAAGAGCGGACCTCTTCCGTGGCTCCTCCCACGTTATGGAATGCATGCTTTTTTTGTAGGCCAGTTTGGCCCTTTCCCTCTTGTCCTTCTACTGACAAGCAAAGTCTGTCTTTTTCAGACTTTTAAGTGCCCTGGGAAATGAGAATGTCATTGAATGCTGTGTACAGATTTCAGAGCTGTATATTTTTATGTGTATTTTAAAAGTGGTTTTATTTGTTTAATTGTTTTTAATGCTACATTTTACAGTGTCTTAACTGTGTGTGTTATGTTGTTTCTAACTGACTGTGAGTCACCTTGAGTCCACTAGGAGAAAATATGCAGCATATAAATAACATAAAATTAAGTAAAATATATAAAACAAAATATCCCCAGCTGTCCCCTTCTCTTAGAGAAAGGAGTTTTGTGTGGCATACAGGCTGACCTGCATCTCTTAAATTATCCTGTGGTCTACTGGTATTATGGAAGGTGCTATTGCACTTATTCCATTCCTTTTGCAATGATTCAATTGCTTTAGTGTTGATTCTCTTGTCAGTCCAATGGATGAAAGGGAAGTACAGTCAAACCTTGCATAAAGAGTGGCTTGCTTAAAGAGTAACTTGCTTAAAGAGCAGAATTTTCTCTGAATGTTCGCTTCACTTAACAAATAAAACCAACCAAAAACTCACTTAACAAATAAATCGGGGTTCGCAATCCCCCCCACAATTGGTCATTTACAATGGTGTTTTGCTTAAAGAGCAAACTCGCTTAAAGAGCAATCCTGTGGAACGCATTATGCTCTTTAAGCAAGGTATAACTGTATCTTATCTTTTGTGGAAGGCAATAAAATATTGTGAACCATGCCCAGCCATTCTCATGGTTCTAGGAAATATGACAGATGGACACAAACACAATCACCCTCTCTGTGTAGCTCCCAGGAAAGGTGGCATATTGCTTGTGAACCTTCAACTTTTCATGTAGTTGTTGGGATTCAAAACTTATTGATAAATTTCCCTAATTGATACATTTCTATCTCTTTTTGAAGCCATTTATTTAAGCCTATTGATATTGTCACCGCCCATGACTGAGCTGAGCAAATTCTGTACATGAAATATGCATTACTAAAAATCCCTCCACAATACAGTACTGTATTCTAGTAATGTCATCTGAAACAAAGCTCTCCTATTAAAATATATTGGAAGTTTCCTAACATTAGAAAAAGTTGGACTGTAAACTCACAGAACTAACCATGCTAGTTAGAAGATTCTGAAAAATGTAATTGAAACCCAACATTTTTCCAAGCTCTGATGAAAATGGGTGAAAGACATATTTGACATTTGATGACAGCTTTCTTGTCATGAAAAAACCACATCAACCTCACATTTTTTTAGTCACCTTGGATTTCCAACAGAACATACAATGTAGGCAAGGAGATGAAAAATAACTTTACTACACAGATTTACTGATTGATTGTGTTAATGTTTTCTCTGTGTCCTCATCAGGATGTATTTTCCTTAGTAGATTCAATTAGTTGAATCTTAGTTCTGTACTGGGGATGGAACAGTATTTTTCATGACACTTGGAAGGAGACAAATAACTTATGGGATGCAGGATAGGTGTCAAACCCATATTGTTCTACCCTATAACACCTCCCTGTTTTTTCCTACTCAAGAATATCCTGCTGTTCTGCCCTAATGCAGGGATAACCCATATTCCACATGCAATTCCCAGAGGCCTACATTAGACCCTGATTTACCAAGTCTCCTGATTTACTCCTGATTTACCAGAAGTGGAAGGAAAAGTTTAGCTCAAAATCCATCTTGTTTCTCATGAAATGTAAGCAACATTTTGCCATGCTTTCAAGGGCTTCTCGCATCTCTGGACACTCCTAACCTAACCCCAGGATCTTCTTTATATACTGTGTTTCATCACTAGAGGGTACAAAGGAGTTGCTACATTTTAAATACCCCAGTTTGTAACAAAATGTGGTAAGGGTGGGAATGACCCCTGGACTTCTGAAGATCATCTGTCCTTGACTTAATGGCAGAGCAGACTTAATCTCAAAATGTTGCCATGGGGAAAATTCTGTGACAGCATAACCCTCATCCTAAACAGAAAGTACTGTACAGTAATACACCGGATAACGTTTACCTCGGATAACGCTAAAATCGCATAATGTTAAGTAATCTGGGGAAGAGAATTGGATCAAATAATGTTAAGGTCCTATAGGATGGATCGGATAACAACCGCTAAAGCCTGTGCAGTTACAATGTATCTCTATGGAGCTTTAACGTTATCCGATCCATCCCATAGGATTTTAACATGCATCAGATAACACTAAAAATCGGATAACACCAAGACTTGTGGAACCAAGTCTTAGCGTTATCAGAGGTATTACTGTATAACAAAAATCAGGAGTACACAGGGATAATTTTAAAGTACAGCACTGTATCTTGAACATTCTCACTCAAATGAGCCTCTTGGGCAACATACAGCCCAGAAACATTGAACAATTGTTATTGATTTAAATCACTAAATCAGATTGTAGATACTGACATTTGTGTCAAGACACTGGGATTAGTAACTCTGATATTGAAGAACAATCCAACATCTGATGGGCACACTGGCTTTTTTGACTTGTTTAAAGAATACCACCTTCTGATTTTGTGTCATTCCAACAAAATTAGCAATGACACTTATAGCAATTGCACTTACGTATTGCCCCATGGCACTTAGAGCACTCTGTTGGTGGTTCACAAGTAATTAGCATTTTGCCCCCCAAACCCAACTCATTTTACCAACCTTGAAAAGATAGAATTCTTAGTCAACCTTGAGTTCATCAAGAGTGAACGCAGATCATACTCAGACTAGGGATTTTGGCTTAGCCACTGTGTAATGAGGGCTCTTATCCCAATTCTTGGCTGCATGACTTCTTGCTGACTCGGAGACAAAAATGGCCACCTACGTTAAGGACAATCATTAAGTCCCTTGGTGGTCTGACATTTGGCTGGACAGCACAAGGCAGTTGGCAGGCACAAGGCTGGACACTCAACTGTTGAACTGTTTGGAGAAAATCTGTATGTGTGTGCATACATACCATCAGAAAGAAGAGTGTAAATGCTTTGTACAAGATGTTAGAAAACATAAACATTTTATGCAGAAAATGGAAGAATTGCAAACATCACATTTTAAAATGCTACCTGTCCACAAAATCTGGATAGAAAAGTTATTTACTCCCAAAATAATCTTGGTAGCAGCTAGTTAAGATTTTTTTTTTACTGCAGACCTAGTACACTATGATGGGAAGTGACTATAACTCATGCTAAAAATAAGATGCTCTCTCTTTTGCCTGGGATCAGTTGGTTTGTTAGAGCAAGGATCTTTGTAAGAGAATCTTTCATAAAAGTTCCAGTCCTGGGTATTCTCTTTTGAACCAAGATTTGAACCCAAATGAATAAAAGTCTGGAAAATGGTCTGAATGTGGCTGATGCCGTGCCCTTTTTGCCAGTATTTCCAAAGGGAAATAGTCTTTCCACATTTTTTCCTATGCTTGTTCAAGGTAATAAAAAATTGTTTCCCAAAATATACGACAGAGAAGAATGTTTCAGAGAAGTGTTCAAGTGTGAGGTTTGGTCACGGCTGGGGGGGAAAGGGCTCTTTGAAGAATAGCTTGGGTAATGATCATTCTTTGGTTACTGCACACAAATTTAGAAGCCAGATCCCACCCTCATTTTTAAAAGCCAAGAAGCAATGGCAGAGAAACTAGATACAGTACTAAGCTCACATTGCAAAATCTATCAGAGAGTAAATAAACAAAAACAAAAAAAATTGTGGCAGCTTAATGGGTTAATTGAGGGAGCTAGTGAGAGAGACCCAGCCAGAGTTCAACTGTCCTGAGAATCATCCCCCACCCCCACCCTAATGTTGAGTCTGTTCTGCAGAGAATAATACAAGACCCAGCAGCCAGCTGCATTATCTTGGACTCTTGGCTATTCAGTAGATCAATGCACTAGCTTGGTTCTTGAGAAAGCACTATAAATCCATCTGCACTACCAACCTCAACAGATCCAGGGGCCAGTTTTCTTCCTCCAGCAGGTTGCACCAGACCACCCACGCTGTGAAAAAGATGAAAATCCCTTTTAAAAACAACAACCTAAAACCATACAAATGGCCAGTCTTCATTTTCCAGTTTTGAAAAATCTGTAATTTATGGTGTTAAACAGGGGGTGGTGAGTGAGGAAGTTCCTGTAACTTATTTTAAAAGATGAAGCACTGTTGCTGAGGCTTCCAAAAGTAGAAATTTACATTTTTGTGTGTATGGTGGGGAAGACAAATGAGGAGACATTTAGTGAAGTTTGTCTCCCCCTCCGAATATAACACCTTTTGGGGACTACACTTTGCCATCTCTCTGCTGGAACAACAGGCCTTACATTAACACATTGACCTAAATGGATTAATCAAATGACTTGCCATGAAACAGGGAAAGGCGACTATTAGAAAAATATACAGCCAAAGCCCCCTTAGCCATGTAGAAGCAGGTGAAATGCTTTTTGGAACATAGCCGGTGTATGTTTAATAGGCAGCATGGAGTACAACTAAATGTTGAGCAAAACTCAGTACAGTAATACCTCGGATAACGTTTACCTCGGATAATGCTAAAATCGCATAACGTTAAGTAATCTGGGAAGGAGAATTGAATCGAATAACATTAAGGTCCTATGGGATGTATCGGATAACAACTGCTAAAGCTTGTGCGGTTACAATGTATCTTTATGGAGCTTTAACGTTATCCGATACATCCCATAGGATTTTAACATGCATCGGATAACACTAAAAATCGGATAACACCAAGACTCATGGAACCAAGTCTTAGCGTTATCCGAGGTATTACTGTACTAAGTTACAGCTAGAATAGACCTACTGAATCAGTGACGAGTTGATGAATCACCTTCTTTGCAAATTTCATTGAATTAAAGGATCTATCTAATTTAACTTACTTCTAGATTTCAACTGTCCTGTGTGTGTGTGTGTGGGGGGGGGAGAGAACACAGTTTTTTTCAAAGGCAATTACATCAACAGTGTTATAACTGATAGGAAAATTTGAACTTAATTAGTGTTTGCATTGATATGACTAGCAATTAAGAAGAAACCTCTAAAAAGCTAAAGATGGATCATGTCAATAACTGGGTATTCCTGCAGTGATGACTGTTACAGCTGATATTTTCAAAATTAGTAAAGCAAACAGAAAGCAAGGGGAGAAAGAACATCTATTGATTACAAAATAAATACAGAACCAAAGAGGGAGTCCGATTGTCCTGCTTCTAAATAAAACAGGAAAACTCTGTAGAACAGGAAAACCAAGGTTATGTCACTTCAAATTTTTCAGCATTGGTGGATTTCCCCTAAAGTCATGCTTTGTAAATACATGGCTAGCTAAAAACAGACAGTGCAACTCTAGAGCCTAAAAGAGGAGAGACATATGAGATTAATTAACCTGAAAAATATGGACATTATTTTTTATCTTCAAAAACAACCCATTAACATTCTAACCATATTGCATATTTATTTATTGTTTTGCTCTTTTAAACATTCAGTGAATTTCTGTAGAACAAAATGGGTGTGGAACTTAAAAACTTATTACTTAAAAGTATTTTGGAAGATAGGGAGTTTTGGGTTATCTTATGGACCAACACAAGATTTTTCTTTTTGTATGCTGTTTAGTAGACACTGAAGTCGCTGACTGGAAGGTCAGAGTTCGATTCCTAGGTATTGCATGATGGAGTGAGCTCCTGTCTCTGTCCCAGCTCCTGTCAACCTAGCAGTTTGAAAGCAAGAAATTGCAAGTAGATAAAAAGGAACCACATGGGTGGGAAGGTAAACAGTGTTCTCTGCCCTCTGATGTTGAGGCAAGCCTGCCACATGTCCATGGAAACGTCTGCAGATGCAGACAGCACTGGCTCTTTGGCTATAAACAGAGATGAGCACTGAACCCTACAGTCGGATACGACTGGCTTTCGAGCAAGAGTAACCTTTACCTTTAGTAGTTCATGGAGACAAGATAAATCTCTTTGCTAGACATGGGGCTTTGATATCTAAGAATGTTCTTATTGCCCTTTTCTTCTATAAAAGGAATCTAGGTAAGCTAATCTTATGTATGTGACCAAAGCCTAGTTTGACGAAAAATCCTATATGGAATTCATATAATGCAACAACCAACTAATCTTACCCTGGGAATGGGGGAAGACTGTATTTTCAGTTCCTTTCCAACGACTGTTTAAGAATCTTTGATGACACCAGGAATATTTATGTACTATTTTAATTTTTACTCCTGCCTTGCTAGAAGTATGTTTCTTTAATAAGTTGTACAAGCATGACCAGCTCTATCATTAAGCATACTGAGGTTTTGAGGATCATGAAAAATAGCAAATACAGTACTGTAGTCTTAGTTTTTGTTATTTTACTTTCTTTTTCTTTATTCGTGTCAGGTGCACCACCAGCATATAATAACATAAAAAGCTAAAATTAACACATCTAAAAACAAAATAGAATTAAAAAGGGCTAGATGACATCTGCCCAATATCAGGCTACATCAACAGCATTTCCTCTTGCCAACTTAAGATCCTCCTCAGTGCACGTTGAGAGGCATTGTGTGCATTGTATCATATGGGAGATACCGTAGTTTGTACTGCTCTGCATTCACACAGGCTGTCATCTACTGCAAGGGTTCTCAACCTTTTGCAGCCACGCTCTAGACTGCACCCCCTCAAACAGCTGAGCAGGCCAAACACATGGCTCCCCTGTCATAAAAGCTGCCGTAAAATGTGTCCGTAGCTGTCATAATCACATTTGACAGCTGCGGGTGCATTTACAGTGTGTTTTCAGCTGTTTTTGCTGCATCCGGCGGTGGCAGCAGCTGGAGTGAGGGTGGCACATTTTCAACTGTTTTCACCACTTCCACCGCTTCCAGCTATGGCAGTGCCAGTGGGAGTGAGGGCCACATGAAATGACACCATGGGCTGTAGGTTGCGAACCCCTGATCTACAGTGAAATCCCACTTTTTCAGATTAGCCCTTGCTATTCCTACCCCAGCACACAGTCTTTTTAAAGCTTTCTTTGTTGCTGTTGTTGTTCAGTTGCATGGTTGGAATCGACTGTGCAACTGAGCAACAACAACAATTCCTACCCCAGCATGAAGTCTATTTAAAGCTTTCCATGCAGGCCATGGTTGTTCTTGGCCAAGTGGTAGAGAGTCATGAGGTTCTACCCTGTTATCTGGTAACTCCTTGCTCGCCTTCCATAGTTCTAAGGTTCTAGGTTTCTAAGGTTATTTTACTGATATTATTATTTTACTGCTAGGGACTGGTCAAAGCTGGTCAGATTTTCTACCTAGTATGGTAACTAAATAACTCAAGGATGTAAGAATGGCAACTAAAATATAATGGGCAGCTTATGCATGTGGGCTACTATCTGCTACTTTGCTACAGGCAAAGGGTCGGCCTTGTATCGGAAATATCATCCAACATACAGTATCTGAATAACTCCAGAAGGGTTGGCAGGGAGGCAGCTGTAGTCTTATTTTCTAGCCAAGGTGTTATGTTTGTTCATCAATAGATGCTTGCACTAGAATTAGGCAGCCAATAGTTTGGCTACTAAACACCAAGGAAACACAACTTTGTCTCCTGGTGTAAGGTTGCCATAATTCTCTCCTGCCAAACCAGGACAACCACATGACATCTTTGCATTCTTCAAACTGTGCATGTGTCACACGGAGCTGTCAGGGAGACCAAGGCTCTAAAACCCCATGGAATTCCCATCCAGGGCGGACAGCCTTCATCAGTTTAAAATAAACTGTAGTCAAGAGGTTTTTCCCCATGTGATTCTTCTTGCAAAAGACTATTCTTGATGGAAAGTAATCAGGAGAGGAAGGAGAATTGGTTTCAAGTTCTTTGGCTAGGGTTTTTTTTTAACAAGAGAAGAAACACTATCCTCATTGTTTAAGTGAGTGATTTAAGGCAGCAATTGCAGAGTAAGTTAATAACTAATACAGGAGGTGGGTTAATACTTCAGTCATATATGTGGGAGTGCTCAGCAAGTAAATCTTTGGTAAGAGAACTGTGATCTTCTCATAATTTATCAGTTTCCACCAGTGAATATTGGAAAGCAACCATACCACAATAGTTCTTTTTCTTTAACAACTTCTTTGAAAGATGGTTAAATTGACCTAATTCTGTGTATCCTCTTTTATTGGTAGGGAGGTCTTCATTCTATTTCATTGTGATAACCTCCCAGCTGAATTCTCAGAGATACATCTAACAGAGATAGTGGCTAAAATCCTGCTGCTTAGCTTAGTGAATTGCATTAGAGTGGGTCAATTGAATCAATGCTGATTTAGCGAGTCAATTCCTCTGTATATTCTTTCTGATTCAAATGGGCATACTCTAGCTGTGATTTATTGTGGCTATTCTAAGTGCTTTACTGTGCTAGGCAACAAGAATTTGGCCAGTTTTATTTCTTTACGTTAGTCAGCTATGAAGTCTTCTAGTTTGAAAAGTCGTTCTCAAACCTTCTTTGTTAGGCAAAGAAAACATGCTTAGCTTTTCAATAGCTAGCATTTCTTTTTCCAATGTACCATCACCAAGGCGTTCTTGTCCTTTGGGGAACACTGCCAAAATGGCCGAGCTGGTCACGCTAGTGTTGACAGTGACATAAAGTTAAACCACTTGGTTTACTGAGGCATGGACTTCAAAGCTCAGTTGAGGCTCATTGTGCTATTGCTGTGAGGTTTAATTACAAGGAAGGTCTGAAGCTCAATTTAGGTTCCAATTGAAGCTCTGGACCAAAAATATCCTATAAAAGCTAAAGTTGATGGTGTCATCTGATGCCAGCTCAGCACACTTGGAGTGGAAAAAAGAAAAGTTAAACCATCTACATTTTGTGAAATGTTGAACATGTAGACCATTATATTTGTCTAATATGCATTAAAGCCTGTTTTGCTACGAGACCAACAAGAAGTCCAGTGGTACCTTTAAGATTAGCAAATTTTATTTGGTGTCAGCTTTTGTGGACATAACCCAATTTTTCAGCTGTGTGGGGTACAACATTCAAGCCACAGGCTTATCTGAATACTGGTTCTGGTTACAGGGGTGGCACAGAACAAAATGTGGTACTGAAAATGTCAATTGTATTGTTAGCTGGTTGCAACATTTCAAAGGGCTGGTTAGCTGAAATGCTGGGATTATTTACATGTGTTCATTATCATTCAAAGTACAGACATATCAAACCAGTCTAAAGGGATGGGAATAGTGAATTTTTTTCTTGTTCAGCAATTGATTGGTGATCCAAAGGTTTGCTTTCTTATACTGCTAGTGAAATACTCTGATTAGATCACTGTCATTTTGTGTGTTTTTTCTGATTGTTTCTTCTCCCCCCCCCCATGCAGATTAAAAGAAAAAACTTTCAAGGTATTAAAGCAGTATTGTTTGCAGAGAGCACTTTAAAGACTAACAAATTTGCTTCAGAGTGAGCTTTTGTGGGTCAATATCTACTTCTTCAGATATGACTTAATTTTGTATAACAGCTGAGCTATCTGAAGAACTAGTATTAATCCATGAAAGCTCACTTTAAACAAATTTATTAATCTTTAAAACACCATATTTTGTATGTTTTCCCCTCCCCAACCGCTTTGCTTGTCAATACTCTCTTCCAGCAACACAAGAGGAGACATCACCAGATGGCCAACATCAAAACCAGATTGATTAAATACTCTGCAACCAAAGATGGAGAACCTCCATACAATCCACAAAAATGAGACCTGGAGCAGACTGTGGCTCAGATCATAATCTACTGATTGCAAAATTCAGGCTTATACTAAAGAAAATAGGAAAAACAATTAGGCCAGACAGGTATTACCTAGACAACATCCCTAAGGAATACACAGTGGAGGTGTGGAACAGATTTAATGGGTTAGATTTGATAGACAGAGTACCAGAAGAATTATGGACAGAGGTGTGGAACATCATACAGGAAGCAGTAAGGAAAACCATGCCAAAAGAAAAGAAGCATAAGAAAGCAAATTGGTTGTCTGATGAGGCTCTTAAAATAGCAGAGGAAAAAAGGAACACAAAAGGCAAAGGAGAAAGGAAAAATTTCAATCAATTGAATACAGAATTTCAAAAAAAAAAAAAAAAAAAAAAAGCAAGAGGAGAGAAGGAAACCTGCCCAAATGAACAATGCAAAGAAATAGAGGAAAACAACATAAGAGGTAGGACTAGAGATCTTTTGAAAAAAATTGGGGAAGTCAGAGGAACATTTAAAGCAAAAATGACCATGATAAGGTACAAAAAATGATGTAGAAGAGATTAAGAAAAGATGGAAAGAGTACACAGAGGAACTCTACAAAAAGGACCTCAACACCCCTGATAATCACAATGATGAGGAAATTGAACTTGAGCCAGACATCCTAGAGAGTGAAGTCAGAAAAGCCCTAAAAAGCACTGCAAACAACAACGCCAGTGGAGATGATGGTATCCCAGTTGAATTTTTCAAAGCCCTAAAAGATGATGGAATCAAATTACTGTATTGCATTCTATATGTCAGCAGATTTGGAACACACAACAATGGCCACAGGATTGGAAAAGATCAGTATATGTTCCAATCAGTGGTGGGATGTCAAAATTTTACTACCCCACCGTGACATCATCACAACGTGGGTGGAGCTAACATCATGATGTCATGATGTTGTGGGTGGGAGCAAAGAAAAATAAATTTAAAAATTAAAATAATAAAATAAAAATAAGCGCGCGCACACATACACCCCTCAACCCACTCACCCTCCCACAACACAAACCCGTAAATAAATTAATTAATAAAATAAATAAATAAAATAAAAATTACATTAAAATACACACACACACCCAAACACACACACACACCAAACAAAAATCAACCCACCCACCCCAAACATAAACCCGTCACTTACCTGTTAGTATAAGTGCCTGGGCAGCACCATGTTGCAAGATGGATATGGTCATTGTACCAGTTCTCTAGAATAATATGCCTTAATGTAAATGTAAAACAGCTGTACCTCCTTAAGGGTTCTCCAATTGGAACAGCAGTTGGAACAGCACAGGTGTAGCTTATTGATGAGGTAACTCCAAGACTTTGCTTAGAAACCCCAAGCCAGGCCCCTAGGCCTTTTTAGGAACTGTGGTAGTACGTCAATATAGGTAAAGGTATTAAATACACATTAAAATACACACAGACACACCACATCCAAAAGTGAGTCACTTACCCTGGGGAGCAGGCTATAGGGAGCTTCAGGCTAGCAGCTTCTCTTCCTCCTCCCCGCTTGGGAGGACAGAAAGGAGGCCGTGCATATGCGCCAATCACTATAGGCATGCAAGCACACCAAGTGCTTGGCATGCATGCGCAGTGGGGAACCAGTGAAAAGGTAAGCCCCGAAGGTGGTTTCCCGCAAAAGCTGCTACCAGTTCTCCGGGACACTGGGGAAAGTTACTACCGGTTCTGGCGAACTGGTGCGAACCTGTTACATCCCATCACTGGTTCCAATCCCAAAAAAAGGGTAATGCCAAAGAATTTTCAAATTATCAAACAATTGCTCTCATCCCACATGCTAGCAAGGTTATGCTCAAGTTAATGCAGGATAGGCTTCAGCAACACATGGAGAAAGAACTACCAGAGGTGCAGGCTGGGTTCCAAAGAGGTAAGAAGACTAGAGACCACATTGTCAACATACAATGGATCATGGAGAAAACAAAGGAATACAGTAATACACCGGATAACGTTATGACTTGGTTCCACAAGTCATGACGTTATCCGATTTTTAGCATTGTCCGATGCATGCATCGAACTACGCTAAATAAAAGCCCTGTCTTCAGGGACAAACCGCTTTAAAGGCAGGCAGGGAAAGAAAGAGACCTCCCTGCCTTTAAAGCAACCCCCCACGCGCAGCGGTCTCTGCGACTGCAGTAGGGTCAGGGAAAGCGCCTTTCCCCCGAACCTGCTGCAGTCGCAGAGTCTCTTTGTCTCTTTATTTCCCTCCCTGTATGTAAACTACAGGGAGGGGGAAAGAGAGATGTGATTGGTTCTCTAGTTTAAATACAGGGAGGGAAATAAAGAGACAAAGAGTGTCTGCGACTGCAGTAGGGTCGGGAAAAGGCGGGTGCTTTTCCCTGACCCTACTGCAGTCACAGAGACCGCTGCGGGTGTGTGTGTGTGGATTAGGTAGTTCTACCCAAACCACCCCACACCCACAGACCATTGCATCGGATAACGCTAAGAATCATTATCCAGAATCGTTATCCGATGCAAGTTTTTTCCAAAAAACTTAATTGTTATCCAATTCTAGCGTTATCCGATGCAATTGTTATCCAGGGTATTACTGTATCAGAAACAAGTCTACTTCTGTTTCATTGACTACACCAAGGCCTTTGACTGTGTGGACCACAACAAAATGTGGCAAGTAATTAAAGACCTGGGAATACCAGAGCCCCTCATATGCCTTATGAGAAATCTGTACAAGACTCAAGAAGCAACAGTTAGAACAGAATATGGAATGACAGAGTGGCTTGGAATAGGAAAAGGAGTAAGACAAGGCTGCATTTTATCACCCTGCTTATTCAACTTATATACAGAACACATAATGCACAGTGTAGGGATGAAGGAATCACAATTTGGAATCAAAATTGCAGGGAGAAAGATCAACAATTTGAGATATGCAGATGATACGACCCTAATGGCAGAAAGTGAGGAAGACCTAAAGAAACTCCTGATTAGGTTGAAATAAGAGAGTGCAAAAGCTGGTTTGAGACTCAACATCAAGAAAACCAAGATCATGTCAACAAACCCTATCAGTCCCTGGAAAATAGTTGGGGAAGAAGTAGAAGCAGTAACATACAGTAAAACCTCATATAACACTAAAACCTGGTTCCACAAGTCTTGGTGTTATATGATTTTTAGTGTTATCCGATGCATGTTAAAATCCTATGGGATCCATAGAGATACATTGTAACCACACAGGCTTTAGCGGTTGTTATCTGAAGCATCCCATAGGATCTTAATGTTATCTGATACAATTCTTCCCCCCAGATTCCTTAATGTTATGCGATTTTAGTGTTATTCGATACTAATGTTATATGAGGTATTACTGTACTTTACTTTCTTAGGATTAAAGATCACTGCAGATGGTAATTGCAGCCAGGAAATAAAAAGGCGAGTGATTCTTGGGAGGCAAGCTATGAGAAACCTGGGGAACATAGTGCGAAGTAGAGACATCACCTTGCAAACCAAAATTTGCATAGTCAAAGCAATGATATTCCCAGTTGTAACATATGGTTGTGAGAGCTGGACCATTAGGAAAGCTGAGCACAGAAGAATAGATGCCTTTGAGATGTGGTGTTGGAGGAGAGTTTTGAGAGTCCCCTGGACAGCGAGGAGAACAAATAGGTTGATCTTAAAGGAAATCAACCCTGACTGCTCCCTAGAAGGTCAAATAGTAAAGATGAAGCTAAAGTACTTTGGACATCAAATGAGAAGAGAAGATTCACTTGAGAAAGCTTTGATGCTGGGAAAGGTGGAGGGCAAAAGAAGAAGGGGTGGCCAAAAATGAGGTGGCTAGATGGTATTGTAGATGAAATGGGCACAGATCTGGGCAGGTTAAGGAGGATGGTGGAGAACAGGAGTTCTTGGAGGGCGGTGGTCCATGGAGTTGCGAAGGGTCTGAATCGACTGTGTGACTGAACAACAAAACTGTTTTCTTAATATAGTCTACATTCTTCTCACTCTTCAGAATAGCTGTTAAGACAAGTCTCCAGCAAAGTTCACCCTGATGGAAAGAAAAAAAGTCAGGGAGAAGTAAAGAAATAATTAATATAATAATATCATTTCATGCTATCAAATCACTTGTGACTTGTGGTGATCATTTTCAGGTTTTTCTAGGTAGAGAATACACAAACATGGTTAGCTTGCCCAAAGCCACACAGGATGGCTCTTCTGCAATGCACAGTGAGGAATAGAACTCCCAAGTGTTACCTATTTATCTACTTGCAATTTCTTGTTTTCAAATTGTTAGATTGCCAGGAGCTGGGACAGATGACGGGAGCTCCCTTCATCATGCAGTATTCTAGTGAAGGTAATTCACTGTGCCTATTGTAAATGCAGTCATTTTTATCCTGGTGAGTACAAGAACATAATCAGAAATGACACTAAGTCACATGCAGGTATTGATGATTGAGCCTAAGTATACAAAATCTTTTGCTATTTTATTTCTTCATTGTCAGCCTTGAAGTTGTGCAGTTTTCTAGTCATCAATTTTGTCTTCTTAATGTTCAATTGCAGTCCTGTTTTGGGACTTTCTTCTTTCACTTTCATTTTAAAATTAGTTTCAGCTCATTGCTGTCATTGCTGATGGTGTCATCGGCATATCTTAAATTATTCATTTTTCTATACACCTGTTTACAAATAATGGATGATTTATTTCAATGCAATCCTGCTTGATAAGAATTGACATTAGCAAGTACTTTAGAATTCATCCCACACTGAGTTTCTGCATGATTCATGTTTGAAAGACTAAAATTAAGTGTTGTGGTTTCATTTACAGAGACTGATGATGCCGAGTAGAGGAGAGCTTACTTAGATCCCCAGTGGCAGTGAGAGATGATGAATCATAAGGCTGGGCTTTTTTCTTTTACCTTACTCACTCTTTGTCAATATTAAATTACAATGCTGTGTGCAAGTTGCAATCAGGAGACCATGACTAGGAGAGGTAGTAGCCACAAGCTTAAGATCCTAAGTTTAGGATCCCAAATTCAGCCCTTAGGATCTCTAACTAGGATTGGAAAAACTTTTGCTTGAAACTTTAGAAACTTCTGCCTGTCACTGTTGACAATACTAGATAGACCAGGAGTTCTCAACCTTTATTAAGCCAGGGGCCAGGTCAAACTCCCTCAGACAGTTTCAGGGGCCAGAAGGCCATTTTGCCCTTATTCCACAACATGGCACTTCCTGGTGTGGTGGAGGTGGTGATTATTATTATTACCAGTATATTTCAATTTCTATACCACCCTACTCGGTAGGACTGACTCAGGGCGGTTCACAACACATATGTAACACAACATGTCAATAAATCAATATCAATATCACATAACATCAAAATATCAATATCATTACAGTAACAAAAAGATTCAATAAACAGCAATATCAAGTATTAGTCCAAAATTTCCATATCTAAGTCAAG
This sequence comes from Furcifer pardalis, assembly GCA_030440675.1. Taxonomy (NCBI): domain Eukaryota; kingdom Metazoa; phylum Chordata; class Lepidosauria; order Squamata; family Chamaeleonidae; genus Furcifer; species Furcifer pardalis. The sequence continues at coordinate 89,894,480 of CP126892.1, forward strand.
TTTATACAAAAGAATTTACAAAAAAAAAAAAAAAAAACACCCCAGAACTAAACAAAAACAAAATAATTGCTAAGTCCCACGACAGGTGACAAGCCTCTCCACCCAGCCACAGATACTCCTGGCTGGAGCAGTGGTGGTGCGAAAAGTCCTGCCGCACAGTGTCTCTTAAAGCCCCAGCAGGGCAGGGTCTCGGAGACAGGTGGGACAGGTAGAACAAGTCCCAGGGCTGGATGTCATGGCGGCCTCTCCGCCTGGCCGTAGATGTTCCTGGCGCCACATGAAATGACACCACGGGCTGCATCTGGCCCACAGGTTGAGAATGCCTGGGATAGACAGAAGAATGGTCTGATTCATATAAAGCAAACTCCTTTGTAGAAGTTATTGCCTACACAGATCATTTTCATATTGGTAGTAGACCTTAGCTGGTTTTTGCCACTTCAGTCTACAGGCATAATATAACAACTTCCCTCTACATTTTTAAAAAAAAACATACATAGGTCATGTTTTAGGATGATATGATACAACCTTCTCCCTGGCAAACCAATTTTCAACATTTACAAATGTAGGGGCTTCCCTCTAAGACAGGAGTTCTCAACCTTTTAAAGACAGGGGCCAGATCATGCTCCCTAGTCAGACAGCTTCAGGGGCAGAATGGCCATTTTGCCCTTCTTCCATCAATGGCACTTCTTTGTGTGGTGGAGGCGGGGGGGCACATGAAATGGTGCTTCGGGCCACAGGCTGAGAATCCCAGCTCAAGGGCTGAAGTGGAACACTGAAGTGAAAATGGGAGCAAGATTGAAGAAGTTTCAACTCTGACACAAAATTAATTTGTAACATTTTATCTTCGTAGTTGTGCCAGTTGCAAGAGAACACTGGTGATCAATTTGTAGGCACCATGGAAAGTGATTGTTCTGATTTATAAAACCCTATACTGTATTATGAGAGAGTGGGACAGTTTGGGTACCCCTGGTTTAGGATCTTGATGCTTGTTGGAACATCGCTCTCAGAAATTAGCTACCTGCTCCACCCGTTTCTCTCAATGTACGTTGCTAAAAGTGGCCAAAAAGTCAACAACAAGGAATCAGACCTCTGTGGTGGCTTCCAGTCTGTGTACTATGTTGCCAATGGAGATACGTCAGGCTCCATTTCTTCTTATGTTTAGGAAACTGATGAAACCACAATTATCCAAAGCTGTCTACAACAACCAATCTAATCTTTTCTTGTTCTTTCTTTTCTCCATTGGTATGAATTGCCATATTGCTGAATGTATGGTTGTGTGAGCTGTTGTAGGGTTTTTAGTTTTAATTTTAAATAAATAAATGATCCTAAAATTTGAAACTTATTTACTAGTGAACACAATGGGACTTACTGCTGAGGAAAATGTGTAAGATTGAATGTGGATTCCATTTATATAATTCTAGAAAAATATGCAAGGAAAACATGCCCTTAACAAGACATACTTAGCAAAGAATGAGTCCTCCTAAAATCTTTTTTTATTTTCAGTTAGACACATATTTGAGCTGCATATTTGAGTATATCCTCCACTATTGTAACTATGAAATAATAAGAGAGGTTTAATGAGAGAATGGTGGGAGAACATCCCAGATGGATGGGATATAAATGTAATAAATAAATAAATGTTAATGGTCAATGGTTGGCTTTACTGTCGTGCTAAAGCCCAAAATGTGGTAGAAAATCATGAACTATGATTTTTAAAACACTAAAATCCAAATCCATTCTAACCACGGTTATTCAGAAGTTAATCAAATTGATTTCAGGAGGATTTATTTCCACATAAAGAAGTGTGTGATTGCAACATGAAGGTCTTTCTCTGCTTGCACTTGCGTTGAAATCAGTTCTATTTAAATCCTTTTGCTTCCTGGCAAGTAAAGTGCTTTGGCTTGGTGTGCCAAAAACTCAAAATACCTGAATTTGTCTCTATAGTGCAACATGGAATAAAGAACGTGGTTAGGCAAGAGATACATTACCAAAAATGCAACTTAGATCTTCTAAAGAATAGTTCAAGATGGAAGGGTGTAAAAATATCCCTGCATCCAGAAGAAGTGCCAAACCACTTTGCCACTGCTGAGACATCATTCCCAGAAGTTAAACCATTTTTAGTTCCTAAGGAGTCTTCCCTTAAACTTCTAACCCATTGTTGCCCCCTATAGGTATCTATACTCCAGTGTGGGAAAATGCAACTTCTGGCCTGAACCAGTGTTGCCAATTTAGCCTCTCCAGGCAAAGAGACTTATGATCAGGGTTGGAAGGAAATGTCTTCCCATTTGAATGCAAGCCTACTTAATTGTTACTCTCTGAATCAATACTCAAAGGGAATGAGATCCTAGTCCAGTAATCCCACTTGATTTTGTAGTGCAGTTCTCTGAGGCGGAAGGTCAGCAGTTCAATTCCCAAGTACTGCAGGACGGAATAAGCTCCCGTCTCTGTCCCAGCTCCTGCCAACCTAGCAGTTCGAACGCAAGAAATTGCAAGTAGATAAATAGGGACTACTTTGGTGGAAAGGTAACAGCGTTCCATGCGCTCTGGTATCTAGTCATCCCTGCCACATGACCATGGAAACATCTGCAGAAGCAGACAGTGCTGGCTCTTCAGCTTAGAAACAGAGATGAGCACTGACCCCTAGAGTCGGATACGACTGGCTTTTGAGCAAGAGAAACCTTTACCTTTACCTCTCTGATTTTAGAGAGGGTTCTTCTTCTTTTTTTGTCCTAATCAAACCCTGGATTGCCAAAATGAAACCACTTTCTTAGCTTTGTCGTTGGCCAACCTTAAGTCCTCATTGATGCATGTTTCTGGTAGTAATAGACAGATCAGTAAATGAACCAGATTCTGTATCTCTCCACATTCACGCCATGTTTTGTTGTCCACCTGCAGTTTCCACTTGAGCACGTTGGTCTTATATTTAGGGACTCTGTCCCTCAGCCTATTTAGAGTCCTCAAGTGACATTATATCCTCATCTAATGTTGTTCCTTGTCTAGTGAGCTCCTTCCTCCATCTTATAATTTGGGTGCATGGAAAGGCACTATGTTGGTGAAAATAATGTCCAAATGGTTTGTAGTAGAGAAAATTTGCTTGCAAAAATGTGTATATTGGGGAAATTGCACAAAATGCCTCTTTTAGGAGAAATGTGGGCAAAATGCAAATGAATTCAAAATGCAAATGAATGCAAAAGTTTGAAGAATATCTATCTATCTATCTATCTATCTATCTATCTATCTATCTATCTATCTATCTATCTATCTATCTATCTATCTATCTATCTATCTATCTATCTATCAATTTATTGTTACAGTCAAAGACCAGCATACTATCTATCTATCTATCTATCTATCTATCTATCTATCTATCTATCTATCTATCTATCTATCTATCTATCTATCTATCTATCTATCTATCTATCTATCTATCAATTTATTGTTACAGTCAAAGACCAGCATACTATCTATCTATCTATCTATCTATCTATCTATCTATCTATCTATCTATCTATCTATCTATCTATCTATCTATCTATCTATCTATCTATCTATCTATCTATCTATCATCCTTTCACCTGTGTTGTCTGTAAATATTACTACAGGGGAATAGAAATTCCACAACTGCCACATTTTTCATCCAATGTGGAAAACATGTATTGTTTGTTTCTGGGAAGGATCCCAAACAGACAGCAGGCTCATGATCAGTATGTATGTTTGTGTGTGTGTTTTTGTATAAGAGGCACTGAAAGAGGGGAGTAGAGTTGGATGGAGGGATGAATAAAAGAAGTTATATAATTAAACTAGCTGTTGATTAGGGACAGATCAATCTCTCAAATTCAGTTTCTTCCATATTGTTTTTATGAATCTCAAATTATTTCTGACTTATCCATGTGGATGTTTGAAAGTGTTGGTGAGCTCAAATAAAGAGAAACAGAACTAAATTCAGTTCTTACCCTGTCTCGCTGTTGAAAAATAGGTGATGCACAATTCAAATCTGCATGACCTTGCTTGGAGAGGTATTTCTGCTTTTGAATGGGAAGCATCATGCAGCCAATTATAGAAAATAACATGTATGCTACATAAAAAATTCATTCTGAATTGCAAAATCTGTTACTCATTTTATGAGTGTACAGTTTTAATTTGAGATATCATCGGGCAACAGGTTTCACAGATTTTGAGCTGGTAGTGAAGGTTGCACCACTATTATTGGCACTCTTAAAGTGCAGGATGATGTCCCTTCTACACACACTTGCAGATCACAGGGCATTTGGAAGCACAAAGAACAGGAATTTGAAACCGGGGCACTTTCCTCCTTTACCAAGGCCTCTGTGATTTCTATGCCAACTGGCAATTTATTCTCACTGACCTGCACTGAATTTGTGAAGGTATCAGCGCTTCTTCATTCTCCCCATGCCCTAAATATGACTTGGAAAGAAGGAAATTCAGAAACCGCTGACAATTTCTTTTCAATAATCCTTCCCTGGTCGTGATTTTAGGAGATGGCTTGCTGTACATCTTTTATAATGACCAGAGTCTTAGTTTTTTATTATTATTTCTTTTCCTAAGCATGCTGAAAGTGCTGTTTGCTCTCTTCTGCCAAAGTATTTACAGCATAGCCTGAAGTTGTCCTTTCAACAACTTCTACACACTAACTTTATTGAGTTGTCAAATTACCACACCCTGGCTATAAAAACTCTAAAAGGAAACCACAGTCCCCAAAAGAAGTAAAGAAAACAGATGCCCCCTGCAAAAAAAAATCCCCACAGAGAATACAAGAGAGAAGGAATTGTGTATCACACCCAAATTTGCTTCCCTCTGTCTTTAACATTCTGAGGGCATTTGTGTTTGTTCAAAGATTGTATTACCATGTTTTTTTTTGGCTTACAGAAATCAGTTGGGGGGGGGGGTCATACCAGTATCCAAATGACTGTGAACCAGAAGAGTTATGGAATGAAACCAGATGTATCATCAGAAAAAAGACCAAAAACTATTCCTGCAGTGAAAAGAAAAGACCAAGGAAGTCTTTAAGTTGTGAACAACAGATGAGAGGCAAACGTTTGTAAAAGGATGGGAATAAGCTCAGAATCCTAAATGCAACTTTTCAGCAACTGACAAATACAAACAAACAGAGCTATTATGTGAATCATTGCAATGAAGCAGGAAAGAACATTATAGGATGAAGAACAAGAGATTCTTTCCATAAGTCAGAGGCAAATTCTAAATCTAGATTGGGAACACTGAAAGATCAACAGGGAAATATCGAACAGGATAAAATAAAGTAATAATGGAAATAACATATAGAATAATATAGAAGAGATCCAAAAATGATGAATTCCTTAAGAAAAACGTTTTTATGAAGTACCTGCAGTTCTATAAACTCATATGAAAACTGTTCTCAAATCAATTAGAAGAAATAAATCACCAGAAATAGATAGGATACTGACAGAGCTATATCAAGGTACATGGACTGAATCTATCACTATCATGAAAAGAATATGCCAACAAATAAAAAAAATAAAAAAAAATGTTCCATAGATCAGAAACATTCAAAATACTCAGTATAAGACTAGAGAAAAGAGGCACTAATAATTGATGTTGAAGGTCTTACAGCAAAGATGTGTGTTAAAAATTAAAAATGTCAAATGTTCAAGAACAGGCACTAGAGATGATATTGAAAATACATCTTAGCTGCTGAGGTTTACTAGAGAACAGAATAAAAGCAGTTTGAACTGTTAGAAAATTTGGAGGATTCTGCCAGAAATAACGAATAACTAAGTAATTTTTGGCATCTCAAAAAACAAAATAAACAAAATAAAGTAAAATAAAAAACACAGTAGCACTTTAAAGACTAACTGCTATATTTTCACTGTTAGCTTTCGTGGATCAAGTCCACTTCATCAGTTTTTGTAACAGAGTCAGACAAGGATGCATTTTACTTCCCTGATTGTTCAATCTATATACAGAATATATAAGAAAAACTGGGTTTTGATTGTGATGAAGAAGGAATGAATACTGGTGGAAAATTTCAAGAAATTAAGATAGGCAAATGGGACCATCTGGCTAGCAGCAAATATCAATAGCTTGAAGGTAAAAGTAAAGGTAATGGTGGCCCTTGCTCAAAAGCTAGTCGTATCCAACTCTAGTGTTCAGTGCTCATCTCTGTTTATGGCCAAAGAACCAGTGCTATCTGCATCTGCAGACATTTCTTGACATAAAGTCACCACTAGCTTTGAATTCCTGGATCAGCCTTTTCTCCTCAAACAAGATATCTGTTTCTTTAATGATGGGGTCTGCTTTTATTGATATGGGATCTTGACTGACATTTTGCTTTCTCAAAAAAAATGGTCTTACCAATTTCTAAATTGCTCTTGCATTCAGGTTTCCACTGTTTTCATGCTACTGGATGTTAAGAAGAAGACATAGAAGATTGAGACTAACTCACTGGGTGACCTTGATCCGATCACTCTCGCACACTTGGCATATTTCAAAGGATTTTGTTTGTGGGAATAAAATGGAAAGGAGGACAGCTGTGCTTCACCATAGGAAAAATTAAGATAGAAAGGTAGCTTTCAACAGATGGTTCATCTAGTGGCCAAAAATTGTTTTTGGGATGCTCACATGTACAACAAAACTGCAACTATATAACTCCACAAGGTTGTTTATGCTTCCTAACAACTGATATAGAGATGCACCGTGCTTCTAATATAGGAGGGATATGTATTTTATTTATTATTTATTTATTACACTTGATACCCCGCCCCAATCGGGAAAACCCGACTCTGAGCGGCTTACAAAACACTAAAAATAAAAGTAAAAGCATAAGAAACAGTTTACACCAATAAAACATCAGTTAAAAGGTCATCAAAATATTACCACAAAAATGTGTGCACATTTTGAGAGATTGTTATCTATAAATTACTTTTCAAAATTAAATTGACTTCATCAAAGCAGTTGACAAAATATCCCATGGTGGTTACATAATCATAAAAAGAGATAAGATTATTCTGGCAGGATTTGTTTTTGACAAATCAAAAAATCCTTTCTTAGATATATATCTTTGGCACCCTCAGTATGTCTATCCTCACTATTGTTATAGTCTATTGATAGTCTTAGTTTCTATGATTTGGCCGATTCCCTTTCAAAGCTGTTTAAGCTGGCAACTATATACTTTGTGGCAGCAAATTCTCCACTTTAATTAAATACTGAATAAAGTACTTAATTTAATTAATTTAATTTTTTAATTTCTACCCTGCCCAATAAGGGGGACCCAACTCAGGGCGGTTTTTATCGGCCCTCAATCTCCCATCATTCCGACTCAGTGGACTTACTTTTCCCAAAAGGCAAAACGAGAGGATGATTTATTAGAAAGATAGTACTGATCCACCAAATATTGCTGCCTCAGTCCCTTATTCTTCACACATATATTCTATGTACAAAGGACAGCTGAGCTGTATCTCACTTCAACACCAGCCAGCCTATTCTAGTCTTCTACCACACCTGATGGAAGCAGGCTGTCTTAGAAGGGGGAGAGTCATGTTACACATACAGCTCTTATCTTTAAAGCAAGGTAATGAGGAAATCTGGTGGAATTGCCAAGGGGGACTGATTTTGCCTCCAATAACTGCTGTCTGAGGCTTGGTAAGAGGGTTGTTGTTGTGAAAAGTGAAAAAAGGTAGCTTGTCTGAAAGTTAAACCACCTGCCTTCTTCTTTAGCAACAATTTTAAAAAACTCAGATCCAAGTTTGTTTTTTGTTTTTTAAAATAAAAAACCTAACTAGGGCATATTGTAAGGTGGCAGAACTATTTTGGGGTATCTGAAAATATACCAGTCACTGCAAAAAAAGAGGCAGAATTCTTGGAAATGCAGAACTGTGCTATACATAAACAAATGTCGTACAATTATGAGTCTTTTCTTGAGTTTATATACCACATAATTCACATATAGGACATGGCTGAATCACCTCTATGTGTATGTGTTTGTTTTTGTGTGTGTGTGTGTGTGTGTGTGTGTGTGTGTGTGTGTGTGTGTGTGTAAGGGCTTCTAATCTGTTACATCCCCTCTCTGGAACATTTAATTAGTATTAGAGTGAGAACAGCAGGGTGTTTGCCACAAACCCATGAAAATAATTTAGGGCATTCACCTGCTAGTCTCAATGAGGCTATTGAGCAGCAGTGGGGGTGGGAGAATGACCCAAATATACACAAACCCCTGAATACCTGAGTAATAATACATTTTCTTTAGAGAAATCAAAGATCTAGGTCTTCGCTTTTCTGCTCAAGGATGAATGAATTCGGTCACTTTTTAGACAGATTAATATACACTGTCAAATCCTAAGAGGTATAGCTTGCTGAAACAACATCTGGCCGCATCTTAAGCGCTACAGCTGGCCATTGTTGATGGGTTGTTGTTGTTTTAAATCCTACTGGGTATACCAGTAGAGTACACACATAGGCTTCAATTATCAACACCAGGCTTAGGCCTCTGATGTGCCACCCAAGACCAGAGAAGCCACATCAGTTTGTTAATCATGGATTCTGTGTCTGACCAAGCGACTGAGTACCAAACAAGGGCAGTTTAACATCAGGTTCCAGGCACTGCAAAACCACAGGGGCGGCAAAGAACTCATAATAATGGGTTTTCCTTCAAGAGTGACATTCTAATTTAGGTAGAGAAAACTTGCCTTTTTGGGGCTAAAGGGGTGAAAAAGGCAACATGAGAAATCTATAGTGCTGACAGGTCTGGGAAAGGCTGGTATCCCATATGGCAGGAGTGAGGAGGAAACCAACGTTCTCTTTTTAACATATTTAAAAGTTAATTATCATGCTTGGTTAAAACCAATATATCTATTGAAAAATGCCTTTCAAGCCACTTTGGCTTTTGGGTTTCCATAGATGGGTGTGTGATCCACAAGTAATTACCCAGAAGGCTGAGTAGACTTTGACAATATCAAATATCTTTCTTCTTGTTGTTATGCCATATTCGATTCCTAATATTGATGAGCATCATAGCAATCAGCCATGAAGACTGTCCTGAGAATATAATGCCATGGCCTTTCATCTGCCTTCTGCAGATGAAAGCATAACACCTGTACCACTGAACAAGCTCCACTAGTCACTTTCTGGTCCTGAGCCTTTTTGGTATGCAAAGTCCTCCTCAGCCCCAGGCTAGTGTTGATGAAGCTGCTGCCCTCCATCCAGATGGATTCAAGTCAGATTTAATCCACTCGTGGACCATCACCTTTCCCTGTGGACTTTGCCAAAGCCACTAGTCCTCAGGGTTGTCAGGTTAGTTAACCACTGTCCAATGCTTGGTGTTGAGCTGCTGGCAGTATGGTCTACTCTATTACCATAGCAGGATAACCTGGCCAGACTTTATCCTTAAAGTTTGCCCTTGCTCAAAAGCCAGTTGTATCCAACTCTAGGGTTCAGTGCTCATCTCTGTTTATAGCCAAAGAGCCAGCACAGTCTGCATCTGCAAATGTCTCGGTGGACATGTGGCAGGCATGCCTCAACACTGGAGTGCATGGAACTCTGTTTATCTTCCCACTGAAGTGGTCCCTATTTATTTACTTTCAATTTCTTAGTGGGTGTTAATGCAAATAAGATATTGTTCAGGAGCAAACCTTCAGGAAAAGTCAATATAAATGTAAAGATAATGATAATATATTTATTAAAAAGAAAAGTAAAAGTGTGTTGGGGATGTTATTCTAGAAAGAAGGTTAAGGGAGAAACATGACAAAAGTTTATAAAATCAAACATAATGTGAGGGGGGTGGGAGAAATACTGACAGTTTTCTACAAAATAATTGAATGTGGGAATTAGCCAATGAAATTGATTTGATAGAAGAAAGTTGCTTCACACAACACATACTTAATGAAGGGAATTTGCTCTCTTAAAATGTGGTGTTAAGAAAGCCACTAACATAGGCACCTTTCAAAGAGAATTAAACATTTTAATGGAAGGTGTTGAGCAAGGAGTGCTAATCATGATAGCCTTGTAGACACTAAAAACTCAAAGGGCATTTGCTACTGAAAGTCAGAAGGAAAGGGTGTAGCCTAAAAACTCTAGTTATGAGTTGCCTATTGGAACAGCCATTGCCCAAATGAGAGACACAGGATGCAACAACTACAAGTTATAAGTGGAAAATATAGACTTGATCTGTATTTACAACCAAAACCCACCCATTCTAATTGGTGTCTTTAGCACACAGCATGTCCTCACTCTTTGAGATTAATGGGGACTAATTCTGTGCAAGAAGGCATATTAGAATAACAGCTTTACAACAGGAATAAATATCCTTTAATTTGGTCAGATGCCCCTCCCCATATCGTGGCAGGGAGGATCATTTGCAGACACCGGGTCCAGTAGCATCATACTTGCAGGCTGACAGTATGTGAGTTCAAAAAACATTTGAAGTGCAATATGGTGGGAGCCTCTTAACTGAATTCAATGGGAGCAAATGGGGTACACAGAGAGAGAGACTCCTTGAAGATTGTGGTATTATGAACCACAATTTGTCGTACCCCAGGTAATGGCCACCTTGTGCTAGCTGATCTTTCTCACACAAGGTCAAGTGAAAGGAACTGCAGAATGAACCCACCAAAAGGTGGTTTCATTTTTAGCAGTTTCACATCTGGCCTAGACACAGAAGAAGAAGAATGGGACCTGGGCTAGCCAGCCATTGTGTCCCTCTGTACCTTATGTGTATAAATTGGTGCCATGAGGTTTTAATCTTATGTCTGATGAAGTGAACTTGATCCACAAAAGCTCACACTTAAATACAAGAATTAGTCTTTAAGGTGCCACAACTTTTTTCTTTTTTGTTTTGTTTTGTTTTCTCTCTGATATGCTTGCACAGACTAACATGGCTACCACTTCAAAACTTTCCTCTGTGTTTTTTGTATTCTCAATAATTTTAGCACTCGTAACTGATACTTGTATTTTTAAAAAAAGCTTCTGCATCAAATGCAAAGGCATGCTTAATGTCACATCTGGTTCTGTCCTTTATCCCTCTTGTCCAGGACCATTTGCTTGGACTGGTGGCATAAGCATTTTAAGATTTCCAAGCAGGGGCATTTCTTACTGCCTGATTATTATTATTATTATTATTATTTTCGGTAACACCAGGAATTGAACTTGGGATATTCTACATTTTATATGTTCTTCAGCAGAGCTGTTGCCTTGCTCTGGATAAATGCCCTCAGTACAGATTTATTTCTATAGTGTTATTTCTATATTCCTAGTTGCATACAACTTGTAATTACTTGGAACATCTTGTTCTTTCCCTTTATCTGTTGAACACTAGGCAGGAAGGAATTCAAAATGCAACATTCTTCATGAGAACATATTTCTGACGAAAGTCCTTTTGCGAGGCAACTCAACTTGTGAAACATAATTATGTTACAAATGTTACAAAGTAATGTCATTCAAACCAGTGGCAACTAAATGCTAATCACTACTGATCTTGCATGATGCCTCTAACAGTTCATTTCCTATATCTCAAGAAGTGGAATATGCAACCAAAGCAAAAAAAAAATCATTTTAGATAAATAGCTGATAAAACATTGACAGTCATGGACTGACCTCCGCAGATCCAGACCTGAATATTATAGAGGCAGTATGGAATCACCAGAACTAAAAGACAACCAAAATCTACAGGAAAAACTCTGGGAAGTGCTAAAGGGAGCATAATATAATATCCAGAAGATTACTTCAGAAAACCTCAGGACAGTTTCCCCAAAAGAGTTCGTGATGTGCTTAGAACCAAGGGAAGTCACACTAAATAATGACTTTTGCCTGAAGAAGCCATTTTGTTCTGATATACTGTATTGTGTTTGTTTGAATTTGGTCTATATATTTCCCATATTTTCTGTAATTATGAACAGCCAACCAAATTTTGCTAAGAAAATCCCAACAAAGCTGGTGGTGGAAATCTAAGATCTTTGCACGATACTATAGCTACTGTTGTTTGTTTCTTTTCTTCACTTGCTCATTTGTTTGTTTCTTGGTCAGTCAGTTGGTCAGTCGGTTCTGGAAAATATTGGCCAGAGTCTTGGTAGCGCTTTACAGTATATTAAACAGCATTATCCATAGTGGCAACTTGCCTGTAAATAATATGTTCCTTGTTCCATGACTAGATGTGCACCTGTTGTATAATTAAAATTTAATAGTATTCTGACCATTAATTCAGAATAAGGAGTCATACAGAAATTCAGTACAACAGGTATTAAAATGTTTTAACAGTTTTGAGAGAAGACAAGACAACATTTTAAATTAATTGCAATGGGAATGGTACATATTCTCTCCTAAGGTATTTGCAATTAAAACATAGCACCGTTTCTTAGCATCATCTTACATGTTTCTGCACACAATTGAGTTATATTTCCAGAACTGCTGTTGGTACTGCTGAAGTGTGTTTTCCACTGCTGTAGCTGTGCGCCTTTTTCACAATTACTGAATCATATAATTGAAGGGCATTTGTAATGAAGGTTTTCCTGCCCAAGGCGTACTTCAGGTGATGCTATATTTAGTTAAGGCCTAAATACATAGGAGGTGAGCTGTAATGAGGGCAAGATGCCTCATATAGAGATACAGTAGATATATACAAAGCATGATATGTTTGGATTGCAAATATATCTAGCAAAGCTTCCTAGATACAGTTGTACCTTGCTTAAAGAGCATAATGTGTTCCATAGGATTGCTCTTTAAACGAGTTTGCTCTTTACGTGAAACACCATTGTAAGTGACCAATTGTGACTTCTGGCAGGGAGGATTGCAGCCCCCAATTTATTTGTTAAGCAAGTTTTGGGTTGCTTTTAGTTGTTAAGGACTGCCAAAATAAAGCCACTTTCTTGGCTTTGTCTTTGGCCAAACTTAAGTTCTCATTGGTGCATATTTCTGGCAGTAATCAGCAGACCAGTAAATGAACTGGATTCTGTATCTCTACTCATTCACATCATGTGTTGCTGTCCATCAGCAGCTCACACTTGAACATGTTGGTCTTATATTTAGGGATTCTGACCCTCAGCCTATTCAGGGACCTTCAAGTGATGTAGGGGAGATTGAGTTCCTCAGTTATACAGTATCCTCCTTTAGTGAAGTTTCTTTTAATTTGGTTTCGTTCTTGTGTACCCTCAATAATGTTTGTTCTTACCATAAAGCTCTTCCTGGATCTGAGCCAGCAGACTTGAGGCTCATTTCCATTCAGAGGATGAAACCTTGTCTCTTCCATCTCCATCAGGAGGTTTTGACAGCTGCTTCCCACATTTCCTGACCTGTTACTTGCTGAAGGAAGAGACAATGTCCCCTAAATGCTCTGAATGTTATAGGACATGTATCTGACACTCATTGTCCACTATAAATAATTGAATGTAATCCATAATAATAATAATAATGTGAGGCTACAACAACATAATGAGATATTTCTAAAGCACAGGCACAGTAATGGGTAATAAGTAATGCAACAATTACTTTTCAAAAGTAATTGTCCCATATTTTGCTGTTCCCTCAAGAGCAATGGCTGGTGAAGCAGCTGTATCCTGCATCCATTGTGGTTGCTGGGTAAGAATACTTATCACTGAGTAATGCTTGCATCAAAAGAGTGGGGTATAAATGCAAACAAACAAACAAACCAATGATGTGTGGAGGTAGAGGCAAAATACACTATTTTGCATCTGGTTCTTGTTGTTGAGCTAGGAAAAACAATGACACTGAAGAATAAGGGAAAGTCATAAGCTTGAGCAACAGAAAGGCCTTTGCATGAATCCTGCAGCATTTTGAGTATTTGTTTACAAGCTGGATTTGTTTTGCAGTTACCTGCAATTTAGTAAAATGATAACTATATACTCACAATGTGCAGCAGCCAGAAGATTGTTTGAGGAGGGAAGGAGGGGACATTTAAAAGAATTTAAAAGCATGCATTCCTGTGGTATTTCAAAAATATCATTCTCATTGGAAGACTAAATGAGTGAGTGCACTGTGTAAAGAACACTTTGAAACTCTTTCCTTTCCCTCATTTGTGTTGCTGTTGTTGGTGTACTATTATGCTAGGAGGAGGGATGGATAGAACTCTAGGCAATAAGAACACGGTTGTATACAGAAATAGTTTGGAAGCTTGAGAAGTTTAATACTCCCATAGTATGTTTGAGTGTACAGAAATGGCAAAAGGGGGAGGAAGGTGAGTTGTCTACTTTTATAATAAAACCTAGCTTGAAAACCTGAGAAAAACCCAACCTCAGACCCACTGTGGTAAAATGGGTATTTAAAACATACCATATTTAGAACACAGAACACCCTCATGGAATGGACACAGAAATGGAATTTTGGCACATCTCCCATGCCAAGTGCTTTAGGGTTTTAAAAAAATATTTTCTATTACTGAGTTCTGAAAGCAAAGATCCATGAGGGAGAGATGAATGTGGCTTGTACATCAGTGATGTGAGGAACTTTAATGTCCCTCGTTTTTCTAGATGACGCACAACACAAGTATCAGAAGAAAAGGTCTTCTCATTTATGTGTCAACAACTGGTGTCAGTTCTATATAAACTGTGAAACATCGTGCAATTTGCATGTTGTAGCTTAATTGACATTTAGGATGGTAATGGTTTCTTTCCATCCATTAAGTGATTTTTTTTTCCTACCAAAAGTTAGTCACAAAAAAACAGGGCATTTATCTCAGTGTCTTGTTCCTTCCTGTGGAGCAAGTATATTTGTTTCTTTTATCCATCATGCATGGCTATCAACTGTGCCTTTATAAGAAAAACAGGTGTAAGTGAATGCAGATACAGTAAAATCTCGCATAAAGAGTGCCTCGTTTAGAGAGTAATTCGCTTAAAGAGCAGAATTTTCTCTGAATGGTCACCTCGCTTATAAAATCAACCAAAAACTCACTTAACAAATAAATCGGGTTTCACAATCCCCCCTGCCAGAAGCCACAATTGGTCACATACAATGGTGTTTTGCTTAAAGAGCAAACTCGCTTAAAGAGCAATCCCGTGGAACGCATTCTGCTCTTTAAGTGAGGTACCTCTGTACATGAATGAATCTAGGTAACATTGTAGCAATATTTAGAAATCAATTACATAATACTCTAATGTTCTAGAATTCTGTGTTGTTTGTCTGTAGGTTCCTCTTGTGACAGAGGAAGGAATGAAACAAAACTGAATCAGATATTGTCTTCTAAAAATGGTGATTTAGAATCTAGCAGAAAAAAATATTTTATTCATTAAGTTCTTAATTAAGATGGCTGCAGATTTCTGTCCTATATGGTATTTTATTTATTAATTCATATACTGCTCCATTAGTACAAGTATTATTCTGGGCAGTTCAGAAGTTAAAACATAAACCTCACAATACCTGTACATAACTTGCATTGCACATTGCGGTGATTCATATTGATGGAATCACGGTTCACAGGGTGAAATTACTAGGACTTCTGATCAGCAAAGACAGTTATGTCATTGGTTAGCTGAAGCAATAATGTCATCCTAGAGGTAAATGGATTTTCCAACATTAGTACAGTAAAACCTCAAGTTACGAATAAAATCACTTCCATGGCATTGTTCATAACTCAAATTTGTTTGTAAGTCGAGCCATCTCCATTTGGATAAAGAAAAAGTTCCCGTCCAAAAATCAAAACAGTCCCCCCCCCCTCCAAAAATCAATCAAACCACCCAAAAACAACAGCAGCATTGAAAGGAAAGCATGCATAAGCAAAAACGCTGTTTCTTACCTTAAAGAAGCTTTGAAAATGGACAGAAAACTCAGAAAAACCCAGCAAGAAACAGCAACAGTCAGCCATTTTGATGCTGAAACTCCAGACAAAGAAATCACTCCACACACTCTACTACCACCTACAGGTCTCAGAAAGGCTGCATGTGCACACTGCACTCCGGAGAATCAGATAATGTAACCTGAAGCAAACCCATTGGGGAAATGGCGTTTTTTGCTTCACTGGAGGCAACACAGAGGAAAAAGAATTAATTCACAAATTGGGACATGTTCGTAACTCGAGGCATGGATTTCAGTGCAGAACCAATTCGTAAGTCGAATTATTCATAAGTAGGGCATTCGTAAATTTGGATTTTACTGTATTGTATATTATTTTGGGCTATCCCTCTTCTAATGCAAAATATTTGAAGCAGTTTGGTTTTGATCAGGCAGTTATGAACCATTCTTCCTGCTGTTCCTCTCCTAGTCTTGACATCGTCATCCCAGCTTTTTGCATTTTTTTGTATTTTTTATTTATTTGTTGCAGAGACCATGGTGACTTAGTGATCAAGACACTGAGCTTGACAACAGGAAGGTCAGCAGGTCAGCAGTTTGAGACCCACATGCTGTGTGATGAAGTGAGCTTCTGTCATCTGTCCCAGCTCCTGCCAAACTAGCAGTTCAAAAGCAAGAAATTGCAAGTAGATAAATAAGTACAACTTCAGCAGGAAAGATAACAGTGTTCTGTACATTTCAGTGTCTAGTCATGCCTGTCAAATGACTACAGACATGTCTGCTAATGGAGATAGCACTGGCTCTTTGGATGTAAACGGAGGTGAGCACTGGTCCCCTAGAGCTGGATACAACTTACTTTTGAACATGGGAGACCTTTAACTTTACTGGAGGCATGGCTATGAGATAGTTGCAGTTCCACCATGATGTGTATCAGAATTTACAGCTGCACCACTATCCAGTTGTAGACTGGTATAGAAATGTCAGCAACAAATGTGGTGGTTGCATTTCCTGCCCTTTCAGGCATTTCATGGCTTCTGTTTACATTCTTTGTCTTTGCATCCATATAGCTGCCTTCTGAGGAGAACATCTCACACATGACTAATGGGTTGTCTCCCACAAAAAGTATGTGTCACTGTCACTATAAGTCTGTTTCTCATCAAAGAGCCACAAAATTCTTTGTTGTTCCTATCTGAGCAGGGTTTCACATGTTATCCAGTTTGCCATTGTGGTGAAGATAGAATGATATGGTTTGGGAACCTCATTGTGCTCAAATAAACCTCACACAGCTGAGTTAGAGGAGACATGAAACATCCCTTGTGGATTATGCCCATGGTTTGTAATTGGGCTACGTATTAACCTTTTCTATTTTTATATAATATCCTTTTTTTAAAACCATCAAGCTAAGTATTTGAAGAAGCTCTGTAAGCCAGGGGTTCTCAATGTTTCCACACCATGGGCCAGACTACGCCCACTCAGACAACTGAGTGGGCCGGACATGTGGGATCCACTTGCCACAAATGCTGCTGTAAACCACCGGTGTATGTGTGTGTGTTTGTGCATGGGTGGGTGTGTGTTTGCACATGCACAGGCATGTTTACGGCTGTTGTAAACATTCCCACTTCCGCTTCCAGGGTCATCGCAGCAGGCTAGATGGAAAGATATCAGGGGCGGGTCTGGACCACAGGCTATAGGTTGCGAATCCCTGCTGTAGGCAGTCAAACCACAGTGGAGTCTCAGAGGGATTTTGGAACAATCCAAATGGGAGCAGCTTTATTTTAGGGGATTTGTAGGGGGGAATAAGCATCCCTGAGACAGGTAGAAAACTCTCTTTTCCAGGAGTTATAATGTGGCCCTTTTAGTAGCTTTAGTAATCTATTTGAAATGCTGTGACCAGCAAGGAAACCACCTTAACCTCAGTCATCCAGGAAGGATGTTTGAATATATAAATATTCCAGGCTGCACCATTCAGATGTATGTCATCACCTTCAGTGATCCCCAAGACAGGTGGAAAACAAACCTGCCCTTTAATATTCTTCCTTAAAAGCTATTTTGACTTTGAATTAATAGTATTTGAAAGAAATGTGGCTATAAAAATATAACAGTTTTTGTTTCTCCTGTTCAAACTCTCATGGGGGGGGGGGGTTTCTTGTCACCAACAGATAATAATATGCAACCATACAGCAGATGTGAAAAACATCTGGCACAGTATCTAGAAGCTTGCCCAGGCATTATAATGGCAATAAAGTTTGTGTGTAATTCATTCTAGTGTTCACAGTTATGCCTTTCTTCCAGAATATGTGTAGAAATAGCATAGACAGTCAAACCTTGCTTAACTAGCATTTTGCTTTGCGAAAAACTCACATAACGAGCGGGTTTTTCAAAAAGTGATCTGACTCACATAGTGAAAATAGACTTTCCCTATAGAAAACTCGCATAACAAGTGTTTCTATGGGGAAAACTCACATAACGAAAAATTCACTATGTGAGTTTTTCCCATAAAAAAGCTCATTATGGGAGTTTCCCCATAAGAATTTTCACTATGCGAGTCTGACTTACATAGCAAAAAAACTCGCATAGTGAGCAGCCTTGCAGAACGAATTAAATTCTTTATGCGAGGTATTACTGTACAGTATTCTTACATTCTGGAATTCCCCCATTTTTTACACTCTCCCATGTAATACATCAGTGCAGCAGACAGCTGTAGAATCTGAGGCATCTGTTTAGACTGCTTTCATAAGGGATCTTCTTACCTTCGAAACCAAAGTAGACCAGTTATGATCCCTTGGGGTTAATCAGCAGTGCCACCTTCTGGCTGCTGCTACTGCAGCAGCAAAAAATGCATTTTTTACAGAAAAAGGTAAATTAAAACTTTTTACACATTCTGGGCCTTGCTTGCATGTGCAATGGTACAACAAATGATATTTGCTACAGCATTATACTACACTTGATCATAGCCAAAAGGTCAACCTTAGCCAAAAGTTAATCTTCTTTTAGGGACCCTAATTAACGATTAATTTACTTCCTTCAGGGCACAAATAAACATGTAAATATTAGAGCTGTCAAGTTTATAATTGGGGCCATTCAAAAAAGATGTTTTACTGATCAGGTCAGGCTTGCATCCAAAGGTGATGCATTTATTTGAGTAAATTATATATTTCATTTTATTGTGATTGTACCATTCTACTTGTAATCAGCTTTTGTTCTGTTTTTGCAACCATATTTTATCTAATATATTTCATCACATTTTAACCTGATTTGGCCAGTTAATAAAGAGTACTCGCATAGCATGAAAAACAATGACAGGATTTCTGCCATTTAGTTTTTACACAGATATACTGTAATACAATTGGTTTAATTTTGTTGACCAATTACTACAAACTAAACTGGCGGGATAGCTCAGCCACAAAGCTTGCTGGATATCTATCTATCTATCTATCTATCTATCTATCTATCTATCTATCTATCTATCTATCTATCTATCTATCTATCTATCTATCTATCTATCTATCTATCTACCGACCGACCGACCGACCGACCGACCGACCGACCGACCGACCGACCGACCGACCTACCTACCTACCTACTTACCTACCTACCTACTACCTACCGTCCTAATCTATCTATCTATCAATCCCCCTTCCATCTGTGTTTGTTCTACCTAGAAAACCCTGGAAAAGGTTGTCATAAATTGGGATTGATTTGGTGGTAAGCAATTAATATTTACGGTATTATCAAGAAATTAGCACAAGTATCCGCTGTTGTGCACAACAGCAAATGTGTATGCTGCTCTCTTAATTTATGGCAGTTTACCAACAAAACACATGCCAAGTGCCTTATGCTAGTCGATGTAACTAATAGCAATTGCAATTTCCCCATAGCACTTAGAGTACTCTCTGGGTGATTCACAATGTAATTACCATTTTTGCCCTAAACATGTTGCATACTTATTTGGTCAGTAAATTGCCATAGCCTTAACTTCTCCAGCTGGTCTTTCAAAAAGAGAGGAAACAGATTGTAGTTAATGGAAGGTCACACTGGAATTAATCTTTTAGGCTTTAAGATGCCATAGTTTCCATGTGAAGGCTCTTTTCTTTCCTCAGCATGTGTACACATGTTCACGCACTCCAGATTATGACTTGATCGTGGCAACTGATGCAGAGGCAGGATTCTGTGGGAAGGGGAAAGAGGAGCAAAGGCACCCCGAGACCAGCCTGCCTCGTCTTGCATGGCTTGTGACATTCAGAAGCAGTGGCAGTACCAAGTCTGACCAGTGAGGTGCAGGGTGGCTCCTTCTCTGGGTGTTAGTTGCTATTGATTGGCACACAGAAAGCCGCTATAATAATAATAATAATAATAATAATAATAATAATAATAATAATAATAATAATCATCATCATCATCATCATCATCATCATCATCATCATCATCATCATCATCATCATCATCATCATGCCAGCAATTATTCTGGGTTGAAAGGATTTATACTGGAGAATCTTCATTCAGGGGATGCCCGAATGAGGCTCCTTTCATGTCTTCAAGAGCTGGGACAGAGATGAACACTCAATCCGTCATGTTGTACCCAGGTCTTGAACTGCAGACTTCCTGGCTTTCCAGCTAACAAGGTGAGCTTCTTAACCACTGAACCATGCAATTTCACTTACATATTTTCTCACAGCCCTGTCAGGCTAGAACTCACAATATCAGCAGTTTTGGCTGGAGTAGAGCAGTTTAACCACTGCACCATCAGAACTCCTGGTATTAGGAGTAATAGGGGCACACTGGAGTGGAAGGCAGGCAAAATTGCATTTAGAAAAGCTTCACATGAACAGTTTGTTCCATCAATGTCCACTATGTAGCCAAGTCCTCTTGTTTCTCTTAGGACAGAATATATCTCACATGCTCCAGTTGACAAAGGAAAAAGGAGAGACAGAGCTTCAACCTGGAAGGTACTACTCTTCCACGTTTCTAAAAGCTTATGTTGGACATGTATCAACTCCAGGAATATTGGGTCTCTTGTGGGAAAATGTGATACCAATTAACTTCAGATGCTGCTGATATCAGTCTAGTCTCTGCTGCAGGGCCACTGGCTTGTGAGTCTCCAGAATGTCAAGCTTTGGCATCTCTAGTAAAGGTAAAGGTTTCCCTTGCTTGAAAGCCAGTTGTATCCGACTCTAGCGATCAGTGCTCATCTCTGTTTCTAAGCTGAAGAGCCAGCGCTGTCTGCTTCTGCAGACGTTTCCATGGTCATGTGGCAGGCATGACTAGACACCGGAGCGCATGGAACGCTGTTACCTTCCCACCAAAGTGGTCCCTATTTATCTACTTGCAATTTCTTGCTTTCGAACTGCTAGGTTGGCAGGAGCTGGGACACAGACGGGAGCTCATTCCGTCCTGCAGTACTCGGGAATCGAACTGCTGACCTTCCACCTCCCAGTCAGCGTCTTAGTCACTTGACCCACTTCATCTCTAGTTCTCTAATAATATTTTGGGTCTCCTCTTCTGCACCCTGTGAGTCCATATCTAAGTTACTGCTGGGCATCAGATTATGATAACAAAGCAACTTCCAGCACTATTTCCAAAATATGATAAATTCAGAAACAGACAGACAGACCAGACAGATTTGTGCACATATGCATAAATATACTAAAGATTAAAAATGAAGATATAATTGTTAGAATCTCTGTAGCTCGTTTCTTTTGTTGAAAGCAAGTTCCCTCTTGAAGTTATTATTTGAATCTCAGTTCAAGGAAGGTGGAGTCACACCAGGGACCCTTCCCAACATTTCAGAAGGGTTATGGCCCTTAGAACTGACTGTTTATCAGCATTCTACTTGCTGAGGAAGTTTCATTATCAGTTCTAGAATTATGAGGAGAGTCCAAAGAACAGTGTAGACAATACTTCCAGATACTGGAGTAGATCGTACAGCCAGAGACTCAATGCCGAGTGTTGGTGGTGGCAAATATCCTGACTTCCTAAAGGGACCAACAGCTATGGGCAGATGAGCCCCTTTAGATCAGTCTAGTCTCTGCTGCAGGGCCACTGGCTTGTGAGTCTCCAGAATGTCAAGCTTTGGCATCTCTAGTAAAGGTAAAGGTTTCCCTTGCTTTAATGGGAGGAAATGCCTCTGGAAACTATCATATTGGGCCCAACGGCAAAATGAGCAGAGCAAGAACTCTGATTCCCAATGATCATGGAGGTGGAAAAGGCAATGCCAGATGGACTGGACGTGAAGGCGCACCTTGATAATATCCTTAAGGCTGTGGCAGACCATTGCAGTCCCCTTTGTTAAATCCTGCATGTCTCATTTCATATGTGCTGCAGGAGATAGCTCCATGATTATAGTGTGTGGATCACTTCATGGCAAGCTGGGATCCACCTTAAACAAATTCACGCCAATGGCATTTTTCCTGCTTTAGGGGAAAATGCATTCTCAGATACGAGTTGCAGCTGACGACGATATGTTGTTTATTGGGGAGGGTTTGCATATGTTTGTAATTTCTTTATTTTATTTTTAAAGGCTTATAGAATTGAAGAATATGGTCCTATTACAAAATTTTTAAAACAGACTTTTCATACCACCACTTCTACTTGCTTGAATCATACTACACTATATTACAGTCATTCTAAACTTATAAGTTAGGCCAGACAACTACTTTGGTATTTAAATGTATTTATTTCAACATATATATATTTAACTTAAAATCTTTTGTATAAAAAGAGGTTAAAAAAACACAGTACTGTATTTGCAAACACACCTTCATACTTATTACAGCATATTGCAAACATCCCGTATTAACTAATACAGTCAAACCTTGCATAAAGAGTGTTTCGCTTAAAGAGCAGAATTTTCTCTGAATGTTCGCTTCGCTTAACAAATAAAACCAATCAAAAACTCACTTAACAAATAAATCAGGGTTCACAATCCCCCCCCCCCCCAGTTGGTCACTTACTATGATGTTTCGCTTAAAGAGCAAACTCGTTTAAAGAGCAATCCTGTGGAACGCATTGTGCTCTTTAAGCGAGGTACAACTGTAACTCTAAAACTGCAGGGCCAGCTGACACACACAGGTATTTAACACCTAACTTGTCTGTCGTAGCCTATCAGTTGGTGGTTATGTATGTTTTCCTTTGCTTGTTTGCTAGTTCATCTGCTGGTTTATTTGTTTGAAGAAGCAATGGAGGTCATTCTCCTTTTATCTTCTTGTTCCTCAGGCACCAACCTGTCATCTGTAAAGTGTTACTTATTCTTGGTTATGCGTGTGCACATTTATTAACATCTTCTACATCTGGTCTGATTCCATTGTTCAATGGAGGACAATCCATCCCTAGATTTAATTTTCATTTCCTCCTCCATCTTTCTGTCGGCTGAGTATACTTTTTTTCCCCCTGCCCCAGGATGCTGGGATGCCTGGTCTTGGAGGCCAGCTGGTTCTTCGTGTAAGTGCTTGAGGAATATGAAGAATATGGCACACAAACTGACATCTGCTCCACAGGAATCATGGTTTAAGACAAATTCGTAGAACTGTACATATAAGTCACATTTCCCGTTCAGAGAGTACAGGTACATCTTTGCCTCATGTGAGTATGTCTTTGCTTCGGGGGGGAAATTTGCTCAATTATGTTCTCATTGAAAATGAGCAAAACATTTAAATGTATCTCCAACCAAAACAAATAAAATTATGGGGTGGGACAGATATATGTTTTTTAAAACTGCTTTAGTAATGGAGCAAGAATGTCAAGGAGAAACCAGGCTTGGATGTATTTATCATTTTTAAATAGTTTAAAAAAAATAATATGAAAGATTTGCATTCACCCTGAAACTGACTTTAAAAAATACGAGCTCCAACAGTGATAATCTACATGTCCTTGGACTTTTACAACAGTAACAATAAAAACCAGTGTGGTGTCACCTGTTTGCCTAACACAGGGGTACCCAACCTCTTTGTACCATGGGCCAGACCACGCCGCCGCCGCCGCCCCCCGGACAATTGAGCAGGCCGGTCATGTGGTTCCTCCCACCATAAACACTGCCATAAAATGCATCCACAGCTTTCTTAAACGCATTTATGACAGTCATGGGTGCATTTACGGCAGTGTTTATGGCAGGCACAGGCACGTTTATGCATGTTGGGTGCATTTTATGGCTGCTGTAAATGTGTCAGCTTCCACTTCCAGCAATGGCAGGCCAAATGAAATGGTGCCTTGGGCCAGGGCCTGCCCACGGGCCATAAGTTGACCACCCCTGGTCTAACAGATATATGTTTTTAAAAAGTTCAAATCACAATCCACTTCTCTATACCACTTTTCTAGATACAAGATATGGGTTTTTCTGTCTATAATCACAAAAGCTCATGTTGAAATACATTTGTTAAAAATGCCACTATACTTTTGTTTTTGTTCTGCTGTTATTATTGCTGAAACACACTAGCAATGGTACTTTTCTGGAAACTGTTGATAATAGAATCCTTTTTCTTTTAGGGCTATGCAGACACATAGATGTTCCTAACAGCCCTTGAGAAGAATCATTGTCAATAGCCAATGGCTATGTTCACTGATGGTTACTACTGCTACCAAATATTTCACCCTTCCTTAAAACACATTAGCAATTTTTCCTAAGGAAGAAGTACTAATTGGCCTAAAAGTTTGCTTCTAATAGTATTCAGCAAAAACACCAGGATATATTGGATTTTATTGAAACTGGTTTTGCTTTCTTTGAAATTCCTTACAGATGTGATTAACCCAAGCAAGAACCTTCCAAATCATATTTTGCTCTAAATTGAATTTTGTGGCAACTTAGTATTCATATTGCTACACCTGTAAAATAAATTAAAAGAAGAGATTCCATCCTGACCTCAAGATACAGTGTAGAGTTTGAACTGTTCATTTTAATAGCCATCTTGGCAATCGTTATCATCATAATCACTTAATGGCTTGTTATGATCGATGTTGAATATTAATTTTCGGCTTTCGAGCTCCATACTTCTGGACCTGCTGTCATTGTCTGAACTTGTGGAGTCCTCTCTAGACTGACTTTCTCTAGAATAACTGTTCTCCTCTTCTGTGGATTCACTTGTTTCTGTTGATATGGTTTGTCGTGATTGCCGTTCTTCAGATTTAAGATTACTGTCACGTGACTCGCTGTCATGGCTACTGTCACTTTCTTTGCTGCTCTCAGACGATGCACTGTGAGACAACCTGCTATCAGCCTGGATGGACTCATTAGTGTCCT
Source organism: Furcifer pardalis (assembly GCA_030440675.1). NCBI lineage: Eukaryota > Metazoa > Chordata > Lepidosauria > Squamata > Chamaeleonidae > Furcifer > Furcifer pardalis. The sequence goes on from CP126892.1 coordinate 89,919,432, forward strand.
GGGGAGAGTCTTCACTTTCTTCTGCAGATGTTCTCTTCTCACTTGATCTGCTGTGATGCCTCTTAACTTCTCTGGATTCACTTAACCTTGGTGATGCATTTCCAACGTCCTCAACAGAGTAACTCTCCCGCATTTTAGATTTGCTCACTCTGTGCTCATCTGATTTGTCACTTATCTCTTTAGACTTTTCCACACCTTTTTCGTGGCTTGTACTATCTTCAGTGGATTCACTCCTTAAATCTTCTGTTGATACCACCTTATCATCCTCTCTAGAAGGACTGTTATCCTCTTCTCTGGACTGGCTAGTCATGATTTCCCTGGACTGGCTGTGTGTTTCTTCCCTAGACTGGCTGTTTCTGCCTTCTTCTCTAGACCTGCTGTGCCTGTCCCCTTCCCTGGACTGGCTGTTTCTGCCTTCTTCTCTAGACCTGCTGTGCCTGTCCTCTTCCCTGGACTGGCTGTGTCTGCCTTCTTCTCTAGACCTGCTGTGCCTGCCTTCTTCTCTAGACCTGCTATGCTTAGCCTCTTCCCTGGACTGGCTGTTGCTGTTCTCTCGAGACTGGCCTCTGGATGAACTTTCTACAATCTCTCTTGAATGACTGGTTGCATCTTCCCTGGATCTGCTGGGAGCATCTTCTTCTGATTCTCTGCTGTCTTCAACTGTTTGGCTCTCTTCTTTAGAGACCATATCATCCTCTTCCTGGGATTTACTCTCATCCTGTTCAGGGCTGTGATCTTCTTTTGAATCAGCATCAACATAATTATATACTTTCCTGGAAAAATGTTTCATTGACTTCCTGTAGTATCTAACATTCCCGTCCCCTTCCTCTCTGCTGTTTTCCTGACTGTTTTCTTTGGTATAGATGTCTCCATGGAGCATGTAAGAGTGACTGTCATGGTTGTCAGAGATCCTTGGGTCATCTCCTTGCATTCCTTCATCATCAAAATCATATCTATACTCTTGACTGCTGCTGTAACTATCAACTCCATGTCTTCTGCTGTAATCAGTTATGTGGTTATCTTCTTTATCAAAGCTTCTGCTCTCACTGCTGCTACTACTGCTGCTGTCAGCATGGTGTCGTCCTATAGCATTATCACCATCTTGCTTACCATTGGTCACCAAAGTTTGCTGGTAATCTCCTTCACTTGGAGGCACATTATTTCCAGGATCTTCTTTATTATGTCTTTCAAAAGCATCATCACCACTGGTGTCTTCATCAATTATCAGATCACTTTCTCCTTTCGCCATGAAAGTATACAATACTTGGTCAGGTGTATAAAGCATGCCATCATTTTCAACATCAAACTGTTCTTTAGATTGTCTGGTATCACTGTGAAGGTGATTGCTATGAACCTTTTTTGGATCCTTTTTTGTGAAGGAAAAAAAGAAAATTGGAGAGAGAGAAAACAAAGACAATTAGTGTTTCTTGAAGCATAAACTGTTTTAAAAATTGCATACATCAAACACAGCTTTCTTTTACCCATCCTATAGGAAATGTCTGCAAAACCATAACACATTTCCCTCCCCATTGTCAACTTCAAAGCATAGAACCTAAAATACATTTTAAAATTCATTTTTATTATGTAGGTATGATATTTTATGAACTATTCATTTTTCTGAATTTTATCCTGTTTATGCACTGTTTTTGCAGCATTTTTCAGTTTCTGCATGTCTCTATAGTCCTAATGTGTGGGTTTTTGATGTGTATCTTAATAAAAGATGACAACAAAACTTATATGACTGCATATTTGGTTGCATTATTTATGTGCAGTGTTTTATCAAGGGATGGCGCTCTTGTGCACATTAGTAAATTACTACCCCAAAAAATCTTTATACAGTCAGATTGTCTTATAATGGGTTTTAATTTTTATTTTGTTCTTTTAGTGTTTTTAGTGGTGTATTGCATGTCGGTTGTGTCACCTGTGCAAGTAGGGCGCAATATAAATTTGATTAATAAATAACTAAATAAATAAATACACACAATTATAAAATTGCACATGTAGGGGAAGAAAGAATCAAATGATTTGAAAACCAAAACATTCTGAAGTTCTGGGATCCACTTTAAAATCTCTTCTATGTTCTCTGTTTATATTTTCACATGCAAGACACCCACATGTTGGAGCAGATTCAAGAAGCAACCCCCCAGAACAGGTTGCAGCCAGGTCATTACACAGATGGATTATCTGTGTCTCAGTTGTCTACATGTTAAGTGTGGATGTTTGAAAAGAGGAGCTACTATACAAGTATGTCTTCAGATGTCCATGCTCAGTTTGTCAACTCAGGCATGAAACAAGATGGGTGGAAATTAATCCCCTTCTTCTTTTGCTGCATTTCTCTGCATGATTGCCCTATGTGATGGTAATGAGTACCAAAGTCTTTAATTGAGCAGAATTCAGAATGGCACGCAGACTGTATGAACCATCAAACTCATGAACAGAAGGAAGAATTCTTTCCATACTATGATTATACATGTCATAATATGATTTACTTACAAGTGATTGAAAATAAACCATCTGAATGCAGTCAGTGTCAGGTCCTCACAATGACCAAGTAACAGCTTTGTACTTTCAGTGCCTCACATTAGGCACACAATTTCATCATGACAATTTGAAGGTTTATACACAAATGATTTGAATACATACCACAGACATTCTGTCAGCAGGCTGGTTGTCAGAACTGTCTTTGTTTGTTTCTTTCGAGTAAGACTGGTCATGAGAATCCTCATCATCTGCCCATTTCCTATGGAATGCTTGGTGGAGTCTAAAATAATACTCATCATCATTGTCTGGGGTGCTCCATTCATGGCTATCTCCTGGGTGGCTCTCAAGACTAAGGCTGGGAATTTTCCTTGGAAAATTGTTTCTTTCATTACTTGTGTCATCACTATCAATGTTACCAGGATCTTTTCTTCTGGCTTCTGTGCTAATGGCTAATGTGCTGCTTATGTCTTCATCACGAAATTCTGTGGAATCAGCAATCGTATTCAGGTTCTTATCAGCTGCAGTAGCCTATAACAAGTTGCAGGGAGGGATGGTATGTTATTGCCATTTGAGAGTAGCTGTTTTGTATACGTATGTTGTGAATAATAGTAAATAGCAGAAGTTTTGTGACTGCTAAGAACCTTGTGACCCTGTTGACAGTACCCTACACATTGTCTATATAGGACAAGGGTGGCCAACCTTGGTGCTCCAGCTGTTCTTGGACTTCAATTCCCAGAAGCCCTCATCAGCATCTTCACAATATGTTAGAAATAGCAATTACATTTGTGTACTGCCCTGTAGTGCTCAGAGCACTCCCTGGACAGTTCATAAAGTAACTATCATTTTTCTCTAACACCTTGGGTACTCATTTTACCAACCTCAGAAAGATGGAAGGCTGAGTTAACCATGAGCCCATCACAATTGAACTCAGACTATGAGCAGAATTTTGGATGAAGTACAGCAACTTAACCACTGCACCATGAGGATTTGTATTAACTATGGGGTTCAGAATTCATGACTGTAGCTCTCTGAGGTCTGCAAGAATCCCTCCTAGGCTAGTGATGGCAAACCTATGGCATGCACGCCAGAGGTGGCACTCGGAACCTTCTCTGTGGACACCCATGCAGTCATCCCAGCACAGAGTTTGCCGCACCTCTCTGCCCAGCAGCCCAATGGGAGCACTTCCTCCCTCCCCAGCACAAAGTTCACCCAGCCCCTCTGCCCAACAGTCCAATGGGAGCGTTTCTTCCTCCCCTGTTATTGTGCTGGCACTTTGTGATAAATAAATAGGTTTTGGGTTGCAGTTTGGGCACTTGGTCCCTAAAAGGCTCAGCATCACTGCCTTAGGCAGACCTCTGGGGGCTTTAATCATGACAGAATGCATACTCTCGCAGCCATTTTCATCCTGTGGCGAAGACCATGGAAATGGATGAACAGAGCTAAGTTCTGTGGAAGTTGCCAAGGATTATGGATGTGGTTGTTTCTGTCCTTTGGGATCTGTGTAGCAAGACTCTCAAAAAATTCAGATGCATAATCCATTGAAACTCCCATGGAGTTTAGTGCACACTCATTTTCCATGTCTTCTCCATAGGAGAAAAAGACAGGCGAATCTGTCTGTGGCCATCATAAAAATGACAAATATAAATTTGCAACAGAAATCCCACATTTGATGTCTTTAAAAACCACAACAATCTGCTTACCTGATGTTTTTCAGAGTTCCTATGATGTGCCTCATGAGGTCTGGATACCTGGATATGAGAAGACAAAATATGATTGTTGTTATGAAAGCTCTTGATAATGAAGTCAACCCAAATTAACTGCTTTTACTTTTCATTTATTTCATTCAGAAAGTTTAAAACATGCTCAAATCTTCAAATGCTTGCTTGCAATGTAGTTTCTGAATAATACTTACAGGACGAGCACAGGATAAAGCCAACAGGGAGACAAATAAGACAACAATCTTCTGCATATTCATCTTGTGTCTGAAATGACAACATTAAAAATGTCAATTCAACAGAATTTACCAAAAATAATGAGCAGTTGTATTGGTTAATTTAAGGCAAATAGGATAAAGGATCTTTCAGCACTGTTGCCTTGCTAAATCCAACAAGATGGAACAAAACATCATCAGTAACAGGCTGGATGATGGTTTTTGTCAGGCCACTTATGGATTGTGAGTTATCAGCTGCTACTTTCAGGTTTGAAGTTATATGTGAGTAAACTTTCTAACATGTTGACTAAAATTCCATTATGTAGCATACTAACACTAGAGTATGCCCACTGCCCAGTGAATCAGTGGGGAGTAATCATTGGTTAGAGAAGGAGTTCCCAAACTTTTTGCACCATGGGCCGGTCATGTGATTCAGGGGCCAGTCACGTGGTACCTCCCACTGGAAGCAGAAGTAACATGCACCCTTGCATGCACAAAACGCTGCTGTAAATGCACCCGCCGCTATCATAAATGCATTTATGACAGCTGCTGGTGCATTTATGGCAGTGTTTTCTGTTTGCATGGGTGCATTTTACTTCTGCTTCCAAGAGCAGCGTGGGTGGCACAGGCCAGATGATTTGGTGCTGTGGGCTACATCTGGCCCATAGGCCATAGTCTGGCCACCCCTGGGTTAGAGTATAGCTTGTAAAGCTGAAAAGGAAGAAAGGGATGAAAATAAGAAATGGACAATAGGTCACCAAAATGGCTGCCTGAGTGTGAGGGAAGAAGAAAGAATAGGAAGGAGGGAAATGAAAGGAGTTAGTTGACTAGAAGTGAGGAAAGAAAGAAACAGGATGAAGGTCTACCCTGTTTACTTCAACCCCACAGGATCAATCTATTGTTTGCATGTAGAAGCAGGAGCCCATCAAGTAGTGGAAAAAAATTGTTTGACCTAGCACAAACTTTTCTCAACATTTTATCTTGCATTCTAGTATGTTTTCTTTTCTGCTCTACTCATTGGAGGATAAACACAGGTTTAATTTGTAAGTCTGATTGTCAAGAAACATCATTTGTGAGGAAATTATGCCACTGGAAGGAAAAAATTGACTAATTGCCAGGAACTCACATTTCCTCTAAAGATTTGGCGTATACTGTACTCCAAACCTTAGGTTAGCCGCCTCCCTTTTATTCCTTCATTAAGAGTTGAAGATGCACCATTTCAGGCAGGATTTTAATAACCATAACTGGGTTTGGATGCTAGTTTTTAGCTAAGTTTGACTTAAAGATTTTAAATACTTTAAATAACTTATAGTTTAATTGTTTTAATATGTAATTTATTGTATTTTAATTTAATTTAATTTTTAAGTTGTGAGCTGTCATATCGGGAGAAAGGCAGCCCATAAATGATATTAACACACTAAATCAGGGGTTCTCAACCTTTTTTTAGCCATGTTGCAGGTATATAAATGAGTCTGAAGACCATGGCCCCTCAGATAGTTGAGCGGGCCAGGCTGTGGTATTCTCCTTTTTTGGTGCATACTATCAACAGCTGGTTTCTTCAGATTAATTCTAATCCAGTCATGGATCACTGAACAAATATATGTATTTGAAGTTGAAATATACAGTGATCAAGAATGGGAAATGTACATCCCTTAGGACTTTGATGGCAATTGCCATCAACTCTAGACAGCATAGGTAATGGAATGAGATTATGGGTAGTGCAGTTCAGAAACATCTGGAAGGATACACCCTCTACTACCCTTGCAACATAGTTAAGATGCCACCCAGTGGGAACAAGAATGACACTTGCTATAGAAATATCTGGTTTGTAGATGGGTATTTATCATTTCTTGACTAGTATCAGGTGATCAGTTGCATGCATAAAATTTATCACAGACTAATCTAGTCAGTGTAAAGAGCGTTTTCACATCAGCTCTTTGGCAGAACACTTATACAGACTCTCCATATATTTTGATGATAATCATCAATTTACATGTTTATATGTGTTATAATAGCTACTGATACCTATATGTGAATCAGTCCTGTATCCACTGGTATGTTCAGCTAATGGAGCAACATGTAACACAAACTAATGAATGCAAAAGACATGCTATAAACAAAGCCAGAATTAATTTAGGGGGCAAAATGCAACTTATTCATTACTTTTGCATGCATTCATATATGCATTTTAAAAATTGAAATATTTTAACAGCTTTGATTATGAAGACCATTAGTCATTAAAATGATCAAAACCACTTCTAGTTTGAGGTTCTCATACCAATTTTTAACCTTCAAGTGTTCAAAGGACCTCATAGTACTGACAGATACTTAACATTTTTCTTCTTCATCATTCACAACCTTATTACTCTTTAAGTGTTTTCATTATGAGAATACCAACTGGTATATCCTTGTCAGTCCTAACCTAGAACAAGGAAAGAATTAATGTTCTTACCTGTTCAGTGTAGTTGTTTTAATGAAGTTTCTCCAAGAACGGTTGTGCGTTTTATCAGTAGTTCTAATACAGCAGATAAACAGTGTATCTTAGTCTCAAATCCCAGGTTTTTAGTATCTTCTGTGACAGTGCAGGAATTTAAACTCAGCTTCAGCTAACAGAGGACCAATCAGCAGCCTTGAAGAAGAGGATGACGTCACAAGGTGTCATCAGGCATTCAGTCCGCCTACACTTCCCATCTTCCTCCAGATGTATATTTTTCCTAAAAATAAGCTGTGGTTCTCAAAATGACTAGACTAGTTTGCATTTAATGAGAGAGCTAGCTGAGGGTTCATTTGGATTTCTTAATTTATGCTGTTTCTCATGTTTGCAGGTTTACTGTCAAAGTGTCACCCACCAATATAGCCTGAATGCTGTCATAAGCCAGTCGGGTTTGCTTCCTCCTCCTGATATGTGTATTGTACAAACAGATGTTTGGGCTAAAATTTTCCCAAGAACAGTTTTTCAGCAGCAGAAATAAAGATATTGTGGGCTACCAGATCTTCTTGCCTTAAATCCACCACCCAGGAAGATATTTATGACAACTTCCACATTAAAGTGGAATGTCTGGATTTGCCCTTTGTGGCTGTGATATGACAAAAAACCATGTTGCTGACAAAGACAGAAGAAGCAAGTGCACAGCTAGAATTTTCTTCAGCTTTTCTACTCTGGCCAGTTCACTTCACTGCTGAAAAGCAGCTCCCCTGGTGGCTTAGTGGTTAAACCAGGGGTTCCCAACCTAAGGCCTGTGGGCCAAATCCAGCCCATGGCACCATTTCATGTGCTCCCCACCCCTCCAAGGGCATTCGAGAAACAAAATCACCTTTGAACCCTTTGGGACAAAATGCCCACCCCGATCATGCAGGCAGGGCAAAATGGCTGTCTGGCCCTCAAAGCTGATGGAGAGAGTGGGACCCCCTGGGTTAAACACTGAACTAGAGACTGGAAGGTCGGGTTTTGATACCCGAAAGCTACATATGGGGACGTGAAAGGAACCTCATTCGGGCAGCCCCCTAAAAAATCTTTCAACCCAGAGTAATCTCTGACATGAAATTATTATTATACTGCCGAATAAACTATCGACTTTTCCATATTTTGGTTTAAAGCTTAAAAATGAAAGTGTAATGTTCACTATGAAGTTTGAACTGTCAAATTCTGACTTTAGAATGTCATCTCTAAATTTTGGCATGATTTCAAGGGTCATCTAAAAGTAACAGCAGCCAGAGGTTTGAGCACAGGAATATATATGACTCTCTGTGAGGAAGTCGGAGCATAAGTCTCCCACTCTTTGGACCATAGATCACCAGTATCTGAAAGTCAGTCTAGACCTGGAGCACAGTTTTAGATGAACACATTAGCACTGTACACTATAATGATTTATACCTGATGAAAATATTGGGAGAGCCATGGTTTCTTAACCTTGAGTCCCCAGATTTTCTTGGACTTCAATTCCCAGAAACCCTGATCAGCATGTATGGTAACTTGGGCTTCTGGTAATTAAAGTTCAAGAACACCTGGGGGCCCAAGGTTAAGAAAATCTGCACTAGACCACTGCAATTTCTTCTGCCCATTTTTTCAGGCATAGCATAAGGAAGTGTCCATTTTAGGGTTAGTTGTGCAATCTCTTTTGCAAGTGGTTGCACAAATGGTTAATGTTATCCGGTTTTTAACGTTGTGTGATGCATTGATCGCACAACGTTGTTGTTTTTTTTTTAAAGCCCTGTTCCCTTTCCTTTCCGGCCAAAGGCAAACCTAACATCAAGAGAGATTCGCCCTGCTCCCCTGCTGAAACAACAGGGTGGGCAGGGCAAATCCCTCCCTGTTAGGTAGGCAACCCCAGTGGTGGGCAGTAACAGGTCTGCACACACCCCCGGCGGTGGTGGCAAAATTGGGTGGCCTTTGGGCCGGGGGGGGGGAGAATGAAATTGGGCACTTTCACACCCAGTGCAATTCAGCCCAGGAGCATTGGCAAGTATCCTATTGTACTCTGCCTGCACACCAAGAATGATATAATCACCAGTAGTAAGTTATTGCAGAATAAAGTTTCTTTTATTGGTTTTGGGATGCACATGACTTGTATACTACGAGACAAAGTAGTGTGAAGGCCAAAATAAAAAATGGAACTCTTTAATCAGTGGCAATATACCACTGACAATGGCATCATTCTTGTTGCTATAGTAAAGGCATGCAATAGGATAATGGCAATTATGACACAGAAGAGGCGTTTTCCAGACTGGGAAGAACGCTTACATGATTCTCTTTCATAGTTGTGATATGCAATAGGATTCTGGCCCTTTGGACTAGATTACTTGAGGAAGTAACATCTCCCATATGAGCCTACCATTTACAAAATCTACTAAGAAAGAGTTCCAAGCTGATCCATTATCTGCATAAGTATATCTAATAGTAACCAGGGAGAGGAATTCAGCTTCCATTGTAGCACCATTTTCAGGAATTCAGCCCACTCTGTATTGGAATAAGTGCCAATATAGTTGTTTTTAAAACTTATCTGTTTGGTTAGACCAGGAGTTCTCAACTTTTTTAAGCTGGAGGCCGGGTCACACTCCCTCAGACAGCTTCGGGGGCCGGATGGCCATTTTGCCCTTTCTCCACCACATGGCACTTCCTTGTGTGGTGGAGGAGCTTGGGGGGGGGGCACATGAAATGGTGCTTCAGGCCACATGTGGCCCATGTTCCACAGGTTAAGAATCCCTGGGTTAGACATTCACAGACTTTACTATCTTATTTACTTAAGATTTTTTAATTGAAGCTTCTTATGGTATACTTTAATGATTGTTTTAATAAAGATCATATACTGCTCCTGAATTTCCCAAACTATGGCATTGTATGAATATCTTACATATTTAAATACAACAAACAAATAATACATAGAAAACATTTACAATGCATATTTCAAGCTCTAATAAAATTTAAAGTGTAATTTGAGGTAAGATAAATGTAAATATAGACCTCTTAGTGGTTAAGACGCTGAGCTTGATGACTGGAAAGTTGGCAGGTCAGCAGTTCAAGGCCCAAGTGCTGCATGATGGAGGTTGCTCCTGTTGTCTTCCCCAACTCGTGCAAACATAGCAGTTTGAAAGCAAGAAATTGCAAGTAGATAGAAGAGGAACCGTTTCAATATTCTGATTCCCAATGGTCATGGAGGTGGAATAGTCCATGCCCAGGCATGTGCTGGGCCACAGAGACAGGGATCCATCCCAGTGTGCCCTCCCCTTTGGCACCCCGGGATACCCATAATAAATTTATTTTTGAAAAATAATATTCCAATTTTTATTTATTTTATCATTGGCTAAGGGGCACACCTGAGGAGCAGCTGGGCTTAGCATTGCCCGGAGGCAGCCCTTTCCTGCCTCCATTATTCCCCATGAGGAGGTGGGCTCTTGCATTCCTGGGAGCGGGGCTGCTTTCCTTCTCCTCCCGCCTCCACGTTGGGAATAAAGGAGGTAGGGAAGGGCTGGTTCTGACCGGCGCTAAACCTGGCTGCTCCTTCGTTCTGAAGGGAGGGGACTGGCTGGAGAGCTACACCTGCAGGCCCCTCCCTCCCCACCAGCCGTAGCCACACCTCCCTTCCCAAAGGTGTGGGAGTGAGAGTGAGGGTGTGGCCTCTCCGGCTCTTACGCCATTGCCCAGGAACAGGCCCAGTGCATTTGGGGGCACCCAATGGGGGGCGGCAGCAAGAGAGCCCTCTGCTCACATGCAGAGCACCCCCTTCCTGCATCATGGTGGTTTTGGGGGAGACAGACACAGACCCAGGGCAAGGCACACCCAGAGCCCAACCCTCTGGTGCTGTCTGCCTGAGCCCGGGATCCCCCCCAATCCCCCCCTCCATAGGCACCCTCATCACCCCTGTCCACTGCCCTTTCAATGTGGCCTACATATCCCTGGCCCTGCCAGATGGACTGGCTGTGAAGGTGCACCTTGTTAATATCCTCAAGGCTGTGGCAGTCCATTGCAGTCCCAGTGTTAAATCCTGCATGTCTCATTTCATACATGCCACAGGAGATGGCTCCGTTATCACAGTGTGTGGGTCACTTCATGGCAAGCTGTGAACCATTTTAAACAAATTCACACCAATGGCATTTTTTTTCCTGAAAATGATTTTCAGGGGAAAATGTATACTTGGATATAAGTAGCAGCAGACAACAATTATGACCACTTAGACAGGAAAGATAACCGTGTTCTGTGTGTTCCATGTGTCTGCCACATAACCACAGAAATGTATGTAGATGCAAGACAGTGCTGGCTCTTCGTTTGTAAACTGAGATGAGCACCACCATGTAGAATCAGACACAACTTGCTTTCGAGCAAGGGAGATCTAAATGCAATTATAAGTGACACTGTCGAGAAATAGGATGATTTTTCGACCCCTATGAAGAAGCAGTAGGAAGTCTTATACTATCAACTGCACCCAGTTTAGACTGAAATAAAACTTTGCCACATCCTGTTAGTGAGACACAAGGAGCAGGAGGCAGAGAAAGCTTATCCAAGCAGAAGAGCTATGACAACAGAGAGAAGCTCCCCCATTTCCCCACGCACATCTCCACCACTTCCTTGTAACACCCACAAGGAATGTAGCTGCCAGGAAGGGCTTCTCCCAGGCTGGTTTGAAAAGCCAGGCTTTATAAAGCATGAGGAGGAGACTTTTTTTAAAACCTCACAAACATCTCCATGATGGTGTTCCACAGGGTTTCCACCTCAAGGGTTGGCACTGGGTGCTGAGTTTCCACCTCAAGGTTTGGCAAGTCCTCCACCATCCCCCTCAACTCACTAAGCTCTGTGCCCATTGCGTCAACAATACCATCTAGTCGTCTCATTCTCTGCCGTCCCCTTCTTCTTTTGCCCTCTTCTGCCCTTTTGCCATCAAGACTATTTCAAGCAAGTCGTCTTTTCTCATTTGCTGTCAAAAGTACTTTAGCTTCATCTTCATTATTTGGCCTACCAAGGCAGGGTTGATTTCTTTTTTATTGTTGTTCAGTTGCACAGTTGATTCTGACCCTTCATGACCCCATGGGCCACCCATATCCTCCACCATCCTCCTCAACCCACCCAGCTTTGTGCCCAATGCCATCTAACCATCTCATTTTGGGTTAACTAGATGCTGTGGTGCCAGTGATGGGATGCAACAGGTTCGCACCAGTTCACCAGAAACGGTAGTCACTTTTCCCAGTGTCCCAGAGAACCAGTAGCAGCTTTTGGGGGAAACCACCTTCGGGGCTTACCTTTTCATTGGTTCCCCCACTGCGCATGCATGCCAAGCACTTGGTGTGCATGCACGCCTACAGTGCTTGGCGCGCATGCACTGCCTCCTTGCTGTCCTCCCAAGTGGGGAGGAGGAAGAGAAGCTGCTAGCCTGAAGCTCCCTATAGCCTACTCCCCAGGGTAAATGATTCACCTATGGATGTGGTGTGTCTGTATGTATTTTGATGTGTATTTAATACCTTTACCTATATTGACGTACTACCACAGTTCCTAAAAAGGCCTGTCGGCCTGGCTTGGGGTTTTTAAGCAGCCTCGGTACTATATCCGGGCCTGAATCCTGACTGAAAATGGTCCAGATAATCTGTTTCATCCAGGATCTCCTGTAATCAAAGCAGATCCGACAGATGGCAGTCCAAATTTCTTTTGAATGCCTCCAGCATTGGAGCACTCACCATCTCCCAAGGTATTTGTTCCAGTGTTGTACTGCTCTAACACTTAAGAAGTTTTTTCTTGATATTCAGTCTGTATCTGGCTTCCTATAGTTTCAGCCTGTTATTACATGTCCTGCACTCTGGGATGACTGAGAACAAATCCTGATCTGCCTCTACATCCATCACAATAAAGAAGGAAGAACCAACTACTTTGTGAGAATGACGCAAAAGCAGTGGAGACAATCTCCATAAGCATCGACATTAAAGCGATTCTGAGAGCACCAGTGAGAGTAACAACTCCAGTAGCAGCAGCAGCAGCAGTGAAAGCCGCAGCAGTGCCTCTTTAGTGGTGAACTTAATTTTGAAGTGGGGAACAGTTTTGGATACTGTAGTACATTACTCTGTTTGGAACTGAATAAATATATAATAATTAATAAATATATAAAAATAAATAAATATAAATCTGAATAAATAAATAAACAAACTGGAGGATGAAAATAGATTGCTGTGGGATGTATTGCTCATATTCTTGCTTTTGTGCAGCCATAATGTCCAAGAATATCAACTAACCAGGAAAAAGAAAAATGCAAAATAAAATATTCTATGAAGAGATTACGAAAATTCAGGGAGGTAGAATTTTCACAATTCAACTTGGCTTTCATTTAATTGTGGCTATTCTGGTTGCAAATTGAAAATTGTTATTGTGACCAATATATATTTATATGAGGATGTTTGCCTATGTTGAGCAATTGGACTGAAGATTGCCGCTGCTGGATCCAGGCCCATTTTTGGGTTTTTTTTAATCACTCATAGAACACAAAAACTGGATGGACAATCCTAAAGGAAATGCTCAAGACAACATGAAAAATAATAATTTATTTGCAGTTTACACACAGGGCAGCTTTAATGTTATGAATGTTATGTTGGAAGTAACATTTTAAGCAAGGCAGCAAAGGAAATTAGATCAGTTTCTTCACCAGTTACTGTACCCATAATGGTTTCATTCACACACATAAGCCATCATGAAAGTTTGGTCTTTGATGAATGAACATGCATCTCCAAATTTGGGTTTGAATTAGGTTGTCTCAAACCCTAGCCCTTGAAAAGAGGAACACAGTACTGTCTTGCTCAAACTTATTCTTTTATTTGATGAATAAATTTATATCCTGCCTTTCTCCCCAAAAATGATGGTAAATATGTCAGTCTTAATATTTTCCCAGGTTGATTCTGACACTTTTTAATTACACTTACCCAGAAGTCTTGTGGATTTCAAAGACCTGATGCTTCTGGGTAAATGTGCTTTTGACAGTTCTGTATGTTTCAATATATCCGTTTGTCTGTCCATTCTCTGCCTTCATAGCAGTTTGCCTTGCTGTAGGACAGATTTATTGGGCTATTCATCACCTTAGATTAATAATCACTGGTTGAGACATTGCTCTGACTGCCTTCGCTTATGGATTCACTTTCACTCCCAGCATCTTCAGATGGAGCATCGCTGTCACTCGCGCCAGATTCATTGTCACTTGCATTTTCCGTTGCATCTGTAAAGTCACTGCTGGCAGTCTCATTTTCAGCACTCAGAGGTGTGCTGCTCTCACTGTCATCACTACCATTGGATTCACTGTCATTCTCTTCATTGCCGTTGGCTTCACCCTCGCTCTCAGCGCTGCTGCTGTCATTCTCATTATTGCTATCAGGATGGCTTTTGCTCTCACTGCTGCTGCTCTCACTGCTGCTGCTTTCACTGCTGCTGCTTTCACTGCTGCTGCTCTCACTTTCACTGCTGCTGCTACTGCTGCTACTGCTACTGGAGTTGTTACTCTCACTGCTTCTCTCAGAATCACTTTCACTCTCGCTGCTGCTCTCAGAATCACTTTCACTGCTCTTCTCAGAATCATTTTCACTCTCACTGCTGCTCTCAGAATCACTTTCACTGCTCTTCTCAGAATCACTTTCACTCTCGCTGCTGCTCTCAGAATCACTTTCACTGCTCTTCTCAGAATCACTTTCACTCTCGCTGCTGCTCTCAGAATCATTTTCACTCTCACTGATGCTTTCAGAATCACTTTCACTCTCACTGCTTTTCTCAGAATCACTCTCACTGTCACTGCTGCTTTCAGAATCACTCTCACTGTCACTGCTGCTCTTAGAATCACTTTCACTCTCACTGCTTTTCTCAGAATCACTCTGGCTGTCACTGTTGCTTTCAGAATCGCTTTCACTCACAGATTCACTCTCACTCACACTACTGCTCTCAGATTGGCTTTGACCACTGGCCGGCTGGCTTTCATGCTCCCTGCTGCCAGGTGTGCTAGTCCCTGATTGAGTACCACTGTCTTCCCCATTGCTCTCAGGTGGCTCACTACTCTCATTCTCATTCGGACTTTGTTCTGAGTCTTCTCCATTGCTTGCCTCAAGAGAGGGATCTTGTTGGCTCCCGTTCTCTGTGTCTTCAGACCCCTGGCTTTCTTGAGGCTCATCCCCTTGCATTAATTCATTGCTTGGACTATAAACACTGTTGCTCTCACTTTCTCTGGTCTCCTCATGGCCACTCTTATCCTCTAGATCAATTCTATGCCCCATCCTCTGCCCAACAACACCCTGAAAGGCAGTCACCTGCCCATTGATGGCTCTTCTGTTGTCAGGGCCTGGAATCCTGCCATTTTGATTCACATTCTCTCTGTCTCCAGAACCTTGAGTTGCAGCTGTATTGCTACCATCCACATCCTAGAGACCAAAAGAAAGAAAACATCTGTGGATTGCAAGCAAATCATGAGGCCATCAGCAGCCAACATTTGTTCAGAGCTGCATGTGCTCAAAGGCAATATCCATTGTACTTTTCACTGCGCCAGTAATAATAATAATAAAGCTGGCATACTTTGGATAAAGATGAAGATGAATTGAAAACTTCTTTGTACCTTCTTTTGATCAGAATTTAACAATATCTGGAAATCTATCCGCATTTCAATCCTTAGGTAAAGGTAAAGGTTGCCCTTGCTCAAAAGCCACTTTAGGGTTTGGTGCTCATTCCCATTTATAGCCAAAGAGCCAGCACTGTCTGTGTCTGCAAACATTTCCATGGACATGTTTCAGACATAACTAGACACGAAAGGCTGTTTACCTTCCCACCAAAGTGGTCCTTATTTATCTACTTGCAATTTCTTGCTTTCAAACTGTTAGGTTGGCAGGAGCTGGGACAGAGACAGGAGCTCATTCTGTCGTGCAGTCCTTAGGTATCGAACTACTGACCTACCGATCTTCTAGTCACAAGTTCAGTGACTTAACCACTAAGCCACTGCAGTCCCACAGTCAATCCTTAGGCATTTCCTAATATATGCAGGTATTTAGCCCACTGTCTGGCTGCTGCAGGAATGGGCTGGTTCACTCTTAAAGGCAGTGGTCCCTGGACCAACCTATCCCCAAAATGGATCTACCTCCATCTTTTTGGTCCCTGTCAAGGTCTTCTTCTTCTTGGTACAGGTAAGATCATTCTCTTCTGATCCATCTCCAGCGCATATCATTGGAAATGAACCAAAAGCCTTTTTTTTTTTTTTTTTGATCTAGCAGTATTATGAAGACATTACCAAGGAGGAGGTGCTTTGAAAGATTGGGTCATTCAAATTACATAATTTTTTGAGCACTGAACCCTACAGTTGGATACAACTGGCTTTCAAGCAAGGGCTACCTTTATCTTAACTATTCTGATATATTAATACAATGTATCAGGACTAACCTTGTTTATTCCAAAAAATAATAATAAAGAAAATACATGGACATTGGGGGAAGATCACAGGGAAGGGTATCTCTGCAGGCCTTAAAGAGCATGTAACATTGCCTCTGTCAGCACACTAGCATGTAGGAACACACCTGCCATCCTTTTACACATTGAAACAATAACATACATGACAAAAAGTCTGATTTAACCATTCCTACATAACATTGATACCATCTTCATAGGAACATTCCAAAGTTTCTCCTTCTCTACAGTCTTTGCTGCCTTGAATCATTAAAACAAATCCAGACTTTTCACATTTACCCCATACCACAACTCCCTTTCTAAATAAATAGCCTTAATGTTTTAGATTAGAAAGCAGAGCACACATGTCATGATCTGCCTAGCCAGCGAGTGACGTGATATCCAAATGGCTAAAAAAAAAACCACATACAAGTGGACTTGATTTCTCAAATCCATTTTTGTGCAGAATGTCATAACGGAGATGTCTACCAATGCACAGACTCCTTGCTGAATAACGACTCCCAAGTAATGTTTTAGATCGTGAGTGAATTCTAAACTGGTTTGTGATCAGATCTTCAACATTTGAGATTAAACTCCATGTGTCTTTAAAGAATGCAACAGATTCCGCATTTGGTCAGTACTGTAAGAAGATGCGGTGATCATAGGACATTCCAGTTTAATTTATGCCTATTTACGCAGTGGTGGGGTTCCAATTTTTTTAATTACCTACTCTGTGGGCATGGTATGGTGAGTGTGGCGGGGGGGGGGGGACTCTGCATTGCACCTGAATTAGAACTACTTTATTTCAAAACGTGGATAGGTGGGGGCAGCCAGAATTTCTTCTACCAGTTCTGGCAAACTGGAGCAAACCTGCTGAATCCTACCACTGTATTTACTCTCTACCTAGAAAACTTTGAAAGGGGTCACCTTGAGTCAGAATTGATTTGACAGCACAAAGGCATGCATTATATTGCAGCTAATTCTATCACAAAGCCTCTTTTGCACAATGGAAGTTTATAGTGGGGAGATCCTGTTTGGTGTATCTATAAGTTACTGAGGGCAAAAGAAGAAGGGGACAGCCATAATTGAGATGGCTAGATGGTATTGTAGACGCAATGGGTACAGAGCTGGTTGGATGGAGGAAGATGGTGGAGGACAGGGGTGCCTGGAGGGCAATGGTCCATGGGGTTGCAAAGGGTCGAAATCGACTGTGCGACTGAACAACAACAATAAGTTGCTGAACAACACATTTTGGGCTTTCAGTCATCAGCAAACATAGGATACTTGAGCCACAATGCTAATAGATAATCTTTACTTTGAGAGTTAAATTTTTTTAACCCAGTGTTTAAAAGAAGCTCTTGCCTTCTGTTACAGTCTGCATACACTTTTCAGGCAATTCTAAAAGGTGCTAATGGCGAAGTGATACAGTTGTCTCAGGAATCCAACAATATTAATTAGGCTCTCCTTTCTATTGATAGCAAGCTCTATTTACTGGTAAGAATGTCAGAGGAATGAAGGAATGTTGCAGGCAACTTTCTCAAGACATTCTGTATATTTGAAATACACAAAAAATGTGTTGGCAAGCAAACAAACAACAAAGACCACAACAACAACAATAAAGGTATTCAGATCAATCCTATTTCCCTGCGAAATGTAAAATAAAAATTATATGCTTAAACTTACCCTATTCATTTTCTTCTCCATGACTGTCGACTGTTGGACATTTTGTGTGCTAATGTCTTCAGGACCTTGGGAAGTTTGCTGTTCACTGGTATCAAGAGAATCATCCAAGTTGCTTCCATCACTCTCTCCTCCCATATTGGGATTGCTTACTTCTGTAGCATCATCATCAGCTGAATTGCTGCTCTCATTTTTCTTCTCTTCGCTCTCATTTCCAAGATCTGGAGTTCTTTCTGATTCTTCCTCTCCCCAGCTATCACTGGATCCTTCATCTGGATTTCCACCATTACCACTGCCACTTTCAGTGATGTCAACCCAGCGCGTGCTTTCTCCATGGACATTTGTTCCCAAAAATGTATCTGTTGTGTTATCTTCAGGCCTGTGACTCATGTGGTCACCTCCACTTGCGCCAGTATGTTTCTGAACATGGTCTATCTGCTCTCCTGCAGTGTTACCACTGTATCCTGTATTGATTATATCATTAACATGAGATTTCTCTTCATTATTGCTCACATTATTTTGGCCAATCTCAGAAAGTTCTATTTGGGCTGCATAATTAACATATGCTTCACTTACTCCATTAGTGGCATCACTGAAATTTCCACTTTCCAAGTTATTGTTAAGAGTCTCCCCTTCATTGGCATTCATTTTTGTGACAGTATTGTCTCCATTTCCACTTATTCTTATATGACTAGGGTGGTTTATGGATCCCCCATCCCCATTTGCATCAACAATATCAGCAGCTACAGCGACTTCATCTGCATTCATGAGCGGTTCTTCTCTTCTACATTGTTCATCACCAACACCATCTCCTTCTTTGTTGATGCAAGTGGTATTTTCACTGGCATTTCTTTGGTTCTCACTGTAATAAAAACCTGTGTTGTTTGCTGCACCATCATCTTCTCTGTTATCATCTGCACTTGATAAATCCTATGAAGAAATACAGCACCAGAAATTCAAGAAAAACAACGAAATGAGAAGCTGAGGCAAAAGGGAGAACTCAGTGTGGGAGCCACAGAACAGTCAACTACTGTTACATTATACCACACAGTGAGAGTGGCCACATAATCTGTGTGAACTCAACCTTACGAAAATCTTATACTAGCTACTTTAGCGATGTCAATCAATCATAGTGATGTCAACCCCGGCCTGGCCAAGGTTTTAAGAGCTGCTGCTGCATCGGGATTCTTGCGCTGTTGCCACCAGGAACATCTGTGGCCAGGTGGAGAGGCCACCACAGTGTTCGGCCCCAGGACTCCTTCCACCTGTCCCCGGGACCCCGCCCTAGTTGGGGCTTTAAGAGCCGCTGCTGCAGCAGGACTCTTGCACTGTTGCTGCCAGGCCGGTGGAGAGGGTTGTCACTTGTCATGGGATTTAGTAATTGTTATTTTGTTTCTGCTTAGTTCTTTGTTTTTTGTAATTTTTTGTAAACTTGACTGCGATATGGAAACTTTTGATTATTACCTGATATTGATGCTTATTGAATCTTTTTGATACTGTACTGTAATGATATTGTGATACTTTGATGTTTTATGTAATAATAATAATAATAATAATAATAATAATAATAATAATAATAATAATAATAATAATAATAATAATAATAATAATAATAATAATAATAATAATAATAATAATAATAATAATAATAATAATAATAATAATAATAATAATGTAGAGTTCCTAAAGGCATCTGATTGGCCACTGTAGGCCAGTCTGGTTAGAGTATCCTGCTATGGTAATAGAGTAGATCAGTGGTTCCCAATTAGTTTTTTCTACGTACCACTTCAAGAAAGACCTCAAACTTGCATACCCCTTATTGCAGGAAGGTTAAATAAAAAATTAAATCAGGTGTATTTTACATTTATTATCATCAAAAGACATTCTAATGACAGAGAACAAATGTTTCATTAATGTGACAAATGTGCATGGGGGCGGCCGCGATCGGGTGACGCAAGATGCGGGAGGCGCAGGAAAAACCGATGCCACGGGAGAAAGTGCTTGATGCATACGATTGACTTACCTACTGATCGTTGAATTAAATTGAATAATTTTTTGGCAATTGTTATTGCATTATTGTTTTTTAAGGATTTAATATTTTAGTTAAGAGATTGCTGCGCGTACCCCTTGATGCAATCTCACGTACCCCTGGGGGTACGCGTTCCATTAATTGGGAACCACTGGAGTAGATCATACTTCCAGCAACTCAATGCTGAATGTCAGGTGGCAGTTAACTACCCTGAGGACTAACGGCCTTGGGTGCAGAAGTCCACAGGGAAGGGTAATGGTCTCCAAGTGGATTAAATCTCACTTGAATCCATCTTGATGGAGGGCAACATCTTCATCAGTACTGGCCTGGGACTGAGGAGGACTTTGCATGCCAAAAGGACTCAGGACCAGAAAGTGACTCATAGAGCTGGATCAGTGGTGTGTGTGTCATGCTGTGATACAGGAAGCAAAAGAAAGGCCACTGCATTATATTCTCAGGACAGTCTTCATAGCTTATCACCATGATGATCACCAATATTTGGATTCTGATATGGACGAAGGTGAAGAAGGCGAAGGCAAAGACGAGGTGGAGGAGGAATCAAAATAGTAGACTGCCATGCTACAGTTGTAGCCCCAGAAAGTAATTTTCTCCAGGATTGCTGCTTAGATGACTTCAGCATATAATTATACAGTACTGTATATGTTTTCCTTAAAGCTAGCTGTACATTCAAAGCTAAACTGCTCCCTTCAACTGCAGTAGAGGAGACTGTTGCTTCAACTGTATTGGGGGAACAGACCCTTAACTGCCATTGAATTTGTATAGAAAGGATGTGATCTTATTTATTTATTTATTTTATTATTTATTCGTTCATATTTCTCCACTGCCCTTCTCACCAAAGTGACTCAGGGCGGTTTACAAGTACTGTAATAAAAAGACATCACAACAAAACACAAACACTACCTTAAAAACCTGAAAATTTATTTCAAAATTTCTAAATCCAGCTTTGCCCAGCTCAAAAGGAGCATTACTTGGTTAAAACTAGAGGGGTCAGATTACTAATCTTATGAATTTCATTAAGGCTTTTGCAAAAGCTCAAACGCTGTGCTGTTTCAGCTAATTATTTTTCTTTAAAAGCACTATCTGTTTTATCTTTCTGTACATTATAGTTTATTACATGTTACCTATTATTTTTCAGTTATCTATCCTTAACCCATTTTTATTCTTCTAAATTTTACTCCTCGGTGATCAAAATAATGGTACATGGTGAACAAGCTGCTTTTGAACTTCCTTGGCCTTATGTGACAGTGACAATGGCAGGTGGGTGGGTTGTTTTCAGGGGTAAAGTCATTTGCTAGAACCTGTGACAAGAGCTAAAATGGGAGTTCAGTTTGTCACAGACAGGAAAACCACTGTTCCTTAAATATTAGTTTTCCAGGAAGTGCCAATTTGGGCCTGGCCAAAATGTCAGATTTCAAAGGAGTGTGCAGGATCAAAACGACACATCTGGGTGTAAAGATAGCATTACCTGATGTTCCTGTTTATTCCAACTAGAACAAGCACTAGAAGGATAGCAGTATTAAATCTGTTACCAAACTATTTTCTTGCCTGTTCTGCTGCCTGTCAGAGGCTAGCTGGGTTGCTTTAGGTTAAGATATCTGGTAAAAGCAACCTCCCATTGCTTAAGATTTCTGGATCATAACTGGTAGCACATATGCAGCTCTAGCTCTCCTTTTCTACCTCAGCAGTGGATGTTGACTGGAACCTGGAGGAATGCCTGGAGGAAGTAATGATGTAGATTGGTCATAATAAACTGAGACTAAACCAGGACAAGATGAAGGTGATGTTGTTAGGGGTTAGCTAATCACAGGTAACCAGGATTCCCCTTAGAAAGGGGAGAGAGTGTTGCTTGGGCTTTGATGGAGAGTGTATGTAATCTGAGCATGCAACTTGACAAATTGTTGACTGGAAAATCAGATGTTATTGATGGTTGTCTCCATTTTTCCTTCTGTGGCACATAGCCCAACTTCACTCTTTTCTGGAGAGGAAATCCCGGATAGCATTATTCTATGCACTGGTGATCTCCAAAGCAGACTATTGTAATGCCCTCTACATGGGGTTACCCTTGAGACTGTGGGTACAAGTGGGTACAAAATGAGGCACCGAGACTCGTTGTGGGTATTGGCCACTTTGACCATATCACGCCAAATCTGGCTAGTCTGCATTGGTTGCCAGTGGAACTCCATGTCAGATTTAAGATATTGGTTTTGTCCTATAAAGCCCTGAACAGTTTAGGACCAAGTTATCTGAAGGAATGCCTCTTCCTCAGGAGCAACCAGGCATGAAAGCTACGAACATTCATACCTAAAGAAGTGAAGGAAGTAATGACCACATCGAATTCTTTCTCCACCATGATTTGCCAGTCAGATAAGAACAATTCATTCACTCTTAACACTAAACCACCGCAGTCCCTATGGGATTTCTACTTAACCTCAATTGACCACTTTTAGCCCACTTCAACCTGCTTCAGCCAAGCTGTGTATTTGAGTCCTAAGACATGCTATCTTAAATGTATGTGACAGCAAAATCATAGTGGCTCTGAAGAATGAAGTCACAAGCATGAAATGAGATTTTGCAAAAATTAGCTTACCTGATTTGCCTCGATCTGATGGGCATTTCTTTGACTGATCTGTGAGAGCTTACAAAGTGAAAAAACATTGTTGAAAAGGTAATAGAACTTCATTAAAACAATAATCAGCATACAAGATATATGGCCATTTTATTTGATTTGTAGACAGTAGAGAAGAGATATATGACAAATGAACAAAGCAGGGCTTTAACAGCAATAGCAATTACACTTATATAATGCCCCCAACATCATAGGTACTCATTTTACTGACTGGAAGGATAAAAGGTTGAGTCAGTATTGAACCTGTTGAGATCAAACTCAGATTGTGAGGAGAATTGTAGCCTAACCACTGTGTCACAAAGACTCTATGTTAATAGGCTACAAAGGTCTTGATTTCGTCTCAGCATTTGCCAACACAAATAACTTGCATACAATTTGAGTAAATTCCTTATGCCTGTTGCCATGTTTATACAGTGCCTGGCCCTTAGTAATTTTGTGTTCTTACTGTCTTCCTGTTTCTTGTATAATAGCTATTTTCCAATCAGCAATTGATAACAAGATGAACATTCTGTTGACTACTGCACAATAGATTAACATATAATTAATTTCTCTTGCATGTGAGTCAGGGATCCCTTGAAAAGGTATGACATGGTAGTGAAATAACAATGTAGAAGCCTTTTGTGCACCTTCCATGAGTCTTATTGTAGCCTAGAACAGTTGCGTGGTTTCCCAGTTAATGGCTGCATATTGAAGAGCTTGGAAAAGTTACTTTTAGAGATTACAATTTCCTGGCTGTGCTGGCTGGAGTAGTAGTAGTTTTTAAAAAGAGTAAACTTTCTAACCTCATTGTGTATAACTTGGCAAGTGTCTTGGGTTGGATTTCTGATGTCATAGACTACAACCTTCTATACATGTCCCTCTGCCATGCCTCTAACTAGTACTAACTCTCTTGAGGTGTAATTGCGTATTACAAAGTGCTACATATGCACTATCCCTTCAATGTGAGGTTATATTCCTTTGTATCAATGTGCACATTTGACTTCTAATTTGTGTCAATTAATAGATCTGACGTTTATCAAAGAGAGCTTATTTAAGTGGAGGGACTTACCGGGACTGCCCAGGCGATTGTAACAATGCAAAGAAACACAATTGTTCTATCCATCTTCCTTGGCAGGGGCAGCCTGACCTTATAATTGAGCTGAAAACAAATAGACACTTAATGAACTATACATCCAAACACTCAATCCTGTGCTGAGCACCGATGTTAACTGCATTCTGCAGGAAATTGCCTACTTTCTCCTGTTTTTCAATTTTCCCATCTCCAGAAATAGGCCAACTGAGTATTCTGTGTCTTTTGAAAATGCTTAGTCCATGTTTAGTTTTTGGGTTTTGTTTGAGTTATAGTCATGTTTTGTCTTCTCCTCCAAAGTAGGTTCACCACCACCATCCAACTTTCATTTTTCAAACCTTGGTGTTCCCTCTAAACCTGATGGTGAGTGTGAAGCTCTTTTTACTATGCACAGATAAGGCAGGTGGAGAGTAAGTCTGCATACTATTTGTGTGTACAATAACTCCAAAAGTACATGCTCAGCAGCATCCTTTTGAGAAGTCAGCCTTTTGCTTGGTTATTATATTTTATCCAAACTACTCAGCAAGAATGACAGTTTTGTTGTTGTTCCAGTCACACAGTTGATTCTGACCCTTTGCGACCTCATGAACCATTGCCCTCCAGGCACCCCTGTCCTCCACCATCCTCCTCAACCCACCCAGTTCTGTGCCCATTGCATCTACAATACCATCTAGCCATCTCATTTTTGGCCGCCCCCTTCTTCTTTTCCTCTCCACCTTTCCCAGCATCAAGGCTTTCTCAAGCAAATCCTCTCTTCTCATTTGATGTCCAAAGTACTTTAGCTTCATCTTTACTATTTGCCCTTCTAAGGAACAGTCAGGGTTGATTTCTTCTAACATTGACCTATTTGTTCTCCTCGCTGTCCAGGGGACCCTCAAAAATCTCCTCCAACACCACATTTCAAAGGTATCTACTCTTCCACGCTCAGCTTTCCTAATGGTCCAGTTCTCACAACTATACATTACCACTGGGTATACCATTGCTTCGACTATGGGTATTTTTTTCCAGGCGATGTCTCTATTTTTAACTATGTTCCCCAGGTTTCTCATAGCTTGTCTTCCAAGAATCAGTCGCTTTTTTATTTCATGGCTGTTTAAATGACAGTTAAAATGTAACAAAAAGCAACAAAACCAACTAATTATTGGTCTACAAAACTCTACAATCATTCACTGTTGTTTCAGCAACTCCAAGGCAGGAGTCCCCAACCTTTGTTGCACTGTGGACCAGTTTCATGCTAAACAATTTTTCCAAGGGCTGGTAAGGTGGGGATGGGGGTGGAATTGGGTAGTGCAAGTACATGATAAAATATGATAAAGTGCATAACATATAATGTATTACAGTGGAACCTCAGTTAACACAATTAATGCATTTTCCTGGACATTTCTTACAGTGAAAATTACTTAAACCAAATTTCCTATAGGAATGCACTGAATGCAATTTCCCATAGAAATGCATTGAAAAATATTTTAACCAAAATGCAGTTTCCCATAGAAATGCATTGAAAACCAATTAATCTGTTCTGAGGAAAAATCCATAAACTGAGCCACTAATTTCTATGGATTTAATTTTTTATGTGATTTTTATGTAAACCAAGTCGTTCATTAACCGAGGTTCCACTGTACATATATACGGTAATTCTTTTTCAACCTAGATTGACTCGTGCAGTGAGGTATCACACTGCACACAGGTGGGGAGTAGAGCCCTGCCGTAGTTAAGCAATGTGGAAGAGGGGCCTAGCCACCTGCTTATCTGTTGTGACTGATGCCCATTCTCTCACTTGGTTCACCGGGCAGATCCGGTGGAGCATGTTGAAGACAGAAGACTGCCATCAGGGCTTTCCAGCACCCCCACCCCCGTGTCCCAGTTCAGGACAGCCTGTGGCCAGGTACAGGTCCACAGCCCAGTGGTTGGGGACCCCTGTTCTAAGGTCTCTGGCAGCTGTCTTTCCAAATGGTGTCCCTTTATCAGAGATCAGAAAAGTTGTATTTTCTTACTACCTCTCTCAGAATCAAATGGTATTGCAATGCTTACTGGAGCATCCATTTTGCCTTTCTTCAGTAAATACCTAGGAACAAAATTTACTAAGGATGGCAATATGGACAAAGAGATAAACGTACAGCACAGTAAGGCAAACCAAATATTGGGACAGTTAGCTCTGCTTTTACAACATAAGGCAATACCAACCAGCACAAACAAACACCTCATACTAAGCATATTCATTCCCACCTTATGTTACCAGTGCCAAGAGGAAGTAAAGAAGAAGAAGGAATGGAGCTTCTGACAACTGTATATTTTAAAAAAAAACTTTTCAGTGCTCTGCTTTTTATCTGAAAATCCTTTTTAACTGGACATGAAACTTAGGTGTACAAAATATATGTTCCCTAACACTGAGGTTGAAATCTTTCTCTGCCCCACAGTTTGAAGAATTGTACTGAGCTTGGTCAGGCTACCTCTTTTGTTGTTCTTCAGTCACACAGTCAAACTAAAGACTTCCCCGTCCCTTCAATACGATTTTAAAGCTTGTTTAATTTTTCCAGCTATTATTGCAGTTTGGGTTCCAGTCTTGCATAGTTTGAACTCATGCTTTGATTGTTGCAAGTGTGTTTAAAACAGTATTTCATGTATGATTTAGCACAAGCTATTTTGAGTAACATGAAATAGAATAGAATAATCACCACCATCATTACTATATTTTCCTGAGCAGTTTTTTATTTCAAGTCTTTGAATAGTAATAGGTATATCTCGGAGTCAAAGCCAATATCTTGAAGTCTGGCCAGGTTATCCTGCTACAGTAATAGAGTAGACCATACTGCCAGTGACTCAACCCCAAGCATCAGGCAGCGGTTAACTAACCTGATAACCCTGAGGACTAGCGGCCTTGACAAAGATCACAGGGAAGGGTAATGGTCCCCAAGTGGATTAAATCCAGTGGTGGGCTGTAAAAAATTTTGCTATCCTACCGTGATGTCATGATGACATGATGTCATTACATCATGGGCGGAGCCAATTTCATGACGTCGTGACATCATGATGTTGTGGGCGGAGTCAAAAAATAAAATAAATAAAATAAAATGGCTGACCGGAATTTCACATGTGTCAAACCCCATTTGATGCATGCACAGTTCTTTTTTTTAGTGTGCATGCATCAAACCGCTATTTGACACATGCACACTAAAAAATAGAACTGTGCATGCGTCAAATGTAGGGGGCCCGGTGAGGCAACCGAACCAGTCGCCCGCAGGTTTACCACCACCCTGGCGCCCCCTCCTAATGGGTACTACTGGTTCGGGCGAACCGGTCCGAACCAGTAACAACCCATCACTGATTAAATCACACTTGAATCCATCCTGATGGAGGGCAGCAGCTTCATCAATATTAGCCTGGGGCTGAGGAGGACTTTGCATGCCAAAAGGGCTCAGGACCAGAAAGTGACTTGCAGAGCTGGATCAGTTGTATGGGTGTCATACTGCGATGTAGAAGGCAGATGAAAGGCCGTGGCATCATATTCACAATACAGTCTTCATGGCTGATCACCATGATGATCGCCAATATTCAGAATCAGATACAGCACAAGAAGAAGAAGGAAGCCAAACGGCTAGCTACAGTTGATGCCAGAGATTTTGGTGAGATCCACCTGGGCTCTTCCTATACTGTCATGGCTGAAAATCATATCTTGATCTGCCTGAATGGTCCACTATATGGCTGGATAGTATGAATCTTGGTCAATTAACTGGGAAGCAATCACTGTACCTGTATACATGATAATGGTATGAAAATCTGTAAATTTCAAGGTTTCAAGTTTTCTGATTTTTATTTCTGACTTTTTTCTGATTTGTGCCTCCTGTTTGCATACATGAAATTTTAGTTACATATTCAAGTACAGTACTTTTAAGATGTACACAGTAATTGTGCATATTTTAAATTAAGATACAAGCATTTCATTCCACTGATTGAGGCATATTTGTCTGCACATGTTTCAGAAATATGTACTTTGTCGCACACACTTTCCAAATGGTTTGTTCCTCTATCTCTATGATGGCTAGCCTTGGCACTCCAGATGTTCTTGGACTTCAATTCCCAGAAGCCCAAGTCAGCACTCCTGCTGATCAGGGCATCTGGGAACTGGAGTTCAAGAACAACTGAATTGCCAAGGTTAGCCATCACTGCTCTATATACATCACATTGCAAGCTCAACATCTACAGACCCCAAACTATATATAATGTATTGTGTTTGCATTTATATTCATTTCTTTGAGGTGCAAATTGATACAGTGGAACCTCATACAACAATTGCCCCGTATAGCAACGAAATCACATAACAATTACCGGTAGGTTTTGGGGGGAAATGGCGTCCCGCATAACATTTTTTCAATGGGAAAAACTGCTTAGCAAAAAAAAAAAAAAAATCATTGTAAGATGCATCCCATAGGGGAAATCGCTATACGATGCATGCATGCATCACATACCTTTTTTTTTTTTTTTTTTGCACTACGAGTCCTGTGGAATGGATTAAAATCATTGTATGAGGTAACACTGTATTTTAAAATAAAACAATCTGAAAACAGTGTTCTAACCCAATCCTAGTGCAAGATTACTTTCTCAATTTCCTGAGATATTATCTCAAAAAGTAATAGCACATTAAAGGCTTGTTATAATGAAGCCTAAATAGAATGTAGTGGGTGAAACCAGTTACTTGGTTATACTTCTCGGTCTTATCTCAGATATACAGTAATACCTCATATAACATTAGTATCGAATAACACTAAAATCGCATAACATTAAGGAATCTGGTGGGAAGAATTGCATCAGATAACATTAAGATCCTATGGGATGCTTCAGATAACAACCGCAAAAGCCTGTGTGGTTACAATGTATCTCTATGGATCCCATAGAGGATCAGATAACACTAAAAATCATATAACACGAAGACTTGTGGAACCAGGTTTTAGTGTTATATGAGGTTTTACTGTACAACAATTAAAACCATGCTATGTATTTTAATTTGAATTGGGCTTGAGTCCATAAAATCTTAACTTGCACAAAATTGCTAATCATTAAGCCACCAGAAGATCCTTTTGATCTTTTAAGCAAAATAGAGCAGTTGGTAGTCAAGCTTGGGGATCACTTACCTTGACTTCTAAGAAAAGCTGCACCTTCTACAGCAGCAATCACTGCAACAAATCCAGCTTTGCTGGCTACCTTTGAACCTTCTGAAATTTAAACTCTTGCTTGGGTTTCATACCAACCAATCATTGTTCTTAGGGTGCTGGAGTGCTTTCGCAGCGAAGTACATATTAACCACCCACCTTTTCTTAGCATGACGAGAGACTTTCATAGCCCCCCAAACCAGCTTGGTTCCAATGCGACTAGACTGCTTGCTTTCTGCTTAATTAGAAAGCTCACATAAAGCCAGTTTAGCATCTCTTAAATATATAGAATCAGTTGGCTAAAGTAATCAGTCGTGCTTCCAGACACGGTGACCCAGACATTTTCCCATTGTGGTCATCCAAGTTTATAATCTGCAACTTTCCCCAGTTAGCAGCCATTCTCAGTTTAAAAGAATAATAATAATACTGTGCTTGGCTTGAAATGGACGTTGATTAAGTAAATGGCCATGATCGAGGATTGCTCTGCGGTATGTCATGATAAATTCAAACTTTCCTTGTGGAAATTATCTTAAAAGTTAGCAAAGTGTGAGTGAAGGTGTCGTTCAATAGGTAAGCGTTTCTCAAACTATGTTCACCAGGAACACTGGTAGACTTCAATTCCCAGAAACCTAACTTAGTACCCTGGCTGATTTGGGGGAGTGACTTAGGGAACTGAAGTCCACAAACCAAAGTTTGGGAAACACTGCAATAGGTAATGCAGCAGACCTGATCACAAAGGGCTGCCAACAGTGGTGGGCAGCCAAAATTTTTACTATCACACTGTGGGCGCAGCCGACTTCATGGGCGGATCCAATGTCATGACATCATGACATCATGAGTGGAGCCAACATCATGACATCATGGGTGGAGCCAAAGGCATGGGTGGAGTCAAAGTAAAAAAACATTAAAATACACTACACATAAAAATACACATTAAATACATGTAAAAAACACATAAAAATACAAATTAAACACACATTAAATACATGTAAAAACACATAAAATACAAATTAGAATACATATTACATAGACATAAAAACACATTAAAAAGCACATTAACATACACATTACATATTCCACCCACCCACCCACCCCAAACACAAACCTGAGTGATTCACTTAACTTGGGGAACACGTGGCAACAGCAGCAGTGTGCTGCGGCCTGGTCTGGTGCAATGGTGAATGTTGGCAGTGGTGAATGGTGATGGTTGGTGGTGGTTAGTGGTGGTGAGTGGTGGCAGTCAGCGGTGGTCGGCGGTGGTGTGTGGTGGTGGTGGCCAGCGGCGGGCCGTGGTGGTGAGTGGCAGTGGTCAGCAGCAGTGATGAGTGGTGAGGGCAGTGGCAGGTGGCAGCGGCAGTGAGGAGAAGCAGCAGAGGTGAGGGGTGGCTCAAGCAAGGGCTGCTGCTGCCACTGCCACCACACCTCTGAGGAGGCCACTGAGGGCCTCTCTGGCTTCCCCATTCTGCAGCCCCATTCTGCAGCCCATTCAGTCAATTGGTATTTTCATGCATGCGTAGTCTCCAGCAGCCATTTTGGGCTGCAGAGTGGGGCAGCTGGTGAGGCGACTGAACCGGTCACCTCAAAAAAATGGCTACTGCCCCAGGTGGTTTCCCCGGGAGATTAGTACCAGGATCTGTACTACCGGTTCTATAGAACCGAGGCGAACCGGCCTATGGCCACCACTGGATGCCAACTCTCAATGTTCCTGATTAGAGCCTCTTCAGAAAATCTGTAAACTAGACTTCTCAGAACCAGCTACATGTTTTGGAATACAGCTCCCATAATTCATACCCAAGTGCCATGAGCTGGAAACTATAGTTCATTACCAAGTTAGGTGAATCTGTTCCAGATTTATAAGAACATTAAGAGTAAAAACCCTACAATGCATGGGTAATTCTGAGTCTTCCATCCAGCTCCACACTCTTTCTCCTTGTTTTAGTTCTTTGTTTCCCCACCTCCTGCTTTTCCTTTTTTCTAGTC
This sequence comes from Furcifer pardalis, assembly GCA_030440675.1. Lineage (NCBI taxonomy): Eukaryota > Metazoa > Chordata > Lepidosauria > Squamata > Chamaeleonidae > Furcifer > Furcifer pardalis. The sequence goes on from CP126892.1 coordinate 89,950,273, forward strand.
TCTCACTCCTTCCACCTTACTACTCATTCAGTTTTTTCCTTTGATCTTTTCTTAATATGAGGACTCTTCTTGTGTGTGTGTGAGAGAGAGAGATTGAGAGAAAGAGAGAGAGAGAGAGAGAGAGAGAGAGAGAGAGAGAGAGAGAGAGAATAGAAGTAAGTAATTTTGGTGCAGCAAGAAACAAATTTATTTCCATGTTTTGCTAGGTAAAGATAAAGGTCACCCTTGCTCCAAAGCCAGTCATATCCAACTCTAGAGTTCAATGCTCATCTCCATTTATAGCCAAAGAGCCAGTGTTGTCTGCATCTGCAGATGTTTCTGTGGTCATGTGGCAGTCATAACTAAACACCAGACCACACAGAGTGCTGTTTCCTTCCCACCAAAGCGGTACCTATTTATCAACTTGCAATTTCTTGCTTTCAAACTGCTAGGTTGGCAGAAGCTGGAACAGAGACGGAAGCTCATTCCATCATGCAGCACTCAGGTCTTGAGCTGCTGACTTGCAACTGTCCAGTCATCAAGTTCAACATCTTAACCAGTGGTGGGCATCAGCAGATTAGCACCAGTTCGCCAAAAACGGTAGCAGAATTTCTGGCTGGCCCCACCCATCCAAATTTTAAAATAAAATACAAGTCCTAATTTGGGTGCAATGGAGGGCTTTCCCCCTGGCCACGCCCACCATACCACGCCCACAGTGTGGTGGTAATTTTTTTTTCTTTGCTTAACCACTAAGCCACCACAGTTCAAAGCTTATGTCTAGGGATGCCAAGCCATAAGGATCCCATTCCCTGAGATTTCATATGTTTAACCTGAAACCAGGCAGTGGCTCTTGCGTTGTCACATTGACAAGTCCTTGTAATAATACAAAGGCAGACCTGGCATGTTTTGAGAGCAGGACTGATATTGTGCCAGCTGACCATGGAAGTGGGCACGAAGGCAAGGTGTGTAAATTTGCTTAGAGTCTGCATAAAATAGGCTAATCTGATACTATTGTTAGCAAAATAAGGTCATTACATCAATAAAGTTGCCAATTATCCACCAAAGCAGAGAGAAACAGAGACTAACACCTACAGCCCAAACTATGGCCTGTGGGCTGGATCTGGCTCCAACACCAATTCATCCGATCCGTGCCACCCTTGTCACTCCTGGAAGCAGAAGTAAAATGCGCCCATATGGGCATGGCTTACTTCCACTTGCAGAAGCAGCAAGGCCAGGGCGGCACAGGCTGAGTGAATTGGTGTCGGGAGCCAGATTTGGCTCATGGACTGGAGTTTGGGCCCCCATGGTTTAAGCAGAGAAAATGGCAGCCTAAAAATCTATCTCATTCTGTTGCAAAACAGATTGCAAGGCATGTTTTACTCCCACTTCTGGTGGGAGGAACCATGTGACCGGCCTGCTGAACCGTATGACCGGCCTGTGGCCCAAAAACTTTGGGCACCCCTGACTTATAGAGTCTTTCCAAAGTATTCTTCTGTAAGAGAAGGAGCACAGATGATCCTTCTCAAAGCCGTTTGTCTCCCTGAGATATACAAAAAGACTTTATTTTACACACCATCACCCTATTTGTTCAGACCCTAGTATTGATCATTGCCACTGTCTGGTGACCTGATTAAACATCTTTGGTGAATTCCAGAAAGGGCTATTTCTGTCCATCTTTCCATGATGAACTGAGGTGTAAAGATTGGAAGGGTCTGTTTGTACTTAGCATAAGATAAGACACAGGAAATAGGCTGTTAGTCCTTGTGCTTTGTTTCCTCAGCAAAGCCTGAAGGATGAATAACAAAGTAATCTCTGGTTACACAATTTGGTGAGTTGTTTTCATAAAATTGGATCCATAACGTAAAATGGAAACACTGCACAAGCATAAAGACTGTTGTACTGAGCCAGTGAATCCTGGCACTACGCTGAGATAAACAGAGATAAAACTCTTAACTTTTTGTTCCTCCAGAACAGCTCACTCTGAGATTTCTCTTGCTATGTGAAGCCCTGGGAAAGCATACCGGTAGTATTTAAATATCTTGCCTTTAGACCTGGAAAGTTAACTGTGTTCTCAAACAGTTGATCAAGTGGTAGGGCTTGGTTGCTAGGCTAGGCCATTTTTGATTGCTGGAAAAGGTGTCGCCTAGTTGAATTTTCCTTGGTTCTTTATTCATATCAGAGCATTGCAGAATTTAAAATTATGGAATATATGGAATACAGATAAGAGGTAAAGAAATTAAAATGTTCAAATGATTAGGCTACATTTTACCAAAAGCAGGCGACTTCAGTCTTTAAATATTTAACTGTTTACTAGATTTTATTTTGTAAACATCTTCTTCTTCATCTCCTCTTTTACCACTTTGATTGTCGAGGGAGATACAAGGTGTTTAGACATAGGTCACCCTTGTTTGAAAAGCCAGTTATATCCAGTTCTAGAGTACGGTGCTCATCTGCATTTACAGCTAAAGAGCTTGTACTGTCTGTGTCTGCAGATATTTCTGTGGTCATGTGGCAGGCATGACTAGACACCAGGGCTCACGGGATGCTGTTACCTTCCCGCCAAAGTAGTACCTATTTATCTACTTGCAATGTTTGCTTTCAAACTGCTAGGTTGACAGGAGCTGGGACAGAGTGGGAGCTCACTCTGTCATGGAGCACTCAGGTCTCAAACTGCTGATCAACTGACCTTCAAATTGTCAAGTTCAGTGTCTTAACCACTAAGCCACTGCAGTCCACTTTGCAGATATGGTAGGGCATAAATTGCATGCACATAAAAGTTGCATTGGTCATATTTTTCCCCAGAAAATTTGTCCTGTATCCAAGTACAGTAAAACCTCATATAACACTAAAACCTGGTTCCACAAGTCTTGGTGTTATATGATTTTTAGTGTTATCTGATCCTCTATGGGATCCATAGAGATACATTGTAACCACACAGGCTTTTGCGATTGTTATCTGAAGCATCCCATAGGATCTTAATGTTATTTGATGCAATTCTTCCCCCCAGATTCCTTAATGTTATGCAATTTTAGTGTTATTCGATACTAATGTTATATGAGGTATTACTGTAGTTCTATTTTATTTGACTATTCTTTGATCTTTCTGCTTCAAAATCTATTAAGTGAGCTCCAGATGATCTACCCAAAATCTTGTGCCAGCAGGAGGTACTCCTCCATCCGACAAGGTCTATTTTTTCCATAGGTTTAGCCTAGCTTCTTCTGGACTCATCAATACTGATCAGTTCGTCTACAAATTTCTTGGACAGATAGGACTTCGCATTTCCATTCATTGCAAAGTGAAACCAACAGTTCCTGTTTGGGTGAAGAGAGGCCATCTATATTAATATGAAGCATTGTCATTTGTGGTCCTTAAAAGAACCATTGGGCCATTTTGTTCATTAGCAAGATTACCGTGCAATGCTTCTGGATAGGACAGCTGCATGCTGGCTGCATGCTGTTGCCCAAGGGATACCTTTCTACTCTTGAGGGAAGCATCTTCTAATTCTCCTATTTGAATATTCAAATTTGAATATTCCCTCATGGAAAAGGAGTGACACACACTAAAACTCCCCATAATACCAGGGAAAAGGTGAGACTAATGCTCTCTCATGAAAAAAGATAGATGCACACAGTGATAGGCGGTCAAAAATTTTACTAACACTCTATGGGTGGAGCTAACATCTTGGGTGGAGCCAATGTCATGATGTCATGGGCAGAGGCAACATCATGACATCATGGGTGGAGCCAACAACGTGGGTGGAGCCAAAGTTTAAAAAAAACATAAAAATACAGTACACATAAAAATACAAATTAAATACACATAAATAAGACATAAAAATACAAATTAAATACATATTAAATAGACATAAAAATACATAAAATACATTAAACAGTCATAAAAACACATAAAAGTACACATTAAATACATATAAACAGACATAAAAATACATAAAAGTACACATTAAATACACATTCCACCACCCACTCACCCACACACCCTAAACCCAAACCCAAGTCATCACTTACCCTGGGGAGCAGGTGGCAACAGTGGTGGTATGGCCTGGCACAGCGGTGCAGCCTGGCCAGGCCCAGCCTGGCCTGGCGCCACCATGTGGCATCAGCAGCGTGCAGCATGGACAGCGAGTGGTGGTGAGTGGCATGCAGTGGCAGCAAGCAGTGGTGCAGCCTGGCACGGCCTGGCGTGGCGGTATGGCCTGGCACAGCAGTGCGGCAGCAGTGCACAGCGACTTGAACAAGGGCTGCAGCCTCAGCTGACACCGACGCCAACACCGTACCTCTGAGTAGGCCACTGAGGGCCTCCCCGGCTGCCCCACTCTACAGCCCCAAATGGCTGCTGTTGAGTGCGCATGCGTTAAAATACCAATTGATGCATACGCGCTGAGTACTGGAGACGCACATGCATCAATTGGTATTTTAACACGTGCGCACTCACCAGCAGCCATTTTGGGCTGCAGAGTGGGGCAGCTGGTGAGGTGACCGAAACGGTCACCTTAAACAAAAAAAAGGTAACCACCCCTGGTGGTCTCCCGGGAAGGTTACTACCCCCCCCCCCCAGCAGACCACCCGGGATTATTACCACTGGTTCTACAGGACCAGCCCGAACCGGCCCATGCCCACCACTGGATGCACATTAAAATTCCTTATATTTTCAGGAGGAATGTGAAACTTAGGATCCTTTCTTATGCTCTTTATTTTGTTTGTACCATGCCAGTACAACTCTGCCAACATGACATCGAGAAATGTTCACTCATGTAGTTTAAATGGTACTGTAATGGAACTGTTTTATATCAGATGATTTAGAGTTTGTGTAGCCTGGACAAAGCCGCCACCATGGAAACCACCAATGGACCACAGTCAGTGGCGTCGCGCAGACAAGAGCCGTCGGGGGCGAAGAACAAACTCGCTCCCCCAGCTCGCCGCTGCCGCCCCCCCAGGACCCAGGCAGAAGGCGGCCCCCCTGCTGACGAGCAGCGCCGCGCGCGCCGCACACCTCCACCCGCCAGCCCACCAAGTTAGCCGCTGGGGGCCCTCCGGCACCCACCCCCGACGAGCGCCCCGCGCACGCCCCCCAGGCTGTCTGGAGCTGGGACAGATTCTGACTGAGCCTGACCCTAACCAGCCCCCCTCCCTCCCCACGCAGCAGAAGTCACAGCAGCCCCTCCCCCGCTTGTTCCCTCACCGCTAAAGCCACGCCGAGGCCCTTCTTGGCTGGGCTCAGCAGACAGACGGCATCTGCCTGTCTCACGGCCGCCCGTTGCCTTCTTAATCCAGCCTCCTGCAACACCCCCCACCCCACCCCATAGTGGGTCCGCAAAGCTGCTCAGCCAGAAGGAGTAACCCTTTGTGCTGCCCAGCAGTGTGTGTGTGTGTGGGGGGGGGAGATCCTTGTCCCCAGGGCAAGGATCTCCCTGGGCAGGACTGCATCTGTCTGGGAAGAGGAGACACACACACGGGGCGGGGGGAGGACTTCCACTTCAGCCCCCCGCTTGCAAATGCTGCAGCTGCTTTGCTTCTCCCACGGAGTGGCTGGGATGGATCTTGCCTTCCTGTGGGGCAGGCTGCACGCTGCCCAACTCCTCCCGCCCAGCCACCCGCCAGGGGCTCCCCGCCACGGTGCCACCCACCCCCGACGAGCGCTCCATCTGACGGCAAGCTGGGTGGGTGGCTGGGCGGGCAGAGGCGAGTAGCGTGTGCGTGCATGCGGGGCGCCTGCCAGGGGCAGGTGGCGGAGAGCCCCCGATGGCCAGCCAGGCGGGCGGAGGCAAGCAGCACGCACGCCGCACGCGGCGCTCGCCAGCAAAAGGGCCACCCTCCGCCTGGGAAGTCCTGCTTCCTAAGCCCAGGCAGAGGGAGGCCAAAGCGGTGGGGACATTTTGCCGCCCCCTGAAAGCCGCTGCCCGGGGCATCCGCCCCCCCCCCCCCCACGTTACGCCACTGACCACAGTAGGTGGAAAAATTAAGTCAAAGCAGCTGTCTTAACTAAAGTCCTATATAAGGAACTTAAGAGATTTTAGGGGGTAGTAAACACTCCTATAGGATGATTTAGGCCTTTTCATAAGAGGAAGTAAATATCTTCTTGGATTTCTGTGGTATACTTCTAGTTTGTCTAAATATATGTGTTCTGTGTGTATCAACAAGGAGCACCACATACCACTTCTAAGCTTGGTAAAGTGGTATACCTAATGTCAATGATAACACCAAGCATTAACCTAGTTTATGTTTTGGATTATACAATCAAATATAAAGTCATCATTCATGTTTTTATGGGTTCTTTGTGATTTTTGAGGTCTATAGCACTCTCCTAAAATTTATGTACACAGGAGCATATCCAAAGGTGGGTAGAATTCTGTCATCTTGCCATTTGTGATAATTGCAAAAATGCAATGGAATTTAGCATCTGACAATGTCCATTTTTAAAAAAAACTCTTTCATTTATTTTTAGCATTCATTTCTGCTTCACAGTTAATATTCAGAGGACCTTTACAATGGACAATATTTTATGGCTGATGTGTTTGAAAGACAGCATCATGACATGTAGGATCTAGTTAAATTTTTCACTTCTCATTTTAGATTTCTCTTCACTTTCTCTTTTTCCATCTTTCACTCTCAATAGCAAATTCTATCTTTTCCTTCTTCCAAATATGTAGTTCACTCTAATACTCATTCTTTGTACTGAAATGAGGTTCTTTATTGATGATTTCAAACATCAACTTCTACATAGTTTAGAATTGTAACCACTGCCTATTTTTGCCTGTCAAGTAATTCACCATAGTTTCCATTGCTGTGTTCTGAGGGAAATGAATGAATTTGTGATGGGATTTTTCTATTTCTTTTTAGATTTATATCATATTTATATTATCATTTATTATGCTTTTAAATCTTATTGTCCCTTTGAGAAGTCAAAGACACCACCACCCCTTATTTCAATAATCCCATGTAGCAATTCTGTGAGGTAAGTTAAATTGTGAGACAATAAGTCTTAGGGTATGACTAAAGGTTTCCCTTGCTCGAAAACCAGTCACATCCGACTCTAGAGTTCAGTGCTCATCTCTGTTTCAAAACTGAAGAGCCAGTGCTGTCTGCTTCTGCAGACATTTCCATAGTCATCTGGCAGGCATGACTAGACACCAGAGCACACGGAACACTGTTACCTTCCCACCAAAGTGGTCCCTACTTATCTACTTGCAATTTCTTGCTTTTGAACTGCTAGGTTGGCAGGAGCTGGGACAAAGAATTGAACTGCTGACCTTCCGCCTCCCAGTCAGTGTCTTAGCCACACAGGGTTATAGCTTGTATTTTGGACCACTTGTGGGACAGTGTGATACAAGCTATTTCCTGGAAATCACATGATGTGCAGACAATAGTGTTCCAGCCTGACCCAGCAGAGCAATGTCTTGATGGTCAGAGAGTTCACTTTAAGGTAGGTCACCCTAGCAAAGCAACCCACTTCAGAGCAATCAGAAGTCCTCCTTTCTCACTTTCTGATCACACCTTTGTTACCAGAAGCATGTACCCAGTGGTGGGATTCAGTAGGTTCGCCTCAGTTTGCCAGAACTGGTAGCAGAAATGTTGGCTGTCTCCGCCCACCCAAGTTTGAATTTAAGTAGTCCTAATTTGGGTATGATGCAGGGCTTCCCCCAGCCATGGCCACCATATATCACACCCACAGAGTAGGTAGTAATTTTTTTTTAATCCCACCACTTCATGAGGATTTAAGTTTGGCCAACAACAAAGCCAAGAAAAAGAAACACACCTTAACGTAAAGTTAGTTGTTGCGTTTTGAATGTGGTTCTGGGTGCAGATAGCTAGCTTGAAATGAGTAACTCTAACCTGGAGAGCACTAGATAGAGGAAGGAGAGTCTGATCACTATACGGTAAACATTTTTATTCACAGTTGTACAAACCAGGCCCAGGTGGAGAATTGGCAAAAGAATAGTTGGCGGAAGACAGTTGTTTTATAAAGTTACCTTTCTAGTACTTAGTGAGGTCAAAGAAGGTGTTCAGTCTAAATAACTGAGCTTATCCCAGTCATTATCTGTCTAGCAAAACAATTTTTGTGGGAAGAGATCATCTTTAAATAGACAAACCACAGTGTATTAAACACAAAGGGGGAAGTTTCGCCTGCAGGTTGTTTTGGAAATGAGACATAACAATTCTGACCACAGAAAATATGTGTACTGTATATATGTTTCAGAAGACTAGAATTGATTAGTTCCTTTTCCAACTAAGCTGCCTTTACAAAGTTAAAACAAAAACCTTGAGATCATTTTATCTTGGTTGTAATTTCGCAAATATGTTTTACTCAAAAATTAGCTGTTTCTCATATTAATATGTTAAGAGTAAATAGCAAAAAAGGAAAAAATCTGTTTAACTCAGAAAGTTATGATTGAAGTACACAAAACTAAGGAAATTAAGACTAAAACTTCTCATAATTCAAGACACAGCATTGATGCACCTGTCTTTTACCTTAACTTTGATATACGTAACATAAATACAAGAGGTAAACTCCACTCACATGTCCCTAAAGAGGAAGACAAACTTGCTTGTGATAAGCAAATACCTATCCCCAATACGTCATTTGGGCTAAATTAATAAAGCTTATGGAACCTTTGAAAGGATTGAGCTGCAAACTTTATGTTTGTAATGCTGACACAATCAAAGTTGTCACTTATTTCAACTTTTCCCTACCACTACTAAGGTGCAATCTAAGGAGTGAGATGCCTAGTGTAATAGTTCTGTAATATTTAATTGGTGTGTAAATGTCGTACAGCCATAAACCAGTGCTTTGAATGTAATATGTGGTCTTAATTTTCTTGCAGGAAATTGGATTGAACCTAATTGTTTTGCTTTAAACCAAAGAGTTATTTAATGTATTTATTTATTTATTTATTTATTTATTTTTCTGGTTTATATTGCCACCCAACTCCGAAGACTCTGGGCAGCTCACAGAAAATAAAACCAAACACATTTTAAAAACCAATAAAAACTCCATTAAAAATGCCACCAAAAATTACTCTGCCCCACATTTTTTGTGAATTTCTCAGCTTTTTAAAATGCAGGAACACAAGCACATCAATTTTGTGAGATAAAAGTTTGTTTTTATTGAGCAATAAAAGATACGATTTTTAAAGGTCAGGCATCTCACAAAACAAAATAAAATAAAAATAAAATAAAAAACACTGTAGCACTTTAAAGACTAACTGCTATATTTTTATTGTTAGCTTTTGTGGATCAAGTCCACTTCTTCAGACAAAAAGTGAAACTTACAGGCATGGTTTTTATACACTAAATTCAGAGGGTCAAAGGGAGAAGGGTGTGGTCAAGCAAGATGGTCAGTATCTAAATAAAGGTCAGTATTTTTTTTAAAAAAACAGTCAATAGCAACATAACACTCTGGACTCGTCAGTTTCTTTAAAACAAGCTGGATCTTTGTGGAACAGGGATAACCCAAGCTCATCTTCCACTTTGCCATGTACCATTATGCAGGAGCATTCCCCCCACCTCCAAGACATATCACATAGTCATTACATGCTTCAGCCCCTCTCTATGTAGATCTGTAAAGAGATGTAAATGACATCAAAAAAGTGGGAGGAAAAAACAGCAATGCAAACAGTCAAAAGTGTCAATGGACAATTTCCCTGCCTTAAATGCCAAGGTGGTGAAGGTGCTGATACAGCCAAATACCAAATTCTGAAGTTTCTCCACCTTTCCTTTCATTTTCTTTATTTTATGTTAAAGGAAAAAAGTAGCAGTAGATGCCAAGAGAACTAAGCAAGAGAACAATCCTCGACACCCTCTGAACAGATATGTGCCTCAAGTCCGCTGGCTCAGATCCAGGAAGAGTTTCATGGCAAGAACAAACATTCTTGAGGGTAAAACCAAAGTAGAAGATGGAGGAAGGAGCTCACTGGACAAGGAACAACATTAAAGGAGGACATGGCTGAGGAACTCAACCCTCCCTACATCACATGGAGGACCCTGATTAGGCTGAGGCTGAAGTTTGGGATCCCTAAATGTAAAACCAAGATGTTCAAGTGGGGGCTGCTGGTGGACAACAACATGCTGTGTATATGTAGAGTGATACAGAATCTGGCTCATTTATTGGTATGCCGATTGCTGCCAGAGACATGCACTGATGAGACTTGGTTTTGGACAATGACAAAGTGAAGAAAGTGGCTTCATTTTGGCAGACCAGGATTTGATCAGGACTTGAAAGAAGAAGAATTTTGTGTTGTTTTTTGCTGATACCACCTTTTGACTCAGGGTAATGGTCCCTTTCTTTCCCTAGTGCTCTCTGTTTTTGTCACAATCATAGCCGCCTGCTCCTCTTCCTTGGAGCCAAGTGTTCAAGGAAAAAAACTCAGCCTCTGCTTCTGCTACTGCCACCTCTGGGTCCTCCTTTAAAGCTGCCTTCATATCCTTAATATTCACGAGAATGGAAAAGTATGCTGTGTGAGTGAAGGACAGTCTGTGTGGGTGAAAATAGTTGGTTCCAGAGAACTGTGCCTTCAGAGTTTAAAAGTCTCAGTTTACTTTAAAAGCAAACCATTAATCTCCTTTGCGGACAGAAAACCACCACACACCTTTTACTGTTCTTGCACATTTATATACCATCTTTTACAAGCAGTTAAGAGCTTGAAATAATAACATAAATAAAAACAGTATTCCTCATGGACATCCATTAAAAAAAAATAAAACCACCTTCTTTGCAGAGCTATTTCCTAGGCAACAATAGCTATGGATAACATAGGACCATATAAGGACTTTCCTGTTGTAAACTCTATTTATGTCTACCCACCAATTAAAGGCCAAAAATAAATGAGGACTCTAGTGTGGGAACTGAGAGCAATTATCAACATTGTAGCCGTGAATCATACCTTATTGTTGACAGCGGCAGCTGCTACTCATATCCGAGTATACATTTTCCCTGGAAATCATTCTCATAGTTGATGGATATGTTGAAAGAAGAATGACAAAAAGGAAAAATGTCATTGGCATGAATTTGTTTAAGAAAGATCACTGCTTGCCATGAAGTGACCCACACACTGTGATCACAGAGCCATCACCTGAGGTACATATTAAATGAGACATGTAGGATTTAACACTTGGATTGGAATGGACTGTCACACCCTTGAGCATATTAACAAGGTGCGCCTTCACAGCCTTTCCACCTCTTCTGCCTCTGATGAGAACTGATTTTTATTAAATATAAATACAGTTGTACCTCGCTTAAAGAGCATTATGTGTTCCACAGAATTGCTCTTAAAGCAAGTTTGCTCTTTAAGCGAAACACCATTGTAAGTGACCGATTGTGACTTCTAGTAGGGGAGGGGGGGGAGATTCCGAACCCCGATTTATTTGTTAAGTGCGTTTTTCGTTGGTTTTATTTGTTAAGCATAGCAAACATTCAGGGAAAATTCTGCTCATTAAGCGAGGCGCTCTTTATACAAGGTTTGACTTTACACTAGTACCTCGGATAATGATGAGACTTGGTTCCACAAGTCTTGTCGTTATCCAGTTTTTAACGTTGTGTGATGCATTGATCGCACAACGTTAAAAAAAAGCCCTTTTCCCTTTCAGAAGCAGAAAGGGAAGAGGGGGGTGATCAGCCTGCCTCTTTGGAAAGGGCAGCAGGGATTCCATGAGTGAAATCCCCACTGCCCTTTCCAAAGAGGCAGGCAGATCACAGTGTGGGATCAGCTGCTTGGGTTGGGAGTTGAACCAGGCATGCGCATGCTGTGATCGCAGCGCCTGGGTAGTTTGGGAACAAGCAGCAGGCATGTAACCAGCAGGCATGTCAGAAAGCCATGGGGAGGTAGGGGGACCCGATCTGCGCTGTTTCTGAAATTCCCTGACTTCCCTGGCTGCCTCAGTAAGCCAAAATGTCAGGATTCGAATCCCACGTTTTGGCTTACTGCAGCAGCCAGGGAGGTGGGGGAACTCCAGAAACAGCACAGATCTGGTCCCCCGAACTCCTCCGAGGTGGCAGGGGCAGCAGGGAGCCTGAAATGGGCAAAAAAACCTGAAGTTTTTTTTCACCCATTTCGGGCTCTCCGGCACCCCTGCTGTGTCGGGGAGTTCGGAGGACCTGATCCACAACTGCGGGGTGGCTGGGGAAGCTGACGGGGAGCCCCCCATCAGCTTTCCAGCTCCCCCACCCCTGCCTCCGCAGCTGCGGGGTGGCTGGGAAGCTGAACGGGGAATCTCCGTTCAACTTTCCAGGCACCCTACTGCTATGAACAACTGTATTATTATTATTATTATTATTATTATTATTATTATTATTATTATTATTATTATTATTATTATTATTATTATTATCATGGTCACACACGCTTTGGTCACCTCCAGACTTGATTATTGTAATGCGCTCTACATGGGGCTGCCCTTGGTGACCATTTGGAGGCTGCAGCTGGTCCAGAATGCGGCGGCTCGGGTGGTGATGGGGTGCGGGCGCTATGCTCGGGCCTCACCACTGCTCCGGGAGCTGCACTGGCTGCCAGTATGCCTCCGGGTGCAATTCAAGGTGCTGGTTATTACCTTTAAAGCCCTATATGGTAGTGGGCCAGGATACCTAAGAGACCGCGTCACCCTAAGAACGTCTGCCCGTCCCACCAAGGCGGATCGGAGGGGCTTTCTTGTTACTCCATCAGCTAGGGATGCTCGCCTCACGAGCACTAGGAAGAGAGCCTTCTCTGTGTTCGCCCCGGCCCTTTGGAACCTCCTTCCGACAGAGCTGTGCCTGCAGACGGAGATCCTGCCCTTCCGAAAGGGCGTAAAGACCTGGCTGGCGGGTCAAGTGTGGGGACACAGTAATGCAGGTTCTCACCTAGGATGGCTGATTTAAGGGCAGCCATCCTTCCCCCCACTTGGCATCTGTATCTGTATTTGCTTCGGTTTTTAGCTGTTTTATCTGTTTTAGTGTTTTAAATTTTTATGAATTATTATGAACTTTTAAGGTTTTTATATATTGTTATGACCATTACCTATGACGGTAATGTATGTTGTAAGCCGCCCAGAGTCGGGTCTTATATTGCCGCTCACTTGCCGTGGCAACTCAGGGCGGCTTACAAACAATACATTACATTACAATACAATATGTTGGTGTGGGCACAGGGGGAGGGGCGGTGAAGTCCTCAACCTGCCCTGTCTTCTTCTTCCCTTGGCAGTTGATGTAGGCACAGGGGAAGGGGCGGCAAGGTCCTCAACCTGCCCTGACGTCCTCCTCCCCTGGCAGTTGGTGTAGGCAACGCTAACAAATCGTTATCCGATGCAATTTTTAAAAGAAATTTTGCATCGTTATCCGATTCTAGCGTTATCTGATACAGTCGTTATCCGAGGTATTACTGTATATAGTCAAACCTCGCATAAAGAGCGCCTTGCTTAAAGAGTAACTCACTTAAAGAGCAGATTTTTCTCTGAATGTTCGCTTCACTTAACAAATAAAACATACCAAAAACTCGCTTAACAAATAAATTGGGTTCGCAATCCCCCCCACAATTGGTTATTTTCAATGGTGTTTCGCTTAAACAGCAAACTTGCTTAAAGAGCAATCCTGTGGAACACATTATGCTCTTTAAGCGAGGTACAACTGTATTATAGTTAAATAGAAATGTACTGCATCTAACACGGAGATTGTATTCATCCTTATAATAGCAAGTTTATACACATATTAACCTACACATGTTAGCCTATATACTTAAGCACAAAGAAGTTATATTGTTCTTATGTGTAATTCCATTGACTTTATTTCTTTATTCTTATGTTTTACTTAGCACACTCACACACTATCTAGTATAATGGTATTTACTCACTATTAGTATAATTTTATACCAGTAGCTTTAGAACTTTATAAGAGAGATATTTTTATACATTCAGTATCATAAAGATAGGATCGTAAAAAAAAAAAGTAACAGTTAAGTAAAATGTAGAAACATAGAAAGCCCTTTTGTAAGCATTTTGGGGTTGTTAAGAGATAAAGAAGTTGGCACCTATCTCTCTCGTCCAAATCCATCAATCCTTTGATGGCAGGAAGAAGAAAGGAGTTACTCCAGATATACTGGACTTGGAGTTTGTCCAAGTCTGGGATTATATCTCCCATCACATGGGAGGACCCAAGAACTCTTAAATCATACACCTCTACTTTTGATTGTCACTTAGTGACAGGGGAGAAACTTAGCAGAGCCTATCAGAAAACAAGAAAGTTATCAGAACTCCTGTAACCTTTAGGTAAAAAAGAACATTAATTGCTTACTAGCAAGACAACTTTTGGAGTTTCAAAGGGAGATTTAGGAGGAGGGAAAGTAAAGGAATGTATAAGAACTTGTACTTTTTCTTTGTTCGGTGTGCCACTCTGTACGGGTGCATTTTACTTCCACTTCCAGGAGCGACAAGGGCTTCCCGGGCCGGATGAATTGGCCTTGGGGGCCACATCCAGCCCCTGGGCCTTACTGACCGGCTTCCTAAACCACATAATCAGCTCACGGCCCAAAAAGTTTGGGCACCCCTGGTCTAGATATAACACCTATGCCATGGTCAAATCACTATCTGGTGACTCTGGACTTTCTGGGGGCGATGTCCCATTGTAGGGAGGCAGGGTCAGTTAAATTGGCCAGCCCCTGGCAACTGATGGATCCTGAACGATTCCAAAGAGAACTGGGGTGTTTTCCTCTGAATCGGCTATATGATTCACCCGAGGCTCTTGTTGACCTCTGGCATGGGGGTGTGATGGCAGCCTTGGATGCTATTGTGCCACTACAGCCTCTACGTGCACATGAGCCTCGCTCATCCCCATGGTTTATGGAGGATATGAGTGAGCTTAAACAGTCAAAGAGACGCCAAGTGCGCCGCTGAGTGAAGACTCAGAGTGCTTCCGACTGAACAATGGCTAGAGCCACTATCAGAGTCTACCTGGTGGTGATAGAGGTGGTGAAATGGCAATATTTCACCACCCTTATTGCCTTTGCAGATAATCACCCAGCAACTCTGTTTTGGGTGACTAGGTTCCTCCTCAGTAGAGGGGGGCCTGGCAGAGGCGTAGTGAGTGGGACGGTCTGCCCCGGGTGGCACTTCGCGGGGGTGGTGACACCTCTGCCCAGGACTTCCTGGTGGCTGGGGTGGGCACCGCGGCCCTCTGCCACCACTGACACCCTGGGTCCTGCCCCAAAGGGCACAGGCCCGATGGCGTGGTCAAGGCCAGAGGGCTCCACTCCCCCTCCTCCCTCCATCTCCTCCCCAGGCACCCATCCTTACTGCCTCCTGTCGGTGTGGTTAGACGATGGGATGTCCAGCCCTAGGCCTCTCCAGTACGGGGTGCCTCAGGGCTCAGTGTTCTCACCTCTCCTATTTAACATCTACATGAAACCGCTAGGGGAGATCATCCGTTCCCACGGGGTGAGGTATTATCAGTATGCTGATGATACTCAGCTATACATCTCGGCCCGTGGTGATCCAAGTGATGCAGTCGGAGTCCCATACAGGTGTCTGGAGGTTGTTTGGGTCTGGATGGGTGACAACAGACTACAACTGTTGTCCCCCAACAGTTTCTCAGGAGCTATCATCTTTGGTTCTAGATGAGACTATTTTGCCCCAGACAGACCCGGTGCGTAATCTGGGGGTCCTCCTGGACTCATGACTCCTGCTCAATGAGCAGGTGACTGTTGTGGCCAAGAGGGCTTTCACACAACTTTGTGTTATACACCAGTTATGCCCACTCCTAGATCGGGATATCTGACGAGACATACTTTATATAGGACAATGATTTTAATTTTCTGGTGTACTCATACAAAATCCTGTGAAGGAAGTAAGACCAAGAATAGGACTAAATACACTTAACACACACTTAAAACAGTGCTCCCTGAAATGGTGAAAGACATCTGTTTGTCATAGATTATGGTTTACCTCACTTCTGCATCCTGCATGTTAACTTGTTTTGTACTGTGGCTGACCTGTGGAAGTAAACTTGGGCTTAATTTTTAAAGAAATGTTGCCGCTAGAGGGAAAATATGATAATCATAGGAAATATGCTTTTCCCATAATGTCTGGGATGACCTTGAGTGATAGTAACTGGCTTGGTGTCATAAGATGAGCTTCACCAGCTATTCCTTTACTATGAATTGCCCAGATGAGGAGTTGAAGTAACAGCACTTCTTAATCAGGCCAGACATCCCTTGCATTGAGTCCATAAAGCAAGGTGGAAGTAGAAGGTGAATCACTACCTCTTTTCCCACGCCTTTCTCCAGCTCTGTTTTGGTTTCTAAGGTTTCTATGTCTCTAAATAGTAGAGAGAGTAAAAGGAAATGAGCACAGCCAACATCGCAACCACCTTGGGTTTGGCTTTTTACCACTACTGTATTTAAATATAAGCTTGCACAGAAAACATAGAACATGATATTGCAAAGGCGTACTAACAATGCCATTTTACATATGTCTACTCAAAAGTAGGTCCAGTTGCATTCATTGAGGCAATGCTAAGGGCCAGGGAACAAGAGGAAGGACATGCGGTTTGAAGGGGTTAAGCAAGAACTGAAAAGAAGGGGCAAAGAACACACTGATACCCTGTCATACAAAAACTTGAACAATGCCCTGGTTATTATGTGTACAAACAAATTGGCCAGTGTCCTATTCCTAGTCTCAGCTGAACCAACTATTGAATGTTAGGTCAACACTGTGGGTGTATTCCAACTGAGTCAATGGATGGCGATAGCAATCACGGTTACTTGTATACAATCCCATAGCACTTGATATTATTTGGGTGGTCCACAAGGTAATTAACATTATAATTGTAAAAACACACACCAAACCTGATGGGTACTCATTTTATCAACCTCAGAAGGAAAGAAGGATGAGTCAACCTTAAGCCACTCCAAGTAAATCATAAGTAGAGTTTTAGCTGCAATAATCAATAATTTTAGAATGCTTGGAAAGTTGTTTTTCTATTTAAAAATTATATGAATCCTAAAGGTTGCCATTTTAAAAAAGTTAATTACAATGTTGAATTTGGTTAGCACTGCACTCATTTCAGTTGCCCTGTTGGACTCATACTGTGTCTCTTCATTGGGTTACTTATTAATGATCATTGCTTAGAGCTGTTTGGCTGGCAAGTACTTAGAACAAAGTGTTTACTTGCTGTAGTCCACATATCTTAAATATTCTGTCCCAGGGAACCTGCATTTCATACTTCCTCTCCACTCTGTACCTCTGTACTTGATGTGTATAAATTGATGCCATGAAGTCTCAATCCAATGTCTAATGAACTTGACATGATTCACAAAAGCTAACAATAAAAACACAGCAGTTAGTCTTCAAAGTGCTATGTTTTTGTTTTGTTTATTCCTGTTATGCTTTTGGTTTGGAATAGAAAAAGGAGTAAGAAAAGCTATATTTTGTCACCTTGCTTATTCAATTTATACACAGAGCAGTGGCTGAGAACATTGCCCCCTCCTCTGGGCCCACAACAACTGCTGGATGGGAGTTAGTTTGTGTTCTGGTTTGGTTGTTTTATGTGGTTGCATTTTATAATTTTCATTGTACTGTTGTTGTTGTGAGTGTAAGCCGCCCTGAGTCGCCTCGGTGAGTGGGCGGCAATATACATCTAAATAAATAAATAAATAAATAAAATAATGTGTGATGCAGGGATGAAGTAATCACATAGTTGGGAGCTCTTGGGGTGTGTGTGTGTGTGTGTGTGTGCGTGCGTGCGTGCGTGCGTGCGTGCGTGCGTGCGTGCGTGCATGCGTGCGTGCGTGCGTGCGTGCGTGCAAGAGGAAGAGAAAGGAAGAAAAAGAGAATGGGTTCTGCAACAGAAAAAAAAATTGTGTCCCATATTATTTTGATTCTCCTCTACCTAAATATAGAGAAATGTTCTTCTAAGTACAGCTTAAAGCCTAGTTAACAGGTGGGTGGGCTTGCTGTGGCTTCAAACGGAGCCATGAACATTCTGCTCAGACATCCTGTTGACACAACAGAGAGATCCTCTCTTGAAGTGCATAGTATTTATGATAGGTTGGGATTTTTCAAGCAGGACACTCCAACCGTCTAATTTTCTGGGCAAGGAAAATAGTGCTCATGCTGTTCTCTCCAGCACGGTGCCTCTGCATTTTGCTCTTTTTTATGGCTCATGCTGGCTGTAGAGTTCAAATAAAAACAAAGACAGTTAAAACATAGGGACAAATTTAGAACACATTTTAAAACTGGTTCTCCTCATTTCTGGTTTTCTCCTGGTTTTTCCTCATTTCTGAGGGGCCGGACACAGTTGGTGTGGCTGGAGGATGAGGTATCCAGCCCTAGGCTGCTCCAATACGGCGTGCCTCAGGGCTCGGTACTCTCACCTCTCCTATTTAATATCTACATGAAACTGCTGGGTGAGATCATCCGTTCCCACGGGGTGAGGTATCATCAATATGCTGATGATACCCAGCTATACATCTCGGCCTGTGGTGATCCAAGCGATGCAGTGGAAGTCCTTTCCAGGTGCCTGGAGGCTGTCAGGGTCTGGATGGGGGACAACGGGCTTCAGCTGAATCCTGGCAAGACTGAGTGGCTATGGGTAAGGGGGTCCTGGGCTATCGCAGGAGCTACCATCTTTGGTTTTGGATGGGGCAGTTTTGCCCCAAACAGACCCGGTGTGTAATCTGGGGGTCCTCCTGGACTCACGACTACTGCTCGAAGAGCAAGTGGCAGTCGTGCCCAGGAGGGCTTTTGCAAAACTTCATGTAATACGCCAGTTACGCCCGCTCCTAGATCGGGACTCCTTGCTCATGATCACACACGCTCTGGTCACCTCCAGACCAGATTATTGTAATGCGCTCTACATGGGGCTACTGATGACCATTCGGACGCTTCAACTGGTCCAGAATGCGGCTGCCTGGGTGGTGATGGGGTGTGGGCGGTATGCACATGCCTTGCCTCTGCTACGGGAGCTGCACTGGTTGCCGGTTTGCCTCCGGGTTCAATTCAAGGTACTGGTTATCACCTTTAAAGCCCTATATGGTAGTGGGCCAGGATACTTAAGAGACCGCATCACCGTAAGAACATCTGTACGTCCCACCAGAGCAGACCAGAAAGGCTCTCTAGTTGTTCCATCGGTCAGAGAGGCACATCTCTCTGGCACTAGAAGGAGGGCCTTCTCTGTGTCCGCTCCGGCCCTATGGAACCTCCTACCAACTGAGCTATGTCTACAGATGGACTTGCTGTCTTTTAGGAAGAACTTAAAAACATGGCTGGAGGGACAGGTATGGGGTCCTGGTGGCACCAGAACCCCAGTTCGCTGGTTAGTTTGAGCTCCCTCTCTCCCCTGGTCTTTTAATCTTTTAATCTTTTATCTTTAAGTTGTTTTTAACTTTTTAATTATTATTGAAATCTGATGATTTTTATAAATTAAAAAAAAACTTTTTAAATTTTTATAATTGTAACTTTGAAGTTTTTGATAATGGGTTCGGGTTGTATTATGTTATGCTTTTATGATATTGTAAACCGCCCTGGGTCGCCCTGGTGAGAAGGGCGGTATAAAAATGTAAATAAATAAATAAAAATAAAACATAAAAAGCATAAAAGGGGGGCGAGGCATCCAGTTAAAAGCCCTTTATCAGTTACCCAGCTTTAGATGTCAATGGTCAGCCTTAATTAATGATCCTTTGCCTCTGGCTGAAGAATAACAAAGAGAAAGCCAGCCTAGCTTCTCTTGGCCCATCAATGACATCCTCCCTCACATCTCCACAAAGTATTTCTCTGGTGGTAGCAAGACCAAGAGAAAGGATTCCCTCAAACATATTCACAGTCATTTAACAGATGAGAAAAAACAGTTGTTCAGAAAGCATATTCCAAACTATAAACTACAGTACGGTATAACAATTTTAGCCCATTGAAAGGCATATTCAGCACATTCAGTCAGCAATCTATCCGCAGAATGCTGGACTGGGTGGATATTTTAAATGTTTGTCAAAGGCAATAGCACACAGGTCAGATTACAGTAGTCCAAATGTGTACTGTATTTTTATTTTATTTTACTTTGGCTCCGCCCACATCATTGGCTCCGCCCATGACATCATGATGTCAGCTCCGCCCATGATGTCATGATGGCAGTTCCACCCATGATATTGGCTCCGCCCACAGTGTGGTAATAAAAATTTTGGCTGCCCATGATGAAGCTGTATTGATTTGCATACTTACCTGTTTAATCACTCTATGCCTCTGTATCTGGTATATATAAGTTCATGTCTTGACATCTCACTCCTCTGTCTGATGAAGTGGACTTGATCCACAATAGCTCACATTAAAAATATACGGTAGCAGTTAATCTTTAAAGTGTGGCAGCATTTTTGTCCTCACCCAACCCCGATATGCCTGAAACACAAACATGCAGTGGTAGGCAGCAAAAAATTTTGCTACACTGTAGGCGAAGCCTACATCATGGGTGGTGCCTATGTCATGGGCAATCTAGTCATGCCTGCCATATGACCATGTATACATCTGCAAACACAGGCATCACTGGCTCATTGGCTGTAAATGAAGATGAGGACTGTACCCTAGAGTCAGATATGACTGGCTTTTGAGCAAGGGAGACCTTGAACCACTTGCAGGGACAAAACCTGACATCAAATTTGAATACCAATCAGGGATCTTCTGTTATTAGGTAAAGGTTGCCCTTTTTTGAAAGTCAGTCATTACCAACTCTAGGGTTCAGTGCTCATCTCTGTTTATAGCCAAAGAGTCAGTGGACTTGATCCACAAAAGCTCACATTAAAATACAGCAGTTAGTCTTTAAGGTGCCACAACTTTTTTGTCTTTTTGTTTTGTCTACTCTCTGATATGCTTGCACAGAATAAAACTTTTTAAATGGTAGCTGTGTTAGTCTGGGCAGGGCAGGGAGGTGGGCGTGGCCACCCAATTTCGCTACCCCCTCCCGCCTGAAGGCCACCCAATTTTGCCACCCACCTGCCCAAAGGCCACCCAATTTTGCTACACACACACACACACCGCCAGAGGGATGTGAACCTGTTACTGCCCACCACTGCTAACATGGCCACTATTTCAAAAAATAATATGGAATGACTCACCTAGCTTCCATTGTTACCTGAATTTCAGACTCCATGGCTTTAGAGGTGCAGACATCCAGGCCAAGAAGTCTGAAATCATTTTGTTTTTAATATTAAAGAACCGTTTCACAGGCGGAAGCTTTAAAAATGAGCCATAGACCAATTGTTTGATACATATTAAAGAAGTTTACTTGAAAATCAAATTAAAAATAAAAAAAACAATAATTAATACAGACATAAGCAGGCAAAGTCAAACATTTGGATTGGCTATCAGGAAAGAGTTTATTTCCTGGGGTGAGATTAACATATTACCATTATGTCAAAGGTGAGTGACTCCAGATCACCACCTGGTCAAACTCCACTAATTTCCAGGCTCCATTTGAGTGTATTGTGTGAAGCTTAAGTTTACCATGGTCCATGAAGGGGGCAGGGTATAAAGGAAATCTTTACTGATTAAAAGACGCCAATGTGCCCTGTGCCCTCCCGGCCCTGCCACTGGCCAGGAGGATAGAGGAGCCTCCCATGCCCACGGGAGGCTCAAAGACGCTGACACGCCCTGAACCCTCTCGGCCCTGCCACAGGCCAGGAGGACAAAGGAGTCTCTCATGGCCACGGGAGGCTCAAAGATGCAGACGCCATGCCCTGCGCCCTCCCAGCCCGGCCACCGACCGGAAGGATAGAGGAACCTCTCGTGGCCACGGGAGGCTCGAAGACGCCGCTGCACCTTGTGCTCTCCCGGCCCTGCCACCCTAACGGACCCCTTCTCTCGCCTGGGGAGAGGAGACACAGCCGGCCAGTCTAGAGGGAGAAACAGCTGTGGGGCCCGAGCAGCTGCAGCCAGGACCCTGTTCTCACCCATTCATCCTCTGGCCCCGTCATCGCCAGGGGGATGAGGATTGGGCTCGGCGGCGGCTGCTCAGCCAGTGCCCAGCGAAGGATAAGACTAACGTCCTCTGGCCGGGAGAAGGAATGGACTTCAGCTGTAGAAGGTGGCAGGCTGATAAAATCTGCGCTGTCGCCTTTACCAGACTTTCATCCAACGTCCCCCAGATAGTTATGTTGTGTATTGATAGTCATGAGGTAGTCTTAGTCATTGTGCGTTGATCTATTATCTATTATATTGTAACTACTGTACTTATTGTTCTGTTATATTGTATGTTTATTGAATCTTTTTGTTACTTTAATGATATTTTTATTTTAATGTTATGTGATATTGATATTGATTATTTATGATTTATTGACATGTGTTTATGAACTTGTAATTTTACATGTGTTGTGAACTGCCCTGAGTCGGTCCTAGCGAGTAGGGCGGTATAGAAATCGAAATATTATAATAACAATAACAACAACAATAACAACAACAACAATAATACTAATACTAATAATAATACTAATAATAATAATAATAATAATAATAATAATAATAATAATAATAATAATAATAATAATAATAATAATAATAATAATAATAATAATTTCTATTGATGTTAGACTAAAATATGACCAGGACATGGGTGTTAATTAATACAGGCATTGCCTGCCATTCAGGTCTGTGCTCTGGGAAACATGGAAGGTGCGATGACTATTTCAGGGGCCATCCCAAGGGAAACTGAAAGGTTCAAAGAACTTTATTTAAAAATAAAGAATATAACTTAAACTAAGGGGTAAATTTCAAAATTTTACATAATACCATCTAGCAGAGGGATAAATGTATGTCCCTAGTAAACTGGAAAGGCCAGAAACATATTTGTAATAACAATAGATTGATAGATAGATATTATATTCTCGGCAGGTCAGGAAATGGAGTATTCTTTCAGTTTATGTTTTCCTTAACAGTCCATCTGTTAAGAGACCTTAACAGTCCATCCAAGAGCCATACTGAACCATTCAGACTAAATAGTCAGAACCATTCGAGGAATGAGCAATTGTTATAGAAAATTGGAATTCCTGGGGAAGAAAGATGTCATTCATCAATGTATCTTAAGGTATCATGATAGATGTCCCAATATGCTGTTCTATAGAAACAATATGACAGGGAAGTCTTCCTATGTTCATATAAATATAAGCAGCTTACATGAGTGTAAATGTAGATGAGATCGATTTTCTTATGTTTTATATATGATTGCTATATGTTTTCCATCTGTTTCGTAGACATTTAGCAACCTTTCCCCCATGTTTTATCTACTTTGGGGTTTTTTTTTCTTTATTTCTTCATCATAAAACTTATAAAATCCACTCAAACATTTGAAACTGGATTTGGTTAAGGGAAATCTTGTCCTAATTCTAGCCCTTGACCATTCACGCTACAGTTTACCAGGATAAATACTGGTTACTAAACAATTTTGTTTTTGATAAGGTACCAATTCAGCCTCTACCTCCTGGGGACCAAAGAAGGTTAGTGGCTGATAGGAAGCTTTTGTGTGCCCAGTTCATCCCAGAATTAGCAGTAACTTCTATCTTTGTTGTGTGGCCTTGTTAATTTTGGATGTTCCCAAAACATGATATAATATAATTTTCTAAATTATAACCTACAAGTACATGTTATGGTTAATTTTTTTTAATAGAACCTTTAAAAATTAAAAAGGATAATTTAAGGCACACGTACACACAATACACACAGAGATACATACCAAAGTACATACGTACAGATATATCCACAGATATATCAGATATATATCAGATATACCCAGAGAGAGAGATATGTGGATATATGTATGTATCTCTGTGTGTGTGTGTGTGTGTGTGTGTATGTGTGTGTACATGTGCCTTAAATTATCCTTTTTTATTTTTAAAGGTTCTGTTAAAAACATTAACCATAACATGTACTTGTGAGTTATAATTTAGAATTTTTTATATATAAACTGTTTCAAAATGTCTTTTTTTATTGCAGATGTGTATTATTTTGTCTCTGTTGAAAAGAGCTGCATAACAGCTTAAATTAACAAATGAGCTATTTATATAACAGCTCTTTGCTGTTAAAACAGAGACAAAATAATACACTTCTGCAATAAAGAAAAGACATATTGAAACAGTTTATTTAAGTCATATGCTTTTCGTCTTTGATGTTTCTTGCTTATGTTTTCTGATCTAGAAGTAAAACATTTTTAATTTGTTTTAATTCTGTACAAGTCATAACTGGAGTTATTTTTTATGAAATATAGATTGTTGGAGATACAGTACAGTATGAGATGTTTGTAGCTGGAACAGGAATGGAATAGGAATAGAATTAACAGTGAGCTGTGAATTATAGTTCACTGCATATGTTCATCTGTTCTATAGTGCCTTCTAGAGGTTTTATATTGTACAGCATACAAAATTAGTGTAAATTCAAACTATTCTCTGTAAAGAAGAGGAGTTCGGTCCTGCCTACTTCCTCCCCTATACTGAAAGAAGATGTGAGTAAAGTTGTAGAGCAGGGGTCAGCAGCTTATGGCCCATGGGCTAAATATGGCCCACAGCACCAAATCATCAGGCACCTGCCCTTGCTCCAACCACCGCTGCCACCGCTGCCAGAAGCAGCCACGTTCGCATTTATGGCGGCTGCGGGTGTGTTTATGGCTGTCATAAACATATTTACAACAGTCATGGATCCATTTACGACTGCGTGTACAACAGGAGTCAACCAGTCCGTCTCCCTCAACTGTCTGAGGGAGCGTGACCTGGCCCCCAACTTTAAAAAATTGCTGACTCCTGTTGTAGAGCCGTATAAATTAAGCCTACTCTGAATAAACAGAAATATAGGTTGCTAAACAGGAGATTCTAGGCCATCAATATATTAGGGAGGAAGAGAAAAGCTTATTATTTATTTATTATTTATTAGTTTATTTATTAGTTTGTTTGTTTATTTATTTATTTATTATATTTGAAGCTTTCTCCTTCCTAACTTGTTTGTTTGTTTGTTTGTTTGTTTGTTTGTTTGTTTGTTTGTTTGTTTGTACATACCACCCATTTACTAATTAAACCATTCTGGGAGGTTTACAACCAAAGAAAATGCAGACAAACAAGAAATCAGATGACTATAAACTAAACAAGATTTAAATAATAATATCATAATAAACGTAATAATTATAAAACAACAGTGTGTGGTTAACAAGGTTTATAAGTAGTTCTCCATAGGCCTCTTTGAACTGTTCAGTTTTTAAGAGCTTCTTGAAGTCTTAGACATTAGGTCTTCTCTTTCTGCTCTTCCTGGTGCTTTCTGTTTTGATTTAATAATACTTCTTTCTTCTATTTTTTCCACACAGATATTTTCTGGGGGTTTTCTTTCTTTCTTTCTTTCTTTCTTTCTTTCTTTCTTTCTTTCTTTCTTTCTTTCTTTCTTTCTTTCTTTGCTTGGTATGTCATTGTGAATGCTAGTGAACACAAGCAGGCACCCTGTTGACCAACTTGAATGCTGGTATTGGTGCTGCAATGTTTTTGATTTTGTTTTGTTTATTCTCTGATAAACAGTGTCAGTTGCCAGTAGTCTTAGAGCATAAATTAACAAAACTGAAGAAGGCGGTGTACTCTTAGGATGGAGATTTAAAATGTATAGAAATTTCTGTGTAGAAAGATTTTTAGAATCATGTTGTTGTACCAGTTATTTAATCCTACACAAATATGATAAACCCTGTAAAAGTATTATACATTTAATAGTAAAACTGGCAGTAGAAGGATTATCACTGAAGTGGTACCTATTTATCTATTGTACTTTCAATTTCTTGCTTTCGAATTGCTAGGTTGGCAGGAGCTGGGACAGAGACGGGTACTCACTCAGTCGTGCAGTACTCAAGTCTCAAACTGCTGACTTTCCAACATTCCAGTCGTCAAATTCAGCATTTTAACCACTAAGCCACCATAGTCCCCAGTAAACTCATTAGCTAATGTGTAATGTGCAATGTTTGCCTTGCATTCATCTACCAATCTTTTGTAATTCAAAAGAACAAGCTTCACAACTAATCTGGATAACAGATATTACCAGTTGTAAAAAAAATATTAATTTGTTTACCTCTCTGTTATGTTAACCATTCTGCACCTCTGTACCTGATTTGTATAAATTGATGCCATGAAGACTCACTCTTCTGTCTGACAAAGTGGACTTGATCCACAAAAGCTAACATTAAAATACAGCAGTTAGTATTTAAAGTGCCACAACATTTTTGTCTTTTTGTTTTGTTTTGTTTTGTTTTGTTTACTCTCTGATATTCTTGAAATACATTAACATGCCTACCATTTCAAAAATTTCATGTAAACAAGATATATGTAGGCTGCATCCCCTGGTTTACATGTTAAGAGGATACATAGACCTATATGCCTTGTTTCCAAGTAAAATGGTATCAGTTTTACCCACAGTATGATGGTAAATGTAGCAAGGGTAGTTGGGGACACTACCATTGTTATGTGCCATCAAGTCACTTCACACTTAGAGCAACCATAAAAATGTGTGGCTTACACAAGATCCTTTCAGCAACAGCTAAGAACAGCTCTTGCAAACTCAATGCTATGGTTTCCTTTCGCTTGTCAATTCATCTCAGATTTAGCCTTCCTCTTTTCCTGTTGCCTTCAACTTTTGGGGAGCATTCTTGTTTCCACTGGAGACTCCACTGGGGCCATAAAAACATCTGAAGAAGGGCTGCATGCTGCCCTATTGCTGGGCTTGCAGCCAACTTCTGAACTGTTGTATTCCAAAAGGTTCAGCCTTTCTTTGTCATTCTCCTAGCTTAACTTTTTCTCTCAATTTTTATGAGAGAGGATCCTATACAGGCCTTTGCTATATTTATTTTAATATTCATGTGATACAAACTAACATTGCTGAACTTATGCAGCACCCTAGGGGCAGGTACTGTAAATCCATTTCCCCCATAGAACCCCCCCCTTTTTTTTCCCATACCAAAATGTACATTAGAACATAATTCAGTTTTCATGTTTGAGTCTAACATTGACAGATCCACCACCATTAAAATAATATGTAAAAGTTAGTTTGGTAAGCTCCAGTAGATCCTTTGCTTGGAGCAATGAAGCACATTGTTCACAAATGTATGAAAGCCAAGTCCCTGCCACTATTGCCCTGCTGTTAAACCCACAACATGATTACAAATTAAGTTACAAATTAAGCCTATATTCATCTCCAAGTAAATAGTTTCCAAAAATAGCATTCTAAATATATGATGCATAGGTGAAGAAATCACATGCTGTGACAAACAAGTTTTTCACTGCTTGAGGAGACAAATCCAGATTGGTAACACAATAGAACACTTAGTAATATAATTGCCTCTGTCCAATTAACCTACATGGCAACTAATTAAGAATAAACATATTGTGCATTTCAAACAATGTAGCTGTAGCAATTTGTCCCACTTAATAGTTGGGACTGCAGAGGCTTAAGTAGTTAAGACACTGAAGTCACTGACGGTTCTGCATGACAGAGCGAGCTCCTGTCTCTGTCCCAGCTCCTGCCAACCTAGCAGTTTGAAAGCAAGAAATTGCAAGTAGATAAATAGGGACCATTTCAGAGGAAAGGTAAACAGCATTCTGTGCACTCCGATGTTGAGGCATGCCTGCCACATGTCGATGGAAACGTCTGCAGACACAGACAGCGTCTCTGGCTACAAACAGAGATGAGCACTGAACCCTAGAGTTGGATACAACTGGCTTTCGAGCAAGAGCAACATTTACCTTTACCTAATAGTTGGTATTTTCTCTGCCTGTGGTGTCAATTTAATTTTTTATAATTATTGTATTATTTTTTCATGCAAGTCATGCACTTGTGGATTTCTCTCAGGTGCTATAATAATATATCTGTTTTGGTCCTGACCTTGGATGCAAATTTCTGCTCTGTCCCAAACAACAAAAGATCTTGAGTTGGCCTATTTCGGTC
The DNA here is from genome assembly GCA_030440675.1 of Furcifer pardalis. Classification (NCBI taxonomy): domain Eukaryota; kingdom Metazoa; phylum Chordata; class Lepidosauria; order Squamata; family Chamaeleonidae; genus Furcifer; species Furcifer pardalis. The sequence continues at coordinate 89,978,163 of CP126892.1, forward strand.
CGTTGCTTATTAAAATTATTGTAGAACCACAAATCCCATGAAAACAATGGCAGACAGAATTGACTGTGGCCTCACAAGCAAAAGAAACAGGGGATTAAAATAGCTGAGGCTTTTGTCTGGGTTCCAGAGCGAGACTTTTAAAAACTTCTAACACCCTCTTTTACACAAGAAGAATAAAAGTATTTTCCACCAAATACCTGTGTTTTAACCACATTTTTTCTATTTCACCGATGTCAGCAAGTTCCAGCAATGAGGTAAAGCACTGCTTGATTTTGTTTGTGAGAGTTGTGATGGAGTAGAAGCAATTCTAAGCCTACCTGTTCCAGAATTTATGTTCAGTTTCTATAAGAACCTTTTCAGTACAGCAGGAATATATTCATTTTTCACACGAGGCATTTATATTCCACTTCAAAATGCTCAAAAGACAACAAAACAAATTAACTGATCACTGTTGAAACAAGAACAATTCAAACATGAAAGCAGAAGCGTAGCGTGCCTTGGCGGGGCCCCGTATAAAAATTTGTTTGGGGGCCCTTAGGAAGGGTAAAGATTTGTTTTGCTTATGCACGTTGGGGGGCCCCGTGGCCCGGGCCCCCCATAAAATTGATACGGCAGATACGGCGGTAGCTACGCCTCTGCATGAAAGCTAAAATAAAAATATGAAACATCAAGTACTGAAGACCTAAAAACTTTAATTCAGTGTTTCCAAATGTTTGGTTTTTTTAGACTTCAATGGGGCTGCAGTGACTCTGTGGTTAAGAAGCTCACCTTGTTACCCAGAAGGCTGGCAAGTCAGCAGTTCGAGACCTGGGTACTGAATGACGAATTGAGCACCTGTCTCTGTCCCAGCTCTTGGGGATATTAAAGGAGCCTCATTTGGGCATTCACTGAGCAGATTTTCTTCCCAAAAAAATCCTTTCAACCCAGAATAATTTCTGACACGAAATTGTTATATGGACTTCAATTTCCAGAAGCATAAGTTAATTCCCCAAAGCACTGATCAGCCAACGACAAGAGTCAGTCAAATAACTCTTTGTTACTCTAGTTCAGGCTCAGCAGCTCTAAAAGGCTTGGGGCCAGTTTTCCCCTCCTAGAGGTATCACAGTGTGCCTGAAAATTATAGGAAAAATAAAATACAAATACAAAGCCCCTAAAAGAAAGTGCCTGGAAGTCTACTTCTGTTTTCATTCTTGTAGAGAAGGTTAAAGGTGGCTGCATCCTGTCTTATTGCAGAATCAATGTTACAAGAGTGTGTTTGTTTTTTTTTTTTTTTTTACCTTGCTTATCCTTTATAATTTGCCTTCACAGGCTTCTTTACCGTGTCTAATTTGACTTACCTTCAAAAGGTTTCTGTGTCTGAAACAAAAAATGTTCAAAGAGCATGAAATAGCATTTCACTTTCACATAATGTTAATTTGACCTTGAAATTTATGGACAAATTAGAATATTAAATCAGTTCTTCTCACTCATCCTATGTCCTGTCTGCCCTCCATTATGTATCTGTATGACCAGAAAAACATGTCTTTCTCTTTGGATTTTCCACCATAAGGCTATTTCAGTGCCCATTTTTATTTAACATGTTTCTCAGGAAATTAATATATACAAAGAAACAATTTATGATTTCTTATTTTATTTTTTACCTTGGGGGGAGCACACTTGCAGAAGGCAACAAGAACTCCCATTTCAGTTTATTGAATTTGTTCACGTGGTAACGGGGGTAAAGTACAATACATTTAATAACCTTTTGAGTACTCTGTACACAGAAATGAACTATGGCTGTTCAAATAATGCTGCAGCTTTTGAAATGACATTGATAAAAGACTGCATTTAAAAATAACAACATGCCATGCTATGCAAAGGAAGAGATGTGGCACTCATATGGAAACACTTGTCATGTTTTAAAATGCATATGTAGAGCAAAATCCTGTTGGTGTAGATTTATGCAGCCTTAATCCAGATTGGGTGCTGGATATAGTTACCGTATATATTCGAGTATAAGTTGACTCGAATATAAGCTGAGGTACCTAATTTTGACCTGAGAAACCAGGAAAATAGATTGACCCAAATATAAGCTGAGGATGGCAAATGCAGCAGTTGCTAGTGAGTTTCAATAAAAATATGGTCAATGAAAATAAGATGCAGCAGAAAGGAGTTTTCTCCATGCCTATTGAGATGTGCCGACGACAGGATGGGAGAAGTGGGTGGTGAAGGCTATTGGCTGCCACCTTTTTCCATAGCACTTGTGACCCGAGTATAAGCTGAGTCCACTTTTTTTACTTCATTTTTAGGACTGAAAAACTAGGCTTAAAGTCGAGTATATACAGTAATTTAAATTAATCAAAAGTTTCCCAGCCCCACCTTTCCAGGTTCTGAGGTTCCCTAGGCCAGTAATGGTGAATCTTGGCACTCCAGGTATTATTGGACTTCAATTCCCAGATGCCCAAGTCTCTGTGAATCTACACGAATGGTTTTGCTACGCATATGCCAAACTTTGTTTCATCAAGCTCAGCATCTTAACCACTGAGCCATTGCGGTCCCTCCAATGTAGTTAGGTAACAGTCTCCCTTTGCCTGAAAGCCAGTCAAGTCTAACCCTAGGGGTGCTCATCTCCATTTACAGTCAAAGAGCCAGCACTGTCTGCATCTGGAGATGTTTCTATGGCCACGTGGGAGGCATGACTAAATGCTGAAATGCACAAAACACTGTGACCTTTCCCACCAAAGTGGTACCTATTTATCTACTTGCAATTTCTTCCTTTCAAACTGCTAGGTTGGCAGAAGTTGGGATAGAGGACATAAATGTACATCAGTTGGGTTTTGCCCAGTAAATTGAAGCATATACACTGTATAAGATGTAGGCTAAGGTATTGGTTAACTAGGAAAACTAAATTGCTTGCGTAATATCATAGGGATGCTTGCCAGTTTTGCTGAGACTGCAACTTCAATCATTTTATCGCTGGGTGAGTTAATGTGTTGATACATTTGGCAGTAACAAATATGAGGGAAGCAGCTTTAGCAGCTGTCTGCTGGAGAGAGTGACTACGAGTTAGGAAGCAAGCTGTTTTCATTTTTCAGGCAAACGATCAGCCCATTTAAAACAAAGTCCACACAGTGATCAGCCCAATCAAGCTAGGACGTGAATAAGGAAGGAAAATGAACCTCATATTTGATCTCCTTTGGTTTACTGTTATTATAATCTACTCGTATGTAGAGGCCCTGGTGAAACTCTTCATTCCTGTTAAAAGAAAATCAGTCAGCGGGGAGATTGTACTTATCACTGGAGCTGGACATGGTATTGGAAGACTCACAGCCTATGAATTTGCCAAACATCAAAGCACGCTGGTTCTCTGGGATGTCAACAAGGTATAAATTATTGCATGTCTGAAGGAGAAAAATAACAGGATTGACCAATGCCAGAGTGAGAAAGGCTGGAGGTGGGAGGGAAGGGAAAATGACAAGAAGAAATTCAAAGATTCCTGAAAGGATAATGGTGATTTAATAAGCCATCTGCTCATGTATACCAGGACTTAAGGCACATGGATTTTAGTGCTGTTTATCTCAGAGTAAATATGCTTAGGATTTAATCATGTATCTGGTAAGAACATTGCTTCTATTTTTTGTGTGGGAAGAAGAAATAATAACATTTGTACTAATGTCTATGTTTGGTTGTGTGACTTGATCTCTGTATGCCTGCGGTTGTATTCATAAGTTCTTTTTTGCATTGGTGAAAATATTTCTTACTATGTGGCACTGACATTATTACATAAATGACTGGGGAGTGAACCTTTCGAATAGTCTTTTTGTGAATTATCTGGCATATTTTAAAGTGTGTTGTGTTACTTTTAATGTAAACCATATGGTAAAGAGATTGTTGCAAGGGGGGTTATTTTTTTGGTAAAGAGATCCCGGCCAATTGGTTGATAGTTCTTCAATGGAGAAATAACGTTTCTACTTTTCATTTGTGCTCCTGGATGAGCTGTTTAGGTTTCCAGTCATGTATAAAGCAGATGTTTATGGAAACTAATACACAGAAGGTGATTAGCATGGTATTGCAAACGATTTCTGATTACTACTTGTTTAGCAAGTAGTTAAACAAGCAAAAGGGTAACTTCCTTATCCACTACTGCATACATATTTAAATCAGAAAGTGACAACACTCCGAGTGACTTTCATATGGTAGATCCTTAAGTTTGCTTTCTGAGGAGTTTTGTACTTGTTGAATGCATCCCAGTCACCCTCAAAACATGAACACTGAGCCCCTCTTGGGGAGGCAGGCAACTTTCTTGGTGCACTCCCATATATGACATTCCCACTGCCTGTGGACACTAGGAACAGCATATTTGGGGATACTGCAGTTATCAAAGGCTGCTTCAGCATAATGGATATTGAAATTAAACACTTCCCTGCTCTTCTGTAGAGGGGCAGGGAAAGTGTAATTATTTTTGTCTCTGCTATTTGCTAACCATTGCACTACACTGGTTAGGAGAGTTAAATTTTTCTCTGTAGTGCCAATTGAAATTGCAGCTGTGGCCAGTTTTTATTGGAGTTACAGAGAAATGGGAAGAAAAGGGTGGGTTTTTTTTTTAAATCCCCTGCCTAATCAATGCAGTACAAATAGTAGAGGAGGGTTACACTTACCCTGACCATCTGCAGAGAAGTAGGGGGGGATTTAATTTACTGGAATTGTGAAGTGACTCATCAACCACTTGCCAATACCAATAATTAGGTTGCTGTTGCTGTTTTAACAGGGAGAACAGGTTAAATGTCATTAGCTCTTTCCACGTCCTGTAGCTTTATTACAGGGGTGAAAGGTGAAAAGAATAACATTCACTTGCTTCTAGCCAACATTTAATAAGTGTCCCTACCAGGATTTTTGAGGGAGCCACATCGGCTAGAAGAGAGGGAATGCTACACCTTTTGCCTTCCACCTACGTCACAAAACAACAGGATTTCAGCCACTGTTTTAATTCTGCTTCTTCTTTCTGTGTCTAAGCCAGATGTGAAACTGCCAAAATGAAGGCACCTTTTGGTGAAATCATTCTGCAGTTCCTTTCGCCTGACCTAGTATGAGAAAGATTAGCCAGCAACACAAGGTGGCCATTACCAGGGTACATCTGATTGGGGTTCAAAAATACCACAATCTTTGAGGAAGCTCTTTCTATGTACCAATTTAAGGATACATTCCTTTGTGAAGGCAGTCTGATGTGCCCTTTTGAAAGAATCTAAACTACATCAGCAGCTTTGGGTGCTAAAACCATATTCATATTTAAATAATTCCCCTCTTCTTACTCAAATTGGACATTTCTGATAGATCTCAAAGAAATAAGCTTTCTGCTTTCCTATATGTTGCAGCACAGCGTTGAGGAAACAGCTGACGGATGCAGAAAGTTGGGAGCTCATGTGCATGCCTTGGTGGTAGACTGCAGCATCAGAGAAGAAATCTACAGTGCTGCAGAGCAGGTGAGGAAAAATGTCAACAGGACCAAATGTTTGCACTCACAGGCAGTGGTGGGTTGTCAAAATTCCCACTACTCCACCATGATGTCATGGACGTCGTGGACGTAGCCGATGCCGTGGGTGGAGCAAAAATAATAATAATATAAAAATGTCTGTGAATGCATCAAACTTCCATTTGATGCATGTACAGTTCTTTTTTTAATGCACATGCATCAAACCTCTATTTGACGCATGCACACTAAAAAATAGAACTGTGCATGCGTCAAACAGAGGTTTGATGCATGCACAGTTCGGCTGCCCGGAAATACATTTTTAGAGGGGGCCGGAGAGGCGACCGAAGCGGTCGCCCGGGGTTTTACCACCACTACCCCGGCGACCCCTCCTGATGGGGTGCTACTGGTTCAGACGAACCAGTTTGAACCGGTAACATCCCGTCACTGCTCACAGGCCTGCAAAGCTGTAGCCAAGACCTGAAAAACAAGCCGATACTGTACCTTTTGTTGGCTTCTATGCTTATCCTTTCTGCCATGTCCTGCTCTGAGCTATACAATATATTTGCAATCAAGCAGAAAAGAACACCTCTGACACACCCAGTTGTCAAATACTGTTTGTAGTGTGTGTGGATGACAGTAACCTCCCTTTTAAGTATCAATACTCATGATGTTTTTCCAAGAAGGTCGTGTTGCAAAAGTTTATGGCCAGGATCTTCTAACACTGTGACAGTGAACATTGGCACTCCAGGTGTTCTTGTACTTCAATTCCCAGAAGCCCAAGTCAGCACTCCTGCTGATCACAGCTTCTGGGAATTGAAGTCCAAGAAAAACTGCAGTACCACAGTTTGTCATCACTGCTCTAACATAATTGAGAACACCAGGGGCAGTGGGACTTAGCAATACCACCACCCTTCAGCCCTAATGAACCTCAAATCATGCTCATAGACTTGGAAATACTTTGAAGTGGGCTTTCATGGCATTCAGATGGCTACAGGGAGGAAACTTTTATGTTGATGGTTGCGTAATGGTGTGACACTGAGTTTTAGACCTATATATTTGCCTTGATGAGTTTCCAGGCTAGGCTTTTACCATTCAATCACTCAGCCTTATTTATGAGATTTTTACAGGCGGAAGCCAAGAAAGCATTATTACTACCTCACTCATACTTATTCCTCTCCCCACCACCACCACCAATATATATATATATATATTAGCAGAATAACTACACAATGTCTACTGTTGCAAAGAACACTTTGTTCATGTTCCATTTTGTTCCTCTCAAGAGAAGCTTAGATCACATTATCAAAGAGTAATCAAAACAAAACAAAAATGTTGTAGCACTTTAAAGACTAACTGCTGTGTTTTAATGTTAGGTTTTGTGGATAAAATGCCATAATGTTTGTCTTGCATCAATCTGCCAATCATTTGCAAATTCAACAGGGCAAAGCTTCACAACTAATCTGAATACAGATGTGTACCTGTGTACAGTATTACCAGTTGTAAAAAACAACATATTGATTTGTATATTTATCTGTTATGCTAACCATTCTGTACCTCTGTACCAGATGTTTATAAATGGGTGCCATGAAGTCTCACTCTTATGTCTGACGAAGTGGACTTGGTCCATGAAAGCTAACGTTAAAATACGGCAGTTTTAAAGTGCCACAAATTTTTGTCTTTTTGTTTTGTTTACACTCTGATATGCTTAAAACACAGACTAACACAGCTACCATTTCAAAAAATTACATCACATTGTCATTTTTACCGCTGAATTTTCTCCTTATAACACTTCTATGCAAATAGAAAGAAATCTGTGAATCTGTGGTACATGGATAAATAGTTATGACAGTTTTCCAGTACAGTAATACCTCGGATAACGCTAAGACTTGGTTCCACAAGTCTTGGTGTTATCCAATTTTTAGTGTTATCTGATGCATGTTAAAATCCTATGGGATGTATCGGATAACGTTAAAGCTCCATAGAGATACATTGTAACCGCACAGGCTTTAGCGGTTGTTATCCGATCCATCCCATAGGACCTTAACGTTATTCGATCCAGATTCTCCTCCCCAGATTACTTAACGTTATGTGATTTTTAGCGTTATCCGAGGTAAACGTTATCCGAGGTATTACTGTACTCAGATTCATGTAGAATTAAATCTGTCCACTGCTGTGTTCATGTTATTACCTTCTTCGTAAATTATTGTACAGGGGAAGATCACCTGGACAATTGGGAGAAAGATGTTGGAAATGGAATGACGGAACAACTAGCCCATAGATACCATGAATTTGGCCTTAATTTTACTTTGCTTTTCATTTCCCTGCGTTTATCCTTCCTTTCAAGCTGGACAAGAGGCACAAGATAGCTTTATATAACTTGCAGCTTTATAACATTAGTGGAGAATACTATACATTGTGGAAGATGTTTAAGTTCTATTTCTTATATTTTAAAGGTGAAAAGAGACATTGGAGATGTTAGCATCTTAGTGAATAATGCTGGAGTTGTGGCCACAGCAGACCTTCTCTCCACCCAGAACAAACAGATACAAAAGACATTTGAGGTCAACATCCTTGCTCACCATTGGGTAAATATCATTGGATTATGAAAGTTTTAACTTATGCATGGAACTACTTATACAAAAGGGACTACGGTGGCTTAATGGTTAAGACACTGAACTTGATGACTGGAAGATCAGCAGGTCAGCAGTTCAAGACCCAAGTGCTGCACAATGGAGAGAGCTCCCATCTCTGTCTCAGCTCCTGCCAAACTAACAGTTTGAAAGCAAGAAATTGCAAGTAGATAAATAGGGATCACTTTTGTGGGAAGGTAAACAATATTCCATGCACTCTGGTGTTTAGTCATGCCTGCCACATGTCCATGGAAACATCTGCAGATGCAGACAGCATTGGCTCTTTGGCTATAAACAGAAATGAGCACTGAACCCTAGAGTTAGATATGACTGCCTTTCGAGCAAGGGCAACCTTTACCTTTATCTTACTTATACAAACATAGCAGTCTCTCCCTGTTTACCCTGTTTGTGCTTCATTTCATTGAGGCTGGCAAACAATCTACAGAAGCCTCAGTTAGCTACAGTGTCCCATTTTATCCAAGGGTGCAACTGCATTGACAAAATTTTTTTGCAGAAAACATTAGAGGTTTGGGACGGTTGGTTTTGAATTTTTGTATTGACCACGTGACATGACAGAAAAAGAAATGCAGATCAGCTCAATCCCCCTTTCCTCAAATCTTTAGTTTCTCTTTCTGTCACTGGGGCTTCTAAATTTTTTCACTGTGGATCTATATGGATCAGTTCATCCAGTGTGATTATTTGACCACCAGTGTAGAAAAATATGGGCTGTGGCTGGCACAGTGGTGGGATGCGGCAGGGGAAAAGGCTATTTAGCCAAATTCCTCCTTTCTCCTATGTGGCAAGTTGACACAAACAGACCTAGGGAAACTCAAATTTCGCAGTGAGAATTCACATTTCTCTCACTGCTAAACCAACACCTCAATCCAGGAAATTATAGTTAATAACTTCAGAACAAGCAGTCTAAAAAACCACCTTCAAACTATGATTCCATATCCTATCTTTTTCCAAAGCTCTTCCCCATAGCTTGCTGGTTTAAGTATAAGAGGAGAGTATGGTCCATCCCCGGATGCTCTCCCTGGCTGGTTGGGGTGGGGGGAATCAGGACCAGCTGGACAGAGTGGCGGGCGGCTACAAAAGACCCTGCCGCTGCCGCCGCTGCTACCATAAGACCATCCCCGGATGCTCTCCCTGGCTGGTTGGGGCGGGGGGAATGAGGACCAGCTGGACAGAGTGGCGGGCGGCTACTAAAGATCCTGCCGCCGCCACCGCTGCTACCATAAGACCATCCCCGGATGCTCTCCCTGGCTGGTTGGGGCGGGGGGAATGAGGACCAGCTGGACAGAGTGGCGGGCGGCTACTAAAGATCCTGCCGCCGCCACCGCTGCTACCATAAGACCATCCCCGGATGCTCTCCCTGGCTGGTTGGGGCGGGGGGGATTGAGGACCAGCTGGACAGAGTGGCGGGCGGCTACAAAAGACCCTGCCACCACCGCCAGACTTTTCCCGGACACTCTCCCCAGCCGGTTATTTATTAGAGATAAGGACTTTCTAGACTGTTTTGTACCGTATATTCTTGATCGTAGTGTATTTCTTTTGATTGTATTGCATTTTTCTGATTGTATTGTGCCCTTGTTTTTTATGAAAGATTTATTGACTGTATTGACTGTATCATATTTGTTATATTTATATGATGTTGTTTTCATATTTGATATTTGATATTGTAACATTGCAAGCTGCTCTGAGTTGCTTCGGCAAGGAGAACGGCATATAAATTGAATTTAATAATAATAATAATGGTTAAGAGAAGTTTTCCTATTTGTTCAATCACCTGCATAAAGATAAGGTCGAAGTGGCTTTATGGAGAAAGCTAAAGGTTCATTCATATGTTGGTTTGTAATGATAATCAGATGGCAGCCGATATGATAATTACACTGGGGAACAGTGATTTTGGTGCCTCACAATTTTCACCTATTTCTGGCTATATTTGGCTCACTGATTCCAAAAATGCTTTCAGTTATGGCCCATCAGCTCTAGTTTTTTAGATATGGCTTATTCACATTAGGCCAATCTAACCATACTGGTTGCATACATAAACAAGAGGCGTTAGCAAGGGTGTAAGCCACCCGGGGCAGAGTGAAATTTTGCCGCCGCCCCCCCCCCCCCCCAATTTTTTTGCCCACCCCAACTTTTTTTGCCCACCCAAATATTTTCCCACCCCCCAAAGATTTTCCCACCACCCCTCCCGCCTCCGGGAGTCAAAGTCAAGTGAAGCGCGCACTCGGTCAAGGCAAGGAGAGCACAGAGAATGAGAAAAAAGATCAGATTAGTTAAATTACACTTGCAACAACAACAGGAATAGAGCTTGAACAACATCAATAAATATTATTAAAACAATCAATTTACGAATGGTGAGGCAAATACAAGTGTAGTCATAAGAGCAATGTATAATGACATCATCAATATCTCATGAACTAGAGCTGCTAGAACAAAATGGATGGCATTTTCGGAATCAGCCGCACAAATTGCCCGAAATCAGTTGAAAAAATTTAGGTACTAAGAAAAAAAATGTTTTTTGTTCCCCAGTGTTATGAATGAAAATTAAGACCAGGTCCTTCCAGACAGGCCATTCTTAAATGATGCTATTTGTATCCCTACTATTATATGATAAGGTTAAGATTAGGATTAATCCAAACTTTGTACTTTCTGGAAGTTAAATTCCTAAGAATCTGAAGACAATACTCACCATTACTTCAGTGATGTAGCTGAGACAGAGAAGTTGAATTTTTGCTATCTCAAGAACATGGTTATTTCAGAAAATAAGTGAGAGCAACTGAAGTTACACTGTTGCAAGACTGCTGCTATTAGTGTTTACATAATTGTTTCTAATCTGCAATATTTTACATAACATTAATTATAAAAATATTACAGAAATGCAATTTTCTAAAGAGGTTTTTCTTTCTTCCCCTTCCTTTAAAACTTTCTTCAAGACGACAAAAATGTTCCTGCCAGCAATGATGAAAAATAATCACGGTCATATTGTCACAGTTGCATCGGCTGCTGGACATACTGTTGTCCCATTCTTGGTGTCTTATTGGTATGTTATGAATGAGCTATTTTTTAGCACCTAGGGAAGTGGTGGCGAACCTATGATATGCATTAGGACACTCCCAGTCCTCTCTCTTTTTTTTATATAATTTTTTATTTATTAGGTATTAAAAGAAAAATACAAAAGTACAAAGATACAGAATAGAAAAATTATAAAAATATATGAAATTGTGAAGATCCAGTAACATATTTTTGTGCACAACAATATTACATCCACCCCATTTTTTAAACATGATCTTCTACGCATTCTTTTCTTTTACATCATTAATATCACCCTTGTGCTATATACATTGTCCGGGGAATTCTAAACCTTTACAATTTCCAGAAGTCATTGTGATCTTGTGCAGGGGGTATGCCCTTTTTTTCCTCCAAAGTATAATTTATAAAAGGTTCCCAGATCCTCCAGAAATTATTGCTATGTGCTTTCCCCTTCCTACAATTTATTTCCCAAGTAAGTTTTTCATTTAACGCCAGATCCCACATTTGTGTGTACCAATCTTGGATGCTTATTTGTTCATTACTTTTCCACTTTTTGGCTATACCTTGTCTTGCAACAGTCAACATTATGGCCAATAACTCTTTATTATCCCTATTCATATCCTGATCTTCTATGTCTGTTAACAAGATTGTTTCTGACCCCAGTCCGATCTGCACATTTAATATGTTCTCAATTTCTTTCTCTATTCTTTCCCAGAAACTTTTAAGTGCTTCACAGCTGCACCACATATGCTCATATGTTCCTTTTGTTTTATTACACCTCCAACATATATCGCTCAAATTGCTATACATTCTGTGCAAGCCGACTGGGGTCCTGTACCATCTCCATACTAATTTGTAATTATGTTCTTTAACTCTGACGGACATAGTTCTCATTATCTTTCTTTTCCCAGTCCTCTCTGTTGACATGCCTCAGCACAGAATTCACTCCACTCCTCTGTCCAGCAGCCCAATGGGAATGCTCCCTCCCTCCCCAAGCACAGAATTCTCTCCACCCCTCTGCCCAGCAGCCCAATGGGAGCACTTCCTCCCTCCCTTCTTCCCCCCAGCACAGAGTTCACCCTGCCCCTCTATTTGGGCACTTGGTCTCTAAAAGATTCACCATCACTGACCTAGGAATTCCTTGTTTTTTCTTCTCAATCAAGATACAAGACCTCCTAGTGACCTTATTTAAATCTCTCCAGCCTGCTTCAGCAAATCCATCTAACCAAGCCCTCTGATTCTAATCCACTTTGCTTCTAAAGGCAGCCTCTCCTCTTTTAGCATCTTTTCTTTCATTTTTAATTCATCTCTGTGTCCTTGTTACAGGGTGCAGTGCAGATGATGACTCATCTCCGCCCATTTCCCTATGCTACCTTGAACAACCTCAGTTCCCATCACAACAATATATCACTAGGCTAAATGTGGATGTGAACTGAAGATGGATATATGAGAAGGAAATGGTGTCAGTTCACAGTGGCAGAGAATAATAATTGTTACTATCCTATTCTAAAACAATTGATTTAATGCTATAAATAATAAGCTTCTTGGTTAAGTCTATCAGAAAACAAAATAAAATACCGGTAAGCAAAATAAAATAAAAATAAAATAAAAAACACTGTAGCACTTTAAAAACTAACTGCTATATTTTTATTGTTAGCTTTCGTGGATCAAGTCCACTTCTTCAGACAAAGAGTGAAACTTACAGGCATGGTTTTTCTATACCAAATTCAGAGGGTCAAAGGGAGAAGGGTGTGCTCAAGCAAGATGACAGACAAGCAAGCACAACAATACAGCTTCACACAGCCATTAGCAACAATAGATTATTCAGATTAGCTCTAAATTACTCCCTTTCAATCTCAAGGTTGCTGAGAAAGTCCATTCTGGTATCCGATCAACCTTTGATCTACATGTCAGAAAACAAACAAAAACACTGTACCTGGTTACTTTCTATTTTGCTAAAAAGAGTTGGCAGGAAGGTTGTAATATAATATATAAAATCATATAGCAATCTGTATATCAAATTTGATAATTTCCCAGAAACCCTTTGCTAATATTTAGTCCCCTGCAATGGGTGTCTAACAGATGGATGTACTGTTTTTGATTTCTGCTGTCTCCCTTTCAATCCTAGTTTTGTAATTTCTCTGTTCCAGAATTTTAACTTTCAGGTCTTGGATAGTGTCCAGTTAGATTGAAGTGGTTTGAGGCAGGTTTCTCTGTGTTGCCATTCCGGATATCTTATTTGTGTCCATTAATTCTTTTGCATAAAGATTGTTTGTCCCACATAAAGCACAGACAGACATTTTTGGCAAGAGATGGGATAAATCACATTGGCAGAATCACAAGTAAAACTGCCTTTAATGTTGTGTGTAGTGCCATTGGGTCCAGATGCTGTTGGGTCCACAATGTTGGTTAAGTCTGTAATTCAAGGGTCCCCCAAACGGACCATGGGTTGTCCCAAACTGGGCCATGGATGGCACTGGGAGCCCAAATGGCAGCCTTCTGCCCTCAACGTATTCCACTGAGTCTGCCCGTCAAACAGAGCGAGAGCACAGGCTTCAGACACAGCAGATAGGCAGGTGGCCAGGCCCCTCTTCCACATTGCTTAACTATGGTGGGGCTTTCTCCAACCCAACCTCACACACCTGGTCTATGCACAGTGAGGGATCACACTGCCCATATTCTAGCTGTGGCTGGCAGACTGGAAAGATTAAAAATCCCTCCATCCCCGCTTACTCATGGAAAAATTGTTTAGCATGAAACCGGTCTGTGGTGCAAAAAAGGTTGGGGACCCCTGCTCTAATTGGTTGAGATGTCTTGTTTATCTGAACAATTGACTGCTAAAGGTAATATTTTAAAATAATACATGTTGCACATGAGTAATACTGTATCCATTATGACATATTTGCAAACGTCACCCTAGTCTCCTTCCCTCCCCTAGTTCAAGCAAGTTTGCTGCTGTTGGATTCCATAAAGCTTTAACTGAAGAACTGGCTGTCCTGGGAAAAGATGGGATCCAAACCTCATGCCTTTGTCCAGTTTTTATAAACACTGGCTTTGTCAAAAACCCAAGTTCAAGGTAAGCAGTGGGGAGAGTCGAGCACTATTAGTCAGAGTTTGGAAAACATAATTTTTTGGATTACAGCTGTCAAAATTCCCCAGCCAGTATGGTTACTGGCAGAGTCCAAGCAAAAGGAAAATCCACCTTGCTCATAGGATTTTAAAAATACCTCTCGTGTATTCTGCCTCCCTCTGCAGGTTATTGCCTACCCTGGAGCCAGAGGAAGTTGTTGCTAAACTCATGGATGGGATACTTTGCAACCAAAAAATGATTTTTGTTCCATCATCTGTGAAATGCCACTTGCTTCTAGAGAGGTATGTATGGCAGGCAGAGAGCTAAGTTTTTTGTGACCATCTTTAAATGAAAATTGTGTGTCATGGTGAAAATTGAAGGCCTTTGATCACATAAAATAACAGTTTAAAAGCCAGGAATGGGAGGTTGAGTCCCTCCAGAGTCCACTAGTCTTCTCTTATCTGACTGTCTGTCTTTCCCCATTTCTACACTGCCCCATTAACATTGCTACTTTCTGGGTAGCTTACAATGCAATAAAATCGTACAGTAAATTCCATGTAACAAATAAGAAAAATATAATAGAGTATAATAAAACCTGTTATTAGGTAAAACTAGCTTCAAATAAAAATACATGTTAAACTCATGTAAACATCATGAAAGCATATGCATACAACAAGTCATATGAGGAAAGACTGAAGGATCTGGGCATGTTTAACCTTCAAAAAGGGAGACTAAGAAGGGATATGATAGCACTCTTCAAATAGCTGAAGCATAATTATAAAGAGGAGGAGCAGGATCTCTTCTCATTCATCCCAAACTGCAGAACATGTAATAACAGACTCAAGTTACAAGAAACCAGATACAGGCTGATGGTCAGGAAAAAGTTCTTAATTGTTTGAATAGTGCAGGATAGCCTGTAAGTCCCTATTGAATCTTTCTCTAAATTTGTCACTTATTGTATCCAGGGTGTCACCAGTATTCTTGGGCTCATATACCCATGTACTTGTTACAATATGCTCTTCAAGCGCAAATGGGCTTAAATTGGCCATATTTCTCCGGGGAAGGGGGTTCTGGAGGAAGAAATTATAATACATATGGATGGGTAGGGACTTACGGGCCACTCAGTACATCAGTGGAACCCATTACCTCGGGAAGTGGTGAGTGCTCCAATTCTAGAGATATTCAAGAGAAAGTTAGACAACAGTTTGTCACATCCATTTTGATTTAGATTCCTGCACTGAGCAGGGTGTTGGATGTGATGGCCTCATAAGCCCTTTCCAAATAAATTATTCTATGATGTGATGATTCTATTAAAAATTCAGATTTAATTTTGGACTGACCTGGCATTTAGCAGCAACATGTGCAGATCAGAAGTTCAGCTAATAATTCTGCCAGCTGAGAAGAAGACCAGAGCAGATGTTACACATTTGTAACAGCCTATCTTTCATCCAAAGCTCTGTCTCCCCAAACCATTTCTACTGGTACAGTTCTGCTCTTCAAACTTTTATTCATGATGAAATAACACTTCTTACTTACCTTTCTGTATCATGCTACCTCTACTGTAGCCAATTTTAAAAAGAAAAGAGACTAGTACAAGGTTGAAAAATTAATCATTACTCAGTTATACCTTTGTCCTTCCATCAGCGCTAAATTTAGCTTACCCTCATGTACCAAAATGAAAAAGTCCCTCCCATCATTCTTCACCAGAGTCACCTTGAGTCAGACAGGATTGTTGTGCTGGTTTAACATTTGTAGGAGTAATCTGTTCCCCTCTGCTTGATCTAAAAAGGTTTTCATTTTTATATTTCTGTCGTTTGATATTTGTGCATTTCTTACAGAATTCTGCCAGAGCGTGCCTTGGCAGTTTTGAAAAACATGATAAAAATAAAATTTGATGCAGTTGTTCAATGTGAGAGAAAAGAAGACTAAGGTAATTGGTGCCTTCCAAGGAGGTATACATACAGCATAACAGAAGTCATTTCTTCAAAAGTTGGATCCATTCTAGACAATATACTTCTTGGTGTGCCATCTGTAACACTTGGTGCGTAACCTGTAAAAGGAAGTCCATGCACTTCTAATTTCAAATAGATATATATAAGGGTTGGTACAATGCTGTCAAGTATATATTTCTTTCTGTTTCAATAAAGAGTCCTAACCACAGTACTATTGTCCATTGATATGAGTGTTGTTTTATCCCCATTGTTGATTTCTAGACATTAACTAGATCCATCAGTTCTAGTCAGCATGCATTAAATGTCAATGAGATTTTGACTATACAGGAAGAACTATTTTGAAAGTGGTGGGAACTCCTTTGTTGAAGGTTTTAAACAGTGAGGGGATGGCCAATTGTCAGTGGTTTAGTAATGGATTTCCTGCTTTGACAAGGGTTTGACCATTGTTACATAATTAATAACTATGTGCCTTCAGGTCGATTCTGATTTGCAGTGAACCTTTCCGGGGTTTTCTAGGAATTCAGCACTCAGAAAAGATTTACAAGTCTGGAGTGCAATTCTCCATGTACCATGTGATCACCAGCAAATACATCATAGCAGATCACTCCACCAGCAGGCCACATTGTGATTTATTTCTCCATGTGATCCAGTGATGGGATGTCAAAAATTCTACTACCACGCCATGACGTCATGGACGTCATGGGCGTGGCCAATGTCATGACGTCATGACGTCATGGGCAGAGCCAACGTCATGACGTCATGACGTTGTGGGCAAGGCCAAAAATAAAAATAATAATAAAAAAAAATAAACATGCACACAGACCCGTAAATAACTTAAAGAAATAAAATAAATAAATAAATAAAATAAAAATTAAATAAAAGTACAACCACCCACCCAAAACACAAATAAATCACCCACCCACCCTAAATATAAAAGCCTCACTTACCTTCCTTGGCGCCGACGAACCTCCATGTGGCCTGGGGCCACCCGGCAAGGCACGCTGCCCCCGACTGTGGCCGTTTCCTCCTACGAAGGCCGTGGCCGGCCCTGCATCCGCCGGCCACGGCCGCCACAGCCGCCTGCAGCCCCTGCCTGGCCACCGAACTCCCACGGGCACGTTGGTGCCTGCCCGCGCCGTCCGCCCGCGCCGCGCCCTCCTAGGGACTTGGGCCCAACAAACCCCCTTGCCCTGGGTAAGCCCGGCGGGGCTCGCCACCGCCGCATCGTCTTCTGCCGGGCGCCTGCTGCTTCCTCAGGCCGTTGCCTTTTCGGCCCCGCCGGGCTTACCCAGGGCACGGGGGTTTGTCGGGCCCAAGTCCCTAGGAGGGCGCGGCGTGGGCGGACGGCGCAGCCAGGCACCAACGTCCCCGTGGGAGCCAGGTGGCCGGCTAGGGGAGGTGCCCTTCTCTTAGGGCTGCCGCCGCTGCTGCCGGAGCCACTCTAAAAAGGGGCGGCTCCAGCTTCGGAAGATTTTTTTTTTTAATTGGAGCCATTTGGCTCCAATTTAGTGCGCATGTCCAGAAACTCAATTTGACGCATGCGCAATGCGTCAGATTGAGTTTCTGCACATGCGCAGTCAATTGGAGCCATTTTAGCTCCGTTTTTTTTTAAAAAAAATTTCTTTTGGTGAGGCGTCCGGAACCGGACGCCTCAAAAGTGGACTCCCCTCCCGGAGAACTCTCCGGGATTGGTCCTAATGGTTCCAGGGATCCGTCTGGAACTGGGGACATCCCATCACTGATGTGATCACATCTCACAGAGTTATCAAGCCCAAAATCCATTCTAAAATATGAGGAGTGCATCCTTCCTGTTCTTTCAGAAATCCGAGAAAGTGAGGTTTCCCTATAGATGGTAGCCTGTGTGGATGCAGAGAAGTACAAACTAATGCCCATATTCTACAATGCACACAGTACCCCTCAATGTGCACTGAGGAAGTCCTTATGTTGGCAAGAGGAAATGCTATTGATGTTGTGCACATGTAATCTAATAAATAAATAAATAAATTCCTGCTTGTTTTAGATATGTTAATTTTAGCTTTGTATATTATTGTATGCTTGTGGTGCCTCTGACACAAATAAAGAAAGTAACATTACACCCAGAGTCATAAAATATATTCACTTCTCTTTCACACATGTTTATTTACTAGATTTGGCTATGTTATTTAGTACTTCCAGGGGAAAGTTGTAAAATTTCATCTTTACAAGGTATCTATGATCACATCAAGTGGTCCATGGTGATCTCTTACATTATACTCCAGAGTGGTCAGATGAATGGTTTTATTCATTTCAATAAAGAATAGGTCATCATTACTCTATTATCAGGGATGAAAATATATAGGCTACACCATTTTAAAAGGAAAAGATAGGATATTACTTCAACTACAGAAAAAATGTTCCTCTCCATTTATTAATTATTTAATTAATCAATTTCTATGCTGCCCACCCAAGTATTGTACCCACTCTGGGTGGTTTGCTTTTTGTCTTTTTTATTTATTTTTGGTGTTGTATTGTCCTGTTACATATCTTTTGTTGATTTTTTTTAATGTGGAGAATTATGTTGTAATTTTTTGTAATCTCTTGTTTGTGTTTTTTATTTTAAAGTTTAATAAAAATTTAAAGTTTAAAAAGAAAAGTAAAACCAAAATATACAAAAAGATACAATACAAGCCCAACCCAGTGGCAGCATGTTAAAAAAATAAGAATCATTCTTGATAAAATGATACAATTTGATACCATTTCAATAATCAGGTGCATTGATCACTACCCTCTGATCACTCCATCAGTCCGGGGAAATGAAAAGGGTTTAACTAATAGAAAACTGCAAGAAGAATAAATGATGCCGGCAGATGTTCTTTGAGAAAGACTTTCTGTTAAATAACAAGGTTCTAGATTGTATATATCAGGGATGCCCAAACTATGGGCCTGGGGCCAAATCTGGCCCCCAGGCCGTTGATTGGGCACCCCTGGTTTAAGCAAAGAAAATGGCACCTTAAAATCTATCTCATCCTGTTGCAAAACAGATTGCAAGGCATGATTTACTTCCGCTTCCGGTGGGAGGAACCACGTAACCAGCCTGCTGAACCACCTGACTAGCCCACTGAACCACCTGACTGACCCACAAGCCTTAAAAGTTTGGGCACCCCAGGTATAGATCAATGTTAATAACTTGTGCTTGATAAAGAAAAGAATGGATAACCAGTGCAACTGGTCCACAACGAGGGTAATATGACTTGAATGTTATCACCTTGAAGATCACATATTCATGTATTCATAGATATGGTATTCAAAGGCCAGTTGCTAAGAAACACACAGGACATTTTTCAGTCAGGGTTTTCCAAGCTGGCTTTCAGCAGCATATTTTGGAAAATGCTTCACAGTGCTTCCCTGGTAGCACGTCTCTGACATATCCATAGCATGCAATTGACCATGCTAAGTGGTAATAATAAAAAGAAAACCAACACAACCAAGTAAGAAACTAAAGTAAATGCTTGCCTACAGATAAAATCCATTATCTTATTTTTGCTTATCTTTGTATCCAACAACAAAATCAAATTTCAGCTCGTTCATTTTCCAGAAAGTTGCAGCAGCACGGACTGGAAGAAACCTAGAGAAGGTGAGAGGAAAATGTATTAATCTCTTGAATACTGACTATGTAAAAGCCAAATGAACACATTTACTGATTAGGTCAGAATCACTGAAAGTTAATACACAGCAGTTGGTTGACCTTATTCACCATAGTTACTTACCTATCTAACATTACACTGAATTTCAGAAGTGGTGGGATGAAAATCATGTTCTCATTGGCTAATACACCCTTCAGTACATGCTTTGCAACTTCTTCAGGCTCCATAGTTGGCATTAACCTGATGTTAACAAGAACCACAGCAATTATAGTCACACATCATGTCCATAGAAATAGGATGGCAATCTTTGCAAGGTCAAAATGCAAAATTTGAAACAAATGCAAAAATTATGTGAAGATAAAGTAGTTAAAGACTTGTGGGATCAAAAGAATCATGATGTTCCTGATCTACTCTGGCAGCCTAAATAAGAAATAAGGATTTTTAACATTAAAACACATTAAAGAAGCAGTTGGGAAAATTTGGCCCTCCAGGTTTATTATTATTATTATTATTATTATTATTATTATTATTATTATTATTATTATTATTATTATTATTATTATTATTATTATTATTATTATTATTATTATTATTATTATTATTATTTATTGAATTTGTTACCCCGCCCCAATCAGGAGAACCCGACTCTGAGCAGCTTACAAAAAAATAAAAGCATAAAACAATCTACATTAGTAAAAACATCAGAAGTTAAAAGTCATCAGAAGTTAAAAGCAATACACAATCCCAGGATCAGACCCAGAGGTGGCAACCCATTAAATAAGCCACCTGGTATGAGAACCCACGTTCCCGGGTCCCCAAACTTGCCCTGCCAGCCAGGTTTTTAAGCCCTTCTGGAAGGGCAGGAGCTCTGTCTGAAGGCGCAGTTCGGTGGGCAGGAGGTTCCAGAGGGTCGGGGCGGACACGGAGAAGGCTCTCCTCCTGGTGCAGGCGAGGTGCGCCTCTCTCGCCGAAGGAATAACAAGGGAGCCTCTCCGATCCACCCTGGTGGGATGGACAGATGTTCTTGGGGTGATGCGGTCTCTTAGGTATCCTGGCCCACTACCATATAGGGCTTTAAAGGTAATAACCAGCACCTTGAATTGCACCCAGAGACATACTGGCAACCAATGCAGCTCCCGGAACAGTGGTGAAGCACGAGCATAACGCCCACACCCCACCACTACCCGGGCCGCCGCATTTTGGACCAGCTGGAGTCTCCGGATGGTCATCAGGGGCAGCCCCATGTAGAGCGCGTTACAGTAATCAAGTCTGGAGATGACCAACGCATGTGTGACCATAAGCAGAGCGTCCCGGTCTAGGAGTGGGCGTAACTGGCGTATTACACGAAGTTGTGCAAAAGCCCTCCTGGCCACGGCTGCCACCTGCTCTTCGAACAGTAGCCGTGAGTCCAGGAGGAGCCCCAGATTACGCACTGGGTCTGTTTGGGGCAAGACTGCCCCATCCAGAGCCAAAGGTGGCAGCTCCTGAGTTAACACAGGACCCCTTACCCACAGTTTGAACTTCAACTCCTAGAAACATAAAGCATTGCAGCCAATAAGAGTTTATGGACTCTCCAATACAAGACATCTGGAGAACCAAACATGGTGAAAAACTTAGCATACAGTTAGCTAAATAATTTTGTGTAAGGGAGCATCACTGGTTTTATATCCTAACCACAAAGTCAGGAACACATTCAACAAGACCCCATTCAAACTTTATATTTTTAATGGGAAGGAATCTGAAAGGGCTAGGGGAGGAAGAAGCCAGGGCAGGATGAGGACCTTGCCGCCCCTCCCCCTGTGCCTACACCAACTGCCAGGGGAAGAAGAAGCCAGGGCAGGTTGAGGACTTTCCCGCCCCTCCCCCTGTGCCTATACCGGCTGCCAGGGGAGGAGGAAGCCAGGGCAGGATGAGGACCTTGCTGCCCCTCCCCCTGTGCCCACCCCAACATATTGTAATGTAATGTATTGTCTGTAAGCCGCCCTGAGTCGCCACGGCGAGTGGGCGGCAATATAAACTTGAACTAATAAATAAATAAACATTTTACACAAGCTTATTTTGATGTTTTAAGAATGACCACAGAGCACTTGATACAGCAGAACTGAGGAACGTATGCTCCTACAGTTGTAGAAGTCTGATACTCATTATTCACACACACTGCATCATTGTGAGGAATGGTACAAGCAGTAATTCCTCAGTATATGAAGGACCATGAGTTCTCTTCTCCTGAGCTATAAAATAGAAAGGAAATGGTAAACAACAGGATCTCCAGGGATGCCTGTGCAGGTGGGATATTTAAGGGTTAATAAAATACTTTTCCAATACAATACCTTGAAGATGGGTTTTTGACGAAGTTAGTATTAATAAACATAGGGCAGATACATGATGTTCTGACTCCATTTTTCTTCAGGACAGACAGCTCCTTGGTAAGTGCTTTATGAAACCCAACAACAGCAAATTTGGTTGAGCTAGAAAGAAAAGCTCAGATATTATTTTAGTAAAGTATATAATCATTTTCTAAATTGACTCCTGTTTTTTACAACTCTCCCATAATCCCATGAATCTGCACGTACTAATATTGTTTCTCTCCCTTGTTCTCCTTCTTGGGATCTTTGATCTACATATGAAGTACTGTATCTGCAAGTCACACTGTATGTGAGGTAAAATGTGTCTTTATGCCAGCATTTAAAAAATAATGATGGTACCAAATGCATGGGAGTGCATTTTTATGAGTACCATGACATGTGGGAAGGGGAGATTTAAAACATCACATTCCTTGCCTACAGTTCCAATCACCCCCTTCAAGTGGAATGACTGTTATGAAAAACAGCTTCTCTTAGTGCCTATGGGAAGAAGCCAAACATGGCTTGGGAGTGAATTTTTTTAATGTAGAGACTTAGGATGGTAAAGTTCCAATCTCTTTTTCTTGTGCACTGCAGGGCCAGTGGAAATCCCCCCTCCCTGTGCAATATTTACATTTTGTAAAATCTTAATTTACTTAATGATATGTTTAGTATTCCATCTAGACTATGTGTTTGTCCTGAGAATGAAACAGTTGTAGATTTCCTTTACTATCTGCCCCATATCTTCATTTTATAACAGTTATGCAGCTCTATCTTTGCAATGAAAATGATGTCATCATCAACTGATTAAGGAGTTTCTTTGTTTCAGTTTTAGGGTGTGCACACTTTATAGGCAAGGACAAAATTGCATCAACCTTAACAATGAAAAAGAGGTATTTATTTAGATGACAGCAGAGCATACATCATTTTAAAAGTGAAACATACTTCTTAAAGCATTAAAAAAGTAACGTTATTAAAAGTAAAATTCTTAAAATTAAAGCACTGTCATGAAAATCCTGGGCCTTGGGCTGCGTTTTTCATGATCTTTTTGCCCACTGAAATACTGTGTGCTTTAGCCCAAATGAGTCAGAGAGCACTTTGCCACATACCAACGGCATTGGAATGTAAACACGTTAGCCTCCTGAGTTGGGAGAAACGAATCCTAATGTGTGATGAACATGTTAGGCTGTGAGATCATTGGTTGGACTCCTCTAGGGCAGTGTTTCCCAAATGTTGGGGTTGGGACTTCAATTCCCAGAAGCCTAAGTCAGTACATTGGCTGGTCAGTGCTTTGGGGAATTGACTTAGGCTTCTGGGAATTGAAGTCCCAACCCCAACATTTGAGAAACACTGCTCTAGGGGGACAGCAAGAAGGTGGATCCAGGAGGGAGGACATAAAACCCATGTGGGAGCCATTGTTCGCTCTCTTGCATCCGCGAGCCATGGGGAGCCTCACATATTCAATAGGCCATAAGAGCCAAAACCAGTTAAACTTTTCATTATTTTTGTATGTACTTTGAATGACTACGTTTGCAAGTCTGATTTCCAATGCTATAGTCATTTCTTTAACTCATTTAATAAACCTTATTAAATATAGATCCTTTGGGTCTATTGAACTGGGATTGAAGGGATGACTGAACTATGCTGATAGTGGTCACGTTTATGCTACCTAATTTAAGTATTCTGAATAATTGGTTCCCTGCACACTCACTAGCCTGGGCCAAGGGGAGCCAAGGGGAGCTCTGAAGGGCTGAGTTGCCCCACAGTGGAGGTGGCAAACACTGATGGGTGACTTGTGGCAGGAAGGTGTGATCAAGATCTCTAGATAAAGAGATCAACACTATGCCAAGGATTTCCTTAGCCTTTAAGGGTTTTTAAAAAGACACACATAGGAAATTACTTTTAGGTCTCATCCAACAAGCTTATCAGAGTTCTCAGAGGATAAGCCCATGATTGTTATGACTTCAAGCAAAGTCAACTGCCTCTCACTATTACACTATGTTGTGTTATCTCCTTCATTTTACTTTTCTTTTCTTTATGGGATTACCTTTTTGGGATTGTCAGCTAATAATCTCAAATAGCCCTTTGATGAAATACATTTGCTGAGATAGAACCTAGGCTTCTGGGTTGCTCCTGGAGGTCTCCTCATAAGGCCTCCTTGTGGTAATGTGCAGAGCATCTCACAATGAGTTCTGTCACATGCTCTTGCCAATCCAACTGTAGAAAAAACATCCTGAAATATTGTACACGTATTTCCTATCTTTCCACCTTCAAGTTAACTCAGACATAACATATAAACAATTTTTCTTTCAGCTTCTCTCAGGATTATTCATAGCTGATCCATCACCCTTACCTGTACTTTTCACATCCATTCAAACATGAACAATATTTCTTTCCATGAGCATTTAAAAACATAAACAACAACTGATCTATCAGGGTAAACCTGACATGAATGCTTTCTCACAAGACTCTTCTTCATCCACACACAACTGGCCCATCTCTGAGTCTGGATTTCAAGACCACAAGTTCATTTCTCACTGCTTAATCTGCCATAAACTCTTTGTTTATACTTTTCCCTCATATACAGTAATAATTGAGCATTTTTGTCACCTCTTAGCAGCTATTGACTGCTTTCTTTTAACATAGCATTTATTAAGAACTGACACGTGCATCCAGTTAATTGAGATTACCTCCACAGTACGTACCAGTAAGCAACAAGAAAAGGGGCTACTATATGCCCCCCAGCAGATGCCACTGTTATAATATGGCCATGGTTATTCTCCATCATTGTTGGCAAGAATGCTTTTATGGTCTAAAAATAAATAAGAAGCGGAGAAACTAACTTTGCATAGAGGTCAACTCTTTCTTAGGTCAGACTGAAAGTAGGAGTCACAATCTTGTTACGAATCAAAACCAGTATACAAATACTATAAAATAAAATAAGTAATCTAAGCCAATATTGTGTCACACAGTTTAAAATAAAACCCAGGTCAGAATCATACGTTTGAAATAACACAAGTGAAGAAGGGGATGTACATGTATCACTTTTCCTGATGTTTCCATGTGTGCTGGAATCTTGTTCCAACCTTGCACATGTCAAGCAGGGAGTAATAAAACAGAGCTGCCAATTTCACACCTGTGAGTTTTCCAGCTTCCCATTTTTATTCCAGCTGCACACTCTAATGTCCACCTGCATGCAAATGGGCAACTCTCCCAAAGAGTTACACAGAGCTACAGAGTGCCCAAGAAGCAGAAGCAAGAGGATGTAGATGAAATGGCGGAACTATGCCAATAAGACAAAGTCTGAGTATTAAAAATATTATTGGAGTCACAGTGGGAAGACAGAAAGCAGATTTAGCCTTTAAAATAATAATTGAGTGCCATCAAGTTTGGTCTTTGCTAGGGATAAAATACTCAGAAATTGTTTGGTGTTCCTTTCTCCTGGGGCACACTGGAACTGTATAGCTTGCCAAAAGCCACACCGTTTGATGGTCCTCCCATAAGGCACAAAATCCCAGGCTCTCATTCAGCAGCCAGGTATCAAACTCACTAAGTCAGGGGTTCTCAAACTTTTCACACCACGGGCACCTGAGTGGGCCAGACAGGTTTTTGACAGTTGCAGATGCGTTTTTCAGCAGCATTTACACATTTATGTCACCTACAGGTGGATTTACAGCTATTGTGAACGTGTCCACTTCCACTTGCAGTGGTGGCAACGTGGGCCACACGAAATGATGCCATGGGATGTGAGGGGGCTATGGGCCATATGTTGTGAACCCCTGCAATAAGTAATCCAGCTGCCTTTTAAATTAAAATCGTTGTGTTTTTCATAAACTGTCTGTTCCTGTAGGAGATTAAAATACTCCACCAGCATCATTGCCATTTTATATGATCGAATACTTGTGTCTTTTTTTCTTTTTCTTTTTTTTTACAATTTGCCTATGCTAAAATTGATATTTTAGTTGTGTTTACCCAATCTGGTCAGGTTATCATGCTATGGTAATAGAGTAGACCATTCTGTCAGCGACTCAAAGCTGATCGTCAGGTGACAGTTAACTAACCTGACAACTCTGAGGACCACTGGCATAGTGAGGGGGTGAGGGGGCGGTCTGCCCCAGGTGGCACTTTGCGGGGAGCGCTGCCATCCCCAGACTTCCTGGTGGCCAGGGGGCAGGCACCGGGATGCTCTGCCACCATCCTGGGCCCTGGGCTGGAGGGCCAGGGCCCGACAGTGCAGTGGGGACAAGGGGGTGCCCCTCCCTCTCCGCCACCTCTGTCCCCCTCCTCCCCAGGTGCCCCCTCCTCATGGCCTGCCGGGCTGGCGCGGTGCGGCTCCAGCAGGGAGCCCACTGTCAGAATCCCAGGCGCTTGGCCACCCCAACTCCAAGCTTGGTGGCAGCCCAGGAAAGGCGGGAAGCGAGGCCGGTGGTTGCCACAGCCGGAGCAGTGCAGGCCAGGACAAAGACCTCTCCGCAACACCTGGCCAGCGCTGCTCTGGTGGCGGGGCCACAACAACTGCCGGCCTCGCTTCCTGCCTTCTTGGGCATTGCTGCTGCCGCCGGACTAGGAGGTGGGATGGCCGCGCACCTGGGACACTAACGGTGCGGACAAGGCCCGGGGGCTGGGGTGGCGCAGCATGGGCCCAGCGGGGAGCCCACTGTCAGCATCTCAGGTGCACGGCTGGCCCACCTTCAAGCCCGGCAGCAGTGGGAGCTTGTCCACCTTGGGCAGCAGCGGTGTTCAGAGGGGCGAGGCCAGTGGTCGTTGCGGCCCAGCGCCTGTGGGCGGAGCAGCGCTGGCCAGGCCTTGCAGGGTGGTCCTTGGCCTGGCCAGCACTGCTCCAGCCACGGGTGCTGGGCTGCGGCGACAGCTGGCCTCACTTCCTGTCTCCTGGGCACCGCTGCCACTGAATGCGGATGAGCTGCCGCCACCAGTCTCGGAGGCGGGGCAACCGCATGCCTGGGACACTAACAATGGTCTCCCCACTGGGCCTGCGCCACACCACCCCAGCCCCTGGGCCTCGTCCATGCCGTCAGAGTCCCAGGCACACAGCCACCCCACCTCCTAGCCCAGCAAAGCCTGAAGGTAGGGCTTTCGTATCGGGGGGGGACCCGGTGGGGCAGCGAGATTGGCCTGCGGCCCCGGGCAGCTGAAACCTGCTCTACACCACTGCTGAGGACTAAAAACCTTGGCTGCTGAAGTCCACAGAGAAGGGTAATGGTGCCCAAGTGGATTAAATCCCACTTGAATCCATCTTGATGGAGTGCATTAGCTTTATCAATAATGGTCTGGGGCCAATAAGGACTTTATGTGCCAAAAGGGTTCAGGACCAGAAAAAGACTCACAGAACTGGATCAGTGGTACAGGCACTGGTGGGCATCAGCAGGTTCGCACCAGTTTGCCAGAACCGGTAGCAGATATTCTGGCTGCCCCCTCCCACCTATGTTTTGAAATAAAGTAGTCCTAATTCAGGTGCAATGCAGGGCTTGCCCCCTGGCCACGCCCACCATACCATGCCCACAAAGTAGGTAGTTAATTTTTTAAAATCCCACCACTAGGTATGGGTGTCATTTTTGGATATGGAAGGCTGCTGCATTATATTGCTCCCAGAACAATCTTCATGGCTGATCACCATGAGGGTTGCCAATACTGTATTCAGAATCGGACACAACACTTAAAGAAGAAGAAGTTGTATCTACCCAGTAGTGAGCAAGAACGTTGACGTCAAACATGTTCTTAATGTCATCGTCATCAGTTGATAGAACATCTCTTGGGGACACCACACCAGCATTATTCATCAAGATGCTCACGTGCCCAACCTCTCTTTTCACCTTTTAAAATAAATAAAGCATATAGATTACAGAAGGTTATGTTTCTTGTCTAACGGGAATTTTGTTAAATTTCAGTAACACACAGCATACACCAACTACACCGGAAAGCCAAATCAGAGCTTTTTAATTTTGCAGCAACAAGAACCTTTTATTCACATTAATGAAAATAGAGGAATTAGAAATTAAATAAACAACAATTTGCTGTCCTTTTATGGTATCCAGAGTCAACTGCCAAAAACATAAACCCGTAAATAAATTTAATAAATTAAATAAATAAATAAATATTACATTAAAATACATATACACACACCCCAAACATAAATCAACCCACCCATCCCAAACACAAACCTGTCACTTACCTGTTAGTATAAGTGCTTGGGCAGCACCATGTTGCAAGATGGATATGGTCATCGTACCAGTTCTCTAGGATAATATGCCTTAATGTAAATGTAAAACAGCTGTACCTCCTTAAGGGTTTTCCAATTGGAACAGTAATTGGAACAGCACAGGTGTAGCTTATTGGTGAGGTAACGCCAAGACTTTGCTTAAAAACCCTAAACCAGGCTGCCAGGCCTGCTGGCCGCCAGGCCTTTTTAGGAACTGTGGTAGTACGTCAATATAGGTAAAGGTGTTAAATACACATTAAAATACACACAGACACACCACACCACGTCACTTACCCTTGGGAGCAGGCTATATGGAGCTTCAGGCGAGCAGCTTCTCTTCCACCTCCCCGCTTGGGAGGACAGCAAGGAGGCTCTTCATATGCGCCAAGCACTGTAGGCGTGCATGCACACCAAGTGCTTGGCACACATGTGCAGTGGCCCCCCCCCCAAAAAAAAAAGTGCTACTGGTTCTCCGGGACACTGGGAAAAGTTACTACCAGTTCTGGTGAACTGGTGAGAACCTGTTACATCCCATCTCTGAGAGCACCCCTGGAGGCTTTTCCTTCCCATGTTGGCCAAAAAGTTAGCCCAAAGTGAAGAGCTTCATGTTGGTTGGCATTTTTGTTAACCCAGAACCTACCTGAAACAGGGACAGAGGTAGGGGAATGGAGGAGAGGGCCCTAGTAAAGTGGAAGGGCTTGTACTTGCCATTAAAGGAAGGAAGGAAGGAGAAGTGAGCAAAGCCCCATGTATAGGAGAAACCGAAAACAATGGCATAGAACAAGGGGGTACCATTTGGCAATCTGGCCTTTCCCCCTACACAAGAGTTTATTTGGAGTCTGTGTTCTGGGGAAAAAATCACACAGGGTTTCTTTTCTTTTCCCCACTTTGGCACGGGTTGTATGAACAAGTGGGCTTGGTCCATGAAAGTTCACATTTAAATACAGGAGTTAGTCTTTAAGGTGCCACAACATTTTTTCTTTTTTTTTTCTTTTTTTTTTACTCTCTGATATGATTGTACATATGGCGTGGGTGGTTGGTTGTTTTGAGGTGTGTGTTTTATGTAGTATGTTTTTGTGTGTATTTAATGTCTATTTCAATTTGTATTTTTATGTTTTTATTTCTATTTAATGTCTATTTTAATTTGTATTTTAATGTGTTTTTATTTCTGTTGTTATGTGTACTGTATTTTTTAATTTTTTTAAAATATATTTTTTACTTTGGATCAGCCCACAACATCATGATGTTGGCTCCGCCCACAACATCATAATGTCATGATGTCAGCTCCGCCCACGTCAGCTCCGCCCACATTTTGATAGTAAAAATTTTGACAGCCCACCACTGAATACGCCACTCCATCTCTTTGCTTGTATGACAAAAGTTCAATTAAATTCTTCCAGCTTGAAAAAATTAGAAGTCCCCTGTGACACAAGAAAAAGCTGCTTTGGGAGAAAAAAGCCACAGAGATTTTGATTCATTATTTCTGTCATGAAAGCTGTTTTTAAAAGCCTTCAAAATCACCTGTTGATCAAGAAGAGCAAATCATGATATATTATGAAGGCCTAAAAAGGTACCTGAAATGGTATCAGTTCCCTGATTTATCAGTCCTTTCTTTTTCTGATACATTTGGGGAAACTTTTGAACTAAATGTTCACCTTCTCTGCAGCTTTGTAGATCTCCTCTCGCTTGCTGCAGTCCACCACAAACGCATGCACCTCAGCCCCCAGTGTTCTGCATTCTTCTGCTGTTTCTTCAACACCCTCCTGCAATATTTAAAAAGTCTTCCCTGAATCCACATGGTTCATTAAAAAGTAGCTTATTTGTTATTACTGTAATTTGAATCATTTTTTATTTTGCATTTCATGAGTCCAAGCACAGGATGGGATATAGTGAACTTTCTTGGGTTCTGAAGGCTCGTAAGGTCCATTCCAAGGGGCAGTCCCATTATCATGCGAAAGAAAAGGGAGATAAATTATTGATCATGATTGAAAGTATTGAGAGAATTATTTTTCCTGAATTCTTAATCCCAGAATTTTCTGGGGCAAGTCCGAAATAGTATACAAAAACATCAAAACCCATTCTGAATACTGAGTTGCTATCACAGATCCATCTTTAGAACACATACAGTGTCTTCTGCAAATAATGAGCCCTTGTAGCATAGTGGTTAAGCCAAAACTCTGCTTATGATGTGAATTCCATCCCAATGGGCTCAGGGTTGACATAGCCTTCCATCCTCCCAAGGTTGGTAAAATGAGTATTGAGTGTGCTGGGGGCAAAATGCTATCCACCTTGGGAACCAGCCAAAAAGCACTCTTAAGTGCTATGAGACAGTATATACATGTAATTTCTATAGCTAATTAATAGAAGAATCATTAGTCTTAAAAGGTCTTCTTAGTGTCACATGAATAACTTGATAATGTAGGCTTAAAAATATTGTATTATAGGCTAATTCAAGTATTTCATTATATGGAAGATTTTCCATACAAAGTGATTAAACCCAAACTGTGTTATAACAGTTTTGTGCCATTAAGTCAATTCTGACATTTGGGCACCCTTTCCAGAGTTTTCTAGGTATAGAATGTTCAGAAATAGTTTGTCATTCTCTTCTCCTGGAGGGACCTTGGGACAGCATAGCATGTCCAAGGCTACACAAGTCAGATTTTGCTCCTGGGAAACACAATTGAACTCCCCACAGACATAACTTACCTACTAAGCTATCCAGCCAGCTTTTTTAGGATTACCAATTACCTACTTGAAACTTTGCTCCACAAACTGAAACCTTCCCTCACCCTGCCTATGCATGTATATAGGCACTATCTTCTTCTTGTGTGGCTGTGCATATCCGATTCTGGATATTGATTATCATCATGACAATCAGCCATGAAGACTGTCCTAATAATATAATGTAGTGGCCTTTCACCTCGCCTTCCACATTGCAGCATGACAACTGTACCACTGATCAAGCTCTGCAAGTCAATTTCTGGTCCTGAGCCTTTTGGCGCAAAAAGTCCTCATCAGCCCCAGGATAGTATTGATGAAGCTGCTGCCCTCCCTCCATCAAGATGGATTCAAGTGGGACTTAATCCACTTGGGGACCATCACCCTTCCCTGTGAACTTAGTCATTCAAGGCCATTAGTCCTCAGGGGTGTCAAGTTAGTTAACCGCCACCTGACAATTGGTGTTGAGACACTGGCAGTATGGTCTACTCTATTACCATAGAAGGATAACTTGGCCAAACTGGTTCAGGCATGACAGGAATACTAAATCACTTTACAAATATCACTAAGAAGGATGAAGCTAGGAAAAATGAATAGGTTTAATCCTTCCAGGATGGACTGATGTGCCACTACTTTGCCATTCAGGGTGCTATCCTCCATTGCTGCTGCTGGGTCTCAAATCAGTCATTTCATCTTACACTGTGCTGCTGTAGGCTGCCTCCACAGCCTAGTTATTTCTCAGGAAACTATTCTAACCATGCCTGGCTCTGTCTGATGGAAAGAGGGATTATTGGGATTTTATCTTAGGTTACTACACATGTAGTCCAAAACTTTGCAGTAAAAACCTAAAAGCTAACAATTAACGTAATGCTTTTCAGAACAAAGCCCTCCCAAAAGGGAATCATAAACATTATAAAAACAATCATGTATATTGATGAGCAAATTATAAAGGAAATGTTGCATAATGTATATTGGTAATGGTGGCCTCTCCTACCTTATTGATATCCCAGAGAACAACCGTGCATTCATGTTTTGCAAATTCATAAGCTGTGGCTCTCCCAAGTCCATGGCCAGAACCAGTTATCAGGACAATTTCCCCACAGATAGACTTTTTCTTTGCTGGAGTCAAAATCTTGATTAACATCTCTAAATAGGAGTAGAGGATTATCAGGAAAAACAAGGGGATCTCAAGTAAAAGATACATTTTATTCTATCTAAAGCTCTTCCACACACTGAACAACCTTTAGCAGTTGCCACTTCTCAGCTATTATGAATGAGACTGGGGTTGCTGCTGCTGCCTGGCTGTTTGGCTGAAAAGGCAAATAAAGGTTGAGTAACATTTTATAACATCTGCAACAGGGAAATGTCAACAGGAGCTGTCATTCTGAGTGATTACAAGCAAGTAATCCTTTCTTTGAAAGGTACACACCAAATCTGCAATAAATGTAGGTCTTTTTTATTTTGCATGATCTATGTTTTATATGTTAAGTAGCACTTGCCCAAAGAGTAAATGTTAGTTTTACAGTCACAAAAGAAACAGAAACTTTTGGAATTTCCCAGGTCTCTGCATTCGTTTCTTGATGAGTTCTCATAGAGAGTGATAAGCCAAACAATAGAAAGACATCAGCAAAAATCTGGAGAGATAGGTAGGAGAGGAAGTATTCACCTCCTTTCTTTAGGCAAGATTGTCAGATGTTCTCCTTAGCAGTGCAGGGAGACCTCCTTTTAATACAGTACAGTATTGTATTCTGTATTGATTTAATATCAAAATTATCCTTTTAGTTACAATTTTTCCATTTGATTGTTCCTTAGAATGAGGAGACATAAAATCCAGTATCAATATAATAGTCAAATACAAACAGAAGTTATTCCATAGATGTTCCCTATATATTCCTATCTTAAAGGAATCAAACTGCAGTGGACCAAAAGTCTTAAGCTTCAAGTCAAACATTTGCATTGGCTAGCAAGAAAGATGAGCTTAACATTTTAGCATTATGTCAAAGGTGAGTAACTCCAGATCATCACCTGGTCAAATTCCACTAATTTCCAGGCTCCATTTGAGTGTATTGTGTGAAGCTTAAGTTTACCATGGTCCATGAAGGGGGTGGGGGGTATAAAGGAAATCTTTATTGATTAAAAGGAAATTTCTATTGATGTTAGACTAAAATATGACCAGGACATGGGTGTTAATTGATGCAGGCATTGTCTGCCATCAAGGTCTGTGTTATGGGGGAAATGAACGTGTGATGGGGGGCCATCTCAAGGGAAACCAAAAGGTTCAAATAGCTTTATTTAAAAATAAAAGAATATAACTTAAACTAAAGGGTGAATTTCAAAATTTATGTAACACCTCTATGGCAGTTGGAGATCATTTCCAGCAAAAAAAAAAAAATGGAAGATATCACAAAGCAGCCTAGCACTGCTCCATACCCAATCTGGATTTTTTTTGTCCAAACATGGGGCTACTCTTTTCTTAGAGCTGGTCAAGAGTAACAGGTACTGGATCATAGATGCACAGAAGGGTAGGTTTAAAAACAATTGCACCCACAATGCAATCTAGCTTTCTTATCTGATTGCACTTAGTTCTGAGTAAATATGCATTGGGTCAGAATAGTAGTGAGATAATCTTAGGGTTGCATCAATATGGTAAATCATTAACTCTTTGTTTCTTTTCTCCTAAGGTCAAAGAGGTGGCACTGTTTCAACAGATTCTCTAGTACCGTACTCTACTGCAACTTACCAAACAAGTTAGACAAGGCGGGAGAAAAACACTGCCTTATTTAGTTTCTTAACATTAGCACCCTGCTGATAGATTAGGGTGCCCAAACTACAGCCCATGGGCTGGATTAGGCCCCCAATGTCAATTCATCTAGCCCACACCGCCCACGCCGCTCCCAGAAGCAGAAGTAAAACGTGCACGCACATGCACAGAACACTGCCAAAAGTACACACACACACACACACACACACACACACACAGACGGACACAGACATACATTCTCATACATATTTAGGTATAACCATCTCAAACAAATGGGAGGAATTAAAGAGATTAAATTATGACAAACAAAGGAAGATAATAGAAGAAAAGATAAAGCAATACCAAAAATTAAACTTATCGTGGTTTGGGAGAATCGCCTTATGCAAGATGATGCTAGTACCGAAGATAAATTTTTTGTTTGAAACGCTACCCATTAGAATAACAGATAAAGAGATGAAAGAGATTCAGAATAAATTAAATAGTTATTGTAACGGGAAACGAAGAGTGAGGGTGTCGCAAAGTTTATGGTACGTGTCACAACAAGAGGGGGGATTAGGATTGCCGAATCTTAAGAATTACTATAGAGCGTTCCAGATTAAAGACGTGATTAAGATCTTAATGAGAGAAGAAACAATTTGGGAAAATATAGAGCTAAAGGAAATAAGACAACTAGGAAATTTGTTGTTTTTAGACAAAGAAATTAATATAAAAGGAATTAAAAACAAAATGCTAAGAACATTACTGGAAGAATGGAAAAAAGTAAAGCAAGAATCAGTACCGGATATCTCCCCTATTATCGAACTTCAAGACATTAAAAATTTTCCTATAAAGATCGACACAAAAATGGATATTTTAGAGGAAAATGGAGTAACATTAGTCAAGGATTGGATACAGAAATGTAAAGATAAGACAAAAAAAGAAGAGATATTTACACAGTTAGGTCTAAATTGGTTCCAACGTATTGCGATAGAGAACTGGAACAAGAAATATATACAAGAGAAATCCTTAGAAAGACCAAAAACAGAAATGGAGGAAATAATAAGTAAATTAAGAAAAGGAGAGATAGTAATTAAAGGACTGGTTAGTAAAATTTACAAAATATTAAGTAAAGGGACCAGAGCCCAAGAAATATTAAAAAATATATGGGAAGAGGAGTTGAAGGTGGAAATTTCAAATCAAGAATGGAGGAAAAAATGGAAGAGAAGAATCATGAAAAATATGTCAATAAGAGTGAAAGAGCACAATTACAAACTATTATGGAAATGGTATCTGACCCCAGTGAAGTTGCACCAGATTGACGATAAAAAAAGTAACAAATGTTGGAGGTGCAATCAAGCACTGGGCTCATACGAGCATATGTGGTGGTCATGTAAGGTGGTCAATGCATTTTGGGGGAAAATTGAAAAAGAAATAGGAAATATTATGGGAATGCGACCAAAACTGGGGCCAGATACTGTGCTACTAACAAATGTTGAAAAAATGAATGTGAATAATGATAAGAAAGAGTTGATATCAATAATGTTGTCATCAGCAAGGCATATTATTGCGAGAAATTGGAAGAATGATGTTCAGCTAAACATGGAAGATTGGTACAGAGAGATATGGGAATTAGCGTTGAATGACAAACTAACATGGGAGGTGATGGTCAAGAAAGGTGCAATTCGTGAGAATAGATTTTGGAAGATATGGCATCCCCTGATAGAACATTCATTGTATAAGGGTAAAGGGAATCAACCAGAACCAGATCAACTGAGTTTTTGGAAAAACAAATGAATAAGGATAACCGTAGTTTCTCCGGATACTGTAAATAACACAGGGTGATTTCTTTTTTTTTCTTTTTTTTTCTTTTCTTTTTTTCTTTTATACATATATATATATATATATATATATATATTTATATAGATGTACTTATACTTTCATGTCTGTTTTCATGTCTGTTTTCATATTATTATTATTTTTGATTTTTGTGTATTGAAAAGTATAAATAAAAATTTAAAAAAAAATACATATACACCCCACTGTTCTCTGCATCTTCCTTGTGGTTTTTATTTTTTTATATAGTTTTACAGTTAATGCAAATTTAAAGGTGAAGAAATTTTTTTAAAAGTGATAAAAGTAAATAGAAATGAGCAAGAGAATACATAAAATACATTGTTTTAAAATCTTATCATATATTAATAACTTTCCATAGATCTCATTTCTTCTATTAAAGTTACATTAAATCTTCAATTGTATTAAATCATCTCATTATTTCTAAAGAAAGAACACCTACATCAGTCTTAAACCCTTGTTATTATATAACTTTTACTAGACCTTTTTGATAGCACTGGGTTGTTGTTGTTCAGTCTCACAGTCGATTCCAATTTTGATATTTCCTTGTGTTTTTATTCAAGATTTACACATTGTAAGTCTCTCTGAGTGGTGCTTTGAACATTGTGTACCCATATGGGAAGTATAGAAATTGATTTAAAAAACAAATATTGGCCAGGAATTCTTGATACATTAAATTTATTTTATTTATTTATTTATTTCCTTCAACTTATTATCCCGCCCAATCGGGTAAAAAACCCAACTCTGGGCGGCTTACATACACAGTTTAAAAATATATAGCTAAACCACAACTCAATATAAAACCACAAATCAATCTACGATACCCTATTCACAGTTAAAATATAAATTAATACAATAATTAAAAGTTAAGCTAAAAGAAATTAAAACAGTTCCAAGTTATAAAATTATGTAATTATTAAAAAACAGAACCAGGGTAGGAAGGTAAGAACAACGGGTGGCTGTCTCATCTGATAAGCCACCCAACATGAGATCCGGTATTTCCGGATCCCCAAACTTGTCCTGCCAGCCAGCTTTTAAGGCCTTAAATATATTGATAATCAGTTTTCCCTCCAATCTTATGTATAAATTAGACCAGCATTTCCCAACTGTGGCCGGTGTACAGACAAATAAACCACAGACACAAACTAAAAACAAAGAATAAAATAAACAACAAAATAGTCGTAGTCCAATTTTGAGTCCTAGGTGTTACTGGACTACAACTCCCGTCAGCAGGTATGCTTGCTGGAGATGATGGTATTGGGATCTTTAATCCAGCTGCTGACAGTGTTTTCCAATCTTTAGTTTTTGGACTTCAATTCCCAGAAGCCTAAATCAATTCTTCAAAGCACTGATCAGCCAATGTATTCACTTAGGGTTCTGGGAATTGAAATCCACTGTATTAGACCCTCCATCAGGACCAGATGCTAACTCAAGAATTTGGAAACGACTCATTTATTGTACAGGGTGGGGGATTTTCCAAGAGTTGACTTTTGATTGAGACTCTTGCAACTTCACTCCTCACTGAAAGAGTAGGACCTCATATTGAAACTAGGAGGTATGCAAGCAACACTGTAAACTATTTCTTTACTTTCTTAATCTACCTTCTGTTCCTAGGTCAAAGTAAAAGGTAAAGGTAAATGTCTCCCTTGCTCAAAAAGCCAGTCATGTCCAACTCTAGGTGATGGTGCTCATCTCCATTTACAGCCGAAGAGCCAGCGCTGTTTGTATCTACTACTAGATTGGCAAGAGCTAGGACAGATGATGGGAGCTCACTCTGCCTCACAGTACTTAGGTCTCAAACTGCTGACCTGCCTAACTACTAACTCCACTGCAGCTCCTCTGCCTACATTGCATATAAACTCTAACATGTTTGAAGAAGTGGACGTATTTACAAAACTTCACACTGAAATTACAGTGGTGATATAATATTGTTATTTTTAATTTCTGTTTTTATTGCGTATAGACTAATGTTCAGTGGTGGGATGTCACAATTTTTACTACCCCACTGTGATGTCATCACAGTGTGGGCGGAGCTAATATCATGATGTCATGATGTAATGGGCAAGGCCAAATAAAAAAAATAAAAAACAAAATAATAAAAAAATTAAATAAAAATAAGCACGCACGCACGCACACACACACACACACCTCAAACCAACCAACCCACCCACAACACAAACCCATAACTAAATAAAATAAAATAAAATAATACATTAAAATACCCCCTACCCACCCACCCCAAACACAAAACAACCAGAGCTTTTAAACCAGAGCTTAAAGCTTATTCTGGCTAATCTTTCTCACACTAGGTTAGATGGAAGGAACTACAGAATGAACTCACCACAAAATGGCTTCATTTTGGCACTTTTCAACTTTTCAACAGTTAAAGAAGTTAGGTACAGTACTAAGGAAGCTTCTCTTCCTCCTCCCCGCTTGGGAGGACAGCAAGGAGGCCGTGCATATGTGCCAAGCACTGTAGGCGTGCATGCACACCAAGTGCTTGGCGCGCATGCGCAGTGGGGGAACCAGTGAAAAGTTAAACCCCAAAGGTGGTGTCCCCCCCCCCCAAAAAAAAAAATAAAGCTGCTACTGGTTCTCTGGGACACTGGGGAAAGTTACTACCGGTTCTGGCGGACTGGTAAGAACCTGTTACATCCCATCGCTGCTAACGTTGCTACTTCTTTGAAAGCTAATCCTTGCTTCTTCTTTTTCTTCCTTGTTTAGGTCAGATGTGAAACTGCCAAAATGAAGCTACCTTTTGGTGAGTTCATTCTACAGTTCATTTTGCCTGACGTAGTATGAGAAAGATTAGCTGGCAAGCCTAGCAACAGAAGGTTGCCATTACCAAGGTGGTGGTTTAAAAATACCACGATCTTTGAGGAGTGTATCTTGGGAAGAGTGTATCTTGACTAATTGGCTGATTGGGACTCTGACATTTCACAATAGGCCCCACAGGTAGAGTATTTCCAATTCAGTATCATTCTTGCAAAGTTGATAAGACGGAACTGACTATCATTTTGTGGCAAGAAATCTGCAGAGACATCCACTATTTTTGAATGGGGAAAAAAAGAATTGTTCAGCTGCTGAACAATGTTTGTTGTTTTGTGCCTTCAAGTTGGAACTGAAGTTCCAAGTTTTCAGGGTAGGTGAGATATTTAATAAGTGCCTTTAGCAGTTCCACTACTTCAGTGAGATTGCCCAGCTGAGTGAGGATTTTAACCCATTCCTCTGGAGTCCAAGTCTGTTAAGTGGTGATCGAAGATTTGCCTTGCTAGTGAGGGACTGTCATTTCCTTGAATCTCCAGGATCCTGTTCTGACTGAGAAATGAATCCCACAAGAACCAGTACCATTTAGGCCAACTCCATTACTGTAGCAGAGTAGCTTGTGGTGCTCATGCATTCCAGGATGCACTGCAATTGTGAGAGCTAAAACTGGCTCAATTTTCCTATTGTTAACAAGTACAAAATTCTGCTAGGCAATTAACACAATGTACAAAGGATGATTCTCCACTGGATCCTCTTTTATCTCTCTTTCTGCTTGAGATCCAGAAATAATTTATGCTCTTTCTGCTAGTGCGACCACATACAAAGAACATTGCATTCTGCTGCATCTAATGGCTGTGCTATAATTGTTATTTCCTGCAACTACAGCAGCCTCTCAGTACAATAACAATGACTGTGATGATTGTGTCAAGCCAATTCTGACTTAGGGTGATCCTTTCAAGGTTTCCTAGTACAGTACTCAGAAGGAGTTTACCAGTTCCTTTGTGCGTGCATGCATGCATGCGTGTGTGTGCATGCACGTGTGTGTACAGGCTACACAAATTGGCTCGTCTTCCAGGAGGTACAGTATGGAATCAAGGCAAGCTCCACCTAACTCTTTGAGCAATCCAGACAGGTGAGCTGTTTCAGTGCATATTCCCTTCCATTTAAGCTGGCATAAGTGGTTGATGGCACTTTAAAATAATAGGTCCTTCTATTCCAGATTATTTATCCATTTTGTAAAAAGTCTTTACCTTGCAGTAGGCACCACTGAACTGCTTTTCTCCCTAGACCTTTTCTCAGACACACAATCACAAATTCTAAAGCCAGGTGTAAACATCTAAAATTGAGACAAGTTTTAACTGCAGTAGCTGAGGATTCAATAAGATATTCTCAAGTTACAAGTGTGTACTTATTTCTGAAAAGGCTATTGTCAAAAATATGCTTTATATTTGAACAATACACTTCATTTTGTTTTTAAAGCTTTCTTTAAACTTTTGAGAACATGCAGAGATGGTGACAGAATAAATAAACACATGGGAAAAATTATGGGCTAAAAGCTGATAAAATAATCAGCCTTTCATCTAGAACAGTGGTTCACAAACATTTTGTGCTGTGAACCTGACCACGCCCCACTCCGGACAGCTGACCTGAGTGGGCCGATCACATGGTTCCTCCTGCTGTAAATACTGCTGCAAAATGCATCCACAGCTGTTGTAAATCTGTTTGCAGGCAGCATCTACAGCAAGCATGGGCACATTTATGCATGCCTGGGCACGTTTTATGCCTGTTGTAAATAAGTTTACGACAGCTGTTTACGACAGCTGCATTTACGGCAGCATTTACAGCGGGCGCATTTACAAATACCAGGGCACGTTTTACGGCTGTTGTAAACGTGCCTGCTTCCACTTCCAGTAGCAGCAAGGGCATCATGAAATGGTGCCATGGGCTGGGTCCCACAGACTGTAGTTCGGCCACCCCTAATCTAGAAAACAATATGGAACCAAGCATTGGGTTGCGGATGCTATAGTACAGAGTTGGCAAACCTATGGCATGTGTGCCAGATGTGGCACTCGGAGCCCTCTCTGTGGGCACCCATACAGTCACCCCAGCACAGAGTTTATTTATTTATTTATTTATATTTGTTTATCGCCCTCCTCCCTGAAGAGACCCAGGGCGATTTCCAACAATTTTAAAAACACTTAAAAATTAAAAACTTTTAAAAGCTTAAAAACTTAATTAAAAACTAGGTATTATAACTTGGACATACTGGGGGTCAAACCATCCAACTGGCTGGGGAAATTGAAGCATCCATTCCCCAGACCAGACCTGCCAGCCAGGTTTTCACTCCTTTTCTAAAGGACAGCAACTCCGTCTGCAGGCATAGCTCTATCGGGAGGAGGTTCCACAGGGCCGGAGTGGACACCGAAAAGGCCCTCCTTCTAGTGCCAGAGAGATGCGCCTCTCTGGCTGATGGCACAACCAGAGAGCTTCTCCGGTCCGCACTGGTAGGCCAGGTAGATGTCCTTGGGACGAAGCAGTCTCTCAAGTAACCTGGACCACTACCATAAAGGGCTTAAAAGGTAATAACCAGCACCTTGAATGGCAAACTGGGAGCAGTACAGCTCCCACAGCAGCGGTGAGGCACAGGCATAACACCCGCATCCCAACACCCGCATTCCAACACTACTTGTGCAGCTGCATTCTGGACCAGCTGAAGCCTCGGAATGGTCACCAAGGGCAGCCCCATGTAGAGCGCATTACAATAATCAAGTCTGGAGGTGACCAAGGCATGTGTGACTATGAGCAAGGAGTCCCGGTCTAGGAACGGCCGTAACTGGCGAATCACACGAAGTTGTGCAAAGGCCCTCCTGGCCACGACTGCCACCTGCTCTTTGAGCAGTAGTCGCGAGTCCAGGAGGACCCCCAGATTACGTACCAGGTCTGTTTGGGGCAAAGCTGCCCCATCCAGAACCAAAGGTGGTAGTTCCCGAGATAACACAGGACCCCCAACCCACAGCCACTCAGTCTTGTCAGGATTCAGTTGTAGCCCATTGTCCCCCAT
Organism: Furcifer pardalis; assembly: GCA_030440675.1. Taxonomy (NCBI): domain Eukaryota; kingdom Metazoa; phylum Chordata; class Lepidosauria; order Squamata; family Chamaeleonidae; genus Furcifer; species Furcifer pardalis. The sequence continues at coordinate 90,019,627 of CP126892.1, forward strand.
CCAGACCTTGACAGCCTCCAGGCACCTGGAAAGGGCTTCCACTGCACCGCTAGGGTCCCCACAGGCTGAGATATACAATTGGGTATCATCTGCATACTGATGATACCTCATCCCGTGAGAACGGATGATCTCACCCAGCGGTTTCATGTAGATATTAAATAGGAGAGGTGAGAGCACCGAGCCTTGAGGCACCCCGTATTGGAGCCGCCTAGGACTGGACATCTCACCCTCTAACCACACCGACTGGGTCCGGCCCCACAGAAATGAGGAAAACCAAGCCTACACTGTGCCTTGGATCCCCAATCCTTGGAGCCTTCCCAGAAGGATACCGTGGTCGACGGTATCGAACGCCGCTGAGAGGTCAAGAAGAGCCAGGACAGTTGGATGTCCGCCATCCCGCTCCCTCCAGAGATCATCCACCAGCGTGACCAATGCAGTTTCTGTCCCATATCCAGGCCTGAATCCTGACTGAAAAGGATCCAGATAATCCGCTTCATCCAGGATCTCCTGTAGCCGCCATGCCACTGCCTTTTCCAATACTTTACCCAAAAAGGGTAGGTTGGATACTGGTCGAAAGTTGGCCATTATGGTTGGATTGAGGGAAGGCTTTTTCAGGAGGGGGCGCACCAATGCATGTTTGAAAGATGCCGGAAAAGCCCCTTCCCGGAGCGAGGAATTAATAATTGCCTCGACCCAGCCGCCAGTCACCATCCGGGCAGACTTAACAAGCCAGGCGGGACAAGAGTCTAATGTTCAGGCGGTAGCACGGACAGCTCCCAGGAGCCTGTCCACTTCCTCAGTTTGCTCTGACCCTCTGCCCAGCAGGCCAATGGGAGCACTTCCTCTCTCCCGCCACCACTCTGCCCACGAGCCCAATGGGAGTGTTTCCTTCTTCCCCTATTGGGGGCCGTGCAAATACCAAGTGACCATTTTAGGGGGAAGGGGGTTGACCAAAAGTCATGGAAAGTGACGGGGGGGGGAAAGGGGGTGCTGCGTGAAGTCATGTGAATCCAAAATTACCATTGCTTTTCGCATCCAGCTGGCCATAGATCTATGGATTGGGGAGGGGGTCAGTCAAAGGTCATGGGAAGTCACAGATAGGGGAGGGGGTCAAAAAGTGTTCTATTTTAGGTCATGTGGTATTTGAAAGAGCCTTTGCTATCTTAGCACTTTGTGATAAATAGGTGGGTTTTAGGTTGCAGTTTGGGCGCTCGGTATCTAAAAGGTTCGCCATCACTACTATAGTATATATGGTGTTTTGAAGCATTATTTGATTATATATGTGTGTGATACATGTACTGGGTGTTCAACAGTCAGTCAAGCCAAGAGCCACATTTCTTTTTCTGATTAGGAAGTTTCATTTCTAAAAAGCAGAGAACTAGACATGGGTTTAAAAAAAACACAAGTGATTTTGACTGCTTAATTTAATATTATTTTCTTGACAGAACAGGATATTGGTCAAGTTTATATACTGCTGATAAAGATCAGAAGATCTTAAAGATCTTGGAACTAGCAAGCAGTTTAGGGGTCTTTGGTGGCTCAGTGGTTAAGAAGCTTGCCTTATTAGCTGGAAGGCTGGCAAGTTGGCAACTAAAGACCTGAGTACTGCATGACGGAGTGTGCACCTGTCTCTGTCCCAGGTCCTGCTAACCTAGAAGTTTGAAAGCAAGAAATTGCAAGTAGATAAATAGATGGGGAAAATCTTGGGGAAATGAAAGGAACCTCATTCGGGCATCCCCTGAGCAGAGTTATTCCAACAAAAATCCTTTCAACCCAGAAAGCACCTTTGTGTGCTTCTGACATGATTTTTTAAAAAGCAAGTGTCTTTAGATTGAGAATCTATTTTAAAGCATGTATTAAAAGCAATTAAGTGGTTGAGTACACTATCAAAAAGTTGGAATTTGCTCTAATTCTGAAATTGGTGAATTAGAAGTATTTCTTGCTGTCACATGATGCCAAGACAGATTTGAATCCATCTGTGCTTTATTTCCCTCTGAAAGTTTCTTGTTTCTGTGCTGCTAATTATAAATAGACAATAAGTAAACATTTTATAAATACTTAAGGGACATAAGGAACAGCTGACCCAGTATCTGTGTCTCTATACTCTTGCGTGGCTGGGGTTTTTTTTAACCACAGCGAAAATAGGAATGTAATTTGAAGCTCTAGTCTGCTGCGCAATGCAGGGATGGAGGAATCACAATTTGAGATCAAAATTGCTGGGAGAAACATCAACAATTTGAGATATGTAGATGATACCAACCTAATGGCAAAAAGTGAGGAGGACCTAAAGAAGCTCCTGATTAGGTTGAAAGAAGAAGGTGCAAAAGCTGGCTTGAGACTCAATATAAAGAAAACCAAGATAATAGCAACAGGCCCTATCAGTCCCTGGAAAATAGATGGGGAAGAAGTAGAAGCAGTGACAAATTTTACTTTCTTAGGATCAAAGCTCACTGCAGATGGTGATTGCAGCCATGAAATAAAAAGGGGACTGATTCTTGGGAGGCAAGCGATGAGAAACCTGGGAAACATAGTGAAAAGCAGAGACATCACATTGCAAACAAAAATTCATCTAGTCAAAACAATGGTATTCCTGGTGGCAATGTATGGTAGTGAGAGCTGGACCATAAAGAAAGCTGAGTGCGGAAGAATAGATGCCTTTGAAATGTGGTGTTGGAGGAGAGTTTTGAGAATCCCCTGGACAGCGAGGAGAACAAATAGGTCAATCTTAGAAGAACTCAACCCTGACTGTTCCTTAGAAGGTCAAATAGTAAAGATGAAGCTAAAGTACTTTGGACACCAAATGAGAAGAGAGAATTCACATGAGAAAGCCTTGATGCTTGGAAAGGTTGAAGGGCAAAAGAAGAAGGGGACGGCCAAAAATGAGATGGCTAGATGGTATTGTAGAGACAATGTGCACAGAACTGAGCAAGTTGAGGAGGATGGTGGAGGACAGAAGTGCCTGGCGAACAGTGGTCCATGGGGTTGAAAAGGGTCGGAATTGACTCTGCGACTGAACAACAAAAAGTCCCCTGGTGATCAATTTTGGAACCTCAACTGTTCTTGGAGTTCAATTACCAGAAGCCCAAGTCAGCAAACCTGCTGATGAGGGCTTCAGGGAATTGAAGTCCAAGAAAAACACTATTGTGTTTTGAAATGCTTGGTCTTGGTGGGAGAGCTCTTAAAATCATGATGGCGAACCTTGGCACTCTGGATGTTCTTGCATTTCAATTCCCAGAAGCCCAAGCCCCCGAGACTCCACATGAATGGGTTTGCTGAGATTCATCTGGTCCGATCTGCTCTCATCACTCCTGGATGGAGTGCCATCTGGAGTGTCAAAGTTCACCATCACAGCTTTAAAACCTACATACAGTAGTTGAATTTCTTGGAATAGTAGCCTTGTTAGTCTGTGATTCAGCCATATCAGAAAACAGAAACAATAATAATAATAAAACAAAAACACTTTTTGTTGTTGTATGTTGTTCAGTCGTGCAGTCGATTCCGACCCTTTGCTTTGCGACCCCATGGACCACTGTCCGCCAGGCACTTCTGTCTTCCACCATCCATCCTCAACTCGCTCAGCTTTGTGCCCATTGTGTCTACAACACCTCTAGCCATCTCATTTTTGGCCACCCCCTTCTTCTTTTGCCTCCCACCCTTCCCAGCATCAAGGCTTTCTCAAGCGAGTCTTCTCTTCTCATTTGATGTCCAAAGTACTTTAGCTTCATCTTTACTATTTGACCTTCTAAGGAGAAGTCAGGGTTAATTTCTTCTATTTGTTAACTGCTATATTTTTACTGTTAGCTTTCGTGGATCAAGTCTACTTCTTCAGTGGTCTTTTAAGTCTGCTTCAACTTCTTCTGAAGAAGTGGACTTGATCCACGAAAGCTAACAGTAAAAATATAGCGGTTAGACTTTAAAGTGCTGCAGTGTTTTTTTGTTTTATTTTATTTTTGTTTTCTGATATGCTTAAAACCTACAACTCCCATGATGCACCACCACAGGCCTATTAAACCAGGCATGCGCAAACAGTTTTACCTCCGCCCCCGCAGCAACCAGCTTGTACTGCTGGCGATGGCCTCAAAGCAGAATGCGCATGCGCGTCTCTTTCCCTCCATTGGGAACCCAATCGTCGCTCTGGGGCGCATGCGTGCAGTCTGCTTCCCTTTCCCTCTCCAGTCTGTCTCGGTCCCCGCCTCCCAGATCCGGACACGCCTCCATTTTGCTGTACTTCGCTACTGCGCCTGCGCATCTGTAGAGTCCTGGGCTATTGGAGTGTTGACGCTGGGGATACCATTTGCTGTTCGGGTATATGTGCTCCGGTGACGCGCGTGGGACGGCAGCGGCGCGCGGGAGATAGAAAGTGCGAGGGCGCGCTCGCTCGCGAGAGGTAACGGCCGTCAGGTTGTCCGTTATGGCGGAGGGCGGCCTCAGGTAAGGAAGCTGGGCGAAGGGTGCTTCGGTTCGAACCCACCCACCCAATTCCCTGGGGAAAATTATTATTATTATTATTATTATTATTATTATTATTATTATTATTATTATTATTATTATTATTATTATATAAATCTACCATTTTATTCATAAGTGAGGACTGGAATAAAATTGACAGTTCAAGTCCTAACCAAGGACCTAACAACTGTTAAGGTAACGTCTGAGTATATATGCAGTTACTAGTAGAGTTGTTTTTGTTATTTAATAGAGTTAGTAGAGTAGAGTTATTATTATTATTATTATTATTGGCTGACCTCAAACCGTCATTAAGTTTAGGTAATAATAATTTCGTGTCAGAAATTATTCTGGATGGAAGGGTTTTTTGCTGGAGAAACTTCGTTTAGGCGATGAGGCTCCTTTCATGTCCCCAAGAGCTGGGACAGAGACGGGCGCTCAAGCCGTCATGCAGTACCCGGGTCTTGAACTGCGTACTTGCCGGCCTTCCAGCTAACAAGGCGAGCTTCTTAACCACTGAGCCACCACAGCCCCTATTAAGTTTATGTGAGGTTAAAAGAAGGCTATGGGAATCTGAGGATGTTTAAAGGGGGGGGGGGAAGGTGCGCGGTTACAGCTGTTATTTATTTATTTGTTACATGTTTTTTATACCGCCCATCTGGGATGTTTCCCTCTGTCCGGTGTACTGACAAATAAACCACAGCCGCAAAATAAAAACAAAATAAAATAAACAGCAAAATAGTCGTAGTCCAATTTAGAGTCCTAGGTATTACTGGACTACAACTCCCATCAGCAGTATGCTTGTTGGAGATTACGGCATTGGGATCTTTAGTCCAGCTGCTGACAGTGTTTCCCAATCTTTGGTTTTTGGACTTCAATTCCCAGAAGCCTAAGTAATTTCTCAAAGCACTGATCAGCCAACATACTGATTGTGGGAATTTAAGTTCCCCCTGTGGGGCGTTTGCCCCACGTTGGGAAACACTGGTCCAGCAGTATCTGGGGATCAAGGATTTTTTAATAGCTATGAACTTAAAAGGGTATTCTTTTTGCACATGGCTGTCTTTCTTTGAAGGGGGAAGAAGGAAGGAAGAACACATGGGGGAAGAGAACTAAAAATAGCAAATGTGAAATATAGTTATAGAATACGGGAGTAAAGGAGAGTATTGGACAAAGAAGAAACTGGTGCCCATAAGAAAGGGAAATTACCTTTGAACATTGTGGCATTTTTTACTTGAGTAATAAAATGTGGGAGGGGAAAATACCTAGAATTGTGAACTCTTTTAGAGCTCTGATGTTTTTACAGAACTAATGCCTCTATTACAACTGTTTCATCCCTTTTGTTCTACAAGCTAATTGCTTTCATCTTGCTTCAGAGTGTTAATAAGAATTCTGAAATTTATGTATTGTTATTTGGATTGGAAGCATGATGAAAAAAGTTAACAGCCAATGCAAGAATCACTTTTTTTTTAAAAAAAGAGCTATTTTGGGACAGTTTAATTATCAAAAAGAAAAGGGGGGGGGAGAGAAATTATACTTCAGAGGTCCTGGAGGGGGTGGTGGAGTGTACTAAAGTTATAAGCTACATTGTTTAATATGATACTATATTAAGGAAGATAATTATGTTATATTTGTTTAGGACGTAATTGTTAGTTTAATCATTGTTGGTTATTTGCTATCACAAATTTAATTTAAAGAAACTAGATGAAAAAGAAACATGATTAATAGTTTTGTAGATGTTCCTTTGTACATATTGAATGCAATAAAACGAGATTTGAACAACTGTTTCATAACAAAGGGTCCGTTCTATCTTTTTTTTAACTGTATAAACTGCTGGTGTAATAGTGTTCACTGTATGAACACTGTGTACAGGAATTTTAAAAATGTGGTTCTGGTAATTTATGTGCCGAGAGTGCAGTGCTTAAATCATACAGTCTCATAATTCAGCAAAGATATTCTTAGCATCTAGGTATAAGAACAGGAGTGTCATCAGTTCTCAATAATAGTGGCTCTGTCTTGAGTCACAAATGCTGGTATGGTGACATCAGATATAAGAGCAGTGTAGGATTCCAGGTAAACATTGGCAAAGATCCTGTTACATAACTACTGCATGCAACTTGAAGTTGCACCTGTGGTAGTTATGTTATCTACCAACCACTTCAGTCTGTCACAGCATTGCACAGTTCATACCAGTGATGCACGATTGCAGAGTTTAGTTCTTTTGTTGCTGAGCCTAACAGGGGCACATTTACACCAAAATAAGAAAATGCTGGAGAGCTTAGCGAGTTAGATTTCTGGTTGTGGAGTCAGTTAGGAGTTCAGTTTACTGTTGAGTGTCCCAAAAGAGCCAGTCTGTGTGGCTTTGGGCAAGCTGCACAGTGCTAGGATCCCCCCAGAAGAAGAACATGCGCAAACCACTTCCAAGTACAGTCTACCTAGAAAACTCTGACAAGGATCACCATAATTCTGAAGTGACTTGACAGTACACAATTATTAATAAGTTTAGTTATGCTGGCATGAACAAGATACTGACCACTGAGTTTTTATTTTAAATGTCCACTTTTGTGGTGGTTTTTTCTGAATTGCTAACTAAATGCTGTGGTGTAATATGAAATACAGTCATACCTTGCATAACGAATTTAATGCGTTCTCCAAGGCTGCTCACTATGGGAAAAATTCGCTATGCGAGTCAGACTCGCATAACGAATTTTTCGCTATGCGAGTTGGACTTTTCCCTATAGAAAAACTTGTGTAACGGGCATTTCTATGGGGAAAACTCACATAGCGAAAAATTTTTGCTATGCGAGTTTTCCCCATAGAATTGCTTGTTATGCGTGTTTTTCCATAGGGAAAAGTCCGACTCGCATAGCGAAAAATTCGTTATGTGAGTCGGACCGTGTAGCAAAAGACTTGCTTGTTATGCGAGTTTTTCGCTAAGCGAAACACTCGTTATGTGAGGTTTGACTGTACTACACAATTTTAAATTAATTAACTTTGGTTTAGTGCAAAGTACTGTTTTTTTTAACAATTTACAAATCTGAATACCGTATTTGCTGGCGTATAAGACGACTGGGCGTATAAGACGACCCCCCAACATTTCCACTCAAAATACAGAATTTGTTATATACTCACCGTATAAGACTACCCCCCTCTTCCGCACACCTTCCACACACCAAATAAAACATAAAAGAACATCAGATTTGATTTCAACATCTCCCTGTGGCCCGCATTAGTGCGCATGTGCGAGCTCTGCGTAGACAAGGGGCAGGGCAGAGCGCTGCTGCTTCCCGCCGAGCAGAACACGCCGGTCACGCCAAAAAGGCTGGCACCCCTGTCTCGCTACTGATGCTCGGTGCAGCCATGCTGGATACCACACGATACTGGATGGTATGTAGAATGAGGTGGACGGGCATCGGGAGGCCACTATGGGCACCGGGCAGACATCGAGAGACCACTATGGGCACTGGGTGAGCATCGGGAGGCTACTATGGGCAGCTATGTCTCTCCCAACTGAAGTGCACCCGGTGTATAAGACGCCCCCCCCCCCGGTTTGGAGGCATGTTTTTCAGGGGGGGGAAAGTAGTCTTATACGCCAGCAAATACAGTAATTGGTAGTCAAGTTATTTGAAAAACCAATTACTGTACAGCCTTTTGAACCTTCTCAGAACCTTAAACTCGCCCCTCAAATCCTGCTCTGTAGCCAGCCAGTGGCTATTTAGGACAGGGTATTTTCTGTCATGTCTAGAATTCCCCAAGAATATTTGAGCTTCTCTCTCAGGGCTTTTAAGTGGACCCAACAGACTTCTTAATTCATCAAACATTTTCTGGTTTTGTTTTTGTCCCTTTCCTGGCTACTGTATGTGCTTTTATCTCTGATTATTTCTTATGTAAGTCAGTTGGCTTGTTTTAAAAACATGTTATTTTAAACGGTTGTTTAGTTGTTTACCCTAAATGACAGCATAGAGATAAATTAAATGACATAATGTTTAATGTACATGGCAGTTGTGCCAAAAGTAAGGTTCTAAGAGAGTGGTATTCTGTTCCACATTGTCTGTTGTCTAGAGTATACACAGAACTATTGCCTCCCTAGGTAACATGGTATGATAATGCATTGGTTTAAGTATCTAGTCTGGTGAACCTTGTTTGTTGCTAAACAAAGAGACACATTGCCAATGTATGGAATTTGGTTTCCAGTGTCATACCAACTACAGTACCTTCAAACTTCTTCAGTGTTCTGATCTGTCACTGCAGTATCTTGGAAATACTGTACAGTATTTGAAATGGTTGAAGAGCATTTGTGTAATGAGCAGAAGTTGGATTGAATGAGAACTGGCAACTTTTCATTGCCAAGTTGGTACAACTTGTATCCTGTTAACTACTGAAAGGAGAAGCTCCAGATTATAGGATGTTGAAAAGTTTTTAAAAAGACACAATTCAGGTGATCTCTCTTCTGCTTCTAGAAGAATTTACATGTTGATAGTAATGGCTGATGTGATGATACCTACCAGATTTCTAGGATGGGCTAGGTTAGCTAAGGAGCTATTTAATTTCTTAAACTAGGTGCTTTGAATGCCATTTCATTTGATAGGAGAAAACAAAATGTGTATAGTTTGTGTTTATTTTACAATGCCTAAATGACTTATTGAAAGACTTCAGTTTTCTTTAGTTGTGTAACCTCAATCATGAACTTCTTATCTAAAAAGAATATAAAGTCAGCCAGCAATTTAAGCAGTCTTTCCATAAAAAAACATTATCAAGTGCATTCTTTTGTTTTAGAATGTAATTCATAGTAATTTCTAATTTGCCATTTCTATAAATAGAATCCTTTCTGCAGACTTACTACATTTCCTGTGAAGAATGAAGTAAAATTAGGTAAACTGAGTGGCAGGGCTTGGTGCATGTTAGATAAAGAAGGAGGAGGCATGTCTGAACAGGGCTGTAAGCAATATTTGTTATCTACTTCATCTTTTATCCAGGGTCTTTATCTTCTGATTTTGCTTAGTGTGTTGCTCAGTGGCTACCCAAACAGTCTGTGTGGGAAATTATGAAAGACATCTGGTTGGATTTTGAAGATAATAATTTCGTGTCAGAGATTACTCTGGGTTGAAAGGATTTTTAGGAGACGCCCAAATGAGGCTCCTTTCGTGTCCCCAAGTGCAGCTCTTGGGTATCGAAATCCGACCTTCCAGTCTCTAGCTCAGTGCCTTAACTACTAAGTTACTGAGAGCTGCATTTTGAAAATGATCTTCACAGAATGAAAATTGCTTTAGATTAGAACCTACTTAAAGCAGCACTATTCAAAGTCTTTATACTGTTTATATTCTGCACATAGTGCCTTTGTTTCAGTCTGTTGCAAAAACACTAACTTTGTTTCCATTATTCTTTAAATAAATAAGTTATAAGCCATGCCCATCTTTTCTCAGTTTATTGGGTCTCTTCAAAGAGGAAGACTAAAACAACATTGAGATACATATGTTATGTGTGTACTTGTAAGAACATTAAGGAAAATGTCTAATTTGTTTTATTTTTTCACCCCAACAGTAAACTTAGAAGATTATGTTTCTACTGAAAACTGGATGTCTATCATGATTTGCTTGGTACAGTGTATATTTTAGCTTTTCATGGAGACGATCAATAAACACAGGGGACAAATAGCCAATGGCTTCTGACTCTATAGTCCTGGAGCATACAAAGCACAATATCAAAGGAAAAAGACAACTGCAGCAGGAGAGGTCACCTTTGAACAATGATGGGGAAGAAGAAACATTTGTATTTGAAGCAAATGAAGCCTGGAAGGATTTTCACAGCTCTCTACTTCGCTTCTATGAAGCTGGGGAGCTCTGTGATGTTACGCTAAAGGTGCTGATACATATTTCATATTTCCTGAGGTTGCATGCTGAAATTACCTCTGCATGCTTTGAATTATTTGAATGTGAATATTCTTTCCATCGCTTATATTAAAAACACTTAGTTGTGGGCAACCTCTGGTTTTATTAAGTAATTGGGAATCTGAATTTACTGTATTTGCTATCATGTAGGATTATCAGGGAAGAAGGGTCTTTTTGAAGCTGTTCTTCACCCAGCTCCAGCTGCTGCTGTTCACCACGAGGGGGAATGGCAGGATCTGCAGGGGAAGAGGGGTCTTTTTGAAGCTGTCCTTTGCACAGAATGGAACTACTTATGGAATTTGGTCTATTGATAGTTTTTGAAAGTAGCTATTTGATTTGCATTCAGATCTTACCACCTACCGTGTCCTGACATTTTCTTAACTTAAAAAGGTTGCTGACCCCTGGTTTAGTACATGTATATGTTTTAGCTTTTTATTAGTGGTAGATAACTATAGCATTATATATTTAGCCATATTTAGAGCTTAGAATGTACTCTTAAAATCCCCCAACTTTGTAATACAGAGGTCTTGATTGGAATGGTGATGTTTATGTTTGTTTTATGGCAGCACTTTGTGTAATTTTTAGCAGTAAACTCTTTTGGCTGCCTTAGCTGACTCTGCTTGTTTATAATTAAAAAAACTAGCTAACATGTGATGAATAAATTTGCTAGTAAACATTCACTGGTAAGAATTGCTCCAGAATTGGTAACTTGAATTATGAAACATTGAGAATTTCATTTGAAAAAGGTCAGTCATTTATTTTTCATAAATTTCTTCTAGAAAAGTCAGTCAATACATAGTAGCTTCTTGCATACCACAATTGTGTAAAATGGAACCTAGCCTTAAGAGCACATTTTCTATTCATTAGAATGAAACATGTATTAATACAGATATGTTTTCTTCCAAACAGGTGGGTTCTAAGTTGATTTCCTGCCATAAGCTTGTGCTGGCTTGTGTTATTCCTTATTTCCGAGCCATGTTTCTTTCTGAAATGGCAGAAGCAAAGCAGACATTGATCGAGATTAAAGACTTTGATGGTGATGCCATAGAAGACTTGGTCAAATTTGTTTATTCCTCTCGACTGACTTTAACAGTAGACAATGTCCAACCTCTGTTATATGCTGCCTGCATTCTTCAGGTGGAAATAGTAGCCAAAGCCTGCTGTGAGTACATGAAACTGCACTTCCACCCTTCAAATTGCCTGGCAGTGAGGGCCTTTGCAGAGAGTCACAATCGTATTGACTTGATGGACATGGCTGATCTCTATGCCTGTGAAAATTTTGCTGAAGTGGTGGAGTGTGAAGACTTTGTGAGTGTGTCACCTCAGCACCTTCATAAACTGCTTTCTTCAAATGACTTGAGCATTGAGGATGAAAAACAGGTTTATGGCGCTGCTATTAAATGGCTTCTTGCCAATCCACAGCATCATGCTATGTGGTTAGATGAAATAATTGCTCAGGTAAGGACAAGGTGTGAATGGATGAAGGACAGATTGCTAATATCCCAGACAACCTTTTTGTTTAACAATCTATGTGTAACGTATTGGAGTTAGTAGTCAGACTGAAATTTGCAGCACTTTTGTCAGGGATTTCTCAGGAACATTTTGCCCCTTCAAGCATGCTAAAGATTAGTTCCCATTATCACTCAGTACTTATTCACTTACAGTTGAATGCTTGAGATGTCACTGTGGAACAGCACAATATTTGTGGCAACATTAAGCTTATCTGTAAATATTTGTGTAGGTCATTATTTTGGTGCAGCTCTCAATGATGGCCTTGTGTGTGTTAAAAAGCTGTAAGATTGACATAAAGAAACAGCTGTGTAACATCTGCAAAGGAATGTTTCTGTTCTCTTTGGCCTCTTGAGATAAATTAGCCATGAAAATTTGGTAAGCCTTGGTTTGCCACTCTGATGTTTGAGGTTTTTTCTATGGTTGTGACTTTTAATCTTTTTAACCTGTACTCATTTTGTGGTTATAATCTAATGAGATGTACACAATTTGAGATGCCAGAATTCACCATTTTTCTGCAGTTGATTATATTGCAGGGAAGCTAATGTTAGTACAATCCTGGTCTGTGTTTCATACGAAGTGCACATAGTGTCTACAGTAGAAGACAAGCAGAAGAGTACAGATTGTTTCCCTCACTGCCTTTGAATACTGTATCTGCTTTGCATTTGTCAGGAGCAATTTAGTATAAAGCATGCTAATGCCTTTTCAACGGACATCTACAATGTCCCTAGGTTCGCCTCCCTCTGTTGCCCGTTTGTTTTCTCATGGGTGTAGTGGCAAAAGAAGAAATTGTCAAGCAGAATCTAAAATGTAGGGATTTGTTGGATGAAGCAAGAAACTATCATCTTCATTTGAGCAGTCACACAGTACCAGATTTTGAATATTCTTTTCGGACAACACCACGAAAACACACAGCAGGTAACTAACTTGCTTCTGATATACCAGTCCTTTCATACCTGTAAGATGCTTATTCTGTAGCTCTGTACACTTTATGTTTGCCTTAAAATATTTTAGAATACCCTTTGAGCACAAAATATCAATTCTCAGGCTTATTTCCCTCACTTTTCTTCCCTCTTTTTCTCCCTTTGGCAAGTTCTTTTCCAAATCCCATGGTGAAATAAGCCATAACTTGCTCTATTTAGATATAATAGCAAACTGTGGTTTGATTAAGTTAGGGAACAAGTGAGGGAAATAGAATATGCAGTGGGAAGATGAAGACTAAGTGAGCTTGAGCGTCAGACTGGAATCATACATTTGACAGAATGTCAGTCCTTGCAGCATCCTATGAAATGTTTGATTGATTTGATATGGGAAGAGACACAATACTTCCCATCCTAAAGATTATTGCATGCAATTTCTCTTCATTAGGGTTGATAGTAAAATTCCTTTTATTAAAAGAGATGTACTGTACTGTAGCTGTTTGGGGTTTTTAATTTGATCCATCTGGAATGACTTAGTCTATTAGGACCTTCCAGCAATGTAGCTGAACATTTGCCTTTGGCACATTGTTCTCTAGAGATAGTCATAAACAGATAGCCTATGAAACATTTTAGCATATAGTAATACCTTGGTTAGTGTTTGCATTGCATAATGCTAACATTGGATAACGTCGGGGAATTTGAGGCAAACATTTGTATGGCACAATGTTAACATAATGTTGTGTGATGCAAATGTTTGCCTCAAATTCCCTAACGTTATCCGATGTTAGCGGATAACATAACGACGTGTGATGCAAATCTTTGCCTCAAATTTCCCTATGTTGATCTCTGTCCCAAAGCCCACAGGGCTGAAGACCAGCTCTGCAGGCATTGGGGCAGAGATCTCCGTTCAGATCGGCGGTTTGGTTAGGGGGGGGAGGGCATGCGCACCTGTTCTCCCCCCAACCAAACTGGCGATCCAATCACACACTGGGACTGCCGGGGTATTGGGGGAGAGAGGCTTAAGAGAGGCTGGGGAAAGGGTCCCAAGCCTCTCTTAAGGAGCCCCCTGCCACCCCCCTGGATCGCTAAGCCCTTTGCAACCCAGACAGAGGTTTCTGAAAAGAAGTAAGGAAAATGTTTCCCTAGTTTCTTTTCAGAAACACACACACACACACACCAAGCCTGGTTTGCTAAGCAAACCGGATCTCCCCTCCCTCCCCCATTCCCTTTCCTCTTCAGAAAGGGAATAGGACTCTTTTTTTAACATTGTGCAATCTATGGCACTTGCACAACGTTTAAAACCAGATAACGTTATGACTTGTGGCACCAAGTCATAACGTTATCCGAGGTACTATTGTACAGTAATACCTCATATAACATTAGTATCGAATAACACTAAAATCGCATAACATTAAGGAATCTGGGGGGAAGAATTGCATCAGATAACATTAAGATCCTATGGGATGCTTCAGATAACAACCGCTAAAGCCTGTGTGGTTACAATGTATCTCTATGGATCCCATAGAGGATCAGATAACACGAAAAATCATATAACACCAAGACTTGTGGAACCAGGTTTTAGTGTTATATGAGGTTTTACTGTACTAGTAATTTGTAGAGGCACCTGGGTAGAATCACAAAAGTTATACAGTAATACCTCGGATAACGTTTACCTCGGATAACACTAAAATCACATAACGTTAAGTAATCTGGGGAGGAGAATTGGATCGAATAACGTTAAGGTCCTATGGGATGGATCGGATAACAACCGCTAAAGCCTGTGCAGTTACAGTGTATCTCTATGGAGCTTTAACGTTATCCGATCCATCCCATAGGATTTTAACATGGATCGGATAACACTAAAAATCAGATAACACCAATACTTGTGGAACCAAATCTTAGCGTTATCCGAGGTATTACTGTATTACTGAATGACAGTATTAAATGACAAGAAAGGCAAATAACCTTAAATCAACCAAACAGACTAGTTTGTATTGTACATTGTTTTGTTTAGCTAGGGTGTTATTGTGTGCAGTATACAGCATTCAGAACTGTGAATGCTGATCTTAAAAGTAAAAATGCATCTTCGATTGTCTTTTGCCTGTAAGGTGTCCTTTTCTGTGTTGGAGGCCGTGGTGGATCGGGTGACCCATTTCGCAGCATTGAGTGCTATTCAATAAAGAAGAATAGCTGGTTTTTTGGCCCAGAGATGAACAGTAGGAGGAGACATGTGGGTGTAATCTCAGTGGGAGGTCGGTAAAAAAAGAAAACTTGTTTATACTTCACAATGTATGACGCAGCAATTCAATTAACCAAAAGCTTGGATTTTTTTAATGCAAATTGTAATTGTAGAAATATTTTCTAGTTCCAAAGATAACATGGTTGGTTGGTTAAATGTTTTATCCTGCCTTCCCATTCAAAGAAAATGTCCAGGATACCTCACAACAAAATGAAAACTATTAAGACACATCAATAAATTGCTTAGAGAGGAAAAACAGTCTTTTTGTTAAAAAAAATTAAATTAACAGGAGAATTAAAACAGGGATAAGTGTCTGCCAGAAGCAAGAAGAGTTCACACTCTAGTTAAGGTGAGTACCTAAGTAATTTTTGTATAGAAGGAATTCTAATGTCCAGGTATTACAAATAACAAGGCCTTTTCCTCTGTCTTAACTAAACACATTCAGATAAAGGGGATATAGTGCTATAAACACTCAAGAAGGTGCTCCAAATGGCACAGATTTGAGATTATTTTTAAACTTGTAATGCCATTCCTGCCAGTCTGGCCAGATTGTCATGCTATGGTAATAGAGTAGACCATACTGCCAGTGACTCAATGCTGAGTGTCAGGTGGTGCTTAACTAACCTGATCACCGTGAGGACTAACAGCCTTGGGTGCCAAAGTCCACCAGGAAGGGTGATAGTCCCCAAGTGGATTAAGTCCCGCTTGAATCCATGTTGACTCAGCTTCATCAATACTGGCCTGGGGCTGATGAGAACTTTACGTGCCAAAAGGGCTCAGGACCAGAAAGTGACTCGTGGAACTGTATCGGTAGTACTGGTGTCATCCTGCGATGTGGAAAGCAGATGAAAGGCCACTCCATTATATTCTCGGGACAGTCTTCATGGCTGATCGCCATGATGATCACCAATATTTTGATTGAGGTATGGCAGAAGAAGAAGAAGAAGAAGGTCATTCCTGGCAGGTATGTTTCTATGTTTCATTGATTAAATCTGTCTTGTAACCCACTCAGAGTTGTGTGCACTCACAAATCAGGTGGTCTAAAAATTAAATGAATGAATGAGTGAATGATGTAGATACTGAAAATTAAAATGTTAAGCTATATCGGGTGTGCAAGGCTGCATCTCTGAAATACCACTTTTCCTTGTATAAGACTTCCTGGACATTAAAATATTAGGATAGCCCTTTTCTTGGTCCTGCTGTCTTCAGAGACATGTTTTGTGAGGACACTAGTGGTGTTTTACGGTAGTTCCTTTCAGCTTGTGGAACTCCCTTCCTTGGAAGGTTAGGCTGACCCCCTTTCCTGATGTCATTCCATCGCAGACAGAGACCTTTGTGTTCAGGCAGGCCTTTGGGAATGAAGTTGCTTTTATCAGTATTATATGTTTAATAGAATTTTAATATTATAAACTATTTTGTTTTAATTCAGTTTGTTCTTGATCACAGTCTGTTTTGGCTTCCTGCACTGGAAGAAAGGCAGGAAAATAAATACTTGACCCTTTAAGTCAGTGGTGCCCAAACTAAGGCCCGGGGGCCGGGTGCGGCCCCCGACACCAATTCATCCGGCCCCCGGAGCCCTCGTCGCTCCTGGAAGCGGAAGTAGTACGGGCATGTTTTACTTCTGCTTCCAGGAGCAATGAGGGCTCTGTGGGCCGGATGAATTGGTGTCGGGGGCCGCAACCTGGCCCCCGGGCCTTAGTGACTGGCTTCCTGAACCACATGATCAGCCCGCGGCGCAAAAAGTTTGGGCACCCGTGCTTTAAGTGATCCTTTAGTTAGCAGCAGAAAGATTAGGCTTTTTAAAAAAAACCCAAACAAGCAGCTCTTATTTTTCATTTGCAGAAACACCAGTTTTTATGCTGACTATAATGTTCTGTATGTTTCAGAGAAGGTTTATGCAGTTGGTGGACATGATGGAAATGAACATCTTGGCAGCATGGAAATGTTTGATCCTCTAACAAATAAATGGATGATGAAAGCATCAATGAATACAAAAAGGTCAGTACCCTCAAGATGAACCCTCCCTGTTAAAAGCAAACCTGGCTTTTGATGCTATGATATATAAACTGATCATAATGGACTGTATAAGGCAGGGTCATGAGAGAGAAATTGAAATATTTAGTAAAATTTGTCCTTGCTGATTTATAATATGAGGACACAGAATTTGTCATGAGTAAGACATACAGTTTGTGAATCTGTGCTATGCCTTAGATATGAAATAAGATCAGATACATATATTTGTCTCTTTAAAATTGTGTTCTTTAAAAATCACATATCTTTTAGGTCCTTAAATGCATTCTTTAATAATCTCATGTGTTCAAGGGCTCTGTTGGTAGTAATTTTATTCTATTTTTGAATGGAGAAACAGCTGTTATAGAGAGTTTTAAACTATGGTTTGCCATTCAGAGTTAGCTTTATTAAGCTTCACGGTCTCCGAAACTATATGTGAATTGAGTTAGAGATAAATTACTCCTCGTAACTTAGATTACCAGTTGTTGTTTTTACAATGATACACTGTCAGATAATGGATGGTATGGTTTTTGTTAGGAGAGGAATCGCTCTTGCTTCTCTTGGGGGGCCTATTTATGCCATAGGTGGCCTGGATGACAACACTTGTTTCAGCGAAGTGGAGAGATACGACATTGAATCTGATCACTGGAGTGGAGTAGCACCAATGAATACACCCCGGGGAGGAGTTGGCTCTGTGGCTCTGATGGTAAGCTGTGGTGTTTCTTTTTGATTGAGTTAAAAGGGCGGCAGTGTAGTCAAATGTGAGATGCCTACACCTGGCATTGAGATCACTGGAACATGCTCAGTTTGCATGGAGGTCCATGTCCCATGACTGTTTTGCATTGTTTTTGCTTAGGGTGCCACTTTGTGTGTAGCAAGAAATTAAATAGAATATTGAGGCAGAAAGGTACAGTATAAAAACAGTTTTTCCTCCAGTGCTGTAATCTTTTATTTAAACTAGAGCCCTGGTGCCACAGTGGTTAAACTGCTGTCCTGCAACCAAAAGGTTGTGAGTTTGATCCTGACCAGAGCACAAGGTTCACTCAGCCTTCCATTCTTCCGAGGTCAGTAAAATGAGGACCCAGCATGTTGGGGGCAAAGTGCTAATCATCTTGTGAACCATCCAGAGAGTGCACTAAGCGCTGTGGGACGGTATATAAATGTGATTACCTTGTTTTTTGAATATGGCATCAAATTACTGCAGTTCATATCTGGGTGTAGTTGAAGTTTCCACCAGCAATAATTAAAAACAACAACAACTGGGAAGGGAGCCAATAAATCTCATGGGAAATCCTTCTGTTTGTTTAGTAGAGTAGCAGTGATGATTTTATTATACCAGGGTCTTAGCCTGAGGATAGACAATTGCTGCAAACAGGCTAGTTGCATAACTCTCCTTTCCTTTGCACTATGGGAGTAAAAGGGGCAGGCAGGGTTTTTTTTTTGTCTTGCAATAGTACTTGCTAGTTTACCCTTAAATGCCACTTTGCCCAAAATAGTCTTTCCTTTTTTTTCACCCTCTCCAGAACTATGTATATGCTGTTGGTGGGAATGATGGTGTAGCATCTCTCTCTAGTGTAGAGAAATATGATCCACACCTGGATAAATGGATAGAAATGAAAGAAATGGGTCAGCGGAGAGCTGGCAATGGG
Organism: Furcifer pardalis; assembly: GCA_030440675.1. NCBI lineage: Eukaryota > Metazoa > Chordata > Lepidosauria > Squamata > Chamaeleonidae > Furcifer > Furcifer pardalis. The sequence continues at coordinate 90,038,285 of CP126892.1, forward strand.
GTTAGTGAGCTGCATGGCTGCTTATATGTAGTTGGTGAGTAATGTCCAGCCATAATCTGTTCTGGTCTCTGTTACTTTCCTCTAGCCCTGCTGTAACCTGCATGTTACAGTTAAGAACAAATTTAACATATTACACTGCATCACCAAAAAAAAAAAGTCTGCTACTTGGTCTAATTCACGTGTCCTATACTAAATCAAGTGTGCTGAATCAAAATCTGAAGTCCAGTTCTGCCTAGGAGGACATCAGGATCTTAAGTTAGCAAATCTCATCTTCTTGGTTAGGTTCTTGGATTGATCACATAGGGTATATTTGCCACAAATGTACCAAAAATGTCCAGTTTATTAACACAGCTGTGTCTACTCATCTTTAGCTCAAAACAGACTCACTATGGCCTAGCTGCGCTAGCCAATAAAATAGTTTCACACTAGAGACAAGCCCTTGGTCCATCTTGCCTTATATACCTATTTCTGACGTCAGCTCACTGACTTGCCCAGCTGCTTCTGGAACATGTATGCCACCAGGGGACATGATTCAACTGAGGCGGTAGCAGGCATAGTGACAGCTGCAACTGTTATAATATTCCTATGTAAAAATACATTCCCCAATTACTGACCATTTGAACAGCTATAGCACGCATTAAAATCTGTATGTAACAGGCAAATTCTGAGTTCAAATTTGGAATCAACACACTTGGTATCATGTAAATCACACGTGTTATTCCCAGTAGCAAAACCGTTGTTGTGCAGTGTTAGTTGCCTGGTCTTAAAATAAGCTGGGTTGAAGTGCAAAAATGTCTGGAAGCCACAGTTGTGAACCCATGCTATAGGTATTTATTTTTCTTCCATTGCAAGTATGATTAGGGAAACTATTATTCAACTGAAACATAATCTTCTCTGGTTGCCAACCTCAGTCATATGCTCTCACAGATTGTGTGAAAAATGGATTGAGCTTAACTTCACTTTATGTAAGTCTTTTAGAAATTTAGTTCACTGAACAGATCCGCTATTTTTGTGCCATTTCTACAATTGTGTCGCTGGTACACATTTCTATAGCTCTGTTCTACAAAATGGTTTATGGCAGGGGTGCCTAAACTTTTTGGGCCATGGGCCAGTCACACGGTTCAGGGGGCCCACAGGCCAGATCTGGCCCTCAAAGCCAATTCATCGGCCCACAAAGCCGTCATTGCTCCTGGAACCAGAAGTAAAATGTGTGGGCCGGATGAATTGGCATAGAGGGCTGGATCCAGCCCATGGGCCGTAGTTTGGGCACCCTGGTTTATGGTAAAGTTACTTTATATAAAGTCTTAAGATGTTTTTACTCTGACAGAAACCTTCATGCCTGTGTGTTGTATATGGCTTTATGCAGGTGGCTTCGATGATAATTCACCACTCAGCTCTGTGGAACGATTTGATCCTCGCACTAATAAGTGGGAATATGTAGCTGAGCTTACAACTCCTCGGGGCGGAGTTGGCATAGCCACTTTAATGGGCAAAATTTTTGCTGTTGGAGGCCATAATGGAAATGCTTATCTGAATACAGTGGAAACCTTTGATCCTGTGGGGAACAGGTAACTCTCTTACTCTGATTAATTCTCTCCATTGGATTAATACATGTGAATATGGTAGCAAAAATACCTCAGCAGAATCTGATATTTCGATTTCATGGGAGAATATGAGTATCTTCAATGGTAGTTCAACATGTAATTAGAGGATGTTGAATGACAAGTGTTCCTATTCTTTTGAACCCAGGATGTCACAGCTGTCATTTTTTGATGAGTGAAGTGCAGGACGAGTTTTCTCTTTAGAAGGCAGGACCAGAAGATTTCAAGCCACAGTCAAGTCCTTTGGGAGGAAATACTTGCTTCTTATCTTCTCAGAAGTAAACTAAATTAAAAGCTTAATAAATAATAAACAATCACCAAAGGAAATAGATTTTCCTTCTTTTCTTCCCTTACTATCCACCATAAGCAGGTGGATAAGTTCAGAGAGACTTGACTGGGGCTTGATAGACCATCTTTTGTGTGTGTAGCAATTACACTTATTTTGTTATTCACCTTCGCAGTTGAGTCCGACCCTTTGCGCCCCCATGGACTACTGCATGCCAGGCTCCTCTGCCCGGCCATTCTCCACAGCCTGCACAGATCTACGCCCGTTGCATCAACAATGCCATCTAGCCACCTCATCTTCTGCCACCCCCTTCTCCTTTTGCCTTCGATCTTTCCCAGCATCAAGGCCTTTTCAAATGAATCCTCTCCTCTCATTTGGTGGCCAAAGTACTTGAGCTTCAGCTTCAGTATGTGTCCTTCCAATGGGCAGTCAGGGTTGATTTCCTTCAGGATCGATTGACTTGATCTCCTTGCAGTCCAAGGGCCTCTCAAGAGTCTCCTCTGGCTCCACAGTTCAGATTCACAAGTTAATTTAACCCCTGTGCCACCAAGGCTCTAGTGACAAGTTGCTTAACTATAACTGTTCTTCGTGGTCACCCGTGAATTCACATGAATAGGTTTACTGCGCGTATGCAGTAAACCCATTCGTGTGGATTCACAGAGACCACAAAGAAGAACTCGATAGAATCTAGGGGCAGAAATAGACATTGTAGATAGCCCATAAATAAAACATTGTTATATTTAACAAGGATATAGCAATAGCAATAATGCTTAATTACCTGTCCATAGTGTTTAGTGCATTCTCTGGACAGTTCACAAGGTAATTAGCATTTTGCCACCAGCATGCTAGGTCCTCATTTTCCAGACTTCAGAAGGATGGAAGGCGAGTCAACCTTGAGCCCTGGTCAGGATTGGATTTACTCTGGCTGGTCTAAATGTTTAAATGTAGATACCCTTTTTCTTTCTTCCATTAACCGAGTTTTTCTTGGACAGTGCTCTGATCCTGATTCAGCCACAAGTATAATAGAACATTTTTGGACTTACGTTTCTGTTAGCTTTATCATACCTACAGGCTAAGCTTTTCCTGTCAACACCTCAACTACGTTTTGGGAACAGCAAACTATTCTTGTTTGTTCTTATTTTTAGATGGGAACTTGTGGGATCTGTATCTCACTGCAGAGCTGGAGCCGGCGTAGCTGTGTGCGCTTGTCTCAGCAGCCAAATCCGCGATGTGGGCCAAGGCCCCACCAATGTGGTGGATTGCATGTGATTTTGGGTTGAGGTTTGTAATTGTTGTGAACTACTGCAAGACCTCACAACCATCTTGCGAAGACAATATGACCCTTCAAACGTGTGTAAATAAATATCCCAAAGCATTTGACAGGAAGATTTGCATAGTGTAGCAGCTTTTAAAGCAGGAGTGCTCAAACTTTTTGGGCCATGGGCCGGTCATGTGGTTCAGCTATGAGCACACTGGGAGTGATGTTTCAAACCATTGAGGACACCTTCCATTTATCCCCAACAGCTTGAGAAATACCTTTAAAACAGGGGTGCCCAAACTACGGCCCAGGGACAGATCCAGCCCACGACACCAATTCATCTGGCCCACGACACCCTCATCACTCCAGGAAGCAGAAGTAAAATGTGCTTGCTTCCGGGAGTGATGAGGGTGTCTGTTCCCCAGTCCGTAGTTTGGTCAGCCCTGTTTTAAAGGCATTTCTCAAGCTGTTGGGGGAAATGGAAGGTGTACTCAGTGGTTATTTATTTATTTGTTTTGACTTGTATTCTGCCCAATTGCCAGCGTGACTCAGGGCTGCTAACAAAGTATCACAAAATATCACATATACACCAAAATATCCCAGTACAACCCACCATAGAGAAAGTTCAAAAAAAGCACCCAACAAGAAAGTCCAAGACCCAGCTGGCCAGCATGGCTTTTCGAAACCCCCAGCCAGATGGATGTCCAGGGTGGGGTGGCAGGCATCCTTGGCTGAAACAGCAGGCTGTCATCTGTCGCTTGAGCCGGTGCGGCAGGAAGAGCCCGGGGGCTAGGCGGCAGGCATTCTCAGCCAAAACGGCACGTCGTCATCTACCACTCAAGCCAGTGTGGCTTTTCATACCCCCCCGGCCAGGTGGAAGCCCGGGGGTGGGGCGGCAGGCGTCCCCAGCCGTCTTCTGCCCCTTGGAAACATCACTCTCAGTGTGCTCATAGCTGAAGGCTTTTGATCTCATGCATTTCACCACTGATCTAAGAGTTTTGAGAAACACCTACCTGTATTTTTCAAATGAACTGTTCTTTAAAAATGTGTATTTTTTACATTTCAAGCACTCCTGTAAAAGCAATCCAAGGAATGTACATATTCTGTCTGAAGAAATGCTTTAATGAGTAATTGTGTCCTTTTGTCATTACTATGCAAGCGAGCCATGTGGATTTTGGCCTTCTGCAAATACAAAAATAACGGTGCATCCAAAAATGTCATTGACAGCAGAAAAACCTGTTCAGTTCTAAAGGAGAAGTTTGTTGCTACTGCAGGAATTAATCTAAAATGTTTTTAATTGATATATGTGCTATTGCCATTTTGTCCTAATGAAGTGTGCATAAAAACAAATAAAGGTCAGATTTTTAATTTGCCTTTTAATCTTCACCACTACCCATTTTGTTTCTTTTGGAAATCACTTGCTCATACTTCAGATGCTAGAATGGCAGACGTGGCATCTGTGTTCAAAACTGCTCCACTCGCAGACCCCTTATTTTGCTTTTCCTGTGGATATTTGTGTAGCCCACAGCCAAGAGAAATATGGTTGTGTAATATGGTGACAGTCAAGAATGGGACAGTCATGCAGGAAGTCACTGGCAAGGTGGCCGGTCTGAGATCTATGTCTGACTGAAATGAACGCTGGTTATTCTGCATTATTTGTTATTTATAGCAAAGTAAGAACTAAGTCTTTTGCGTTGTAGGTATGTGCGTATGGCACATAGATGAAGACCCCTTTCCCTCACTTGGTCATGAATTCCAATTTTTGGAAAATGTGGCTAAGCAAGCTATATCAAATGTCTTTTCACATAAATCATTGCAAGTCTCTCTCAACAGTATTGACCTCACGCATTGCAGTCCTACCCTATGAACTAGTTCTTACTGACTGGAAACAGGTGGGAATCTGTAAAAATGGTCACTGTTTTTCTGTGTGAATACTGGTAGAGGGCTGGACAAAATGCTTCCTGTTGCAATATTTTCAAGAGAAGGAGCTTTTGGATAGGTAAAGGTTTCCCTTGCTCAAAAGCCAGTTGTATTCAACTCTAGTTCCGTGCTCATCTATTTCAAAGCCAAAGAGCCAGCACTGTCTGCTTCTACAGATGTTTCCGCGATCATGTGGCAGGCATGACTAGACACCGGAAGCACATGGAACGCTATTTACCTTTCCACCAAAGTGGTCCCTATTTACCTTCTTGCAATTTCTTCCTTTCGAACTGCTAGGTTGGCAGTTGTTGGATATCCTAGCTGTTAATTTGCATCTAACCCTTGGCCCTTCTTGCTTTGGAATACCACCACAGTGAAACTGAACACATTCCCATGGTGCTTTATTTTGGTTTTTATTTAAAGAAAATTGAAATGATATAGCAGATCATCTTTTTTTCCTACCCTCCCATTTTTGCTTGAGGATAGAACTTCTCTGAATTTCTTTTGGTCCACTTACTTAGTGTCTTAGTATATTGTAGCATTATTCTGCAAACAGACTTCAGATACCTATCCCTATACTTATCTGAAGTAGCAAAAGCACATGGGTCAAAAAACAGAACATGCCTCCATTTTGTTGTACAAGAGACCATGCATTTTCAGTACAATAGTGAAGAAAATGGTTCCTTCACATCTCTCAGCGTGGTGGTAATTACTTGAGAGGAAATGTACATGTCCAATGCTTTATGTGGGATGAGTGAAACTGGCTTGGAGAACAGTTTGGACATAAAATACTGTATTATTATTTTGAGAAAATTATGTAATGATTCCATGCCATTCTGTCACAAAGCACAGACTGCTGCTTTACTATTGCACTGCTAACTTCTAAAATCTGTTTTTGTATGTTTGCTATCCAGTGAACAAAAATGCATAATGTGTTGTATGGAAACTGAAGCCCTCATAATAAAATGCATTCATTAATTAACTCTTGTGTATTTTCACAGTTGGGTGGAAGTCATTGTTGTAGAGCAGTGATGGCAAACCTTTTCGAGACCGAGTGCCCAAACTGCAACCCAAAACCCACTTATTTATCACAAAGTGCCAACATAGCAACAGGGGAGGAAGGAAACCTCTCTCATTGGGCTGCTGGGCAGAGCAAACTCTGTGCTGGGGTGATTGCATGGGTGTCCACAAAGAGGGCTCCGAGTGCCACCTCCAGCACACGTGACATAGGTTCGCCATCACTGTTGTAGAGGAAGATTTAGTGGTTTGCGTTCAAAGTTGAATAATCAGCACTGAATTCTGGCAGATAAGAGTTGCTTTTAAAATTTGTGCTTCTAGAATTATTAAAAATCTGTTGGAAGAGCTAACGCAGAGGTTGGAACCCTTTGGATCTAGGTGTATGATCTTTCTAGGACAGGGATTTTCAACCTGCAGCCCATGGACCAGATGTAACTCGTGGCACCATTTCATGTGCCCCCCCCCGCCTCCACCACACCAGGAAGTGCCATGTGGTGGAAGAAGGGCAAAATGGCCATCCAGCCCCCAATGCTGTCTTGAGGGAGCGTGACCCGGCCCCTGGCTTAAAAACGTTGAGAACTCTGGTTCTAGGAGGTCAAGACAAACTTTCAATTTTGTAAGCTGTTGAAACATTTCTGGAAAGCCATAACAATTACACTTCTATACCGCCCCGTAGTGCTTCGTGTACTCTCTTGAGCAATTCATTTTGCCCCAACATGCGAAGTACTCATTTTACTGACCATGGAAGGATGAGTCAACCTGTCCCTGTCAAGATCGAACTCACAATGTTTTGGCTGCAGTTTAATCAATGGATCACCAGGGCTCCTTGGTAGATTTTCAGATCACAAGTCTTCAGAAACATTTTGTTGTTGTTGTTCAGTCGCACAGTTGGTTCCGACCCTTTGTGGCCCCATGGACTACTGTCCGCCAGGCACTCCTGTCCTCTACCATCCCCCTCAACTCACTCAGCTCTGTGCCCACAATACCATCTAGCCATCTCATTTTGGGCCGCCCCCTTCTGCCCTCAACCTTTCCAAGCATCAAGGCTTTCTCAAGTGAGTCTTCTCATTTGATGTCCAAAGTACTTTAGCTTCATCTTTACTATTTGACCTTCTAAGGAGCAGTCAGGGTTGATTTCTTTTAAGATTGACCTATTTGTTCTCCTCGCTGTCCAGGGGACTCTCTAAACTCCCTTCCAACACCACATCTCAAAGGCATCTATTCTTCTGTGCTCAGCTTTCCTAATGGTCCTGCTCTCACAACCATACATTGCCACAAGCAAGGGGAAGTCCAGCCATATAACCCTGTCCTGTAAAGTGAAAAATGACCTTTCATCATTTCAGCATAAGGTCTTTAGTTTATGCTGTTGGGAAACTACAGCTAAAGGAGGGCAGGACTAATATCTCACAAAAGAAGTCTGAGTGATACATTAGTTTGACTAGGTTACAATTGTAATCCAGCAAATGGAGGGCCACCACTTCCCAGCTATGTATGACTGGCAAGTTGTATTAAGTATTTCTTCCAGCAGAGGGGGGAAGAAACCCATACATCACCTTTTGCCTAAACTGGCTCAGGCTGTAGAAGCGAGACACACTTTAGCTGGTCTTCATGCTTGCATTAAATAAAAGCTTTAAGATGTTCATCTTTCCATCACCCCACAATGAGTTATATAAAAGCAAATGCTTCATTACTTTTGTTACTGCTGTCTGTTATACCTGCATGATGGTTGTACTGTAATTTGCAAGGTTTCTTCTTTGAACTTGCCAAGATACTAAACAGTTACTGATTTCAACCATATGCATGATTAGGTAAAGGTTTCCCTTGCTCGAAAGCCAGTCGTATCCAACTCTATGTCTCAGTGCTCATCTGTTTCAAAGCCAAAGATCCAGCACTGTCTGCTTCTGCAGATGTTTCTCTGGTCATGTGGCAGGCATGACTGGACACCGGAGCACCCAGAACACTGTTTACTTTCCCACTAAAGTGGTCCCGATTTATCTACTTGCAATTTCTTGCTACCAAACTGCTAGGTTGGCAGGAGCTGGGACAAAGACAGGAGCTCATTCTGTCCTGCAGTATTCGGGAATTGAATTGCTGACCTCCCACCTTCATCTGGATCTAATAAAATAACATGAACTCAGAAGTTCACATGCAAAGCCAAGAACATTTTAAGTCAATCAAAAGCTAGAGCTTAAAAACACGGAACATTGTTACATTGGGATAAAATGCCTTTCTACTACTACATAGGGCATCTGAAACCAGTATGGGACACATTTTTATAAGTTATAAATTATGTTCAGCTCTGAGGATCTCAAATATTGCAGGACATCTTAAAAAGATCCTCCTACTGAATAACTCATGGTGATGCAATTATGTTAAGTGTGGTAAAAAGGTAAAGGTCAGTCTTGCTCGAAAGCCTGTTGTATCCGACTCTAGGGTTCAGTGCTCATCTGTTTATAGCCAAAGAACCAGTGCTGTATGCATCTACAGACATTTCTGTGGACATGTGGCAGGTAAACAGCACAGAACGCTGTTTACCTCCCCATCAAAGTAGTCCCTATATATCAACTTGCAATTTCTTGCTTTCAAACTGCTAGGTTGGCAGGAGCTGGGACAGAGACGAGAACCCATTCCATTGTGCAGCACTTGGATATTGAACTGCTGACCTGCTGAATTCCAGTCAGCGTCTTAAACACTTGAGCCACCGCAGTGCGTCTGAAATAGTACAGAACTTCTGTTCTTAAAGTAGAGGCCAAGATTCTCAATTAAAGAACTTGTTATCCTGTTAGAAAGTTGCTATTTGCAATATGTCTCTTGTCCTGTTTTAGAGAACATCCCAAGCAACGGTGAAAGAAAAGACTCCATTTAGTATTTATTTTATTACCTGACATGAATTAAATCAACCTGGAAATACCACCAATATACAGGGCAAAAAATGTTATTTACAAAATGGAGACACCAACACTCCATTGTAACAAATTTAAATGTACAGATTTTTTTTAATAATAAACCAAAATGACAGGGCAAGGGAGAGGATGGGGAGGGAAGAGAAATTCCCCCTTAAAAATTAAACTCATCAATCTAACTTTCATTCTACATCTCCAGTGTTAATGGAACTTGCAAATTATTAAATAATGGCATCTTAGACATATAGAACATTGACAATTTAAATACGTTACTTATCACTCTAAATAAATAATCTGGGAAGAAGCTGCTTTGTATTCGCAGCTCCATTGACCTGCATTTTAAAATGGCAACCATGTTCTATTTCTCTCTTTTTCGTTAGATAGAAATCTAGGCCCCTGATCCGGGCTGAAATCAAGGTAAGTTCATCGGTGTTTAAGGCGCCAGAGTCTAATATGGGGTGAAATGCTATTTTCTCTGATCATTCATTCAATTGGTCTTTTAAATATACCCCAAAAAAGGGTATGGAGATACACCCCTTGCATCCTTCCAAATGCATGTAAAGGGAGGAACTGCAGATCACAAAGGAAGGCTCTCCCCCCCCTCCCCCAGTTAAACGCACCATCTCAGCTCCTATAGAAATTAAGAACCTTCCTCACATTGGGTTTTGGAATAGGCTGTTCTGGAACAAAAGCAATTTATTTTTTATTATTTGTTTCAGGACAAATAAAAGCCCATGTGCTTCACTTTAAGGCCATGATGGCTAACCTCAGCACTCCAGGTGTACTTGAACTTCAATTCCCAGAAGCCCTGATCAGCAGGTGTGCTTCTGGTAATTGAAATCCAAGAACATCTGGAGTGCCAGAGTTATCCATCCCTGCTTTAAGAGGCCCATCTTTCTGCCACCCAACAAACAGTCATATAAAAGCAGCAGGGACTGACTGGGTTTTTAACTCAACTCGGAGGCTGGCATTCAAACCTGTCCTGGAAACAAATAAATGGGCAGGAGAGGGAGTAGCAGAGATTGTACTACTCCTCGGATAAAGTGCTCAACAGGCAGGTTAAGCTTCGGGGATTCTTAATTTTAAAGTGTATTTCAAGAAAATAAAAAGCAGCAGCAAAGAAGTTCAGGCGCCGTGCTGAGGTTCTGGATGGGGACAGAGGGAATAAATCTCTGTCCTTAGATTTATAGGTCAGTTGGCTGGGATAATCCCTGTTTGCAAGGAGGAGGCAAAGTAATCTTAGTGTTTCCCAGCCAAGCCTAGTTCAGATATTAAAACAATACCATGATCAGACTCCCTAAGAACAACTGGCATTTCTTCTTATCTTTAATGTTGTGTACTAGCTACATTTTGATTTGTTTTCCCTTCTTCTTGACCCATTTTGCAGTAATTTGCATTTAAAATCAATGATTATTTCCAACAGAATAGCACACATTTCTGTACAACAGAGTTAGGGGAGTCTTGACACCCAGGGGTCCCGTCCAAGAGCTGCAAAGCATTGGGAAGGGAATGTCCAAGAACGGAGAAAATAGTAGCCTAGGGTCTCTTAAATTGTTGTGTGAAAAACAGCTGGTTTGCTAGTGTAAGAGGAAGTGTTTATTGGATCACAACAGGAAATCAGAGTGTAGGCTCCCTTTAGTCACTCCTGACTTCGAACTATTCCTTACAGTGACTATTTTATACAAATGCAGTGGATGCACAATTTCTATCCCATCTATTTATTTATTTATTTATTTGCATTTAATATCCCGCCCCAATCGGGCGGACCCGACTCTGGGCGGCTTACAGCATAGCTCATAATATATACGGCCTTAAAATTCATAAAAAATTTAAAACATTGAACAGTGAAAACGGATGAAACCCATAATAACAGCTACCAGATTTGGGGGGGGGGGGAATGGCTGCTCTTAAATTAGCCATCCTGGATGGGAACCTACATTGCTATGTCCCCACACTTGACCCGCCAGCCATGTCTTCAGGCCCTTTCGAAAGGGCAGAAGCTCCGCCTGCAGGCGCAGCTCTGTCGGAAGGAGGTTCCAAAGGGCCGGGGCGAACACAGAGAAGGCTCTCTTCCTGGTGCTCGTGAGGTGAGCCTCCCTAGCCGATGGAGTAACAAGAGAGCCCCTCCGATCCGCCCTGGTGGGACGGGCAGACGTTCTTAGGATGACGCGGTCTCTTAGGTATCCTGGCCCACTACCATGTAGGGCTTTAAAGGTAATGACCAGCACCTTGAATTGCACCCGGTTGCATCTAGTTTATATCCAGTTCATTTCTAAAGCTTTATGTCTCATGGACAAAAGCCCCTTACTTACCCTTGAGGTCAATGAAGGTTTTAATCCAGGCGTGCCCAAACTACGGCCGTGGGCCAGATCAGGCCCCCGACACCAATTCATCTGGCCTGCACTGCCCTTGTTGCTCCCTGAAGCAGAAGTAAAACTCATATGGGTGTGTTTTACGTCCACTTCCAGGAGCGATGAGGGTTGCGTGGGCCAGATGAAATGGCCTCGGGGGCTGGATCCAGCCTGTGGGCCATAGTTTGGGCACCCCTGGTTTAAGGAAAGAAAATGGCAGCCTAAAATCTATCTTATTCTGTTGCCAAACAGAATGCAAGGTGCATTTTACTTCTGCTTCCAGTGGGAGGAACCACGTGATCGGCCCACGGCCCAAAAAGTTTGGGTACCCCTGCTTTAACCTTTTTTCAATTCACGCTTCCTCACGCTGCCCTTTTGCAGGGATGTATTGCAAGAAGGGTGGAAGCTACAGGAACAAATCTTCCCCCCCCCCCCAAAAAAAAAACCTTCTGGAAATGCAGGTACCATTTATCAAGCAAAGCCTACAGGCACGTAACGGGTCCCTCCAAACAAGTATAGCTTCTACAAAAGGTTGAAGCAGTACTCTTTACATGGGACAGACACACAAGAATGAATGACTTTGACATTAGGAGTCATTTTAAAAGAAGAACCTAACACAAGAACAATTTGTCTGAGCAATATTCCTCCTGGTCTGGCTTGAAAATCAGGCAACTGAGAGGTATAAATGGGAAAGTTAAGGCACCATTGAGAGGCAACAAAATGATTCCTTAATTGCTGTCAAACTAAACTGGGCATAGGAAACAAAAGCAGCAAGAAGTATAGCAGTCCTGAAGGCACTCTCTTCAGCCCGGACTTCTGTAACCTCCAAAAGAAGTAGATTGTTGGTTGCAAATCAAAGACATCTGCCAGCTCATTGCTCTGCAAAAGCAGGAGGAGGGTCGAGAGGTTCATAGCTGGCAGATCCAACAAAATCAAACCAAATCTTGCAGTCCGGTGTACCATCTGCCAGCATCTACGAGAAACACTTGGGATACTGAACAAAAGGGAAGCATTTGAACTTGCCACGTCGCAGAATATGAACTGAACCAGCAAGGATTCAAAAGAAGAAATCCTCTTCGTACAGCTAGTGTGAACCCTTCCAATTTGGCAGGCTCTATTCTGTATAAGAGAGTGCAAAGCAATCCTTAGAGAACTGCTTCTTGTGCAAAGCTGGTTCCTCCTGCAACCATGAATTACTTTTCTGGAAAAGTTTCTGAAGTGAGGTTTTCCACTATATGAAACAGGAGAAAACTGAAGGAATGAAAGCAGCAATTCCAGTTAAACTCACTAGTGCACTATTGCTCGTTTCAGGTAAGTTGTATTGGGGGCACAAGAAGGGTGACCGTCTCCTACACCGGGCATCCTGTGCTCTTGGTGGCTTCAGTCAGTGGAGTCCCCGAGTCCTCCTTCCTTTATGCACCTGCCAATGTCTCCCAAGTACACACAATGTCTACGGGGAAACAAGGCAGCCTGAAACTCTTGCTACCACAGGCATGCAAGGAAAGATGGAAGAAGGGAAGAGACAGGACCCGGGAAGGGGAATGGATGAGGCCAAGGGGCCTGCTGTGAGTCACAAGCCAAGCAGCAAGAAAAGGGGAAGTAGTGCAACCAATGGGTATAAATGGCAATGGGAGAGGCAAGTAGTTTTGCCATTTTTAAAAGCAAGGTTACATTGTGCTCCCAAAGATCTCTCCCCCCCCCCCCCCCCCGGATTTCTCTTTCCATCCCACCCACGTGAAAGCAAAGACAGACGCTACAAGTTGCAATTGTGGTTGACATATAAAAATAAAATTGGTTGTGTGCGTGCGTGTGTGCATCTGAATTCTACACTGGGCCCAGCGACATCTTTGCAGTGTTTGAGGTGTTGCAGAAAATTCTTTGGGAGGTGGGGTGGATTTCCTTCTTCACGTATTGTGTTGACTTTATTTATTTATTTATGCCTTCTTTTGTGTTGCTGGTTATTCATTTGTAGAAATGTTTATCGACCATTGACACAATGAAACCATGATGGAGGGGGGTGGGGAGAGGAAAAGAGAGAAAATTGCACTTTGTCCTTAGAAAGAAAGAAAGAAAGAAAGAAAGAAAGAAAGAAAGAAAGAAAGAAAGAAAGAAAGAAAGAAAGAAAGAAAGAAAGAAAGAAAGAAAAGGCAGAAAGGCACCCCCCCCCCACCCTGAGGCCTCTTTCTCACTACTAGTCTTCCAGGTCACCCACCTTCTGCCACCATAAGAAAAATAGTCCTTAAAAGTTTCTGGGATGGCACCATCTTTCTTCCATCATGAGTCATTCTGTCTTGTTCCAGATGCCTTTTTCTGAGTGTATCCAACCAAGTCAGCCAACGAGGTCATTTCTGAGGCATTCAAAGTGCAGAAGAGTCCAAGGCAAAGTTGTTGCCTCGAAGCACCAGTTAAGGCGTATTTGGTTCCAGTCTCAGCCACTGCAAACCATGGCGGGTGTAATGTACCAGTTCAATCATACTGCTGTTCAAGGAGATAGTGCAGGCGGCGGCGGCACTCAACTCAGAAAAAAATTCTGAAAGGAGAAAATGAGCTGGTAAACAAACAAACAAACAAACAAACAAACAACAACAACAACAACAACAACAACAACAATAATAATTTTGTGTCAGAAATTATTCCGGGTTGAAAGGATTTTTGCTGGATAAACTCTGCTCAGGGGATGCCCAAATGAGGCTCCTTTCATGTTCCCAAAATCTTTTCCCACCAAAGTGATCCCTATTTATCAACTTCCAATTACTTGCTTTCAAACTGATAGGTTGGCAGGAGCTGCAACAGAGACAGGTGCTCAATCTGTCATGCAGTACCCGGGTCTCAAACTGCCGACTTGCCATTCTTCCAGCTGACAAGGCAAGCTTCTTAACCACTGAGCTACTGTAGCCCTAGAATTATATATGGACCTCATATATTTGGTACCTATTTAAGAACATTTCACTGGCTAGCTTTTAAAAAAAGCCTTCTCATGTAGTTTAAAGACCTACAAAAATATCCTATTATTGGTAGGCATGGCCAATGTCTGTTTTGCAAGGCTACAGGGGGAAAAGGTACTTCCTGAGAATTGTGCAGCTTACAGTTTAACCCCAAAGCTAGGTTTTGTCCCTTATGGAGACCAAGATATCTTTGAATCCCTCTGGCCCCAAGGATGCTACAGCTTTAATTCAAATTCAGTTGGGTTAAAACTCAATAGTCAGCCTGCAGTGCCCTGTAGAACTCCTTGCTTCACTGAATGCCTTGCAAAACAGAATACACTGGACAGGACAGAACAATGCATTGGACAGAGCAAGAAGAATTGTGTGTAAGTTATAATTTACAGTAATACCTCAGATAACGCTAAGACTTGGTTCCACAAGTCTTGGTGTTATCCGATTTTTAGTGTTATCCGAACCATGTTAAAATCCTATGGGATGGATCGGATAACATTAAAGCTCCATAGAGATACATTGTAACTGCACAGGCTTTAGCGGTTGTTATCCGATCCATCCCATAGGACCTTAACGTTATTCGACCCAATTATCCTCCCCAGATTACTTAACGCTATGCGATTTTAGCATTATCCGAGGTAAACGTTATCTGAGGTATTACTGTATATAGGTAGCTGAATTGAGCTTTTGTTGGAAAGCTATCACATAGATATTTGTTTCCTCCTTGTTTTATGGATGCATAACTTGGTATCCTTTTTCTTAAAAAAGAGTGCAAAGTGGAATGAAGGGTGATTCTAATACATTTCCTACTCGAAATATTAAGTGACCTGAACATCCTCACTGACAATTATTAGATCTATCAGTATTGCTGATGATATAAACCTGAAGTAGTTTAGGACAGATAAAAGTTCTCGCCAGGAACAAACGACGCCTGAAAATGGGATTTAACTTTAGGGTTACATCTTCCAAACACGAATTCATTTTTATCTCTATTACCTTTTTATCAAGAATTTTTTGGAATAGTAGCCATATTAGTCTGTGGTTCAGGAATATCAGAAAACAAAATAAAAAACATTGTAGCGCTTTAAAGACTAATTGCTATATTTTATTGTTAGCTTTCGTGGATCAAGTCCACTTCATCAGACAAGGAGTGAAACTTACAAGTGCATTGTTTATTACTAGTCTAATGTTCTGCTACTATAAAAACAGCTGCCTTTCTCTTTACTTCTCCAACTGGCCTCACAAGGGACCCATATTTTTCAAACAGTACCAGAAACAGATCTGATCCAAATGCTTGATTTTTAAAAGCAGGGTAAGTAGCATTCTTGAGGTTTGTGTATTTTATTATTTATTTATTTATTTATTAGTTCAAATTTATATTGCTGCCCACTCGCCGTGGTGACTCAGAGTGGCTTACAGACATTACATTACAATATGTTGGGGTGGGCACAGGGGGAGGGGCGGCAAGGTCCTCATCCTGCCCTGGCTTCTTCCTCCCCTGGCAGTTGGTATAGGCACAGGTATTATTTTTATTTGTATTAGTATTTGTATTAGTATTATTTATTTGTCCCAAACCTCTTGGATCCACCTGAAATCTGTTCAGCAGAAAGAAAAGACTGACTGAATTGAAAGCTGAATTCTAAGAATCATTTCCTGGAGCTTACCTAAATAGAGGTCTCTGAGATAACAGAAGCTTCAATGTGTTTATACCATTAGAGCAGTAGAGGAAGAAACACAGTGTTGTTAGGTTAACAAGCAATGGAAGGCTGTGCTGAGAGTGTGACTTTGTTTTGAGAGGACTTTGGATCCTTTAACAAGGGGTTCTCAACCATTCCCAGCCATGGGCCGGACCACACCTCCTCAAACAGCTGAGTTGGCCAGACACGTGGTTCCCCCCTATTGTAAACAACTTCTGCAGCTGTTGTAAACACATTTATAACAGCCGCAGGTACATTTACAGTGCGCTTTTGCAGCTTCCTTTGCTTCTGGCGGCAGGAGTAAGGGTGGCACATTTTCAGTGTTTTTGCTGCTTCTGGCCACGACGGTAGCGGGAGCGAGTGCAGCAGACCAGATGAAATGGTGCCGCAGGCCTGTGGGCCATAGGTTGTGAATGTCTGCTTTAACACAATAACCTAACCTCACCCCACCCAGCTACCAGCTTTATACCATAAATATGTTGCTGTAGTATAGATGCAGTACATCATTTCTAACTATGCCCTGGGTTAGGGCATGGAAAAAATGCTTAACCAGGGATAGAATATTTGCATACTAAAGTGCCCTAAAGAACCAAAGCAAATACTTGTAATTCTACAATACAGAGACCATTTACGGGGAATTATTGGCTAACAACTGTTCCCTAGTCTCTGCCCTTCATATCTGCTTTGATTTGGATTCCTGCACTGAGCAGGCGATTATGACCTAAAAGTCTCCTTCCAATTCAATGATTCTATGATAGTCTCCTTGCACTTTCAAAAATGTATGTCTCTATCCCACTTTATAGCATCTACAGCTGCTAATAACAGTATGTGTTGATACCTTATGTCATTGGTGGTGAACTTTGGCTCTCCAAGTGTTCTTGAACTACAATCCCCAGAAGCCCTGATCAGCAGGAGTTCTGACTTAGGCTTCTGGTAATTGAAGTCCCAAAACACCTGGAGTGCCAAGGTCCACCACCACTACCTTATGTGTATCCCTCCAGCTCAGCATGAGTTCACCAAACCTACTCTACTTTGACTGGCAGCAGCTCATCAAGCTTACCACACAGGCAGCCTCCTATCTCCACACCACCTTTCAGAGAAAAGCTCCCAAACTATGGGACCTTCCAAAATTGTCTTGCTAAATAACCCGAGACGCCTTCAGAGCTTCAGGATGTCACCTGCATCATGTCTGCTGAAATTGTATTTTGTATTTACTGTATTTTATTTATTTTTTTATTTATTAATCAAATTTATATTCTGCAAATTTATATTCCAGTTATATTTTATTGCGATGTGAGCCGCCCTGAGACAGGTTCCTGACTGGGCGGGATATAAATCGAAAAATTAAATTAAAAATTTAAATTAAAAATTGGAATACACCATTAACAAACACTTACTCTTATTCTTCCTGGCCAAAACATCAGCTTGTTCCCAGAAATCATAGGCATTGAGGATATACGAAGTGATGTTGACAAAGGAAGAAGTGATGGTTGGGATATAATGAGGCACAGTAACCGAAGAGCCAATACCGCCACTCCCACAGCTGCTGGCGCTGGAACCTGTCTGGGAGCTGACAGATCCAGCTGGAGAAGGCATTGGAGAAAGAGGTGAAGGTGTGCCCGTACTCCTGAAAGGTGAAACAAGGAACATCATCATTAGGTTGCCCTTGAAATACTCTAGGTGCTCATCTCCATTTATAGCCAATGGTCACCTCCAGACTTGATTACTGTAATGCGCTCTACATGGGGCTGCCCTTGATGACCATTCGGAGGCTACAGCTGGCCCAGAATGCGGCTGCTCAGGTAGTGATGGGGTACGGGCGCTATGCTCGTGCCTCACCACTGCTTCGGCAGCTGCACTGGCTGCCAGTTTGTCTCCGGGTGCAATTCAAGGTGCTGGTCATTACCTTTAAAGTCCTATATGGTAGTGGGCCAGGATACCTTAGAGACCGTGTCACCCCAAGAAAGTCTGTCCATCCCACCAGGGCGGATCGGAGAGGCTCTCTTGTAATTCCATCAGCTAGAGAGGCACGCCTCTCTAGCACTAGAAGGAGGGCCTTCTCTGTGACCGTCCCGGGCCCTGTGGAACCTCCTGCCAATTGAGCTATGACTACAGACAGAGCTCCTGCCCTTCTGGAAGGGCCTTAAAACCTGGCTGGCAGGGCAAGTTTGGGGATCAAAGAATGTTGGATCTCATGTTGGGAGGCTGATCAGATGAGACAGCCACCCTCTGCTCTTGCCTCCTTACTCCTGCCCTTGTTCTTTTAAAATTTTTGTAATCTGATGTTTAATTTCTTTTTAGCTTAATTTTTAATATTGTATTAATTCACATTTTTAATTGTTAATAGTTAAGTGATATATATGGGGCATGTGGGACTACCCTACTGGTTTTACTGACTTATGAATGATGGTTGAGCTATGTATTTTTAAATCTGTATTGTAAGCTGCCCAGAGTTGGGTTTACCCGATTGGGGCGGGATAACAAGTTGGAACAAATAAATAAATAAATGAACCAGTACTGTCTGCAGATGTTTCTGTGGACATGTGGTAGGCATGACATACCTTTCCCACCAAAGTGGTACCTATTTATCTACTTGCAATTTCTTGCTTTCAAACAGCTAGGTTGGCAGGAGCTGGGACAGAGACAGGAGCTCGCTCCATCATGCAGCACTTGGATTTCGAACTGGTGAGCTGTCGACCTTCCAATCATTCAGAACCTTAACCACTAAGCCACCGCAGTCTTACATCATCATTTCCACTGCACAAATTAACAAGGAGCTCAAGTGCAATAAATATGACAATTCTACTGCAAAACAGTGTTGTTGAGAAACAAGAGGGAGGCAATCAGGATGCTTGGGGGAATCCTAAGGTTGTAGAAATTTGAAGGGAAAATAACACTCCAGGATAATTACCCCCTACACAATCAAAACTCACACGCAGCCCATTTAGGTATCATTTTCCCAGCTGGTACAAATAAGAACTGGTTACTTTCATGTAACTGTGGTTCTTTGAGTGGTCATCTGTGAATTTACACACATGGGGGTTTCACAGTGGTAAGAAAAATACTGAGGAGTAAAGCCATTTGGTGTGCCAGCATGCGTGGTAGGGTGTGCAACCCTAACAGTTTTCCTTTGGGCTTCTCAGCTCTGGAACATTCTGAAGGAGAGCTTCTACGTAAGCGCAAAACCCCCTTTTGTGTGATTCACAGGGACCACGTAGAAAAACACAAGTTACCAAAGAATAGGAACATGCATCTTTATTCAAAAAAGACTGCATGTTTCATTCTATAAGGGAGATGGGATCTTTCATGGTAAAGTCTTCCTCAGACTCCTACTGCAATGTTTTTGGGCAGATATGGAAGAGGGGAAAAAACAATAGATCAACAATTCAAGTGGCAGCTGGGAAGTCACCCGGAAGTCAGGTTTTGGAAACTGCAGAGTAAACTCACCAAAGGGTGCCTTCATTTTGACAGTTTTACGTCTGGCCTAGACACGGAAAAAGAACAGATTTCCCCAAATGTATTCCTTCATTATATGGAAACAAGATCTTCAGCGTCTTGCCAAATTTAGGTATCCTAATTATTCTGCTCCATTTTCAAATATCTGAACTTTTTGTTCAAGCCAAGTGAACCTATAATTGTAAATTCCAGCTTGCCCTGATGAGAACAGCAAACACAGGGATTATATCTTCTTTTTCTGCTGTGTCTAGGCCAGACGTGAAACTGCCAAAATGAAGGCACCTTTTGGTGAGTTCGTTCTACAGTTCCTTTCGCCTGACCTACTGTGAGATTCATATTAACAACAGTCCTACACAGAAGGTGAGCTACAGAGGTCAATTTGCCCAAGGCTGGTAAATGTACAGTAAAACCTAGCATAAAGAGCACCTCAGTTGGAGACTAACCTTCTTAAAGAGCAGAATTTTCTCTGAATGGTCACCTCGCTTAACAACTAAAACCAACCAAAAACTCGCTTAACAACTAAAAGAGGGTTTGCAATCCCCCCCCCCCCCCAAGAAGTCACAATTGGTTACTTACAATGGTGTTTCACTTAAAGAGCAAACTCACTTAAAGAGCAATCCCGTGGAACACATTATGCTCTTTAAGTGAGGTACCACTATACTTTTAAGGGAGAATGATTTGAGTTCAAATTTCTCCAGGCCAAATTTTCACAGTTTTACCACATTGACTCTAAAAACTGACCACACAATCCTACTGAACAGAGGTCAGCAACTTTTATGAGCCTGGGAGACAATTTTCTGCCCCAGCCGTCTCTTGGGACAACAAATCTGAAAAGAATAAAACGGGAAGTACTGTACCTCGAAAATCTACTTCTGCTTTTGCAAAGCAGACATCTGGAAAATTAATCTGTGGGAAGAGGCTGTAACTATTTAAAATGTGAATTGTATCTCCTGACGGCTTCTATTTTATGTAATAAGAAAAGAATTTTCACATATATGTATATATTCAGTCCTACCTTGCAACACATGGAGAAGGTGCTTGTGTGATTCTCGAAGAATTCTGTAACAAGGAAAGAAACTCCTATCAGTTTACAACAAATACCAATTTGTCGGTTTCCCTGTTAAGATTTTTGACTGCAGTCAAACAAATATAAACCATGCCATGTAAGAAGATAAAAGCACAATGCAATGATCTTAGTCAAGGATGTCAGGGTGGTCTGACAGCTTCACTTTTGTGTTTACCCCTGCCTCTTGCATGACAACAGTCAGGTTGAGATGTAACAATCTTGTTCTGATAAAGCATGGCTTGTCAGACTGGTAACTACCATCACGTATGTTAAGTAAGACTTCAAAAAAAATTGTGATTTAAACTCTAAATATAATCCTTATCTGCAAACTAAGATGAAACCATGAATTGTAATCTTGGATTATGTCAGACAGTATTCCATAGTACTTCTAGCCTGAACATAACTGAAAACTATTTGTTTTCATTTTTATACTGTTCTTTTCACAGCGAAGGAACCTAAAGTGCTCTCACATACAGTTAAGACAAACAGGAATCTAAAACAAAATAAATTAAAGCAGTGTTTCCCAAATGCTGGTTTTTGGACTTCAATTCCCAGAAGCCTAAGTCATTTCCCCAAAGCACTGATCAGCCAATGTACTGACTGAGGCTTCTGGGAGTTGAAGTCCACTAGTGGGCTGTGTACCCCTTGTTGGGAACCACTGAATTAAACTATTAAAAAACAATTAAACATAGTAATATTAAAGTAATCACCTGAAAACAATTTTTTGAAAAATCAAAGATTCAAAAGCACCAATCACAGGGCAACTGAGCTATGTTAAACTTGGATAGTAAAAGTCTATCTGAAAAGAAATATTTTTACCTCTTGCCAAAACAGTTAAGTAGAGACAGAGGCCCAGCCTAATTTCCAGTAGGAGAGCACCCTACAGCCTCATAGGCTTTCTCTTGGATCCCTGTCAAACATAATCTCCATGGAATATTATTAGGAAATAAGAGGAAAAGGAATATAAAACGCAAGTGTTATGTGCATTCTTTCTGTCACTTTCATTCTTTGGATTGAGATTGTTACATATGAACCAGAATGGAGTCTGTTCAGACAATATGCCAAGCAGCAAATTTGAGGATACACAAAGCATAGGAAGCTGTCCTACATTGAGTTGGATCCATCAATCTAACTTGGTATGGTCTGACTGACTACATTCATATACAAAGAACTTTTCGATCCATATTCCACAAACAAAACTCATTTCTTTTACAATTCACTTAACAACAGCGTTATAATTGGAGCCCACACAAAGGCTAGTTTTCCAAGTTCTTTAAACACAGCTATTGTGGAAAAACAACCTTAAATGTGCACACTTCTTAATATTTTCCTCTTCTTACCTTGAAGTGTTCATTAAGGGTCCGGGAATACTTTATTGCGGTGTCCTTTTTGTAACGAAACATTGCCATGTACAGAATGGCTTGCCATCGCAGGCTGTGAAAACACCATGAACACAAACCCATGTTATCTGGGACTTTTTCAACTGGGGCTGAATTTGAGACTTTGTGTGCGCAACACATACTCTGCCAGTGAGCCATGACCCAGCCATAGAGATGCACAACACAAAACTGGGGGCATATTCAAAGCCTAAACCAGTGAAAGCAGGACTACAGCACCTTCCTAATGAGCTTCATACAACTTCTGTTTTTACTTCCAGCAACCCTGTTTGATAGGTCTTCATTACCAAAATGCTGTTTTGATAAATAATATACAATACAGCAGACAAAACCAGGATATGCCAATATCTTTCTAGTCTAGCCAACCCCTGATGTTCCAGACCTAGGGTTGTTAAGAGGACGATGAACTGTAGTTTAAACCATGTGGATAGCAAAAGCTCAGAGAGGCCTGTCATGCTCACAGTGCAGGCAAATCCCAAAGCTATAGGATTCATGGCTGGGCTGAACTCCCCACCCCGGATCAGTATTTTATTTTAATTTATTTGTTTTTAAAAACAACAACCCAAAAATTGAAACTCACCAAAAAACAATGAAAATGTTTTCAGATGTGGTTGTTGAAGAGTCTCCAAAAGATTTTAATGTCATAATGTACCTGTAAGGACAAAATTATAGCAGTTTTTAATAAGAAAAACATAAAAACTTTGAGTTACTAAGGTGGCAAATAGAACTGTATTGTTTTATGGTAGCTTTGACCAGTCAATATATATTGTGACTTACTTCCAAGTTGCAACAGAATAAACAAATAACCACATCCCATGGGCTGAGAAGTTAAGAGGGTGGACTACATATTTAGGAAAGAAAATAGGAAATCCAAGCCTGGCACAGGAAATTGTTCTTCACTTACTTGATGAGTTCTATGGTCTCTGCAAACATGGTATAGGCTGGCTTTGGTGAGTGAAGATCAGACTCCATTGCAATGCCGCATTCAACAAAGGACAGGGCAGCGTCCAAGTACTTGAAGGCCTTTTCAACTTTGTCCGTCTGTTGAGAAGAAGCTATCATTTGGTAAAAGATTTCAAATCCTTTGTGAACTTTATTGTCTAGAGCCATGATGGTGAACCTTGGCACTCCAGATGTTCTTGGACTTCAATTCCCAGAAGCCTCTGTGAATCCACATGGGTGGGTTTACTGCGATTCATCTGGCCCAAGCCACCCTTGTTGCTTCTGGAAGCAGAAGTAAAATGTGCCAGTATGGATGAATCACAGTAAACCCATCCATGTAGATTCACAGGGGCTTCTGGGAATTGAAGTCCAAGAACATCTGGAGTGCCAAGGCTTGCCATCACGAGTCTAGAGAGTTACCTTCAGTTCAACATAGAAAAGCCTAGCCTTATCCTTTCATCTTCTTCTTCAAGTGCCCTATCCAATTCCAA
Organism: Furcifer pardalis; assembly: GCA_030440675.1. NCBI lineage: Eukaryota > Metazoa > Chordata > Lepidosauria > Squamata > Chamaeleonidae > Furcifer > Furcifer pardalis. Next base: position 90,061,606 of record CP126892.1, read on the forward strand.
GTACAGTAATACCTGAGATAACGTCTGCATCAGATAACACTAAAACCCCATAACGCTAAGCAATCTGGAAAACTGCATCGCATAACATTAAAATCCTATGGGATGCATTGGATAACTTTTGCTAAAGCCTGTGCCAGTTACAATGTATCTCTATGGAGTTTTAACATTATGCGATTTCATCTCATAGGATTTTAACGTTATCCAATGCATGCATCGGATGACATTAAAAAATTGGAAAACACTAAGACTTGTGGAACCAAGTTTTAACGTTAGCCGATGTTTTACTGTATTGGCAATCATCATGGAGATCAGCCTGTGTACTTCTCAGTAACACACCCAGTGTGTTGTATTGGATAGAGTGATGGGCTAGGACCATTATGGTAAACATTCACACTCCAGGTGTTCTTGAACTTCAATTTCCAGAAGCCTTGATCAGCAGGAGTTCTGACTTGGGGTTCTGGGAATTGAAATCTAAGAACACCTGCAGTGCCGAGGGTCGCCATCACTGGGCTAGGACTAAGGAGGACTTGATTTGAATCCCCTTCAGGCATGGAAACTTATTGAGCATGTGAAGCTGGTAAAACCACTTGTTAAAATATCTCACTTACCTTGAAAGTTCTCTTAGGGTCTCTGTATGTCAGTTCCAACTTGAAGGCCCATAACAAATGACAACAATGCAATCTTACTGAACAATTTTCCTTACTTAGTTGTGATTACCTCTGGTAACCAAATAACTTACCATTGCATCGGCTTTGTGCTTCAATCTTTTGGCTTCTTTTAAGTGAAATTCTACTGGGTTTTGTCTGAAATAAAGAGAATGAAAGGAGTTGATTCTTAGATAAATATATAAAACTAACTTTAACAACTACATGAAATGAATACACATCCATACACACCACATTTCTGCAGTGTAGAGACTTCATGAATAAACATCTAGAAAACATATTTGGACAATTTTGGGCTATGATAAACCAAATGTTTTCCAAATTTTATTTAATTTTTATCCAATCTTTCTCCCTCCTGACAACACTTCCAAGTATGTGGGCCCATTCACACACATACATGTGAATGCCTTACATCAGTTGCAGAAAGTTCATTGCATAGACTAGGTTGGTGATGGCAAGCCTTTTAGAAACTGAGTGCCCAAACAGAGAGACAGAGCAAACTCTGTGCTGGAGTGATGGTGTGTGCGCCCACAGAGAGGACTACAAGTGCCCCCTGTGGCACGTGTGCCATAGGTTCACCACCACTGGACTAGGCTAACACTGGAGGGAGAGGATTATATAAAACTTTCTTGCAGAACGTGGCAGTCTTATCATCATCCTGCTTTTTTATACAGGGAAAGCATAAAAAACCCACTCCCCTTTGAAAGCAGAACTCTCAAGAGACACACTGGAGAACCATACCTTTAAGCCAGCAGTTTGTTTGAAACACTGGTATACGCAACTGTTAATACATAAATAGGCTGCACCATTCAGTCTCAGCAAATGTTGCTAATGTTTGTGGAATTATCACAGCATTCACAGACATTTCAAAAGGTTACTGACCACATTTCCCCACTAAATTTTAATTAAAAGTCTTAGTGTACCACAATTTTAGTCTCATCTCCTTACTGGCCATCTAGGCTCACTGACAGTTCAACATGTTTTTCAATGGAACAACTCTCTGCTGTTGTATTTTTGTGTTGTATATTTTATGGTATACTTTTCTTTTGTTTCTGTTTTGTTTCATTAATATATAACTGAATATGCTTAACAACAACAGTGTGCTGTTAATTCTGATTTATGCCAGGACAACCTGGCCAAACTGTACCAGACGCATTAATGAATTTTAAAAAAGAATGCTTAAGTTGTAAATCACATTTTCTATTTAGAAATCTAGACACTTTATAGACTTAAGATTTAATCGGTAAAGTTTATGAACTATTTTCTTGGGATAGGAATCTTTAGTGTGAAATATGATTTTTTTTCAGAATCTCAAGCCAAATTTATTGAACAGATAATACACGTGTAGAAGTGCCATTCTGATATAATCCCAATTACAATTTACACAGACCTTGAACATTTAGCTGAAACCAGAAGGCATACTGTCATTGTAGCAGAATTTGGTACATGTATACAACAGAGATGCAAAACTACATTCATGTGATCCCTGAAAAACCTTCAGTAACGTAAGACTTTTTTAAAGCAATGGAGAAGCTTAAGTAGTGTACAAATAAGGGGGAAAGGAAGAGTAAATGAGAACTCAATGTGCCCAAAGTGTTCTTACTTGTGTGGCTTGCTTTGAGGTTTCATTGGCTTGGAGGTACCATTTGGCAAAGAAGGCACTGGGAACGAATTTGGAACATCTTCTGCAGATTCCTAGGAAGTCAGAGAGGAAAAAACATCAGCTAGATGTACTCTGACACAGTTTTACATACAAAAAAATTCCTTTTCCAAGATAAATAAACATTTGGCTTGTCCTTTCCCTTTAAATGCAGGCTAAAGAAATGTGGCTTCTAACTTACACACGGAGAAATGTTAAACACCACTGAAAGAACTCAGTCATAGACACAAAAGCCCAGTGTGGTATGAAACTATTCAACTTTGCCTCTAGCAATGTTAGAAAATAATAGTAATTCCAGCACTGTTTGCTCTCCACTCACATGCTGAATGAAGAGCATGTAAGCTTCTTTTACTTTAGATCAGTGGTTCCGAACGTGGGGCACACTCTTCACAGGGAGATTTCATTTCCCAGAAGCCTAACTCAGTACATTGGCTGATCAGTGCTTTGGGGAATTGACTTAGGCTTCTGGGAATTGAAGTCCCAAAACCAAAGGTTAGGAAACACTGGTTTACATGCATGTGGCTGCCATTCTTCGGGTAATCTCAGAGTGTCTGAAGAAGTTCAGTTAGTTAAAACTCCACTTATTTTCCAAAGGAGTGAAATTTGTTCTCAACATTCATAAGCAAGTGACAATTTTTTTAAAAAAAATCAAAACCAGAAAAACTGTCAAACAGTCTATTAAGCAATTAGGTAAAGGTTGTCCTTGAACAAAGGCCAGTCGTATATGACTCTTGAGGGTGGTGCTCCTCTCTGGCTCTTTGGCTGTAAACGGAGATTAGCACCGCAACCTGGAGTCAGATACAACTGGATACAACCTTTATCTAAGTATTTCTAAGTTTTGCAGTTGGCTTCCCTGGCAGCCCAGAACTACATGGTGATCAAGCCCACCACTTACTTTGTTGCTTTTTGAACTTTGGGAAGGCTTCCCCTCCAATTTCCTGTGCTTGGAGGATGAGGATTCTTTGTGGCTTCCCTTGCTCTTGGCAACACTGACCATGGGACCAGAAGAAGGCTGGGGACAGGCAGTATTTTCCGGCTTGCTTTTTGGCCTCTTCTGGGCTGCCTTGGCCAACTTCTGGGAAGGCTGCATGGGAGACAATGGCGGCCGTGGAGGCAGCGGCATCTCTTTTCTTTGCGCTTCTGCCGATTGTTTTGAAATCCTATCAATGGGGAATAAAAACATTTTTAGCTAGATGATGTACAGAAAACTGAGTGTGGGTAGGTGTGCCTGTCCATTCCAAGTTTAAATGTACAGTGGCTCTGTTTAGGTGTCATCTTGAGCAATCGGGGACTTTCCATCAATTGATTAACACCAGCAATATGCAGGAGTAGAAGTAAAAACCACCTAAAAAATAATATACCTTTCTGTTGGCCTCTAAAGGACAACTAGACCTAAATGACTTAACAAAAGATAGATCAATTCAGGAGTCACATCCAGGTCTTGCAAGGAATAACAATTCATTCTCAGTAATAGCTGGGACCAATCCAAAGAGATATTTCTGGCACACCCATGAGTTTAGATAAATAATGGGATTTTGAAAAAAATTGTTCTTTAAAACTTATATATTCCCACCCCCAGGAATATGAAGCTGGCTCTAAAACTTTTGCAGCTTTTGGATTGTGCAAGAATACACTCAGCACGTACATTAACTGACTTTAGAGGTAATTCGCACTGCACTGGGCGAAAGACCGAGA